>OZ020193.1:83535729-84189008 GCA_963971165.1 Philopedon plagiatum
TATATTTAGACCATCACAACGTATTCGCGACACCAGCTGAATCCGTCCAATGTATGGGCGAAAAAGTGCGTTTGTACGCATTGGGCGCCAGTCAGATTTTTAAACGACGGTCCTCTCGAGGCATGCGCACTCGGGACGTCTAGCAAAAGTGGTTGTTGAACTCAATGACGCAACTCGGCGATCAGAACCGGACCCAGTTGTAATCACTGAAGGAAACACATGGAATACAGCTGTTGTAAATGCTGAAGTTGCTATTTCGATTTGCAAAAATACTTTTAAGTTTTGAGTTATTAAGATTAACTCTAACCAAATAAATTTTCTAACTTTTATCTTAAATGCACTCCGGTGTTGAAGTGAACACACACACGGAGAAGTAGAAATATTTATCAGTGACGTATATTGAGTGTGGTCAAGGTGTCAGAAAGGCACTGATGGGGTGTGTAGGGGCATTGTATAAGGGGTAAGATGGAGTAAGAAGGTCATATATAGTGTCAATGCCTCCTTCCCCTATATTGTATAAGGGTGAGTGAGTGTCCAAAAGGCATATTTGCGCTTTCGCCAAAGGGGCACTAAGAATACTAGTGGATTAGGGTAGAGGGGAGTATTTGAAAAGGGATGGCGAAAGGAAAAAGCGCTCAAGCGTTCAATAATTATACAGGATGGGATGCCAATCCAATAAAATATACACATAGTTTTGGTAATTTTTTTATTTACTATTTTACTTCTTAAAACAGTTGCATATTTTATTTCTATTGTTTAGAATACTATGTTTATATTTTATTTCAACTTTCAATTTTGTAAATGTAACGTTTAAAAAATGAAGAGGGGGACATTAAAGAGACGCACTGTATATGTATAAACTGAGCTATTTTCGAGGAATTATCGACAGTTTTGTATAGCAAGAAAACTCAGATTTAAACCAACAAACTATACAATTTTTGTTAAAATCTCACTAATGGTTACATTTTTATCATTAATAAAAAGAATAATTACAAGTAATATATTTAGCATTTATTACTCGATAAAAGATTCACGTCATGTGAAATAAATTTTGAAGTACGGTCCTGTCTATCACAAGGCAAACGTTCGACAAGGCGCAAGCCCGCAGAAGACCGCCTGTGTTTACGGATTCAGCTTGGTAAATTTGCCACATTCGCAAATGACATTATTCCTCTATTATATAGTTTCTCTATGGTTTATATATACGTTCGTTTTAAAAGAATATTGATCACGACATTCTATTATGAAGTTTGGATTTTTTCCGACCGAATCTTAACAGATATCTCACAAAATTGGCATTACTATATTTTGACCGAGAGCACATCAGGGCAACTTCCGACGTCGGACATCTTATTATTCTCATGCCGGTTAACAGTAAATAACACCGGATTTGCCGTAAATCGCCCGTTGCGGTCCACACGGCGGCACTACACTAGTAGGGTGCGCGTTATTTACGAATGTACGTTATTTACGACGGGGAAAGACGTAACGACATGCCTGGTGGTTTGAGAATAAACGGTTATTAGGTGGAAAGAGCCAGATAACGTGTTTGTCAGGAGCCTAATTCGCCATTTTAAAGCGTGTAGAAGGGAGGTTGTGGCATTTTTTTATGTTAATGCATATTCAACAATATGCAGGATGAGCCACCGAAAACAGCTTACCACGGCTTATGTCTTTTAAACAAAATATTTTAAAAAATGCTCGAACTTGCCAATTTTTGATTAGGTTTGCTTAGGATTCCGTGAGGACTCAAGTTTTAGATATTTTCATAGGTTTAACTCACTGACCTTCAGCAAGAGGAGACGCAATCGTTTATTCATAACTGGTCTCTTGTTTGCTTCATATATTTTCCGTCTGTAGGACAAAGACCAACCGCCATAATTCTGTCTCGCCGTGCCACCGTCTTGACTATCTGGGCCGTCTGTATTCCACCAAGAAAACCTCTGAAAATACAGTTTCGGATGAAAAAATCCATTTTCCACACATCTGGCACTTACGCATCGTTTCGCAAAGTTTACGGATAAAGTTCTGTCTGGAAAAATCAAAAATCACGTAAAATATCAATATAGACGTACCTGCCTGGGACGTACACAAACAAAATTACGCCTCTCAGATTCATCTGATTTATCAGTGAACCAGACGACGCCACGTGAAGCGACGTTGCCACAAGAAAACCTCTGAAAATACAGTTTCGGATGAAAAAGTCCATTTTTCCACACAGTGGGCACTGATGCATCATTCCGCAACGTTTGCAGATAAAGTTCTGCCAGGAAAAATCGAAAATCACGTAAAATATCACTACACACGTACATTCCGACCTGCCTGGCACGTACATAAACAAAATTACGCCTCTCAGATTCATCAGATTTATCAATGAAGCAGACGACGCCACCAGGGGGTGGGGAGAGGCGCGAAACGCTATCTTGAATTTAAAGTGCTAACAATAATTGTTTTTTAAATAAACATATTCTAACGGTTAATCCTACCACAAAAACGTTTACATATAAACTTAATGAAAACAAAATTACTTACATTTTTTGTGTAAACACTTTTTTGTTATTCTACTAATGTATTGAGTTACAGCGGCAAAGATCTGAACATTTTTTCAAAAAAACGGCAACCCCCATTTTTATTGGCAAATTGTGTTTTTTGTTGCAGATGTTTCCTAGAGGAGGTGTATACCGCCCTTGTCTTCCTTTGTTTCATTTATCGTAATCGAAACGTCCCTTACTGCCATCTCTAAAGAGAGCAACACTCTCGACAGGTTCAGTGACGCGGTGAGCTCGTAACTTTCAGCTTGTTCGCTTGTTAAAAAAAAAAAAACTTAAGCAATTATTGGCATCTTCAAACGTCAGGATGCCAAACCAGAAGATATTGCAAACGCCGGAGCTCGCTTTCTCGTTGTTTTGTATGGTGACAACATGGAAGAGGAAACCTTGGAAGAAGTCCACTACCAACGTTTCTTAAAATCGACGATAAAAAGCAAATTCAATCTTGCTTCTTTGCCACCAACAAAAGACGCTGCACAATATCACGCGTCCAAAAATCCAAGTTCACAAATGGTATGACATCAAAAAAAATTAAGAAGACTAGGGCTGGAAACTTGGCACCAATGGGTTAGCTCCAATAATTATAGAAAAACCTGCACCCGAGACTTCGCATCGAAAGCGAGAACATTTTATCAATGGAAGCTCAGATTCTTAGAAGCACAAGTGAGTTAGAAGATCACGAAGGCTACAATGAATACGTTAATATTAACCAACCCGGACCGTCAAAAATAACCCGCGCCGCCTAAGCCCCTTCTCGTGGCTTAAGAGCCATTTGAGACCACGAAACTGACATCGTGGATTAGGCCTACTGGGGATACCACAATCTCTACCTCGAGGTGGTGTGGAAATGAGTTCATTTTAAGTTTAAAAAATTTTATAATTATATACTAAATAGTCTGAAATATATTTTTTTAAATAAAAGAAAATTGGCACTTTTATGTTATTTTGGAAAAACGTTCATGTTTCCGCAGCTGTAACTCGTTATATATTAGTCCTAGAAAAACAATGTTAATACAAAAAATGTAAGGTATTTTGTCTGTAAGTTTGTACATAGACATTTTTGTCGTAGGATCAATCGTTGAGGAATTATTTACAAAAAAAATTATTTTTAGCACTCGCACCTCCCCTCCCCAAGGTCGAAAACTTGGATTTTTTTACCAAGGTCCTGACTTAGGCCACATATATCAAAATCGATTCTACCCCACTTTTGTAAGGCAAAGGCCGTGTTTTATACCCACTGACTGGCCTAATAATGGTATATTGGCATATTTTCTGTGGTATTTATGATGGTAGATAAGTATTAACCCACAGTGAATGCGTTGTTTTAGTTGAACCTGCATTCGCACCTGAGAAATTGATTAGTACGGACCATTGACTGAGAAACAAGGAAGAGATACCATTGTTTACATTTTAAAACAATCAGAGATTCCAGGGCTACGTTTAACCTGGTCAAGTATATGGTCCCCCACCTATTTCTTGAGAATGGCTATTGCCAGGCTTGCAGTTACGTGGCATTCTGGCAGTTTGATTAAATTATTCGATTATGTATTATAATTAATTCTCATTTCACTCAACTTTGTTAATCATTAAACAAGTAATTATCCGTAACTGTTTCTCAAAGCAAAGGTTTTATAAATTTCCGACTAATATGCCATTAATAAAGGATTGTCTAGACAAAATTATTGAACCAATTTTTATACTTTTGATACATAAATAGGCAATGTGCGTATAATCCAAATAATTCTAATATATTTTTTTGCATCCTATACATAATTTAATTAAATTAAACCATTTAACCATTTATTTTGGTTTCTATTAAGAAATAAAAATATTTTCTATTGCAAGCTCTCATAAAAAATCCAAAACTTGCAAACGTAATCCTATTGATTGTGACGTCACATGTCATGCAAAAAATAGAAGTGCTGTTATGACTGGTGTACCATAAATTCGACAAAAAAAATCTCTTTTTGTATATAACTGTGATTTCCAACACCGCATTCGCTTCCTTCTTTTCTTTCGTAGTAGACCATCTATCACCATAAACGCTGCTGCAGCAACTTCCATCTCAACTACTTAAACAACATTCGGAACGGCAAAATGTTCGTGGCATTGATACGCGTCGTTGTTGCACCATTCTTAATACAGCAACGTCATCGCGTAATAACAATTTGTAAGGCGGCGCTGTTGCGTTACGATGTTCTATTGCATGTCTGGATACACTTTTAGTAAATCATCCATCACTATCTACGCTGCTGCAGCAACTTCAATCTCGATTGCTTGATGAAACAAAAATCGGAACGGCAAATGATCGCGGAATTGATCGCGGCCTTGTTGCACCATTCCTTATACAGCAACAGTGTCGCGTAACAACAATTTGTTACCCGACAGTGTTGCGTTATGATATTCTGTGGCATATCTAAACGCACTTTAAGTAAATCATCGACCACTTTGTGCGCTGCTGAGCAAATTCCATCTTGATTGCTCGATGAAACAAAAACAACAAAGCAAATGCTCGCAGCAGTGATACGCGGCCTTGTTGCGCCATTTTTTATAGGGCAACATCATCGCGTTACAACAATTTGTTACGCGGCGGTATTCCGTTAAAATGTTCTGTAAATCATCGATCACTTTGTACATTGCTGGAGCAACTTCCATCTCGACTGCTTGATGAACCAAAAATCGGAACGACAAAATGTTCGCGGCAATAATACGCGGCGGTATTGCACTACTTCTCATACTGCAACATCGTCGCGTAGCAACAATTTATTACGCGGCAGTGTTGTGTTACGATGTTCTACTGCATTTCTGGATGCACTTTTAGTAAAGCATCGATCACTTTGTACGCTACTGGAGCAAATTTCATCTCGACTGCTTGATGAAACAAAAATCGAGACGGCAAATGCTCGCGGCGCTGATACGCGGCCCTATGCACCATTCTTTATACAGCAACAGTGTCGCGGTGTTTCGTTCCGATGTTTTGGGCGCACTTTTAGTAAATCATCAATCGCTATTTACGCTTGAACAAAAATCGGAACGGAAAAATGTTCGCAGTATTGATACGCGGCATTTTAGCACCATTTGTTACACCACAATATCGTCGCGTAATACCAATTGGTCACACTGCGGTGTTGCGTTACGATGTTCTGGTGTATGTTAGGATTCACTTTAAAGATTTTTAAATAAAATGAATTAAAAAAATAAATCAAAAATATTTTAAAGTAAGAGTAATATTTAGATTGCTCACTAGTCAATTTCTTTAAATTTCCGATAAGTTGCCAAGTTTGTCATGAAATAAATACTAACAGCTTTAGCAAGATTATCAAATATTTCTCAACAAGGGTGCAATATCATTGAAGAGGTAACAAAAAGCTCTTTCTAAAACAGGAATAATGTATTATGGCGTCTATAACAAAAAACTAAGTTGATGATGGCTCCACGCAGCCGAAAGGTCGGAACCAAAATCTAAGTCCGCAGTAGATTTTTATATAAAACGTTACTCTTGTAATATTTTTACGGATTTAAAAATTCTTATAAATAAAGAAATCATAAGGGATGCATAATGCAATATTTAATTTTTTTCCAAATATCTTAAAACCTAAAGAGCTAAAACGCCATTTAATTCCTAAAGGAAGTATGAAAGACTTTCCCTATTTAATCGTTGCCCGGTCTCTTATATAATTGCCGAGATCCTAATATATTTACAATCAATATGGGACACACTGTATAGAAAACTGCATTGAATATAAAACTCACATAAACCTCAAATAGGTTTACAATATCAATCTTCCGTTAATAAGAGACAGTCTAGACACGACTAATAACTTCATTGTTATATTTTCAGAGAATAAATTGAGTTCATCAGGCCTTATTTCATCGTTTTTATCGTGTTTATTTTAAATTTCCCTCATCGCCCTGGATTATTTTCCACCTCAAAAGAAAATAATCTCCCTTGGAATCTTGCTTTCAGCGGCGCTACATTTTTAAATGATATTACTCTAGGAAAAGCGATACTTTTTCAGGAATCACCAAGCATTTTTACGCTAGAAAATCCATCGGAAAAGAGAACTATAAACAGCGACCAATTTTTGCTGTTTATCGACTTATTAGTAACGATAGAAGAATGGATACAAATACACAATTTTTCGAAAACACGTTTGCCGCCATTTGCCCTCAGTGACAAGTGACGTCAGGAGATAAGCAAAAATAAGGGTCAATCTACATGTTAACTTAAAGTCTAATCTGGGGTGCTACATGCAAACGTATATAAATCGAAAATTTCTGTAATAGTCCGAAAGTAAGTGAGTATTTCCTGTTTGTTATTTTTTGTAATATTATATGCTTAAGAGTGGCGAAATGTCAGTCTACAAGGCATTAAGTTGAATAGGTTGGTTATGCAAAATAAAAAGCAACCACATTTTCTAGCATCACAACACGACATCATCCAATCAGACGAGAAATTTAACTTCGGCAACAAAGGTGTGCGTTTAGACGAGAAGCTTGTGGAGAGCCGCCTTATTTACCCAGACAATATTTTTTGTTTGTGTTACGAATGTTTTTGACAGTGCAATTTTTGTATAATTCTTTTTATTAATCAATGAAATCTATTAAAAAAACACCTTATAGATATTGTATTGCGCCAATGTGCAAAAAGACCGCTGCAAGTGCCCTGAAAATCTCATTTTTCACTTGCCCAAAACAGCCGATGTTAGATGCCTATACAGAAAAAACTGCTATGCTATTTTTAATAATAGTATTATGTTTGACCACTGTCATATTGGTTATATTAAAGTTGATATTGTCTCAACAAAACACCATTGAAATAACAAGCTTTAAATATAGACTTATTATTGAAGCTCAAAAGTATTCCTACTTCTTTAGAAACTCTATTAAAATTATTTCAATAACCAAAATACTATTGGAAATCAATAAATTGCTATTATTCCTTTGAGTGTATAATTGTTAGATCCTAGAAATGAAACTATTTGATTTCAATGCCTAAATATAATTGGGCGAAAAATAGGCGGTGTGATCAAAATTACAATATATTTTACTAAACGAAAAAGAACTACAGTTTAAACCAAAAATGTAAAAATTAAGTCATTAATCTCTATATCATTTCAATTAAAATAAACACTCCGATAAAACTTATAAGGTATTAGAGAAATA
Source organism: Philopedon plagiatum (assembly GCA_963971165.1). Taxonomy (NCBI): domain Eukaryota; kingdom Metazoa; phylum Arthropoda; class Insecta; order Coleoptera; family Curculionidae; genus Philopedon; species Philopedon plagiatum. Next base: position 83,543,445 of record OZ020193.1, read on the forward strand.
ATAACAAATATTAATTAAATGGGTTCCATTGTTGGCTGAAATATTACTTCAATTGCTCGCGGACACCCTTTGTGCCGTTGCAGCTGGTTTTTGTACATTGAGTTTTCGTTTAGGCTTGCAGCCTGTTTGGTTATGTTATTCTGTGTGTTGGGTTGTACAACTAAGTATATCTCCAAAAATGGTAGATCTTTTGAAGGATGGGGACTGGAGCAACTCATTCCAATGTTTTATGGATAGTAAACCAAATCTAAAAACCTTTGCTACAATAGTGTGTTTATCTGTAGATCAGTTGATCAGTCGATACGTATTGTTAAAAAACTGTTAACATTAAATGTGATCGCAAGTTTATTGTTGTATTTGTATTTTTTTAGACATGGTTTCCACCAAATCAAGCTATAAATTTAGAAGATTCGAATGAAGTGGTACGCACCAAATTTGTTCCATCTTGCATCGGGTACTCCAAAGAAAATCCAATACTGTACCCATACAAGCAAAAAGTTTTACAAAGAAGCAGAATTCCATATTTTGAGTGAAACAAATATACAAAGTTTACCCTATTCGCATCAGAAACTGGTGTCAAAAAAATGTCGTTCTTTTATATTTAAGTTTTTACAGAATGTCTAAACAATGTATGTATGTTTAATAATACTAAGTATATAAACATTATTTTAAAATAATAAAACGTATTTTATTTCTTTTAAATATTAGTATAATATATAACCCATAAACCCAGTGTTAATTTCTTGTATCTACCGAGCTCATTTAGGGCCGACGCACAGTCCCACACTAGTTTAGAGTTTACTTGTGTGGACTCTAGCGCTTTCAGTGCTGCTTAGCTATCTGAGAAAATATCGATAGACCTGCTGTTACTGCTTTGTTGAAAAATTTCTAACACACAGTGGTGTATTGCTGCCACTTCGGCTGGAAGACTGTTAAGTCTTTAATTAGACTTACCGGGATCGTTACCCTAGGTATTTGTCCGTAGATGCCTGCTCCGACCCCATCTTCCATCTTCGAGGCATCTGTATACCATGCTGAGTCCGCATTAGAGGGTGTACCTTTGTCCCAGTCTTTCCGCTGTGGCATACTTACGTTGTAATTTTTGTTAAAGTTGTACTTGTTGGTTATGAGCTCTCTAAGCACTCCTGTTATCAGGTCTGCTCTGAGCTCCTTCAACTTCTTGTAGTTCGCCCCGTGCGCTCGGCTTATGGGCGGATCTCCTTGCATCAGCCTGTAAGTTACTGACCTCGCCTCTGCCTGCAAGGTCTACTAACGTTGCCCATAGTAAGGTAGACATCCTCCGCCTATCCCCGCCTCGATGATGTTCCCTCCTAGAGAGGATATATTGATCCTGTTCTCCAGACTGGACTCCATCCACCTACAGATGTTTGGCGGTACTCCCCTTCTTACCTGTGCTCCTATTAGGAATTCTATTGTGGCATTGTTGAATGCCCCTTCTATGTCTAAGAATGTGGCCATAGCTATCTCTTTGTCCTCTAGCGATTTTGATATTATTATATTTAGATCATCCAGAGCCGAGTCAGTTGACTTTCCCGGTTCGTAGGCATATTAACGGCAGCTGAGAGGCTGTCTTTCCAATATTTCGTCTCTTATATGTCTGTTCACCAGTCTCTCCAGCGTTTTAGGAGGAATATTGATAAGCTGATGGGCCTGTATGACTTTGGTGTCAGATCCGCTACTTTGCCCACCTTGGGCAGGTAGATGACTCTTACCTTTTGCCATGGAGACGGTATATATTACCATGCCAAGCTGGCTTTGAAGATCTTGCAGAACTGCGGTAGCAGCTCCTCCATACCCATCTGCAGTAATACGGAACAATGCCATCCACTCCAGGAGATTTGAACGGCTGGAACTTGTTTATAGCCCATATTGTCCTGTCTGGGCGGGTGACCTCTGTGGCCAGTTTCCAATCCATTTGATCTGGTCTCCTGCACCTTTGATCAGGATGGGCTGGCCCTTCAGAGATTTGCAGAATCGATGATGCTGGAAAGTGCATCTTTAAGAGTTCCTTGAGGCTTTCCTCTTTTGTTTCTGTGTAGGTTCCATCTGATTTTTTGAGGAAACCCACTACTTTTCCAATACTTCCATCTTTTGCCAGGACCTTGTAGATTCTTGAGCAAACCGGAGTGTCGTTTATCTCTTCGCAGAACTTCTTCCACGAGTCTCTTTTGGCTTTTCGGATTTCTTTATTGTACTGCGTAAATTTATTTTTGTATTCGTCCCATTCGTGGTTTTCCTTGGCCTTATTAAATAGACTGCGGACCTCTGCTCTCAGTTTTTCGAGGTTTTTATTCCACCAGACTGTTCTACATCTTCTTTGCTGCGTTGTCGTTTCCGGGCAGTTTTCCAGATACGCTGCCTTAATGGCATCGTTCATCTATTCCACCGCAAGATCTACCCCCTCCACGTTTCTTGTTGGTGCTGTACCTCATTTGAGAGCCTTTCTGAGGGACTCCTTATATCCTTTCCAGTTTGTCTCTCTTGGGTTTCTGTATCTGTTCACCGTATGTGTTTAAATCAAATTAGATTTGCCTATGATCTGAGCTCGAAGGCTCTTCTAACACGTGCCAGTTTAGAATTATGTCCCCCACCTTGATAGTACTAATTGTCAGATCTAAAACCTCTTTACGATTTTTTGTGACAAAAGTAGGTTTGCTGCCTATATTAGTTATATATTAAACCTTCAGATGTTAGAAAACTTAACAACTCACCTCTTTGGTTGATGTCTGAGCTTCCCCATACCGTGTGGTGTACGTTAGCATACATCCGATGATGAGCTGAAGGCCCTTATCCGCACAATATGCAACGATGTCGCTTAAGATGTGCGGTGGACATGTGTTCTCATCCCCCGGGAAGTAGGCCGAGCATATCACCCAGCTTTTTTCTCCCTCTTCCGTGACTACTGTTAGGATACCTGTAACAAAATCGCCGGTGCAAATCACCGGTATTAGTGTACATTTAACTCTATTGCTGTCAATTAAACAGGCTCTTGGCCTTTCGGCCTTTGATCTGTATAATACCTTGTTCTGGCATTAGGCCTGCTACTTTTCTGCGATATAGCCATATGACCAGTGACTGTGATATTAAAAGACAACAGATTTACTTTTCTTGCCGTAAAATACTAAAATGCGCACTATGCAATAACTAAAACTGCACTGACATCGAAAGTTACATAAAGTAATTTGTTTGAGGATCGGCCAATTCAGCTTCAGTATTGCCAATGTTTCAACCTGCCCCACTTTTCCCTAATCTTCGGTAAATCCCCGTTTTCCAATATATCTTCCAGGAAAGGTTTCGCCCAGATAATGTTGAAACATCGCATGTTCTCCTTAGTTACCCTCGTCATTTTCCATAATTTCTGGGTACTTTTAGAGACCCTGTATCTTACTTGGAAATTTAAATAGAGAAATACATCTATACTTAAATTTGTTGTCAAATATCCAACATTAATGAAAATTATGGAAAACTCCGAGCGTTATTACGAAAGAAATGTGATGTTCCAGCAAGACTTCTCGTCCTCCTAATGCATAACGTGTACCACAATTTATGGACTGGAAGAAGAGGATTTATCGAGAATCATCAGGCTTATCTCTAATGGATTTTTTCTATGGGACATTTAAAGACAAAGCCCGAACTTTTGGAAAATTTACGAAGCCAAATTATTAATGAACGCCATAGTATGAAGTATCGCGACGTCCGACATTTTCACTGCCCCATGTTGAGCGCCACTTTATATCAGTTATTGCCGCCATCAAATAACAGTTGTTATAGTAAAGGCCAAGATGTACGACAACAAGCCATCGACTAGCTCTAAAATAGCGGGACTTTTCCTTGTGGGAGTGTACGTCAAAAATACGAGGTAAAAGAGACTTTACTGGAGCAAATGCAGATTATTTATGGTACAACTAAAACTTAATGCGAGCGATATTTTCTTCTTAAAATAGTCTAATTTATTACGAATTTTTCAAAAATTCTTTTTTATTTATTAATTACTAGAATCGATAAAAATACCTCTTTGTGGCAGTCGCTCGAGGTCGGTTTGGTTTGCTTGGGTAATACTACCCAGTCTATAATCCTGCCAAATTTCAAAACTCCTCAACCTCTTGCACCAAAACGCGTTTCTTATGTTTCTAATGAATGGGCTAATTCTCATTTTCATCAGTTCATTACTTCGGCATACCCCTGATACGCCTACTACAAGCGCCACCTGAAACAACAGGAAAATAAATAATTATTAAAAACGATAATTTAAGAAAAAATATTTTTTGAAATATGTTTTTTTTTAAATAAATTCCTTTGGTAGGTTTTGTAGAAAATCTTCTATATTACTTCGTGAAAAAAGTTTAGACTTCGTTGGCTTGTAGCCTACATTTTGTTTCTTTAGGAAGGCGAGGAGCTTACCAAATTTCGAAATATCAACTTTTATATAAACTATTTCAGACGTGTTGTACACGACTTTTTCTACAACTGCGGCACTGATATTTTATGCATTGCATCAGATGCTAAATTTTTACATATATACAGGGTGTCCATTTTTCGATGGTTTTACGGGGTATCTACGTCATTAGTAACGAGAGAAGGATGCGGTTTTCGCGGCACTGTGCTACTTTTTTGAGAAACAAAAGATGCCGCACACAGAATTTTCCTATCCCTCTTAGTTTTTAAGATACAGGGTGTTTTTGGAAATTTTGCACTTTGGGACGCTGTAACTTAGCAAAAAGGTAAAAAATGAACTTATTGGTTTTTTACGTAGAATCCAGTGACTTAATCAGATTTTTTCTAGGTTCAATTGTTTTCGAGAAACAAAGCAAACTTGCATTTTTTAAATGAAACGCCCTATATATTTTGTACAAGACTTATATTTTGTTCTCTTAAGTACCCGTCATGGCCTACTAAAAAAAGTAGGTATAAATATTTTTAAAATGTAAGTTTTAAGCTTAATATTAAAAATAAATATAAAGTGTTAGATATTTTTAAAAAGTTTATAATAAACTGAATCATAATATCTAAAAATATATAGGGCGTCCCATTTAAAAAATTGCAAGTTTGCTTTGTTTCTCCAAAAAAAATTGAACCTAGAAAAAAGCTGATTAAGCCACTGGATTCTACGTAAACAAAAACCGCCAAGTTCATTTTTTACCTTTTTGCTAAGTTACAGCGTAACCGAGATACGAGGGGTGTCCCAAAATGCAAAATTTTCAAAAACACCCCGTATCTTAAAAACTACGAGGGATAGGAAAATTGTGTATGCGGCATCATTTGTTTCTCAAAAAAGTAGCACAGTGTCGCGAAAACCGCATCCTTCTATCTTTACTAATAATGTAGATACCCCGTAAAACCATCGAAAAATGGACACCCTGTACAACATTTTTCTTGAATCCGACGGAAGGGGATTTTAGTATACTTCTGTGGCTTTGTCTGCTATCTCTGGTGGAGCAGACTCGAGATAATCTTCGTCGATATTTTCTCATACCATTTTGATCATTATTTTTACGAAATTTCACTTTTATTCTATATAGGGAAATCTTGTCGATTCTTTGGGTGGCAGTTTAGATAACGCCAACAAACTTTCATTATTAAACAAAAAATTTTCCGGTAAAATCATTACCGGAATTACATATGAATAAATATTACACTACTAGAAGATTAGGGTCAGGCAATATTTTTAGTTTAAAATCACTGGCAAACTACGAAGGAAATTTCTTTGCAAGAGTTATTTTATTACTTACAAGTTCATTGGGCCTATGATATTTTTTAAATATAAACTTCTTCCTTAATACTAAAATGGCGAAATACCCCCGTGTCGCCACTGGTTTTACGCGTATCCACATCGCAAGGCCGAACAAAAACAATTTGTCAATAAGAAATTATTATTCATTCTTTACGGGCTGAGGCAGCAGGAGCAGCGGCAGCAGGAGCAGAGGCACCTTTACAGAAAATTTAACAGCGAGTGATGATTAATGTATTTTGTCATTAGAGTCTTTTTTCTCAAAAGAATTTAGTCAAATAATTTATGAGGGGGCCCGCAGGGGAAGTAGCGTATCAATCAGATTTTTAGGACTTAAAGAGATTTTTGATGCGAATTTAATGTAAATAAAGTAAGATATCTTTTTATGGGGTCCACGGTATTGAATTAAGTCGTTTATATTGTGATAAATTTGTGCCTCGATTAAATAAATGGGCGATTTATATTAATTTGGTTATTGTTTTTTTGTTTTCTTTTTAAGAAACTGATAATGCAGAGGTTACTGGATATTTTGCAGTTGTGGTGTAGTTACGAGGAATTCCTTAATAGTCAATACTAGACGAAAATATGTGCAACAAAATTACGAATATATAAATATTATATCAAAGAAGCAACGATCTACGAAAACTTTTCGAAAATATCTTTTTGAGAATAATTTTTCGATTTTTTTTAAAACACTAATTTCCAAAAAAATTGCACAATCAAGTTTTTTTCACTTACTGTCATTAGTGACAGAATCTGTAAGTTGATTTTTACAGAACGATTATTATTTTTTCTACGAGCGCGGAGCGTGCGGAAAATAACTACTTTCCGCACTTATATGCGTGCTGAAAGTTGCACTTTTCCGCACTAGTGCTAAAAATATTTTCAGCTTTACATACCTATATCGCCACTTAATTAGACATCGAGTGCTAATTAACGTCACTGGACCCGGACGGAAGAGGTCCAGTACCATTCACTTCCCATAATCCATTGTAATGTTACAAACGCTCAATATTTCATGACAATTAGACCAGTTTTTGATGATTGGAGGATGGACTGGAGATTAATAGGATTGTGCAAGGAATAGTATACAATATAAATTTTATTAGTAAGTGCCGACCGATTTCGAAAATTTACAAAACTCGGCCCTGCGGGCGTTGTTTTGCTACAAATTTTCTCGATATGTAAAAGACACTTGCTCACTATATCGTAATATTAAACTATCTTTTGCCTGTTGAGGTCATGTTCGAAAGCGATGCCAACAAGATCGATCGTTTCATTGTTCTGTGGGGCTTGGCCATTCATGTGGATGGGGTAAGCGTTGCCAGATTTTTTGCGTGATAGGGAGCAAGACTGGGTTTTGGAGGTGTTGAATTGAACAAGGTTCTTGGCACCCCAATCTAAGATTAATTGAAGATCTTGGGAAAGGGATAGGTGCATAGATCTGCGTCTTTTATCTATCTCTTGATTCGAGACTTGTCTGGAAAAATGAATATTGGAGTAAAGAATATCGTCAACATAACTGTGGATGGGATTGGTAGTTGAAGAAAGCAGGTCATTAATGTGAAGAAGAAATAGGGTTGGTACTTTACTGGCATACTTTAACAGCAATAAATTAATTTTATTATAATATATTAGTACAATAATAAGCCACTTTATGGCCGCAAAGCTGTACTATAAACAGTCCTTTATAAATATGAATGAAGTCTACTTGTCACTTGTACTTTTTAAAAATTTTACCTTACGGTAAACTCTACTCTGACTGCTTGAAACTGCTAATGGATGGCGCTGCCTGTGTCTCATTGCTTATGCGGTACGACATTGTAGCTTTAAGGGATTACTTTTTCGGAAGGTTGGTATGTTCGTGTATCCTGTACTGATGAGAACCAACGAGTTCGAGACCGGTCTGCAGGTGACGATATTCTAACTAAAGAAAAAGCTTCCTTCTTCCTGGTAGTTTCTTGCATTCGAAACGTTAGTATTTTCTTATCTAACTATGTTAGAAGAAAATACGGCAAATTTTGGTATGTAATTCAGCGCTCGGAGGGGCATATAGCCCGGAGAATAGCTGTTTTACCATTATTTGTTGAAATCCTTATTGTATAAGGAATTTTCAGGTGGTTATAGAATTGATTCTCAATTTTTCATAGTCCTTTATAATGAAATTGTATATTAATGTATTTAAAAAACACAAATGTTTTCCGGAAAAGAATCAAAATCTATTTTTTGAAAAAATGTTTTCGAAACCAGTATCATAAAATAAACCTGGTCCAAAATTAAGGACATATTTCAGCTTTCTAGGATTTTTTTATAATTCCAAATACCTGGACTCTGTCGGACAAAACCTTGACCTAAAAAATAAATTATGTATAAAAGCACATTTAGTAATTGGTTTACTTAATACAGTTACGAACTCTAAATCTATACTATTTATTTAACGATTTCTTTATTATTCCTGCATTAATCTTTTACTACCATTTTATTGACTTTTTTGTCTTCGTTCTTTGTAGTCTTCAATGTTGGCTTTGTGGTCGAATTCCGTAAAAATACTTAACCTGAAGAATAAATGAAAAATACATGTTTTCAAAGCATTACCTTCATTGCCAGTGTCACATATAACAGTGTTGGTTTAGTAAAATAGAGCTGGGTAGTTGTTTTACTTCCTCGCTAGAAAAAGTAACGTATTTGTGAAATAATCACCTCAGATTTTTTCAGAGATTGACGTTGTGTCCCTATGTAGTCTGCCTATTTGTCAGTGTCTAAACAATTTTTAAATTAGTACTTCTTTCAACTTTAACCTAATTTTTTAAAATTTAACTTTTTGTTTGGATTTGTTTAATGAACTTACCAATCTCATGCAATTTTAGTATATTACGATACATAGTCAACGTTCAGATTCACTAAGAAAGTTGCAAATTTAGTACTGGTTTCTATTAAGATCTTATAGTTGATCAGTTGCGATTTGACAGGGTTTTGTGCTGTCATTGTTAATAAGATGTCATTAAAAACATATGAATTATTCTGATATTTCAGCGATTTTCTTGGATTCCAAACGATTTCAAGTTTAGGTAAATATATTGCAAGAAAAATTATTTGAGATTTTAAAGTTTCACTTATGAGTCCGTTTTTCGAAATGACGTTTTGTTTTCGAGTTATTAGGTACCAAAGAGGGGTCTGCAAATGGCATTTTTCGACCTAAAAAAAATTCAAAAGAATTACTTGCCATTTTTTGATCCTCACCAGTTTCAGTAGAGTTCTGAAGCTCCGGGTCCCCTACAATCTCCGAAAATTTACATCGATTTAATTCACCTTTGCGACCTGTACCCGATTTCAACGGAAATCGCGGAAATTTCGACTTTGACGTTTAATAGCTCCGAAATGAAACATCCTGTATAACTGAATTTTTTACCAAAGCTAGATGAACTATTCCTCTATCAACTCAAAAAATTCGATTTCTCTCCCTCTGACTGTTTCCGAGAAAAACAAACATGTTCGACTTTATGTTAAGCTTTACGGTAACATGTAGATTGACACTTATTTTTGCTGATCTCCTGACGTCATTTTTCATTAAGGACAAATGACTGCATTTTAAATTGTATTAAATTATACCGAAAAGTAATCATTTTTTGGAGCTAAATTATCCTAGTAAGGTTCTTCTAAATATTTTTTTTTGAGTTTGTAATGACTTCCTTAAACGACTTATGCAATAAAAAAATATGTGCATATTCCTTATTAATAAAAAGAGCTTAAGTTTGTGGGCTGAATATGCAATGCTAAAAACAACAATTATTAGTTTGGAGGATAACATTGACATTTCAAAGTGTATCCGATTAATAGTCAGATTTAACTTTAATTTAAATAAATAAAGTCTATATTATGTGTTATCTTTCTTTAGTCAATATTTAGCCGACATATAAGCACAACTTAACTTACTGAACTTGTGCGGTAAGTTGCACTTACCAGCCTAGATACAGCTTGTATACTTTGGTTGGTAGGAAAACTAATAATCGTTCATTAAAATCAACTTAGTGTTGACAAAAATATGATTTTGTAAAAAATTAAATTAAGCTGCTCCCAACATTTTTTAGACATTAAAAAATTTGACAAAAAAACTTAGTGAAACAAAGAACAATATTTCATATAAAGAGGGATTTGTATTTTCCAAAAGTTTAAATAAACAATATAATCTGGAGCTATCAGGTTTGGGTATAGGAAGTGTTACATCATAAAATTAGCCTATAAATTTAAGCACAATCAGAAACTAAAGCAAAGAATGTGGTATTTTAAGTTAGAAAATACAACTTTAATCCATTAAAACTTTTAGTGCAACAACCCTGTTCACTAATCGGATGACTTACGCTAAAGAATTGTCAACGTCTGTCAGGAAGAAACACGGCCATTCTTTAAAATATGAGAAGAGAGATCCAGAATCGACTTTATTACTGCCAAGAAGTTCATGGTGGTCATATTGAAAGTAATAAAAGTATTTAAATTTTTTCCTTTTCTTTTCAACGAGCTTCAAATTTTTAAAGCTTTGCCATTGCTTTTTAAAACACCTTTAAAATAAGGTACCACACGATATAGGGTTGCATTTAAAATTTTTGACCTCAACTTTCTAGCGTCACCCCCTGAACGGGGTTGAAAAAGTTGAATACATGAAAAAATAGATTTATCAACCAATAAGATACACCTAAAATTTGGTGTGTCTATCTTTACTAATAGTAAAGATATTTGCCTATACTAAAACTTTTCGGGCACCCTGTATATTTTAAGTGTTATGTGATAAATAGAAAAAATCTGTTTCTGCAGCCTCTCACCGAATTCAATAAAAATTGCTAGCTCCAAAGCTTGTCCCTTTTTCACTACGATTTTAATTTTTCACTGTGCATTGTAGGTATGCTTCTTTATATTTCTGAAGGCAGGATTTTCCAAATATTGAAAGACCGTTGATAACGTCCAGTCTCAAAATTTAATTTAAATGTAACCCTCCTCTTATCTGAAAGCGGGACAACAAAGCACAGAAAGGAAAAAGGGAGAAGATATCTAGACTTTGCAAACATAAATTTAATAAGACTTTTTATAACAACTATTGTCACTGGTATTTTAATACTAAGTAAACAAAATTGTAATTTTAATTAAACTTATTTTCAATGAGAATAGATTTGTAACCGTTCTGACATTGAATGGCGTAGCCCTAGAAAAAAAAACAATCAAAAGAACAGTTTTAGTTCTGGTTTCTTGAATTTTCCCAGATCAAGAAATCTTACATTACAGAGGAAAATTGAAAACGTACGTCGTTAACTCAAGAGCGTTGGCTTGATTTTTAAAGATCAAGTAATAAGAAAATAAAGTTTTAGTTTAAAAATATAGTTCAAATACTACGACGCACTAATAAAGAATGTAATCTTTATTATTATCAACCACGTCTTGACAACGTACGGGCATGCTTTCCACAAGCTCCTTAGCCTACTCATTAGGCAAAGATCTCCATATCCTGGCAAATATGGCGACTTAAGTGCTTCGGTGCTAATACACGTTTTCCACTAAGCTATCACTTTATAGTAGCCCAAGTACTCTCAATAGGATTTATGTCTAGGGACTGGCAAGGCCAATCCAACGTTTGAATATCATTATCGCGTTTCACAGTTGGACATAAGACACTTCGGCGTTTTCGAAGGAATCAGTATTATCTCCGTACCACCTACCAGATTTCAGCAGAGCAGATTAATATATTTGTAATATTTTCTGTGCATTTAAATTATCGCTCAACCCAATCAAGCCCAAACAAAAATACACATCCGCAACCACAAAAACTGAAGCAACCCCAGACATAAATCTTAACTGGATGTTTAACATTGCGCTGAATGAACGGATGTCCTTTAATAGTCGAAGCTTTCTTCCTAGGGACCCAAAATGACGCTTCATCAGAACAAATTATGTTGCATCAGTTGCGATCAATATTGTCGTGACCAACTCAGTCGCTTTTCTATGTATTTTGGAGCCAATAAAGGTTCCTGTATTGTGCTTCTGTAAGCGATCTTGCTTTCACTTATTCTTCATCTTATTTTCATTATACTAATGTCTATTCCTTTTTTTCTTAAGAATTTTTTGTGCTTGATGTATTTGTAATGTCGGATTATTTCAAATAATTTATAAATGATTGAATCTTGCTTTTTAGTAGTCCTTCGAGTTTTACCCCTATCCTAAAAATTATTATCGTTTTTCACTTGTTTGTAACGGAATGTAACGGAACTCCGTACAAAGTAGGAGTGTCAATCCCGGGATCCTGGGATCCCGGAGTATAATAATATAATAATAATTCATACGTATATGAAAAAATGCATATACGGATTAGGTACTACTAAGTATGTAAGGTAGTACCGGGTAACATTGACACATCTTTGGAAGTTATTTTTTTACTCGTTTATGGTTATCATCAGAAATTTGCAAATATAAGTGTAATTAAGTTACTATAATAGAAGTACACGACGAGTAGTAATTTCGTGTTTACTTTGAAATCGTAGATTTAGAAAAATATGTTTAAAAAGTATGCAAGTGTCAATGTTGCCTCCCCATGTTGGTAAGATTGACACCCCAGTTAAACTGCTTATAAAACTATGTTTGCTAATGGTGCGGTATTATTGACTAAAATAAGTTAATTGTACACTGTTTTTGGTTGTTTTTTTTTATTTGAACATAAACTTTGTCTTCAAATATTTTATAATATTAAAAATAGAAATGAAAAATGAACAAAGTAAAACAGAACTAAAAAATAATTATTGGAGCTTTTCCATTGTTAATAGAACCAAAATTTGTGGTAAATACGTGCATTCCTCGACGAATAGTAGGGTCTGGCAAAATTCTTACTATGTCTTTGACCAAAACTGTGGCCTCGTCAGCAACGTTTGGATAAACAAAATGCTTTTCTTTCCGTCTCAAAAATGCCACTGTTGCTGTCCGAGTATCAGAAACAATTTCTTTTACTTTTCCAACGTAATGATACACTTCAGACAACTTATGTTTATCAACAGTACACTTTACAAGAACCCAAGAATTCGCCGTAATTTGATTAGGAGCAATCTGTACCATCTCTAGTGCTGTGTTGTGGCAATCCTTATGCTCTTCTTCAAACTCAGACACATGCCTCAGAAACATGCATTCTTTTTTAACGTACCAGTGCTAGGCGCGATATTTGCAAAAGTGTCAATGTTTACCCCCTGTCAATGTTACCCGGCGTTACCTTATATAGCGAACGACGAAAAAATGATGAAGAATGACGTAGCCTTTGGAAACAATTGCTAACCAGTCACATGCCGTCCCTCAAACAATCACGTGATTTACTCAGCCAGTGAACTCAATTCTACGTACCGCTCAGCTAATCAAAACACCAAATATGACAACATGGACGCTCGCGCCTGTCATATGCAAAAGTTCAAATTTGAATCTGATAAGCCTTCGATTTCGCCGTAGCATTATTTTGTGAACAATCTATAATTTAATTTGTAGTAAACTATCAGAAAAACCAGTAAGTACAAATTACTATATACTTTAAAGTACAATATTGAAATATAGTTAATAATATTTTAGATAGAAAATGAGATCTTGTTGCGCATGTTGACGGTCAGTTGAGAAAGACAAAGTGATTTTTTATAGGTAGGTAATTAATTATTTAAGAAGATTTTGATTTTAGTTATAATGTATTATATAAAAATTAATAATTACAATAAATTATACTTACCTATTTTGAGTTTTAATTCGAGCTTCAATAATATTTTTTTTTAGATTTCCAAACGATGCCCCGCTTTATTTACCTAATGTTCTTACCCGTTTTGCCCCAAAATCTCAAATTGTTATTAAAAATGATGTCTTCACTCTTCAGTTTACATTCTTGTGAAAACTATCCGTCGCTGAAACTACAAGTAATTTTTTCTCTTCTTGCTGCTTAAAACTGACATTATCGGTACATAAGTTATGTCATTATCGTAAATAAGATAATACTAACTTAACTTTTAATCCACTTTTCACAAATTTTTCTTTACTTGTGAAAGGTAAAAAGACGAAAAGGAAACCGACAAGCTCACATTTCAAACTGCTGTCAGAACTGACAGTGACAGTTCCGTCCAAAATTCTGGTACATCACGTGGTATAAAACCAAACAAACACAAGAATATTTTGTCTTTGCTTCAAATTTTAACAACGGGTAGATTAGATGCTAACAATATAGTAGTAATATGTATATGGAAAACTGGCGCTGAAATTAAATTCTGAAGTACCTATTAGGACACCCTATACATTAAGGTGACCAACAGTACTGTTTTATCCAGGGCAGTACTCTTTTTGGCTTCACTGTTCTAGGTAAATCGCGATAATAGAAAATCCAGTAAAAGTACTGTTTTTTGAAAAGAGTCCTGGATAAGGATGGATCAGACATTAAATGAGATAAAAAAATGAAAGTAGAACGCAATAATTAAGTACAAGAAAACGAAATGCAAAATTCAGAAACGTAATTGTATTTAACCTTAAATCAACTTTTAATCGTCCATTCCTATCTAACGCGCCCAGCTGAAAGAATGATTCGGCAAACGTCTTTGCACTTCTTGGTATAAATACAAGACCAACTAGTGCGCAGTATGTCGACACTACTTTCGGGTCTTTTTTAGGGATTTTACATCATTTCCTTAGACGTATAATACGTCTAACGTAAAATACAAATGCACTGAATTTTTTCCATGTTAAAAAAGACGACACAGTGTTAAAAGCAATTCACCCATCCAAGAATTATAACTTTAAAAGACAAGAATAAGTTCTTTCCGAAAAAAAAAATTTCTAAGATTGTAAGTTTATTTGATTTTGAATTTATAAAATGTTAATGCAAAACAACAAATAGTACTTTTATGTTTTTGTTAACAAACAAACCATTAGCTATTAATAATGGTGGTATATTTCTGAATTATTATTATTCGTTAAAATTCTTCGTATTTTTTTAATTTTTGCTCTCTAAAAAATGATTACTATTTGTAATGAATAAAAAGCCTTTATTAAAAAGGGCGGTTTGCTTTATTATTTAAAATATACGAACTTGGAAACCGTTAATTTGTCCCATTTGTTCTTATGGATGGTTCCTCTTAGTGATGTAAGGATACGTATCCAAAAATCCGTTGGATCCGAATATTAAAAGAATCCGGATTATCCGGAACCGGCCGAGAACTTGAATACGGATTCGGAATCAAAATAAATTCGCATCGCCTGGTTACTAATGCAAAGTGCAAAGAGAAAACGGAATCGGAATCGAGTGTAAGCGAACAACACGGTCTGCGATTTGGCATATTTGATATTGTGCTTTCTCTTTCTAATGACATTTCCTAAAAAAAGATGGCATAGTTATCGGGGTAACGGGTATCATATGAGATGAGACCCATTGGTTAAACTAGTCCCGCCTCACCCGAACCGAATTCAAACGAGAACGGCGCGACGCGGTGCCTTCTTATCCCTAAACTTCGACTTCGACTGGTATGATACCGATACCGCAACGACCTACCTAGCCGTGTATCCGGATAGAAAATGTTTTAGTCTGTTGCATGCATACGTATACACGATCTGTAACCGCTTTCGCGCGGGTCAAGAAATTGATTCGTATTCGGATAATGGATACGGATATTAGCTGATTCCGATTCCGTATGATTCGGATATCTAATGAATACGGATATTTACAACACTAGTTCCTCTCATTAAATGTAAAAAATTACCAATAAAAAATAATTTTATAAGAGAGGACGAACTATCCCTACCCTATTCCTTCCGTCCCACCTAGGGTTGCTTAACCTCCCGATTTAGGCGGGAGGCTGCCGATTTTCCAATAAATCTCCCCCTTCCCGACTAATATATTAAAACTCCCGCTTTTCCGTTTTTCTTTTAGTAAATCATATATATTTGTACTTCGAGCTCAAAAAATATATAAAATTAAAAAAGTCAAGAAAATAATTACATTTAAAATCGATCTGAAAATACGTGACTACTTTTAAAAAATAAAATCCAACTTATTAATAGAGCAAAAAATATTTACTAATTTTCTCAAACAATAATTATTTTTACGAAATGGAGAAAGCGACAAAAATATAATATCAGCAACTCCCGCTTTTTGTTTCCTGAAATCTGGTAGCCCTAGACTCCCGCCTCCATATGAAATGACACTGCGTCCTAGTTTTTGATTTTCTAGTGGTGGTCACCTTACTATATATTCATTTTTTTGCTATCCAAGACTTTTGCAATACTTTTTAAAAATACTTATACTTTTGTTAAAGAATATTGTTCCGACTCTGAAAAAAAGCAATGTACCTACTACAATTTTTCCAGCGGTTTCAACGCTGAATTTCTGTTTTCTTAAATTTGGGTCGCCGATCGTATGACCACGTCACCTGAGATATTCTCCCCGTTTTATAATGAACGATGTTTGATCGCTATTTTAAAGATGAATTTGATCAGAAAAAATTCAAATTTTTTGGGGATAAGCTTTTCGAATGGAGTTCTTTTGTATTATGAAATTTAAAAATGCTGGATTTATGCGGATATTGATTTTTTAAAGTAAAATTTAAAAAAATGTATTTAATTTTCGTGCTAATAAGTCGTTATAACAAGTTTTAACAAATATTTTACTGTTACTATAATTTTAATTAAAACAAAACACTTAACGTTATTTGAGAGCAACCAAAGTTAGGAGTTTTTAAATATTGATACAAGAATTTAATCTTACGAAAAAGCAAAGTACATAAGAGCAAAGTTGAATTTTGCTGTGTTAAGTGTTGTGTTTTATACTTTACATTTTAACTAGGGTTTGTTAAAGTCGGAATTTTTTGAAAAGAAACAGGATATTTTCGCTATTGATAGAATTAAGTAATAATCGTTGTGATGTAAACCTCTGTTGCTTCTGTATAATCTAATACAGGGAATAATATAAAGCAATATAATAGGGAATATGCATGTAATCCAAATAAATCTGAAAGGTTGTTTTCATTCACTTATTTTGGTTTTTATTAACAAAAAAAGATTTTCTACTCTAAATTTTCATACAACATTTGAAACTTGCAAAACTTGATACTATTGGTTGTGCCGTCAGATGACATGTAAATAAAACTGTTATAATGGCTAGTATATGGTGAGTTCTACTGGTAATTTATTTTCTTGATTATTTCTGAAAAGTTAGCAGATTTCGTTGTTAAGAAACATCACATTTGAATAAAATGTTTAACAATGTAAGGATAATCGTAAGGCCCATTTTTTGGAATAAATTAAAGATCCCTCCTGTTTTAACAGATGAATCTTTGTTATGGACTCTGAAGGGAAAACCCCTGCCTAATTACCTAATTACCGAGTCAATTTATTTAATGGACCTACTCTATTTGGTTACGGTACTTCGTAGACTGCCCCTTTGATGTTTTTTTGCCGTGTTTGGATTTTTTTTAGTTTAGGGAGATCTTGGACGTGTGTCCCTATTTAGGCCTCTTAATGTAGATTATTGGAGGAGTGTGGTCCACGAAAAACAATTGTCAGTTTTATAATCGCTTAGACAAGCCAAATGCTAAGAATAGTCATATGTTTCAAATAATAATATTTGTAGAGAAAACGGATTTAATATAGTATTCTAGCATTGTAATGGTGTTGCAACTTCCTAGAGCTAGTTCAAGAATTATCATTTTATTTTCTATTATAAGAGATCCATATTTCACAATGCTTTCCTGTTAAGTTAAACATTTGATTTACTTTTAACGTTAATTTATTATGTGCACTTTTTGAGTTTACTTATAAGAGCTTTAATTATTGGACGATGGGTTATTTAATACGTTTATATAACGGTAAGTGGCGCCACATTAGATATGTTTATTTACCCACACCAAAGATGTTAAGAAGTGTATATTTATTTTTGGTTTGCTTGGGTGGTGCGGTGTGGTAAGAGCATGGTGGTATTAATGAACTAAAATTAGTAAACCTCCCTCAAGTAAAGTGCCCCGCAATATTAGAACTAGATGGCTTGTCGTCATACATCTTAGCCTTTGCCATAACAACTATTAATAATTGATAACACCAATTTTAATCGTTATAAAATTATGGAGAAAAGTAAAAACGTTTTTTAGTTAAATTATCCTAGTAATTTTCTTAAAATAATATTTTTGGATTATGACTCCTTTAACAATTTATGCAATTAAAAACAATACATGGATATTCCTGATTCCAAAAGACATTAGCTATTAGGATACTACTAACACATGCATGGCCTTAATATAGTAGACAGAATTTACTACCTCCATTTAGGACACGTATTAATAACATTTTAACAATTAGTCAAAACTAGCTTGCACCCGCGGCTTCGCTTGCATATTAGTTATATCCTTTATATATTATCGTACACTGACATTCCTGGAGTATCCCGTACCTATCGTCTGAACAATTAGCGTCATTCTTTTTCTGATTTTTAAATAATTATCGTACATCATGTAGTCGTGTATATGACTAATACACAAAGATAGTTTAAACAGTTACAATTTTCCTACAGTTAGCAAACCTTTTTTTATCTGAAACATCTCACGTAGACTTCAAGCCTAAGTACTAAAGTACCGTGGGACTCTAAAGGGAAAGGAAATGTAGTCCATTGACACGGGATTTACAGGATTGGAGGTTGGGATGGGGAGTGAAAACAGCTGCAGGGAATTTGTTCCATAATCTGGAGACCCTAGGTATGAATGAGCAAGAGAAGTGGTCTGTTATAGGCTTTTGTAGCTGAGCAGTAAAGGGATGCATACATAACGCAGCTCTCGTTGTTTTGTTAGGAACAGTTAAGGGGGGAATAACTACGGCTAGTTCTTCAGAGCAAAATCCGTGAAAGGACCGGTAGAAATCGGACAAATCCCGAACAGCGCGGCGATGAACGAGAGAAGGGAGTTTTCTTGTGAGGACTGGGTCATTGATGAGTCAAATAGCTCTCTTTTGAATAGAATGGTCGGTCCCCAGTGTGGGAGCAGTACTCTAGGTTGGGTCTTATTTGGGAAATATAGAGCGCACATCAGTTGGAAGGGGGAAGTATTTTCTGGGTCAAAAGACAAAAACCCAATTTTTAGCAGTCGATGTGGCTACTGAAGTAATGTGTTTGTTCCAGCTAAGATCATGTTCGAAAGCGATGCCAACAAGATCAAACGCTTCATTGTTCTGTAGAGCTTGGCCATTTATGTGGATGAGGTAAGCGTTGCCAGATTTTTTGCGGGACATGGAGCAAGACTGGGTTTTGGAAGCGTTGAACTAAACAAGGTTCTTGGAACCCCAGTCAAAGATTAATTGAAGATCTTGGGAAAGGGATAGGTGCGTAGATCTGCGACTATTATCCAGACCTTGATTCGAGACTTGTCTGAAAAAGTGAATATTGGAGTGAAGAGTACTATCGTCAGCATAAATGTGGATGGGATTGGTAGTTGAAGAGAGTAGGTCATTAATGTGAAAAAGAAATAGGGTTGGTGTCAGGACTGACCCTTGGGGGACGCCAGCATTGATAGTCGATTGATGCGTGACCGTCAACCACAACAGATATGAGCCGATTAAACAGGAAGCTACCGATCCAAGTGCATAGTTTCGTAGGAAGACCGTAAGAAGGTAGTTTGTTGAGGTGTGCGGCATGCCATACTTGGTCAAAGGCCTTGGAAATATCAAGAGAAACAATCTGAGATCTCCATAAAATTCGAGAGACTTGTTCCAGTTATGTGTGACAAAGCTAAGGAAATCAGCTGTGGATCTTTGGTGACGAAATCCGTACTGTCTCCCATGGATGATTTTGTGTTTTTCTAAATATTTTAGAATTTGCAAGTTGATCGCTTTCTCCATAACTTTGCTAACGACAGAGAGAAGAGAGGTAGGTCTATAATTGGATGTAAGGGACTTGGAACCTTTTTCCGGGATAGGCCGCACACGAGCAGTCTTTCAGCTATCTGGGAAGATACCCTTGTCATAAGCGATCTGACAAATACGACACAAGATTGGTGAAAGTTCTGGAGCGCATTTTTTTAGAACAATTGTTGGTATACCATTCAAACCTGGGGACTTTTTGGTGTCAAGGGTTAGAAGAATTTGTTGAACTTGTTTGACCCTAAGTATTATGTTGGGCATTTTGTGGGGTACACACGTAGCGGCTGGAAGGGCGAAATTGCCGGGAGGGATTAAGGTGGAATTGGCAGCGAATCGTTTGGCAAATAATTCAGCTTTCCCTTTAGAGGTGGAAATAATTTCATTGTCAGCGATCAGGGGAGGAAAAGTGCTGCTACAAAAGTTTTGAATAATGCTTTTTGGCAGGTGGCTAGACAGATTTGCTGCCGTTGGGACAGGAGAGCTTTTTGTCATTTATGCGGTTGTAAAAGCATTTTTGGATTCTAAAATAGTTTGGTTGTATTGATTTCTTGCCTCGGTGAAAATTTGACGATTTTCGGGTGTAGGATTTTGAAGATATCTTTTGTGACCTTGGATTTTTTTGAGCCTGGCCTTGGAGAACCATGGCTTTTGTTGGTGAAGTTTAGGTTTTTTTGCGGGTATGTGGAATGAAACTTTCAATACCTGCTGAATAATCTGTGATATGAGAGTGAGTTTCGGAGAAATCGGGAGTGGAAAACAGACAGGGTTCCAAGGGAAAGCAGAGAAGAAGTTTCGAAGACCATCCCAGTCGGCAGAATTGTACTGCCAGATCGTGCGTTCCGGTATGATTTCAACGAACTCGGGATGTGTGGAACAAGAGACGGTAATGAGACCGTGATCTGAACGACCAAGGCGTGCGCATACAGATGGTAAGTATGGCTCAGGATGGGTGGTGAGAAAGTATGTTGGCTCTTTGATTAAATTGGTGAGCGAGTTGCTGATTGCGAAGTTTTCTGCCACTCTGCCTTCTGGGTGAGTTTTTGTGGATCCTAGCCATTCCTTGCTATGGACGATGAAGTTGCCTAGGACGATAACTTCAGAGGAGGGAAATTCGGAGATAAGTTGGTCAAGATTTACCAAGAGAAAGTCAAAGAACTCATTGTGGAAGTAGTCTGATTTGGAGCGGTGGATGCAACCGATAACACAACAAAACAGAAAATTATTGCACGTCCGGCAAATACATAGTCTTTTTCATAGCGTGGAACGCCATATACATAAAATAATAATAATGGTGATAATAATAATAATAATAATAATAATATTAATAATAATAATAATAATAATAATCAAAGCTTGCATACTTTCTTTTAAAAGAATTTTGTAATTCCGTTTGTTGATTGTACAGTTTACAAGTAATAATCAAAGGTTAACTTTCGTGACACTCTATATACAGTATCGGCATAAGAAGAAGCCTATGTCCTATAGGCACATAAGCTTTTTGTTGTTCTTTAGAATGAGAAACGGTTAAATGGGAATAATAGAGAGAATCCGTGGAGATAGCCGTAAAAGAGAGGCTGATTCCGCACAGGACGGCGACGAGCAAGCGAAGGAAGTTTTATTGTAAGATATTTGTTATATATGAGATCTCTTGGATAGAGTCTAGAATCAAAAGCGATGCCGTCCTCCAGATGTAGTAAGAATATTCCATGTTACGTTCCATTTGGAAAACATAGAGATTGTATAGGTTGGAACAGGCGTATTTTCTAGCTGGGAAAAAACACACTTTTTAGCTGCTGGTTTGACTTTTGCAGTGATGTATTTGTGCAAACTAAGATCATCTTAGAAAACGAAGCCAACAAGGTCGAGCGTTGAGCTTTTGTATTATTTTTGCGACCAATTAATAAATATCTAAATAGTTCCTTCTTCTCTTTTCAACAGATGTTTTTACTTGTGTCCTCCAGGCAAGTTAATTATTAAAATTTCCATCAAAATTATTAAACTAAAAGCTGTTTTAAATTCGCGTCGCGATTTAAAATTTAATTGGTGTGGAAAAGCGATCTCCCTAATGCAATTTCTTCGAACTTAAGATAATAGAATAATAAATAAAAATCTGAGGAGCGCTTTAAGGTTTGTTAACGCGAAATTTCACTAGTTAAACTTCGGAAAGTGCAAGCAAAATAAGTAAATAATTTATTAAAGAAGGAATTTAACCCAAAGGAGACCTTAATACTTTATGCTGGTTCAAATTTAGATCTTCTCGTTGATCAGGTAGGTTTTAACAAGTTTCTGTCTTATCGTTGTTAATGAGGCCGAGTCATTAAAAAGGGAAGGTTATTCTAATGTTTCTGCCTTTTTTTCCCTTTTTTTCCTTGAGGGTCCGTCTATGAAGTAAAAATATTTATGTTACCTTTAGAGAATGAAATCCCACCACCCCTCTAAAATTTTGAATTTCAAAAATTTAAAATACTATTACACAAATAAAACAATCCAGAGAACAGGTGTTGAAACCAAAACAAACACCAAGTCAAACACACGCAAATGTTTTGTTTTACTAACTTATAATGCAAAACACTACACTGTATAAAAAAATGATTAAATTTTAAATCAAATTCAACCCAATTTTGACTAAATCCAGGTCCACGCCAGATTGATTGAAAAAATTAACACTGCATATTGATTAAATCGAAGGATCTGTGATTAAATTTTCTTATTCAAAATTGATTAACCTAACAATTAATTCTGATTACATCTAAATCAATTTTTATTAAAATTGTCTTCCATAATGATTAAATTTCCATAATACTCTAATCATTTTTTATTAAATCTTAAATCCAATGTGATTGATATGCAATCATCAGTAGCACCGCCCTTCCCCTCTCCGCCCTATAAAGTACCTGATTAGGGCGTCGATTGTATTTATTAAATGACAATACTATAATACATAAGAAAAGGGAACACATTAAAGGACAAACAGATGAAATTATATTATAAAAGATAGGTAATGCAAATTCCCAAAGCATGGGAATTGTCTGTCCCATATCATAAACAAAAATCCGGGGAGGTGAGGCGTGGACCTGGATTTAGTCAAAATTGGGTTGAATTTGATTTAAAATTTAATAATTTTTTTTTACAGTGTAAAAGTTGAAAATAATTATATGAAGTAAAAACACGAAAATTATTTACTCATCTGTAAATAAATACATAAAACACTAATGAAGACCTGGCATGACAAATCTTTTCTTTGAAAATACATGGAAAATAACTTACATTGGTGCATGAGTTCCTCCAAGGGATTGGATTCAAGATCTGAGATTTTTGCGTATTTCTTTTGTTTTTGAAACATAATTTCACCACCATCATGTAACAACAAAGTTTTTAAAAGAATATTCGTAAAATTTTAGAACAGGTTGACCACTTCATTCGTTATAACGTCACATTGCACATTGCACTACCACAGAAACCGCCATACCTACTGCCGATTAAATGGAATTTTTGCAGATAGCAGCGGGGTGGATGGATATCGGTACTCCCTTGTGATTAAAAGGTTGCGTACTGCGCATGTGTTGGCGGCTTGGTTTAGAAGTTTGAGTATTTTTTAGTCAGTAGGTGATTGATACTGATTATTGTGATTATTTTAACAAGGAAATATGATTTAAAATGTTTGTCTTTTTTATGCATTTGATCAGTATCGATTTAAAGTAATCGAGAATGAGTAATTTGTTTGAATCATAACGAAGATTATGAAACTGATTTAGAAAATAATTACAAATTAAATCAAAAAATTTAATCCGGCCAATAAAATCAGATATCTCTTGTGGTTAATCAACTGGATTTTTTACTGTGTAAGCGCTTACAATAGTTTATTAATACTAATAGCACTAATAATGGGTCGACAACTATTTTCAATAACTAATAAACAGAAAACAAAAACTCGCACGGAATTTTTCATCTCATCAATACTAATCCGTCTTTATAGATGTTACTAACTTCACTTCTATCTGGACAACGGACCTCTGGCAAGCAATCAGGTAGAAGCATGGCAACGGGGGGTTATTAAAACATCAAGAACTTTTCATTTTTACTATCATTCGTTATTTGGTCAAGAAATAAGATCAAAGTTATGGTATATTTTTAACCAAAAACAAAATAAAAACAAGTGTATCATATCTACTTAAATGCTCTTTAGTTATTTATTTAAATTATTAGGCTCACAAAAGGTATCTTCAACATCATACACCCGAAAATCGACAAATTTTCACCGAGGCAAGATATCAATACAACCAAACTACCTTAGAGTCCAAAAATGCTTTTAACAACCGCATAAAAGGTAAAAGTGCTTTTCTGTCGCAGCGGCAGCAAATCTTTCTGGTCACTTGCCAGAAAACTTAGTCAGAACTTCTGTAGAAAGGCTTTTCCTCCCCTGACCTCTGACAATGAAATTATCTTCACCTCTAAGGGGAAAGCTAAACCATTTGCCAAACAATTTGCTGCCAATTCCACCCTAATTCTTCCCGCCAATTTCTCTGTTCCAACCGCTACGTCTGTACCCCACAAAATGCCCGACATAATACTTAAAGTCGAATAAGTTCTAAAAATTCTTCTATCCCTTGACATCAAAAAATCTTCCGGTCTAGATGGCATACCAGCAATTGTTCTAAGAAAATGCGCTCCAGAACTTGCAACCATTTTAACTCCTTTTTCAGATCTCTTATGACAAGGGTATCTTGCCAGACAGCTGGAAGACTGCTCGTGTGTAGCCTCTCCCGAAGAAAGGTTTCAAGTCCCTTCCATCTAATTATAGACCTATCTCTCTTCTGTCTGTTGTCAGCAGAGTTATGAAGAATGCGATCAACTTGCAAATTCTAAAATATCTAGAAAAACACAAAATCATCCATGACAGACAGTACGGATTTTCGTCACTAAAAACCCACCGCTGGTATCCTTAGCTTTATCACACATAATTGGAACAAGTCCCTCAAATTTCATGGCGAAACTCAGATTGTTGTTTTTGATATTTTCAAGCCCTTTGACCAAGTATTTCATGCCGCACTCCTCAATAAACTACCTTCTTACGGTCTTCCTACCAAACTATGTACCTGGATCGGTACTGTTCTCTCTAATCGGCGCGGTTGACGGTCACTCATCTAACTTCCATCCTATCAATGCTGGCGTCCCCAAAGGTTCAGTCCTGGCACCAATCCTATTTCCTCTTCGCATTAATGACCTGCTCTCTTTAACTACCAATCCCATCCACAGGTATGCTGACGATAGTACTCTTCACTCCAATATTCATTTTTCCAGACAAGTCTCCAATCAAGAGCTGGGAAATAGACGCAAATCTATGCACCTATCCCTTTCCCAAGATCTTCAGTTAATCTTAGACTGGGTTGCCAAGAACCTTGTTCAGTTCAACGCCTCCATCACCCAGTCCTGCTCCCTGTCACGCAAAAAATCTGGCAACACTTACCCCATCCACATGAATGGCCAAGCCCTACAGAACAATGAAACGTCCGATCTTGTTGGCATCGCTTTCGAACATGATCTCGGCTGGCACAAACACATTACTTCAATAGCCACATCGGCGCTAAAAAGCTTGGTTCTCTCTCGAGCCAGAAAATACCTCTTCCCTTCCAACTTATACACTCTCTATGATTCCCAAGTAAGACCTAAGTAGAGTACTGCTCCCAGATCTGAGAAGCGGCATCAACTTCGACAT
Organism: Philopedon plagiatum; assembly: GCA_963971165.1. Lineage (NCBI taxonomy): Eukaryota > Metazoa > Arthropoda > Insecta > Coleoptera > Curculionidae > Philopedon > Philopedon plagiatum. The sequence continues at coordinate 83,568,794 of OZ020193.1, forward strand.
TTAACATCGTTGATTCTATCCAAAAGAGAACCATTCGACTCATCAATGACCCAGCCTTCAAAAGAAAACTCCGTTTTCTCGCTCAGGTTGAGATTTAACCCTTTTCTACCTGTACTTCCACCAATTTTCCTATGAAGAACTAGCCGGTATTATTCTTCCGTGACTGTTCCTAACTGAACAACGAAAGGTGCGTTACGTATGCATCCCTTTACTGTCCAACTACAAAAGCTTAAAACAGACCACTTCCCTCGCTCATTCATACCTAGGGTTTCCAGATTATGGAACAAATTGCCTGCAGATGTTTTCCCTTCCCATCTCAACCTCAAATCCTGTGTCAATAGACTACACTTCCCTTCTTTTCAAACGCCCACGACACGTTAGTACTTAGGCTTGAAGTATACGTGGGATGTCTTAGATAAAAAAAATAAATACATTGTAAACCTAACTTCATGAGTGTATGGTCCGTATTTTCTCATAGTAAGTGAAGAAATTGCTCTTAAATTGAAAAACACATTTTTAGTAACATGCGTTTTTGGAATTAATAATACTATTATTTTCAGTTTTTACTAAAACTGCTGAAAAATTGAGATATGAAGTTAATATTTAAGTTTGGCTATGCCGCGGCTGGGTCGTTTGTTTCCCCTTTAGCACATGACCCCCTTTCCCCTTTAGCACCTTTAGAAGCGTCGGATATGGGGGCGGTTTGGGATATATTTTAAGATAAAAAAATATGCAATTTGAGGGGGAAAATTATAGCGACAGGAGGACCCCAGGAGTCACCCATTCCAATATACTAAATCATTTCCATAATACCCTGTACATGATTCCTTTCTGATAGATCTAAATTTAATTTGTACGCTCAAGACAAATTGATTTATAAAACTTCCATCAAAATTATTAAACTGAAATGTTAAAATGTTGCTTTGAAATTCCGGCCGCGATTGGAAATTTAATTGGTGTGGAAAAGCCATCGCCTTAATCCAATTTCTTTGAATTTAGGGTAATAGACTAATAAATAAAAATCTGGGAACTGGATCATTTATGAGTCGAACGGCTCTCTTTTGGATGGAGTCAACGACGACAAGGACACATCTAACCTCCTCTCATGAATTTTCTTTATTTGCCACATAATCGCTTCATACATTAGGGCAGGTCTGAACCAATGTTTTATCTTTTTTTTTCCTTCCTATGGTCGGACTGATGGAAGGACAGACTGACGGACAACAAGCCTAAGTACTAACGTAACGTGGGCTGCTAAAGAGAAAAGAAATGCAGTCTATTGATACGTACATGATTTAAAATATTGGAGGGACACGGAAACAGAGGTTTTCCTTGTGGTGGTAACGTTTGCGGGTGCAAGAAAACGAAAGAGTCGCGATGCGGGTGCATATCGACTCTAGAAAAACTTATTTAGGTGATCTTTTCAAAACAATCGATACGTTACAATAATTTTCTTAACAAAAGCACGATTAACAACTTTCTGAACGTGCTGCGTGAAACAATGTTTTTTTAACAATATAAAATAAAAGAATTTTGGTTATATATTTATTTAAAATACTGTGTAGTTGTGCTTAATTAGTGTTTTTACTAACTTTTTTTTGTTTTTTCTTAGAAAAAGGTTTAAATATTTTTAACTTTGTCTTAAATTACGCTTTAAAACAGAAAATAAATACTCCTTAAGCAATTTGCTCTGTCTACTCTTAGTATTAATAAAGGAGAGAAGTGGGATGTTTTGGGATTCTGTAGCTGGACAGTAAAGGAGTGTGTTAAGGTTCGTGTTGTTTTCATTGAATAAAAAGCAGTTAAAGGAGAGTAATAGAGCATAGTTTTTCAAAAGAAAATCAGTGAAAATATCTGTACAAAAGAGACACATTCCGTACAACACGGCGATGAGCGACAGAATGAAGTTTTCTTGTGAAATATAGATCATTGATGAATCGAACGACTATCTTTTGGATAGAATCAGTGATGCTAAGTGTCGAAGGTAATGCCGCTTCCCAGATGTCGAAGCAATATTCTAAGCTAGGTCTTATTTGAAAAACAAAGAGATAAGCTGAAGAAAACTAAATACGAGTAAAGTAATGTGTTTGTGCCAGGTATAATCATATTTGAAAGCGCTGCCAACAAGATCAAACGTTATGCTTTTGTATTATTTTTCTGGCAAATTAACAGACACCTAAACCAGTCCTTTTTCTCTTCCTTACATATCTAAATTTCGCCTGTACGCTGGAGACAAGTTAATTATTAAATTTTCCGTCATAATTATTAAACTAGAACGTTGCTTTAAAATTCGTGTCTCGATTCAAAATTTAATTGGCGTTGAAAGGCAATCTCCCTAATCCAGTTTCTTCGAACTTAAGATAATTCGAAACAATAAAAATCTGGGAAGCGCTTTGCGGTTAGTTAACGCGAAAATTCAATAGTTAAACTTTGGAAAGTGCATGTAAAATAAGCAAATATACACTTATCCTAAAAATTGCAACACCTATAATAATATAATAGTCGAAGCAATGAAGCACTAAAACAGCCAAAATCTCGGAATTTTTTGCACTAAGACGGATCGGAATGCGGTTTTTGCATTCGCTTCCAAAAATTATTTGTAAAAAACGTATCTACTTTGTAGCTTATACAAACCGGAAGTTGCATTGCTGCAGCTAAAAATGCGTTCAAAAAATGCATTTTTTTAAGACGCTTTAAGAAAATTAAATAACTTTGTTAATAAGACTCAGAATTGGCTCAAACTGGGTTCCCGGGGGTTTTCGAGGTCGCTGATCACGATTATGATTAGCCGAGCTGGAGCCCAGGATCGCTGATGAACGTCATCTCCGTGGGACTCTCCCAAAATTCACGCGGGGAAAGAGAAAAACTCGGCGCCCGGGGGTTTTTTTGGGTCGCTCAATTCAAATATGGCATCGGCGAACACCCCCGGACACCTGGTGCGCCGGAACCTGGACGTGGACGTCATCCCCGAGAGTTTTCCTGACAGGATCGCAAATAACAAACCGACAATCGTTGTGTGGGCGTTTTTTGGGGCGCTGAATCCAAATTTCACGTCGAAAATGACCCCCCCCCCCAACACCTGGTGCACCGGAAACTGGACGCGGACGTCATCTCCAAGGGTTTTCCAGACACGATCGCTAAAGACAAACCGAAAATCGCTATGAGTTTTTTTTTGGGGCGCTGAATCCAAATTTCACGTCGAAAACAACCCCCGAACACCAGGTGCACCGGAACCTGGTCGCGGACGTCATCTCCGAGGGTTTTCCAGACACGATCGCTAAAGACAAACCGAAAATCGCTATGAGTTTTTTTTTTGGGGCGCTGAATCCAAATTTCACGTCGAAAACAACCCCCCGAACACCAGGTGCACCGGAACCTGATCGCGGACGTCATCTCCGAGGGTTTTCCAGACACGATCGCTAAAGACAAACCGAAAATCGTTATGGGGGTTGTTTAGTGGCGCTGAATCCAAATTTCTCATCGAAAACGACCCCCCACCAACACCTGGTGCACCGGAACCTGAACCTGAACGTCATCTCCAGGTGTCACATTTGCAAAACATGAAATGAAATTCACATCAAGGGGTTTTTTAGCTGCCCTCCTCCAATCCAGCATCCGCGACCATACTCCAACTATCTAGTGCACCGGAACCTTTATCTTGACATCGATGTCAACGACTACACTTTTGATATTTCAAATTCACTATCAATAATTACTAGAGGTGTTCCGCAAGGATCAGTATTACGCCCATTATTGTTTATTATTTATACTTTTGATTTTCATTTATCTAGTAAACACGGCAATCTTTTAGCATTTGCAGATGTACTCAAATATACCACTCAATCAAATACACAGATTTAAAAAATTGTGCTTCCTTAATCATTGAGGATCTTTTAAATATTTCAGAAACTACAACTAATCATGGACTAAAAATAAATAAAAGTAAAACTATCTTCATTTGAACTGGTCCTAAAATACTAATCGATAAAATAAAAATACACTGTAAAAAAAAATGATTAAATTTTAAATCAAATTCAACCCAATTTTGACTAAATCCAGGTCCACGCCAGATTGATTGAAAAAATTAACACTGCATATTGATTAAATCGAAGGATCTGTGATTAAATTTTCTTATTCAAAATTGATTAACCTAAGAATTAATTCTGATTACATCTAAATCAATTTTTATTAAGATTTTCTTCCATAATGATTAAATTTCCATAATACTCTAATCATTTTTTATTAAATCTTAAATCCAATGTGATTGATATGCAATCATCAGTAGCACCGCCCTTCCCCTCTCCGCCCTATAAAGTACCTGATTAGGGCGTCGATTTTATTTATTAAATGACAATACTATAATACATAAGAAAAGGGAACACATTAAAGAACAAACAGATGAAATTATATAAAAGATAGGTAATGCAAATTCCCAAAGCATGGGAATTGTTTGTCCCATATCATAAACAAAAATCCGGGGAGGTGAGGCGTGGACCTGGATTTAGTCAAAATTGGGTTGAATTTGATTTAAAATTTAATAATTTTTTTTTACAGTGTAAAAGTTGAAAATAATTATATGAAGGAAAAACACGAAAATTATTTACTCATCTGTAAATAAATACATAAAACACTAATGAAGGCCTGGCATGACAAATCTTTTCTTTGAAGATACATGGAAAATAACTTACATTGGTGCATGAGTTCCTCCAAGGGATTGGATTCAAGATCTGAGATTTTTGCGTATTTCTTTTGTTTTTGAAACATAATTTCACCAACATGATGTAACAACAAAGTTTTTAAAAGAATATTCGTAAAATTTTAGAACAGGTTGATCACTTCATTCGTTATAACCTCACATTGCACATTGCACTACCACAGAAACCGCCATACCTACTGCCGATTAAATGGAATTTTTGCAGATTGCAGCGGGGTGGATGGATATCGGTACTCCCTTGTGATTAAAAGGTTGCGTACTGCGCATGTGTTGGCGGCTTGGTTTAGAAGATTGAGTATTTTTTAGTCAGTAGGTGATTGATACTGATTATTGTGATTATTTTAACAAGGAAATATGATTTAAAATGTTTGTCTTTTTTATGCATTTGATCAGTATCGATTTAAAGTAATCGAGAATGAGTAATTTGTTTGAATCATAACGAAGATTATGAAACTGATTTAGAAAATAATTAAAAATTAAATCAAAAAATTTAATCCGGCCAATAAAATCAGACATCTCTTGTGGTTAATCAACTGGATTTTTTACTGTGTAATAACTCTGATTTCAAACTTGTACTTAATAATAGTTTTAAGATACCTTCGATCGAATTTGGTAAAAATCTTAGTGTAATTTTCGATCAGTACCTTAGTTTTATGCCAACTAGTATATCACTGTCATTTTTTTTGTTTTCTTTTTTACTTTCATAAATTTTATACTTATATGTTTAATTGTTTTATTGGCATAAACATAAATAAATATCTTTTTATTATTGGCATTATTAATTTCCTTTAAAGTCGCGCTCCACCTATTTTTTCTATAGATTGGGAGGTCTGTTTTGATAATAATCATTGTCAAATATAAAAATGTGTCTTTTAATCGCTGAAGGTTTAAATAAAATATTAACAATTATTTATGGCCATACTGCCAAATCAAAATTCTTAAATTACGTCATTTTATTACTGTACAGCTAATTTTCAAATACGACTGCCAAATAATTTTGTATATTTAAAAAATATATTTATTTGCCTAAATCTGAAACTTCCCAAGCCATTTTGGCATATTTATGGTTAATAACTACCAATTATAATGTAATCCTGCACAGGAATACATATTTTTTAAGCAAAATTAGATTCGAAGGAAATATAACGCCCCAGCTTAAGCCCGGAGCCAACGAACGGACGATAAATCAGGAAGATGTTATAACGAAGGAATCTTCGAGCAAGTGTTTTATAACTAAGTGTTTTGAAACGAAATTAGGAAGTATTTATTACTGGAAAAAAGTGTCTTGATTTGAGTTAGGATTTATTTATTAGGGGAGGTTTTGGAGTATGAAGATATTGCTGAAGATTGGGTAATAAAATGAACATGGTTGGCAGAACCGAAAATCCACAAATAACAAGATATTTATTGTTATTCACCATGCTTTTTTCATAAAGGATGCCGAAAAAAGGTACCTTTTTGTTGGTTTTGAACCAACTTCACATAAGATCAATTATTTGACTCGTATGTAATTTTTCTGTACGTTCACCCATAATTCTTAAATGGAATCACCAATTTCGATCATTTTCTTTTGTTTTCTAAATGAGTTTTTCCCATTGGTCCCATTTTAAGAATTTTTTGATAATGTGAGTGGAAACCTAAAAAAATTACAAAAAACTAAATAAAACTCGTAAAATTGACAATTCTTGCGTGTATATTTCAAAATGGCGGCACCGATTTAAATATTTCTTCTCCGTTGTGTTTAGCATGACGGCCCGGTAGGTCAGTTGGTATATGACTTTAAAAAAGATTAAAACCGTGGGGGTAAGGGGGGTTAAACCGGAGCAGCTGAGGGTTTTTCCGATATTGACTAATATATCTAGAAAATCTAATTTTGTCAAGCAGATCTTATGAAATTTTCGGGGGGGGGGGGGGGGGGTAGATAGGAGAGACTTGTACATTGTCCAAAATATTAACTAACGTGTCATTTTCAAGGTTATTGAGGTCAGAAAGCCTAATTGTCTAATTTTGTCTTAACAGATGTTTATGGTATTTTCGAAGCTATTTAGGTAAAATTTTCGGGGAAGGGTGATAGAGGGAATAAAAGGAGCGGCTGGGAATTTCTCGTAAAGTGTTAATTAATGCGTCATTTTCAGGTTTGTCGAGGTTAGAAGATATAATTTTGTCCAACAGATGTTCAACAAATTAACGGGGAGGGGAGGATAAAAAGGAACCGCTTGGAATTTCTTCAAAAAGATTAACTGTAAATGAATCATTTTTCGGGTTATTAAGGTCAGGAAATCTAATTTGACCTAATAGATGTTAAAACAATTATTAACGATAGTGAGAGGGGTGTTAAATGGGATAAAACGGGGCACCTGGGAATTTCTCAAAAAATGTGTAATGGGTTATTTTCGGGATTATTGAGGTCAGAGAACCTAATTTTGTCTAAGAAAATGTTAAAAAATTTTGAAGAAGTGGGGCGAGATAAAGATGGAGAAAAATATAAATCAACTGTATTGAGTGCGATGAAGTGTATTCAGAAACGATTTATTTTTTCTAAAACTGTATGTAACATATTTTTTTTTAGTGATATTGGGGTCAAACAAAGGAGTCAATATTGAATGCACAGTGCAAATTTAAAAAGGGAGTGATAACATGTTTTATATATTCTCTACATAAATTGAATATTTATGTTTGTTGTTTTTATTCATTTATTTTGATCTTTATTAAAAAAAAGTCTTTCTACTACAAATTTTGATTCAAAACTCGCAAAATGCAATACCATTGGTAGTGACGTCACATATCAAGTAAATAAGAATATTATAATGGCTAGAGCATGGTGAATTAGAGTGGATATTTATCTTCTTGATTATTTACTAGAGGTTAGGAAATTTCGAGGATAAGAAACATTACATTTAAATAAAGTAAACCGTCGGTCGACCGGCGGCATCTATCGATATTATAATAACATATCGCCGTAATTAACAAATTAATTCATATTTTCGGCGACTTTTTCATACGTCAGAAGATCATGCCGCCGGAAGACGGTCTTTTTTGTATTAATTATAAATATCGCCGGCGCAGCGGTCGATTAGCCAGTGCGTTAAATAAAAGGAATGTTAAAGAATAACCGGAAAAAAATTTGTGCAAGGACAATCGGGTAATTTGCTAAAAGTTTATGCTTGTATGGTGGTTTGTCGCTTATTTGTCTTTAAATTTCGTTAGAGATACTTATTATTTATTGTAACATAAAAATAAACCTACAGTCAAATATGCTTCCTTAAATTTGACGATACGGATCTTTAGTCATACCTATTTATGGAAAAGTTTAATCAACGTTGCACTAGGTATGTGGTCTTCCAACATCGACTGTTCTGGGCACATAAAAAATGAGGTTTTCAGAGCACTTGCAGTGGTATTTTTGCACACTGGTACAATAATATGTTTATAGGGTAGGTAATTTTTATTAGATTTTATTGTTTAGTAAAAATAACTATGCAAAAAATTATACCGTAATAATAATAATAATAATAATAATAAAGATGTTTATTTATGCCAATAAAAATAATTTAAATATAAATATAAAATTGATAAAAGTAAAAAATAAAACCAAAAAATGACAGTACTATACTAGTTGGCATAAATAGGTAGGATTTTGATTTATAAGAAATCATTCTTCCAATCCTACCCCTACTAAATAATTTTCTATATTATTTTTAAAAGTTATATAGCATAAGCCCCTTAGACTAGAAGGAATATTATTAAAAATTACAGAAGATGTATATTTAAACGAAGACTTATATTTTTCAGTATGATATTGAGGTATTTCTATTGCGTTCTGATTTTAGTATTAACATTATGAATATTGATATGAATTCAATTTTTTCAAATAAATATCTAGGTTTCTGAGTTAAAATTATTTTATATATATAAAACAGGATAAGTGGATTTCGCGTCTTTTTTCTAATTTAATTATATTATGTTTGTTAAAGGTAGGTGATATGTGATCATATTTTTTTAGTCCTATTGAAAAACGAACACAGTTATTTTGAAGAATTTGTAATTTCTGTTTATCTTCGTTACTGATATTTTTGTGATAAATTATATCACAATAATCTAATCCACTTAGAATAATTGAATCACCCAGCCTAAGTTTAGTATCGGTATTTAAGTAGTCCTTAAATTTATATAAAATTCTTAGTTTGTAATATGCTTTTTTAATTATATTTTTTATATGTTCATTAAAATTTAGATACTGATCAAAAATTACTCCAAGATTTTTACCATATTCGATTGAAGTAATCTTAAAATTACTGTTAAGAACAATTTTGAAATCAGAATTATTTTTTATTTTAGTGATTAGTGTTTTAGGACCAGTTAAAATTAAGTTAGTTTTATTTTCATTTATTTTTTATCAGTTATAGTTTTGGAAATATTTAAAAGATCCTTATTGATTAAAGAAATACTATTTTTAAAATCTGTGTATTTGATTGAGTGGTATATTTGAGTATCATCTGCAAAAGCTAAAAGATTGCCGTATTTAATTGATAAATGAAAATCAAAAGTGTATATAATAAACAATAAAGGGCCTAATACTGATCCTTGTGGAACACCTCTAGAAATCGGCAGTGAATTTGAAATGTCACAAATGTATTCGTTTGCAATTTTTGTTACTTGTTTTCTGTCAGATAAATAATGTTTGAACCACTGACAAGATTTTTGACTAAAACCTATATATTTAAGCTTTGCTAATAACATTTCATGATTTAGAGAATCGAAGGCTTTAGCCAAATCGAGAAAGACTATATTAGTAGCAAAACCTGAATCCCAATTTTCTAAAATAGCATCTTTAAGTTTACAGAGTAAAGTAGATGTACTAAAATTTTCTCTAAAACCTGATTGGTTCTCTGGTAAAATATCATATTTTTTTAAATACTCTATTACTTGGTCAAAAACTATACGTTCTAAAATTTTAGATATTATAGAAAGTAGAGAAATGGGTCTAAAATCATCTACATTTGCTGCGTTGTGAATTTTAGGAATCGGTATAACTAAACTAGTTTTCCAGATATTAGAAAAATAATTATTTAAAATAGAACAATTTATTATATGTTTAATAGTATTTAAAAAATTATTACTTATACACAGATTTAACATGCGTAAAGTAATATGATCTGTTCCACATGATTCTGTTTTAATTTTTGATAATATTCTAACAATATCATAATTCGTAATTGGTTTTAAATTTAGAAACACATCTTTATCAATTTTAGAAAACTTATTATTCAAATAAAAAGATAGTAAATTTTGATTTGGTGATCCATTTTTTACATAATTTATAAAATGATTATTTAGTACCTGTGCACAAGGATATTCATTTACTGATTTAGATTCTTTTAAATTAATATTAAATTTTTTCAAGTTTTTCCAAAAATGTGTCGGATTATTTGGATTTATATTATTCTTTATAAATGTTTGCTTTTCTTTCTTTATAAATATAGATAGAAAGTTTCTTATTTCTACATAATCTTTCCAATTTGATTCAGATTTATTTTTACAATATTTATTGAAAGCTTTTTTTTTAATTTTGCAAAATTTTTTATATTTGAATTAATCAATGAATTTGTTTTTTTATTTTTATTTATTTGAACTGGTGCATGTTTATTAAATAAATTTAGGATATTATTGTTAAATATTTCAATTTTAGTATCAAAATTATTAATGTTTTCAATTGCATTCCAATCAATTTGCGCTAAATCTTCATTAAATAAATCAAAATTAATATTTTTAAAATTTCTGTAGTACCTTTAATGAACTAGGAGATTTATTTTCTAATAAAAGTTTACAAAATACCATTGAATGATCAGTTAGAGAAATTCCCGAAGAATTTTTTATTAATTGTGTTTTGAATATACCAGAATTTGTGATATTGATATTTTGATCTATATAAAGATGATCAATTATTTTTGGTGACGTTTCTATTCTTGTAGGCTCTGAAATAATTTGTTTCAAACTGAAAGTGGCAAATAAATTTTCAAGAAGATAACCATCTTGATTTTTATTGTACAGATCAACATTAAAATCACCTGTTATGATCAGTCTATCAAAAAAATAAAAAAAAGAGAAAACCCTAACACTCTCTGAGCAAATAAGGAAGCTCTTAGTATGCTAAATGCACACTATTCAGAAATTAAATTCCTCGTGTGATTGGCTTGCGTGTTGCGAAGAGCAAAAATAAATCAGATAGAGTAGGTGGCGCTAGGAAATATGGATTTTTTTTGTGTTGCATAACAATCCTGTTCAACTTTAGGACATAATAAATAATAACAATAAACTGTATGTCTTTGAATGGCCGATGTTTCCGTAGAAACCCTGTAGGACTTACATTATCTCATATGCGAAGGGTATGGAAAAATTACTTAAATTTCGTTTTATTTTCTTAAAATTATATATATATATATATATATATATATATATATATATATATATATATATATATATATATATATATATATATATATATATATATATATATATAGAAACGTGATGTCTGAATAGTAGAGTTCATTCATTTTCTAAAAACTTTGTCAGCGAAATGGCGAATTGGCAAAATAACGAAATAGCGAACTGTCAAGACTAGCTATTGATAATGCAATTCCTTAGAAAGTAGAGTGTTATTAACATATATTTGTTTTAAAAACAGCATAAGTGAGTTATAAAGGATTTAAATGAATACGTTTGCGTAAATACAAACCGTAATAGCATTTTCTCTTATGAGAAATATACATAAAATAAAAATGCTATACTGCCACCCAGAGAATCGACAAGATTTAGTTATATAGAATAAAAGTCAAATTTAGTGAAAATAATAATAAAAACGATCTGTGGAAATCCTGACGAAGATTATCTCGAAAATACTCCTCCAGAGATAGCAGAAAAAGCCGCACAAGTATCCTAAATCTCCTTTCTTCGGTTTCAAGAGGAAAATATCACTGCTGGCGTTGTAGAAAAAGTATATTGTACAATACGTTTGAAAGTACCTTTTAACACTCGTTCGACTTGTGGCCTACGCCTTCGCTCAGGCCCAGAAACGTCTCAAATCTTATTGTACAATATACTATTTTCTACTCCCGTTCTAATATGCAACTTAAATGTCTTCGGTATGGTTTATAATAATGCTCATTATGATACAAATTTGTATTATGAAATTGTGGTGTTAGCCAGTTTTAAACCATACTTGTCTAATCAAGTGGACCTTTTTTTTACAGTTCTTTTACTAAAATTTGCATTTTCATTAAAACTTTTAAAAATATTTAAATTAGGCATGATATGGTATTGGTGACTGAGAAAAATTTAATTTATTTAACTGTTGCTAAATTAAATAAATGTCGTTCCATTTAATATTCATTAATAATTGGTCGTAGAAGAAATTGTGTATGCAACTCCTATATAATGGTCATTAATATATAATTGTTGCATAATCGCATGAATTATTATGCACCGTTATATTTTTTTTTCAGGAATTTATATGCACAGTTTTTATTTTTTTAATGCTGAAATTATCGTTTTTATTTTTATTTTCAATTTGATTTAATTACATTTTTTTCATTACATTTTTTATTAACCTGTTTGAACTGCAGGCTTATTTAAGCTGGCGTCCAGCTTTTACAGGGCCGGGGGATGTGTCACAAGTGGAAAAAGCAATAATATTCCATAGATCAATATTTAGAAGTTCAATGAGTAAACTATAATCCTATTTTACTTATTCATAAGTTACTGCCCTCTACATTGGCAGGATTTAGTCTATTTATTGAATATGCATTAAAATTGCAACTATGAAATATTATAGCTCCTTTATAAAATCAAACAATTACTTGAAATAATTTATTTAAACGACGCTATTATCTAGTCAGTAAAATTGCGGTTTCTGACCTAACGTCAACGATCCCCAAAAGGAGGGGAAAGCTGCTGACTGGGTGATAGGGCGATCAAAAAAAACGAGAGTTGGAAAAGACACTAGTGCACGATCCCCGGTCCGATGCCTTTGTGATTGTGATAAACTGTAGAAGAAATGATCTTCAAAACTGTAATGTAAGTGATGTTTATTTCAAGATTGAATGATCCTATTTTATGTAAATAAACGATTTAAGTTTGTTTTTAACTCACGTTTGATTTCGATCTAGTTAAGGTTCAGTTACATTTACACCCTTAGCTACACCCTTAAAACGAGGGCGTGGCATTAATAGACTAATTTTCAGTGAGTTTATTATTTTAAAACAAGTCTTCAACTAAACACACACGCGTGTTACAAACAGATGTCTTAGTTAAACAGATAGTGTTAATATATAAAGATAAAGATATTCATTCATATAGTAATAAGTTGGTAACACCTGTGCTTACTTGAACCTTAGAAAATTAGTAACGAGAACAACGGCCTCGGTTTCTATTTCATGAACGCTGCTGCGTAAATGTATTCAAAACGTGTGGTGCAATTGTTTTCACATAGTAGACATTATCAAGACTGAGCTGGAAGTAAACCATTGCTGATGCTCGGTGTTCAGACATATGTTGCAGCAATTAGGTAAAAGAGGATATAATAAATTTTTCGCAAGGATTTAGAACTTGTAAAGGGTGTCCCAATAGATACTTCGGAATTTAAATTTGAACAACAATTGAAATATCTTGTTTCAACTAGATGACTTTCTTCATTAAAATACTTGATTAAAAAATCCAGCTGACAATTTTGGCTTATCATATTTGGTGCTTCATCAAAACAGACAACATAATTGTCACACTTTACTACATTTTTTTCAAGACAGTTTTTAAAATATGGCGCGAGCCCATAAACAATACAGTATGCAACTTTTAAAGAACTGAGTGACATTTTCTGGGCATTAATACTAGCAGGGAACATACTTTTCATTACGGCTACATCTGTGTCCACTGAATTCACAGATTGGTGATTGTATACCACATTTAAGCACCATCTTATTTCTGCATCAACAACGTTTTCATTTTTTTTTAGTTAGACGGCATAGCCGAAAATGTATTGTTGGTATTTAATACATGTAATTTTTTTGAATGAGAAGTACTTTTAAAATGGCCAGCAATTGCCCTCTTTCCCAGATTGCTATGTTCTATTACTTTAAAGCATAAACTGCTGTAAGCCTGATATTTATTACTCTTTACTGGCTTCATATATTTGCCATATTCTGGAGGATTTAAATCTGGATCGACCAGTCACATTTAAAAACTGTTTTTCTCTGCGGTCTCGACATCGCACGAAAATTTTAAAAGGAATGTGTGCGACTATACGAATATGTCAACTTTTCGAAAAACGCAATTATTTACTGGACATCACTAAAATAAACATAAAATATGGGGGTAAATCAACAAACTACGCACCAGCATCGCAATCTGACGCAACTTTAGCTAAAGAAAACGTAATGCGAAAACGATGGGAAGATTGCGGATGAGATCTATTCTGCATCTGTATTTCACTTTTAATAGAGGTGTTTTAAATTTCTTTGTCGTTCTGATAATAACGAATTCGATTGGTCAGAAGGACTGGACAAAAGATCCACTGCACGATGCATATTTTATTTTATTTTTTATTTAATACACTTATAGCCTAACAAGCTGTCTTTCTCTAAGAATGCGAAACTATATGGATGGTTAACGGGTTGCCTAGTATCGCGGGTTACCTTTCCGTGCTGCGAGGCTCGAGATGGTATAAGACATATACGAGGTGGTACCGCAAAATACCGTGCCTACTACTTTCTTGTAAAAAATAGTTTTTGAGATAAAAGTTGCTATTTTCCCTGACTTTAAGAAACATATATATATATATATATATATATATATATATATATATATATATATATATATATATATATATATATATATATATATATATATATGTATATATATATATATATATATATATATATATATATATATATATATATATATATATATATATATATATTTACTGACTATTACTAAAAATTTTTGTTTTCCCTGGCGGTTTTTGAGTTTCCTGACATTTCCCTGTTGTTCCTGTTTCATCTGACGTTGGGAACCCTGATTAACATCTTTTAATGGATCAAGGTTCCTAGATTTAATTCGATTCAACCGATACTGCGTGGAGGGTAATAAACCACGGCGAACATCTGGGCCAGAACATCTAGATTACTTGGTAAAGGTGTAACGAGAAGATCCTTAGGGAGAAGTAGATTACAAAGTGAAGGGTCATTTTTTCATGAAAATGGCGATGGTGAAACGGTTAATGTTCATGGCGAACGCTATCGCGACATATTAAGTGCACCAGCCATAATAACACTTTTATTTATATATCATGTGACGTCACAGCCAATAGGAACACGTTTTGCAAATTTTAAATTTTGTATGAAAATTTGTAAAGGAAAATCTTGTTATTTATTAATATAATATCATTTGCATTATTTGCGTATTGCCTATTTTTCGAGGTCTAGGTACATAAGTGTTTAATAAATTCCGGGGATAACTTTTAACCTCAATTTATTTTCCTATCCATAAAACAGTTCCTAAAAATAAATTTAAAAATTCTTTCCTTTATTGAAAAATTATTTATTTTCTTAGTCTTCAGTTCGCTTCATCCTCTTAATTGGTAAAGTTTTGTGTTAACAAACCCGGCAGCACTCTGTGAATTTTTATTTATTATCCAATTATCTGAGGATCTGAGGAATTCGATTAGGGAGATCGGGTTTCCATACAATTACGCTTTAAACGGGAGCAAGGTTTTTAAAACAAGCATTTATTTTCTAAAGCTGGAAGATTTATAAAGGTATATTCTGTAGGTACTTTTGTGTAAAATGGAGCAAAACGTATATATTTCAGGTAAGGAATCTCCCGTATTTGTATCTTGTCAATTTATATAAAAAAGGGACAAAAATGTTCTTTTTGCTCAGATCCACAGTTTACTCTTAAGCTTTTTAAATATCAAGGTGCTCCCGTACTTACACAGAGTATAGCAGAACTTCACCGACATCGCCATCGACAATTAGCATCCTTGATTTTATCCAAAAGCGAGTCAGTCGACTGATCAATGGTCCAGTCCTCACAAGAAAACTCCTTTCTCTCGCTTATGGTCGCTCTGTTGGGGATTAGTCCCTTTTCTACCGATATTTCTACGAATTTTGGTCTCAAGAACTTGCTGCTATAATTCACTCCTTGACAGTTCTAACAGAACAACAAGAGGCGCGTTCCGTATGCATCCCTTTACTGTTCAGCTACAAAACTCTGGAACATCCCACTTATCTCGCTCACGTATCTCCAGATTATGGGAAAAATTACCTGCAGATGTTTTCCCTTCCCCTTCCAATTCTTTAAATTCCGTGTCAGTCGATTACATTTTCCTTCTCTTCAGACGTACACGGTACGTTAGTACCTAGACTTGAAGTCTGCGTGAGCTGTCTTAGATAAAAAAAAGGCACAATCTGTCTCTTTCTTTCTTTTCCATAATTAGTATTTATAAAAAAAATGCACAGTTACACCTCAAAACAAACACAAGACAGGTTAGGTACAACTTTTTACTCTTGGCAGCTACACGGCCCTTTGGAATGTAAGCACTTATGTTAAGCGATTTCTTCTGGAGGCCTAGAGAGTCGAGAAGATTTAACTACACTGTGGGCCAAAAAAAGTGGCCACATTATTCTTTTTTGAATAGTTTTTTATTTAAAATTATTTGTAAACCAAATTTGCAGGAAATATTTAGAACAGTATAGGTCCTGGTAAATTGAATTTAAAAGTAATAATATTAATTTAGAACATCATACAGGGTAGGTTAAAAGAAGGAGTAACTTTAAAGGAATCGCAAAAATAAATTCTTATTTTTTCAGATAATTGGGACTTACATATTAAAGTCTCTTATATTCCCACTCCGTGCTTTCTCTCAAAATTCCCGTTATTTTCCCTCATTTTTTTCAGCAGTCTTGAAACACTTGATATTTTCCAATTTTTGTTGGGAAATTCACGCACTATTTTTCTAGCACCATAGTTTGTTTCTTGCCAAAATGCTTTCATCAAAATTGTATCGTTTTTTGTAAGCACATTATTGAACAGATCAGTATTTCCACTTTAACTGTGACAACTGTCAAGTTAAAATTCATAGCCACCATTATTAAAAAGGCGAATATTAATGAATTGCTTGTTCTTTTTTTTCTTTGACACTCAAAACTTCTTGGTTAAAAGTACATTTGCAAACTAGCTTTCAAAGAGAGTTACTGACTAACAACTGAATACTGATATAAAAAGAAAATTTTTAATAAAAACAAAGCTTAAAGAATTTAAAAAAAAATCGGACAACCCTGGTTTTGAGGTCGGTCTCTGCCCGTTAAACGCTTTTTTATGTCATCAGACTGACTTTGACTAAATTATACAAAAATTGTGTTTTTAATTGTAATATAGGTACTTTAGCTATACTGTTCCAAATAGAATAAGTTTTAACTTTTTTATCATTTTTATTTGGTAAATAACCTACAAAATACATTTCGGAAGGATAAAATAATTAGAAAATCATTCCCCCAGATTTGTTGCCCTGAAGAAACTGCTTTCGTGCAAGCAGTTTCTAGGGCAACAAATCTTCAGGGATGATTTTCGATAATTTTACCTTCTTTTAATATATTATTACAGACAATGGTCACTACAACTCCCTTGGAGAAGTTTATTTTTTTACTTGTTTTAACGCAGAGAGGATTTAACCCTGAATTAAGTTAGTCCCACAATATACTGGCAATAAATTGAGGCGTTGAGAACCAGAGTAGATCATCCAACATCTCTTTAAAAATAACACCG
The DNA here is from genome assembly GCA_963971165.1 of Philopedon plagiatum. NCBI lineage: Eukaryota > Metazoa > Arthropoda > Insecta > Coleoptera > Curculionidae > Philopedon > Philopedon plagiatum. Next base: position 83,586,324 of record OZ020193.1, read on the forward strand.
TCTTTTATAAAAAGCCAGAGTGAACTGAGTTAACTTTTTGAAATGACAATAAATATCATGTACTGATTACAGATTACAGATTACTGAAAATTACAAATATTCATGATATTTTTCAAGTAATAAAAATATGAAGAAAAAATAAAATATATTTAAACCTAATTATTTTCAAATAGGTTAAACAGGAGATGGTCCGCTCTGGTACTCAATGCCTCAATTTATGCCTCAGGTAAAATCTTTGATAAAATAGTACTTAATTAATATGGCAAAATGTTGTATACTAATACAAAAAATGCAAAGACCTTTTTAACATTTGAAATTATTACGATTATTATACAGTCCTGTATTTGAGATGGTCATTTAACTTATCATTATTAATGAAGTAGTTACCTACCTTTGTATGCACACAACGCGCTCCATAAGCAGGAAAAATACAACTAATTTATTATGTACATTTTACCACAATAAACGAACTACTCGAATAATATACCACATTGTTAGTCTTCAAAATTTCATAATTAAAACCATATATGTGCTACTCTTTTGTAAAATTATAATTGAAAGGTTGAAATTCCTTTAATTATTAAATTAAGGACCTTCTAAGGCTTACTATTTAAAAAGTTTTTTTGCAGATCTATAATCATAAGTAGGTATAAAAGTAATTTTAATAATAACTGGTAGGCCAGGGTTTTTGTTACCCAACCACTTTTTTATGTATGTTCACACATAATTCAAGATGCGTATACAGTAGAGAGAGTAGAGTTTTTTCTATCAAGAAATAGGAAATAGTTAGACTCGGGAAATTTTGTTTTAAGACAAAAATGTATCCAGAAGGCTAGTTTGAATAACCTTCCAGATCAGGAATACAAGGAAGACCAAAGTGAAATTTGCAGATGTGGCTCTGAAGACCAAAAGATGGCGCGTTTCGGACTTATTATAAGCACGGAGTCAACAGGAGTTGGCTAACTGCAGAGCTTTCTATGCGTACTTCTGGACAGAGAGATGCAGCAGCACTAATTAAGGAAATTTCGACTTCATCTCCAGAGAGTGCCAGTAAAATAAAACAAGCACGGCATACTGAGCGTTTCAGAGGGCCACTAGTATAAAGCTTTAGCATATTATTTAGACTCAAAATCTACTTATTCCTATAAAACTACTCCCAAGTGGACAATGCAATCCGGACATAAAGTATTTCCTTCGTATTATGCCCTTAAAAAATGACCGCTGTGCCAACAGAAGCATTTATAACTGTAACGGGCACTAGGGTTGAAATGGAACAAGTTATTTTGCTGAACGCTTTATTAACGTCCAAAGAAATATCATACAATGCTTACCTTTTTTTTGTGGGGGGATTAGGAATGCGTATCTATGCACGCCCAGTCTCACTGGACGAGTGAGACTCCGGAACGTAGCCGACCCACTAAACCCTTCCCCCCACTTTGGCCTTTATCGTTGACTCTTCCCGGGACTGCTGTTGGCATTACTTCGGGAAGAGTCGTGCATATGATGTTGATGAAATGTGTTACTATTTCCTCCTTTTTTCCTGTTTGACCTCTTTTTTACCTCTTTTATGCTCTTGCTTTGTCTCTTTCTTTTATTAGCATAATATCTTTCACCATGTTTGCCATTTTCTTCCAGAAAATATTGTTATTTATCATTTGATCTACCACTTCATGAGGCTGGTTTATGTTTAGTCCATGCAAAACTTCCCCTCTTATGTTGTTAAAACACTCTAGAATGCAGTGTCTCGGACTATCCTCTTCTTCACAGTACAGGCATCGTTCTTCGTTTACTTTTCCCATCCTTTTAGCATACGTTCTATAGTACCCGTGACCAGTCAAAAACTGTGTCAGCCAAAAGTCTGTGTCTTTATGCGGGCAATTTAGCCATTTTTCTATATTAGGGATGAGTCTTTTCGTCCATTGCCCTTGACTAGTATTTTCTTCCCACCTTTGTTGCCATCTTTCTAAAATGTGCTTCCTCACTTGTGCCTTCACGTTGGCATTTTACCCGTTTTCTCTGCTACGTAGCATTCCCCATTCTTCAATTTGTAGATCTATTGGGATTACTCCAGCCACTACCTGCAACGCGTTATTGGAGATGGTTTTGAATCCCTGGACCACCCTTAATAATATCTTTCTTTCTGATCTCTCCATATTTTTCTTATGCACATATTTTTGCATAAGTTCATGCCATACTGGTGCCCCATATAACAAAATCGAGTGTGTCGCTCCACTTAAAATCCTCCTTTTGCTTGTTTGCGGACCTCCCACATTTGGTAGTATTCGTGTTAGTTTTGCTGTAGATTTATCTGCCTTAACGGTTGTATACTTTATATGCTCTCCAAAGGAAAATTGGTTATCCAACACAATACCCAAGTATTTGACGGTTTTAGTTGGCTCCATGTTACTGCCTCTTATATTAAAGTGAATGTTTTTACATCTTCTAGATCCTTTAACGATGACAACCTCTGTCTTCTCCGGAGCCACTTCCAGATCCACACATCCACTCTTCTTAGTGCTTCATTCACTGTTATTTGTAGCGCTTCTACGTCATTAGCCGTGATAACCATCGCCAGATCATCCGCGTAAGCCACCGATCTCACGTTTTGTCCCAGATTTTGATTCAGGATATCATCGTATAATATATTCCAGAGAGTCGGCCCGAGTACCGACCCCTGTGGAACTCCCGTGGTCGCGTTCAAATTATTTTTCCTGGATACTTGAATTTTCCGGTCCGACAGATAGCTACTAATTATGTTAATTAGGTACGTGGAGATATTCCTTCTTCTCAGCTCGTCTATTATTATACTATATGTGGCCGTGTTAAACGCATTTCTGACATCCACTGTTACGACCGCACATATCTTGTCTCCGGTGTTACTTATTATTTGTTTGACTGCCTCTACCGCCTTTATCGTCGAATAACCTTTCCTAAACCCAAACTGAAAACTGGAAAGACCTTCCCCTTCTTCTATTTCTGCTTCCAACCTAGCTCTAATCATGGTCTCCATCAATTTTCCCATAACATCCAAAAGACATATGGGTCGGAAAGACGACGGATTTTCCGGTGGTTTTCCATTCTTCCATAGTAGGATTAGGTTGGCTATTTTCCACTCTTTTGGAAATACTTGCTTCCTCAGTTGTTCATTCATCATTCCTAGAACAATATCTGGGGCTATCTTCACTATTTCTTTAACCACTTCTGGAGGTATACCATCTGGTCCTGGGGCTTTATTTACCCTTATTCTCTCAGTAGCAGTATTCAATTCTTGGGTGTCAAAAGGCTTCACGATTCTTACTGAAACGCTTTATTAACGTCCAAAGAAATATCATACAAGGCTTACCTAGAAAGGAATACACTTTAGTATGTAAGTGGGGTTGTGATGGTAGCAGTGGCCACAGCAAATACAAACAAAAATTTGCAGATGAAACTTCTAATGATGATTATTTATTTGTCTATTCCTTTGTTCCCATAAAGTTATATTCACGTGATGATGTTAAGCAGAGTGTTTAGAAAAATCCAATCCAACAGGGAAAATGACGCGACAACGAAAGTAGAAACAGAAAAATTTTAAAACAGATTAAGATTTTGCAACCGACCAAAATGACTTTGATTAATAAAGAGATAGTTGTTTATCATGAGCTGCTACTAACAATGGTAGGTAGCAAAGTGTGCAATGCCCTTACAGAAACTAAATCTACCCAGATGTGTTACATTTGCAAAGCAACACCAAAAATGATGAATCAACGAGATCCCTCATTTGTAGACATAGAGGAAAATTATGGTTTTGGTCTATCTACACTATATGCCTGGATAAAATGTTTAGAATACTTTTTACATATAAGTTAGCGTCTACGTATTAAAAATGGAGAATTGTTCAAAATGAAGAAAAAGAAGCTGTAAAAAAAGAAGGGAGAAATCCAAGCACGCTTTAAGCGGGAAACAGGTTTAATTGTAGATAGACCGAAACCTTCTTTTGGGCCTGCTGCACAAATGATGGAAATATTGCACGGAAATTTTTTAGGAATGCCGAAGTGACTACTGCTATAACTGGGTTAGATGTAAATCTTCTTTAAAAAATGTGTGTTATTTTACAAACTTGGTCCTCAGGGTATGACATAAATACTGAAAAATTCCATGAGTTTGCCGAAGAAACAATGCAGCTTTATCTGCAACTTTTATATAATATGCCGGTAATGCTTCACAAAATACTTATCCGTAGTACCAATATCATAAAACGTAGTTTAGTTCCCATTGGACAACTACCAGAGGAGGCCCAAGAAGCCGGGAATAAAGTTTCTCGCAGGTTTAGGGAACATCATACACAAAAAACATCATGTGTTGCCAATAATCCAGATCTATTAAATATGCTATTAATTATATCTGGCCCAGTTATAAAAAAAAGCCTTGGGGATATTTCTAGGACAAATAAATTATTATTAGAAAGTATAAATTCTCCAGAAAAGATAATTCCTATACTAACTAATGTTATTGACTCTGATGATGAAGAATATATAGTAAGTGATTCAATGGATATGATCCTGTTGATGACTCATCAGATGAGTAGCCGACTTAGTAGTTTTAGTATGTATTATGTTGTAATACGTAGCTTGTTATATTACTTCTTATAATATAGTAGAGTAATATAGAACTAAAAAATGTATTTAAAATATTTAGGTTATAACTGCTTAGTGATAATTTATAACCAATAAAACACAATACAATAAAGAAAGCTAATATACAAATAATGTTAGAATTCATGGTCTTTGTGAAAAGTAAATACACATTCTCAATATTAAATCCTTGTTTTTTTCTGAGTAAAATCTGTTTACATTATAGATTTTGTAAAAAACTATAAAACACGTCATTCATCTAATAAATTATTACAAAATGTCACCACAAATATTTATAAGCACTCAAATACACACTTAGAACATCGCAAATGCAAAATCAAAATTGTGTCCCTCTAGCTCCTATTAAACGATTCACTGTGGAACGCCGAATTGCTTTGATGTACCGCTCTCGAAGCGAACACTAGCGAAAGCGAACCGAATATTTGGTTCGCGTTAGGTCATTCGTACACACTATGCGAATTTGGCTTCGCTGTTTGGTGTTCCGTTCGGGGTTTGGTGTTCGTTTCTCTGTAGCATCTTTAAATGGATTCACCGGTCGATTTTTTTTTATTTTGTATACGAGTTCGCTCGAACGGTCCCATCTTAAAGATTTTTTGCTAAAGTGAGTGGAAACCTAAACAAATTACGAAAAATAAAAAAACATGATTGAAATCTTCAATTTTTGCGTGTGTACTTCGGAATGGTGGCATTGATATCCATAATTTTTTCTCCGTTGTGTTTAGCATTACAGTCCGGTGGTCCAGTTGGTATTTGACTTTAAAAAATAATAAAGGAGAGGGAGTGAGAGGGGTAAAACCGGAACGGCTGAGGATTTTTCCTAAAACGTTGACTAGTATCTCATTTTCGGGGTTATTGAGGTTAGAAAATCTAATTTTGTCTAGATGTTAAAAAAATTACCGGTGAGGCGGGATAAAAAGGAGAGTTGATGTTTGTTATTTGTTGCTGATACTAAATTTATTTGTCTTATTTATTCTGCGCAACACTAAATTCAAATGCATTTTTCTCAAAAACAGTTGCTTCTAGCGACATTGATAAAGTACACATACCTTTTAGTAAAAAAGGTAGGGGAGTGATAATTTAAATTTAGTATCCCGAAGCACAAAATAGGTGGGACGTCTTAATATGGCTTTAATGCCGCGTGTGGCACCTTCTACAAAATACAGAAAATTTGAGAAGGGATTTGCTTTTCCCCCAAATTTGCGAATTTATTTATATTCTATTCAATTTAATTTGAGAATGACACAAAAAACAATTTAACAAGAATTCGCCCTATTGGTTAGTTCCATGGACAGTTTACACAAGAACATTGTTGGTTATATAATTCGAAAGATGACTCATCGCAAAATTATTTTCTTTCCTGATAAAATTTCCAGCGGAATCCGATTTCATTCTATCCTTGTTAATAAAAAGGGCATTAGTACAACACAAATACAAACGATGTTGTTGCTAATAAAAAAGAATAATCAAACATTTTATCACAGCCGCCTTTGTGCAAATATTCTGGTTGCCTACGGCGATGGCCGTGGTGTAATAAATAAATTGCATAGTCTCTAGATGACACACGCAAAATATAAAATTTCTAGGTTAAGTTGTTGCTGAATGGCGCCAAATTTAAATCCCGAAAAACATATTGGGGCACCCTTTACAAAAAACTTTGCAGATTTCCACTGTTTGTGTAATAATATAAATCATCTAAATGACTACCCCAATTAGCTCCAAATGATTATTCCGGGTAAAATCAAACCAAGTACAAGTGTTCGGGGGACGAAATTTATGCCATTTCACCGATTTCGCTGTGAGAAGGGTCTGAAGAAACAAATATGCTTCTGGGGATTGAGAAAGGGTTCGACCTATTAAAAATTAATAAGCGGAAAACCGCTAGGCAGCGACGACTCGTGAATTATGATGGCTTTTAGAGACATGGCAGTTATGTTTTAAAAAGAATATTCTTCAAATATCCCCCTCGGCTGTTTCTACTTGTTTTACTGTTTGGGCAAAATTGTCAATACCGTTTTGGCACAATTGTGGTTTAATTTCACCAATAAGTTGACAAATGTTTTGCGTCAGGTCATTAGTCGTCTACGGATTGTTAGAATAGACATTGTTCTTAAGGAAACCCCACAAGAAAAAATCAAGGGGGTTAGATCGTCTGATCTTGCAAGCCACTGAATATTACCATTTTGAAAAATGAGGCGGCCAGAAAAACGTGTCCTTAACAAATCCAAAGTCTCCCTCGCCGTGCGTTGTGACGCCATCTTGTTCAAAGAACATAGGGTAAATGTGGGACAGTAGCCACGCTTTTACACATAAAATCGTAAAATCGTTGGTTTCATCTTATATGTTTTATAAAAATAATAAAGTGACATTTAAACAAAGAGGACTATAAAAAACAAACAAAAAAGAAGTGAGTTCAAGGTTACAAAAAAATTATTTAAAAAACTGTATTTTATGGCGCCTCTCCCCTGGGATGTGGCAGACATGCCCAGAGTTATAGGGAGAGATAATATCATAAAATTTTCCATAAGGGACAGATGCCTAATTTTTTTTTCATTTATTCTCGTTTGCATAATATTTTATGTATGTTTCATATGTTGGGGAACATGGCACAGATCTTATGTAGTAATTTTGTACTTCTGACATAACAAATCCAACTCTTCTGTCCATTTTTCTGTTGATTTGGCACTGGCCTTACGCTGATGGGCATTGTAAACCTACAGAACATTATTACTTTTTTTTATTTTGCATTTGCTAGAAGCCTGGGAATTAGCTATCACTTTCATCTAAACACTAAAATGCAATGTGTGGCAACTCTCCCACCAAAAATATGTGCCTTTTCGGTAGGGAGAGATGTCGCATCACTTTCCAAAAAACCAAAATAAAAACTTAAACTAAAATATGCATATTAGTCTATAAAATTGCCTATCAAACACGACTAATACAAATTAAACCCGATTTTCCTTAAACTTCAATGTGCTACTAAAGTGTGAAAAGTACCCTATACAATATTGTCACGCCCTATTTTAAGGGTGCAACTAGGGGCGTAGAGGTAACGGAACCTTAACTAGATTGAAATTAAACGTGATTTAAAAACAAACTTAAATCGTTTATTTACATAAAAATAGGAACATTCAATGACAACCAAAAGACAGATTTATGTTACTACTCTCGAAAGACAACTTAATTTTCTATTACTTACATTAAATATTTGAAGATCATTTCTTCTACAATCTATCACAATCACAAACGTATGGGACCGAGGGTGGTGCACTAGTGTCCTTTACCACTCTTCGATCGCCCTATTACCCAGTCAGCAATTTCCCCCCTTTTTGAGGCGCGTTGACTTTAGGTCAGAAACCTCGATAATGCTGACTCGATAATTAGACGTCGTTTAAATAAATTATTTCGAGTTATTATTTGATTTTGTGAAGGAACTATAATATTTCATAGTTGCAATTTTCGTGCATATTCAATAAATAAGCTACATCCTGCAAATGTATAGGGCAATAACTCATGATTAAGTAAAATAGGATTATAGTTTACTTATTGAACTTCCAAATATTGATCTAAGAAATATTATTGGTTTTTCCACTTGTGACAATATTGCGCAATGAAAATGCTACGTACAGTTTTAACTGTTAAGTTACGAACTCATAAGGCAAAGGAAAAACTCACCGACAGCATACACAACGCTTACTAGCCTGCTGACTTCCGATGTCACCGTTGCCAAAGTCTTGTAGGTACCAACAAGCGTACCACGTGACCTGTGGCGTCTATCCCCACGCCACATCTCTCCAACATTTACCCTGTTGTTATTGTGCATAATATTACTTAGCGGGTGCCATAAATGTTTTAGACAGTTTAACATATTGGAAACACATAGTTTTAAGTAGCATCATAGATATAATATAAAATTATTAAGTTGACATTTGTCAAAAAACCTAACAACTATTGTTGGCGTCCTAGTTGTTTACGAAAAAGTTAAAACGTCCTGTCAGTTTTTGCTTTGCTTAAAATGCAAGAAAATATGAATGAAATCAATCCACTTAAAGAAATAAATGAATAATAATAATAATTTGATGTTTCCTTTTAAAATAATACATTTCTCTTTTAACACTAGTGCCATAAAGTACTTTTAACACTAGTGGTATAAAGTACTTTTAACACTAGTGCCATAAAGTAACATTTTTAAGGCCTCTGCGGGGTGTTATAAAATGCTTTTTTAACACGTTTGTAGAAAAAAGTCATTTTTGGTTCTGTCCCCTAGACAATTTTGACGTATATACTTGTTATTATCCGTTCAACCGATGTATTTTTTGTGTGCGTGTTTCGATTGACTGATTGTTCAATAATAACATATCTATTGAAAACGTGAAATGACTGAACACAAAATGGAAAGAGCATGCTAAATGAAAAATCTTAAGTTCTTAATAAGATCAGATTAAAAATTGAAAAAGATGCCGAGTGTACCATTAATAGTATATTATGCAATGCGCATTTAATGATAGCTATTAAGACACGAGTATGAAAGATCCGCAATGAATACGAGAGTCTTTATAGTCATTAAATGTAAGTCGGATACATTATTTTTTCGCAACCAGTAACAATAATGAAAGACAAAAATTTTAAATTTTCAAAATAAATTGAACTGTTACTGAAGTATTATGGAAACTGTAGGTATCACAAACAAAACACGGAAATGGCAGGAAACAAGGTGTAACAAAAAAAAGGAAATTTTAGGATTATTCTTTTTGATTTATAGTTATATTGTGAATGGAACATTTTCACCTATTTTATTTGCAAACAGCACCAATATTACGAATTTACTAATAGCATCTTCCATTTACATTTATTAATATGCCCTAAGAGCGCTCTCAGCTCGAATTGCGTTCATGCCCTCATTGCAAGCGCAATGAAACATGAATATCGCTTTTAATACAAGCACACCAACTGTTATCTATGAGTCACTCCGTTAAATAGTCGTTTTGTTTTGTGGTCTATTGAAATGAGATTTATTTAAAAAGTGTATATGTATCAATTAACAGCAAATATTGTTAATAAAAATAAAAACCAATCTTATATTTCGATTGTCGTATTTTAATAATAACATCCTGAACAAAATTTGCAACCTTGGCATTTTAATCTGAGATTGTTCTGTTGTTAATTATTTCTATAACTTCATTCTTTTCTGATGAAGAGGACGAGATAAGTTCGAAAAGACTGCAATATTTTCTGTCCAAATTATCGTCGAAAAACATACTTGCTTCTGCCATTTTCATGCTCTCATCTTGTTGATACCTCACGGACACAGACCAACCGCGATCAATCTGAGGGCGTATCGAAAATGCTCGATTTTTTAATGAAACACGTTCATAATGTCTGTATGATTGTATCGGATTCATATTTAAAAGATTTATTGTTTGGGTGTTACGCCACTCTACTGTTAAGGAAAATTAATATTTTTTTAAAAATAATAAAAGTCACTGCGTTTGAACAAAAAACAAATCCTGAAAAAAAATGTTCTGTACACTGTCAGAGACTTTTAATTATAAAAAGTATGCCTGACCCTAATCTATCTCTAGTGTAGTATATATTCGGTCTAAAACCTAATCTGAAAAAAAAAAAATTTCTGACGTTTCGAGACCTAATATCTAGTCTCGTGATCAAAGAAACTAATAAATTCAAACTAACTAAATTAAAAATGAACTAAGTAATTATAAAAAATAATTAAAAAAGGATACAAAAGTTTTCTGATGGAATTCTTCTGATTTTTTCGAAAATATTGCTCTGATAATGGTTTTTTTTTGACTTTTATTATTTTTAAAAAAATATTAATTTTCCTTAACAGTAGAGTGGCGTAAAAACCAAACAATAAATTTTTTGAAACACGTTCAGCTGAAAATCGTCCAGCGATTTCGTTTGAACTGAACATAAAAATAGTCCCTCGAATGCTCCCAAATCAACCTAAGAGCGGAAAGAGCGCTGAATGGAAGATGCTATAAGTAAACAGCAGGCGCGGCCCGTGAGTTTTTCTTACAGGTGGATCAAAATTTTGTAGGCAACTAGTGATATCAACGCAACAAGCAAAATATGCTTTTTTAATTAAGGAAGGATTTTTAATAATGTGCCTAGTTTTGCCAAGAAATTATACAAATAAACACCGCAAAAATCATAAAATACGAGTAGGTACTGTTGTATATCTAACATTGCTACTCTAGATGTTTATGACATTTTTCTATGTGTTTTAGTACTCTAGATTGTTAGCGGCTTCCCGTTTTGATACGTTTAGCGTCTCCTCAATAGAGGTCGTGCATTGTACTAAAAGCCCAGAATAAATGGTGGTGCTTATTCTGAGCTAAAAGTATGATTATTCGTAAAATAAAATTAGGAACGCTTCCGACACTCCGTTTTCTTTAATAAATACAATATTGGCGACTAGACATAGTAATACGATCTTTGTCTACGCACGTGCAGGCTGCCAGCTGTAGTCGATATGAGATTGCCACTAAACTATTTTATCGAGGAACAAGTGCTAACTTGTTGCCAATACACCTTTTAGAGTCGATCTGATTTTTTAAATAAAACTTTTTAAAAAAATGTACCCTAACACAGCCTCGAACCCACGACCTCTTGGTCAACTCGCTGAGATTCTACCTCTGGACTACGCTGGTAATGTAAGAAAACCGCCCGATGCCGTTATATTTGATGGCTAGTGCTGGCGTGGCTCAGATCGTATTTATAAATTTTTATATTTAACTGCTAATTAATAACACATTAATACCATGCAAATATAATGCGCATATTAGCTACCTAATTAGTTTTTCTTCTTCCCAACCAAATATTTTGAAAGAGTATATTTTACGGGGCGGTTTGAGTGTATTCCTATAGTGGGAGTGGCCCGAAATTATTGGTGGGCCGTCGACAAATTGTGTCTCTTTTTAACTTTCTAAATCGCGTGTGTCTGTTTCTCTCTTACTTTTAATGAATTTATATCGTCCATTTAAACCTATGAGGCCAATTTAAAATACGACCCAGCCCGGAGCAAGCTTGGATATATTTCGGCGATAGCTTGGCTTCATTCTTTCTAGGGGAGTTTTCGCATGGAACTTTCACTTTTTTGAAAGAAAAGTTTGGTTTTAAAAAATAAATTATTAGGTGGATCATTGAAAATAAATTTATGTGGGTCACTGACCTAATGACCTTATGGACGGGCCGCATCTGGTAAAAAGTAACTATGAACTGTCAAAATTAATTAATTGTAAATCTGTCATGGTCGTGGCAATCTATGATATAGGCCGAATATTGCTGTGTTGTTGCATTTCTATTGGTTATGAACTTGTATGTTAAAGAAAAATCTGTATCTTCATAAATCTCATTCACGGACGGATTAAGAATTTCGTTTAAGGGGGGGCAGTGTTACCTTAAGCTACACAAAAATATTGCCCGAAAAAACTTGCCAGTTTGCGTGAGTCATTATTTTTTTTATTGCTTAAGTTGCTAAGAAATGAACACTATTTCATAATGGACGAAAAATCTAAACCCGTTCTTGCGAAAATAGATCGGTTAGCCATCTTACATTCTTATATTCTAGCATTTTTTTATTTATACATTCTGTCCATTTGGACTGATATATAAATATTTTTCGAAAATACATTTTTTAAAAGCACGCTTTATGAAAAACAGAACTTTTTAAAAGCACCCTCGAAAACAGAACTTTTTCCATAATACAGTTTCTCGAAAACTGGGGGTGTTTTTCAATTTTTTTTGGAAACCGAGTTTACAAATTTACGATAGTCTTATTTTATTCAAGGTTAGCGCATCGAGACATATAAAATACCAAAATTTGATAAAGTTTCATATTTAATATGAAAATTATTTACAAAGTCCTTCCCCATAAACTTCTAATGCAAGCTCGTTGTGACACATTTTACAAGTACATATTCGACAATTTCTGAGCTGTAATTACAAACCTTTCCCGAGCGAAATCGAAATTCTTCATATCCGTTACTTTTCTCAGTGAATGTAACTCGTCCAGTTGCAATCAGAAAAGTCGCAGGAAGTAAAGCTGTAAGAAAAGCGATCAGTATGTTGTTGCTTATTCCAGCGTTGCCAGCACTTACGCAGAAAACTAATTTTTATCCTTAATTTTTTTATATAACTATTAGACAAAAGTAGAGCAACAAAATGGTTATTGCTTTAAATTCCACTAATTTTTTTAAAGGCCTGTGCCTGCTATTTAATTTTAATTAAATACTTTCCTCGCAATCTTAGTACTATCTTAAGTCTGGTCAATTTTAAACACCATTTACAGGGCCAAATAATAATTACAATTAAAGGAGTCTAAAACACTGCTCGACAGTATTTAAACTGGACAGCAGATGACTGGGAAAAAGTCCTATTTAGGGATGAGACGCGTTATAAAATATTTAGTTCCGATAGAATAAGGCACATAAAGCGGCCAATTAATACCAGGTTCAATCCTAAATACGTTACACCCACAATTAAACATGATCAAGGAACCATTTTTATATGGGGTTGCTTGTCGTGGTATGCGAATGGCCCTTTACACTTTATTAATGTTACCATGGATCGATTCATGTACTGGGATATAATGGAAAATGTCTGGTTATGCAGAGTGGGAAATACTGTTGTGGTTTAGTTTTCAGCAGGATAATGATACAAAGCACTCTTCGCGACTTGTTTAAGAGTGGTTTTAGGAGAATAATGTTTGAGTTTTGCAGTGGCCGGTACAATCTTCTGATCTAAATCCCATCAAAAATCTGTGAGAAAAAGTGGAACGTCGTATTTGTATAAAATTATTTCTAAATAAGCAGTCGATGGACAAAATCAATGGAAATCTTCCTTAAACTGTAATATCATGGATCACTACGATCTCTTATAAAGTCTTCACTTTCTGCTTTTCAAGTAGGCAGCAAATACAATACAGAGGTAATTTAAGACCGGTTCAATTACATTAGCTTTTGACGGTTTAACCCAATTATAGTTTCCACTATAAACGGTCCAAGTATATCAGCTGTTGGTCGGGTTTTTTATTTATTTACTAATTTAATATCTGGTAAAATATCCAATAAAATAATACATAATAGCAACACTAGAGCGAGAAATAAAGAAACATAATTTCAGTTTGGTAAAATGTTGTTTAAATGGTAAAAAAGTATGTGAGGAAAAGTCGCCGTAATGGCAGCGATGAAATTGTACTACCAACAGTAAGTAGCTCTGGTCTGTCTAACGGGTGCTCTGATACCAGATTTGGACAATCAAGTTTACCGTTTATTAGTTTAAACAGGAAGCAGATATCAGCTTTCTTCCTCCTGTATTTTTACTTATCTAATCACAGACGCATTCTGGCCTCTTTGTAATTATAAAAAGTAAGTGGGAATTTTATTTTAAAGGAAGCCATTTTGAGATATTTATTCTGAACCCTCTCAATGTTTGACGCGTGAACCAGATAGAAAGGAGGCCAGATAATGGAAAGGTATTCAAATCGTGAACGAACTGAACTGTTACAAAGAAAATTAGGACATTTTATTTCTGTGAAGCCTTGACAACATCTGTTTATAAAACCCAAAAATTTAAGGGATATCCTTAGAATATAATCGTAATGAAGATTAAACGTCATTTTACTATCTAAGATTATTTCCAGGTTAGTAATTGAAGTTAACATTTCCAGAACCTCACTCTCTATCATACCTATATTTGAAGTTTATGTAATTTGAACTTCTACAAAAGCTATTACTTTTACACTTCCCGATATTCAAGTCAAGTTGCGCCATTCAACTATGCGGTTCAGATCATTCGATAATGTTATACAATCCTAGTATGATTTTATTATCCTGTATAATTTTAGATCATTAGCGAAGAAAGATGTTCAGAATTGATTACTTCAGTTAAATCATTAAATAATAAATTAAACAAGTAAGGCCCTTAATGACTGCCTTGAGAAACCCCAGATGTTACTAAAATATCTTGAGAACAAAAATCTTTAACCTGCACAATCTGTCTACTTCTAGTCAAGTAGGTTTACTGGTCTATCACTGTTCCTAAAAATAAATAAAATCTATTCTTCTTGTTCACCATTTAAAGGGCTGTAAATCCTGAAGAAAGCATTTTAGGACCTGTGTTCTAGCGTTGGAGAATTTGGCTGTAAATATCTTCTGCTATTCGGAGCACTTTTGTTTCGGTAAAAAATACTAATTCTAGTTTAAACAAAAGTAATGTGATGCACGGCGCTTGATGACATTCAGGATGATTCTTTTTCGCTCTTTCTTGGTCACTTCCTGTCTTAGTGTCTTGAGGAATTTGATGGTGCTGATTTGGCGCGAAAGTTTAAAATACAACGCGTGTTTGTATTGTTGCCTATGCAGTAGAGTACTGTGAAATAAACAAAAACCAGACACGGTTAAAATTATTTCAGGCATTTAGATATGTCAACGCTAGTCGCAGGAAGTTTGTTTTTGATCCATATAAATGCGAACTGCAAAATTGACGAAAAAACGATAAAAAGATTGAAGTACTGAATCCTGCTATTACTTCCACACAACTTTTTTCCTATCTCTTATGTAGGGTTGCCACCCGTTCTTCCCCCGGAAGGACAGTCCTTGATTCGAGACTAATGTCCTTCCGTTCTTCTTTCCTAAAAATTGTCCTTCATATTAATGATTATTGGTTCGATTTTTCTGAGGAAAATTGGCAAACTGTAGTTTCCAAACTTAATTTAAAAAATGAATTTCCGTCTTATGTTGAGTTTAAAAGTATATATATAAAACATGTTTTCTATTTTTTTAAGTATTCCAGCGAGATCTGCTTTCTCTGAAAAAGATTTCTCTGTATCTGGGACAAAATGGAGGAAGGAAAGAAATAGATGTTCTTCTAACTAATTCGTGCTATCTTCTAGTTACATTTAATTTTATGGAAAACTGTCACGGATTTTATAATTTAATTAAATGATGATAAAAAAAAATTCGGCTAAGTCGAACAAAAAATATACCTTTAAAATTAAAAAAAGCAATGTGTTTTTATTTAATTTTTAGGATCTATGTACTTTCTGATCTATTGTTAAAATTAGGCTAAGGTAATAAGATTTGAAAACCTTATTTTATAAATTGGCGGATGCGCCAGAAAAGTACTCTTATACAACAATTATTATTGGTAGTTTTTTTGGGTTGCCTATCTTTTGTTACGCAAGGGGTCAAATAACTAATTTAGGCAAGTCTCAATGACATATATATAATGTCAATGGCGAGTTGTGTTGTTTAATAAAGAAATAACTTTTTAGTTTTTCAGTGCTGATAGTAAAAAAATACCTCGGATTCCTTTAGGCATTGTGTTTTAATTATTAGTGGACCGTTTTTTACATTAATGACTATACCTTTAGTTTTGTTAGTGTTGTATAAGCTTAACGGAAAATGTAACAAACCAATTTTATTTTATTAACTAAAATCTTTCGACAGGAAGTGTATTTTACAGAGATTTTACTTTAAAAGCAATAAAAACATTAGTTTTAGTTTTTAATAGTGCGGAGAGTGACAAACAAGCGTGGAATATTTGTGTTTAATTTTTGTTAATTTTAATTATTGGTTGAGTGATCTTTTTTCATCAGTGGCTGTACTGTGTTAGTGCGCAGGTATTTGTTCGCCTAAAATGTTTTCAAAAGAAGTATATTTTAAAGTGATTTTCCTATAAAAGTAACAATAATAAATAAATAATAATAATAAATGTCAGTATCAAATTTAATTATTTATTCATAATATTAAATAAAAACGCTTTGTGATGGTATTTTAACTTCTTGAGAATTTAGAGTTTTGAAAGAGCTAGTAGGTAGGATTTCTTTTTTTAAAGGTAACAAAAATATTATTTTTTTCAAATTTGTTACATAGGAATATGGTAGGGAGACGTGGCCATAGCGAGTACTGACGTCGAAACAAACGTTTTTTTTTCTGTGACTGACGTTTCTCGCTTTTTTTGTATATGTCCATGTATTTACTACCAGTGGTACGCAGTTACTAAAAAAATCTTTTTTGAGGGACGATATCTACCTTCTTTTATGGTTAAGCGCCATTTGTGAATATTTTTCTTCAGTCTGAATTCATTTGCCGGTTTCAATATATGCAGTGAATTTCATAACACCCTGTATAACCAGACATTACCGATGTGACTGGATAACCAAGTCTCAGTCAGAAGTATAATGTTATGATTAAACTCTGCAACAGCCAATAAAAAGTTCAATAATTTTTTTTAGAGTAAGTATATAGGTTACTTTTCCTATGTGCTGTACTTCCACTACTAATTTGTTCTATTAGATTTTTAAAAGAAAATCTTTTACAATACGTCATAAAGATCATTGAAGAGATCGGGATCAGCACTCACTTTAAATGACAAGCTGGAAGCCTCTGGTCTCTTGAGCAGCAATTTAATGGTAAATGAACTATTTGGGAATTTTTTCTTCAAATAAGATTTAATATCCTCGTCGTTAGTATGCAGAGCGATTTTACTAACTGATAGCCACACGCGCCGGGCTGCAGAGGCAAATGAATCAGGTGAATTAGAGCCAGTGCCTCTCATCACAGGAGGTCTGGCTGATTCAATTCCAGATGAGTTTCTGTCTGGCAGGGAGGTGTTCTGGCTCTAATTACCATCCTGCCTGCTTAAAGAAGTATGATTGTCATGAGAACCACTAGGTATCACACGAAATACGGATAGATTTAGAAGAATTTCTGGAGATTCTAAGCTGTTTTGAGTAGCTAAACTTTAAATTGAAGCCAGGTTTTCGGACGAAAACAAATGGATTATTTCTTTATTGATGGAAGTAATGTTATTACTTTCAATTCTCAAAGAGCCACCTGATTCTTCCACGCTTATTCTGATATTGT
This sequence comes from Philopedon plagiatum, assembly GCA_963971165.1. NCBI lineage: Eukaryota > Metazoa > Arthropoda > Insecta > Coleoptera > Curculionidae > Philopedon > Philopedon plagiatum. Next base: position 83,603,845 of record OZ020193.1, read on the forward strand.
CTATTATCGCTTTCATGAATTCAGCATTTAGAGATTCCAATCTATTTTTAATAATATTTGGTATGTTTTCTTTTTTTTTTGGGTTATCACAGTCGTTGCAAAGGAATTTTAAAATTTTCTTTCCCACCAGTTGCATAACCTTAATTTCAGAGGCGATTAGGGCAACACATGCGCAACAAAATGAGCTTTTACAGCCATCGCAGATTATCTTAGCGCACACGTAACCGAGGCTTAAAGCATTTCTGCAACAAGAACACGTTGGCATCTTGACAGAAAGTATGGACCCACTCAACTTAAATTCGATTATTCAATATTCACAGTTCCTACCGTCAGAGTGCAAAAACCTGCTGACAAACTTCAACTTTTATTACTTCAATAAATAGCAAAACGTATGGAATTTGTAATTAACGTTTCTACACCAAGCAGTTCTTATGGCACTTATTTTTTGATACCAAAGTTATACACAAAGCTCTAAATTGGACAAAATGATGGTTTAAACAAAACTGCCGGAGCATTCAGTGGGCACTGCATGAAATAGACCGACCGTTAAGAAATCAGACTTTATTTCACGGGCTTTCCACAGAAATTTCGATACTTTTAAGGAACACTATAGGAAACTAGCGTCAGACTGTCGACACACACAACTCTCATTAGTTTTAGGTATAAGCGAATCCGGTTAACCCTATTATAGTGGAAACAATAATCGGGTTAACGCTTATTCCTAAATTATCGCTATATTTCTTTCTTCCGATTAGGTCAAAAGCGCAAAGCTTACAATGCCCAGAATTGATCAAACACCCTCTCTAACATCAATTTTGTCAAAGCAATACAAGTCATGCTTTAGAAAAGCTTACAACGGATCAAGTGTCTTTAAATTATAAATAAAATCTCTTTTCCAAAGGTTCATAAATGATTCAAGTCATTATCTATGTTCGACAACGTTTCGCAATGAACGTTTACATAATATGTCACTACAAATAGAAACGCGTTCCTTTAAATTGTGGGTGATAAATTGTTACTAAGGAAAGTAGTATCAGATATGTCTAAATTGCGAAAAGTTTTCGTTATTAAAATGTCCGACAAGAAATAAATTTCTCAACTTTTGAAATGGATCGTGATTTGCTTTATCTAATTTCAAATCTCAGTTGGTAGTCGAATCCTCGCCTTCTTTAGAAAAAAAAATAGATTAAAGCCTCTGTATTTCTAAATATTTATTATAGTATAAACTTTCAAATCATCTGTAAATAATAATACTTTCGATTTACATCATTAACAAGGTTACTAAAAAAATAAGGAACAGCTATAGCCCAAGATTCGAGCCTTGGTGAAGGTCAATCCTGAACCTGAGGTAAACGTCGTTGTTGGAGAAATCAAACAGTTCCTATAATTTCTATTTTTCTGTCTTTATTCCTAATGAATATTAAAATCAATAAGGTATAAAACACTCGGCAAATAATAAAATGCAGGCTAGCACTTCTTGTTTATTTAACTTTTATTTTAAATATGCAGTAGTCGGCTACACACAAAGCCCATTTCGGAGAAAGCATCTAACGAAATTTTTTTCCTAAACCTATTTTTATATCATTTCGGCACCATTGTAACATTTCACTATATCCTGGAGCTGCCGTTCGGACAGTTAATTAGTTAGCCAAGCTACTCAACAGAAAATAGTCGTGGTCGGGTCGTCAAGCGACGTGACAAAAGTCTGTCAAGGGTATGACCAGACACGGTCGCACACAACATCGGTCTCTCTCTCTCTCTCTCTCTCTCTCTCGGGTCGTCTGCACCTATTTCTCCAGGCAAAGTCCTGTTCTCGGGTCATCAGAACCCCCCATTTGCTCAAGACAATCTCTCGGCCCAGTGCCAATCGGGTCACAGAACCCCCGTCTCTCTTTCGAGCCTTCAGAGCTCAAAGAACTCTCGGCTTAGTGCCAATCCGGTCACACAACCCCCTCATTAAGAAGGCAAAGTCATGTTAAACTCTTCCGGGTCACGAGTATCCCAGAACCCCTCATTTTTTCAGGCAAAGTTGCTCAAAGCAAACTCCTGTTCGGCCCAGTACCAATCGGATCACAGAACCCCCATCTCTCTTTCGAGCCTTCAAAGCTCAAAGAACTCTCGGCTCAGTACCAATCGAGTCTCAGAAACCCCCTCATTAACAAGGCAAAGCCCTGTTAAACTTTTCCGAGTCAACAGAATCCCGGAACCCCTTATTTCTCCAGGCAAAGTCCTGTAAACCTTTTTCGAGTCGTAGAACCCCCTTATCTCAATACCATCAGTGCCGCATTAACCATTTTTGGTCCTTTCTTCATCAGAATAATCCTCGTTATAACAAGTACTGAGTCATACTAATACTACCTACGTTATAATAACTTTCGACAAAGTATCAAGCAAGAAATAACATCTCGTAACAAAGTGTCATGTAAAAATCAATGTTCTTATTACAACTGTCAGAATCAAGAGTTGTGTAATTAAGCAAATAGATGAATATACATAGTGTTTAGTGAAAATTGATGTAGAGATTGCGCAAAAAGATGAAATGAACCAGCAGTCATGGAAATAGTTTACAGTAAGATGAAGGTAAGGTTTGGTAGAATGCCCCTTATTCATACAGTCATCGTTTCAAGAAAAATCTTACTCTCAGTTTCACCACTCCTTGGTTATTAAGAAATTTAAAATTATGAAAAATAAAAAGTCCGGCAAAGAGTTTATCATATTAATATAATTGTAATATACGTTCCACACTTACACCCATCTTAACTAATCTTTTCCAGATCTCCTATGATAAGGGTGTCTCCCAGATAGCTGGAAGACTGCCCGTGGGCAGCCTGTCCCGAAAACAGATTCCAAGTCCCTGCTGATCTCCTTAGTTTTGCCACCTATAACTGGAAACAAGTCTCTTGAATTTCGTGGCGAATCCCAGATTGTTGCTCCTGATATTTCCAAGGCCTTTTACCAAGTATGGCATGTCGCACTCCTCGACAAACTATGTTCTCCTAAACTAAGTACCTGGATCGATAGCGTTCTCTCTAATCGGCGCACATCCATGACTTACCTAATTAATGCAGCGCTTAGATTAAAACACGTCCCTAGCGTCTGGAAAGTCAGTCATTATGCTACCAAAACCAGGCAAACCACCGAATGAAGCCAAATCTTACAGGCCCATATCACTACTACCAATTATTTCAAAATTATTTGAAAAGCTTTTCTTAAAACGACTTAAGATTATAATAGAGAACAGTAACCTAATCCCAAATCATCAATTTGGCTTTAGATGCAAGCACTCCACGATAGACCAAGTCCATCGAATAACAGACATCATAGAAAGGGCACTAGAAGGAAAGCTAATCTACTCAACTATCTTCCTTGACGTAGCTCAAGCTTTTGATAAAGTTTGGCACAAAGGGCTAATTAACAAATTAAACAGAATGTTACCAAAACAATATGTAGAGTTGCTAACCTCCTACATTACCGATAGAGTGTTCAGAATTAAACAGGAGGATGAATACTCCAAACTGAAGGAAGTTAAAGCAGGTGTGCCTCAAGGAAGCGTCTTGGGTCCCGTCCTTTATTTACTGTACACTTGTGATCTCCCACAAACAGAAAATGTAACTGTGGCTACATTCGCTGATGACACTTCTGTATTAGCAGTAGGAGCAGACCTAGATGCAGTAACCAGACAACTCCAACATGCTAGCGACCATATTTACAATTGGACCACAGACTGGAAGATTAAGCTTAATGAGCAAAAATCTATTTGTGTCAACTTTACCAACAAAAGAATAGGCAATCATCAACCAGCTAACATAAATGGTATCATAGTTCCCTATGAAAATACTGCCAAATACCTGGGCATGACCTTAGATGCGAAACTAAGATGGAAGGAACATATCAGAACTAAACGTACTGAATTAGGGCTCAAATATAGACAGTTGTATTGGCTCTTGGGACGAAAATTTAAGCTGTCAATACACAGTAAAATCATGATATACAACCAGATTTTAAAACCAGTCTGGGTTTATGGCATCCAGTTATGGGACCGTGCCAAGGACAGCCACATCAAACGCATCCAAACCTTCCAAAATAAAGTATTCCGGAACATAGTTAGTGCACCGTGGTACATACGAAATAGTGACTTACATCGCGATCTTGGTATCCCGTATGTCGCTAGTGAAATTAGAAGATTTGCCATCAAGCACGAGTCTCGACTCCGTCAGCACGTTAACGTCGAAGCCATCAGGCTTCTTGACAACCAGAAGGCTGAAGAGGACCAAGCCCTTTGAATTAGTATAGACTTTGAAAACATAGTACAGTGCGCAAGTGTGTAAGTGCTAAGTGCCATGGCCATGAGTCACAACAGATAAACCTTTAGGACTCCATTGGGTGAACGTGAGTATATAAGGATTTTAGTTTTTAAGAATTTAGAGAAAAATTAATGGTTGGTCTCGCAGACCAGTTTTAATAATAGTAAACGCCGCAGGCTTTATCAATAAAAAAAAACATCCATCGTGGTGGATGGTCACTCATCTAACATCCGTGTATCCGTATCAGTGCTGGTTTATCCCAAGGTTCAGTCCTGGCACACTTCTTCATATCAAAAACCTTATCTCTTCAACTACCAATTCCATCCACAGTTATGCTGGCGATAGTACTCTCCACTCCAACAGTTATTTTTTCAGACAAGTCTGGAATCAAGAGCTGGATAATAGACTCTATGCACATATCCGTTTCCCATATCGCCAAATAATTTTAGACTTGGGAGCCAAAAACCTTGTTCAGTTCAACGCCTCCAAAACCCAGTCTTGCTCCCTGCCACGCAAAAAATTCCGCAACCTTTACCCCATTCACATGACTGCCCAGCCCTACAGAACAATGAAACGTTCGATCTTGTTAGCATCGTTATCGAAAATGATCTCAGCAGGCATAAGCACATTAGCAGCTAACAAGCTTGGTGTTCTCTTTCGAGCCAGAAAATCCTTCTCCCCTTCCAACTTACACACTCTCTATGTTTCCCAAATTAATAAGACCTGACCTAGAGTACTGTTCCCATATCTAGGGAGCGGTATCATCTTCGATACTTAAAATCAATGATGAGAATATATTTAGGAAAGGACATTTTTGAAATAAAGCACTGGTACTTTCATGAACGAATTTTTATTCGAATAAGTTATGAAAATTGCGAAAGTCATTATTGCTGTCTAAATAAGTGAGATACAAACATAAAAAACAAATAAAGCTTGTTTGTTTCACATAAACGCGAATCGCGAAATGCGAATTGCGAATAGTGTCTTCATTGGTCAGTTGCACAGTAAAATTGGAATCTGACCATTCAGAACAATATTCACAATTCGCGTTTATATGAAACAAGACTAAAACGCTCCAAAGTCCATGAAAGACTATTAAACCTTATAAACTGTATTGAAAAGCGGAATAGAGCGGTAAAGAAACGTAAGTCGAAAATGCACTTACCATTTATCCAACTACGTTCTTCGAAAGTGGATTGTATAGCAGGTTTGGAAGCGTTCTTAGTGGCACACTATTATTTAACAAGCGGGATAGTGAAAATTCCATCTGATTTTTATCACTAGCGGAGAAAACAATTATACATGCGTGTGTATCACTTTTCGTTCTTTCTTATTACCAGGTTCTAGAAAAACGTCAGGGTCACGAAATTTCCTGGTCACTGGTCACTGTTGTTCGCTGCTACCAGCTTCGACCGCCTGCGGCGTTATGGTACAAATTCAACATTGCGTGGTAAAGGAGATATTTAAATCGCGAAATAGGAATAAAGATATCTTCTTCTAATAGAAGTTACCTGTTTAACGAATAGCAAAAGAAAGAAATGTATTCCATACAAATAAAGCTAAGATAAATGGGCTCGGAAATGGAATCGTGAACATAACCGAAACCCCAAAGTTTACCGGGAAAATAGCCTGAAAAATATAGTCTCACGTTTCACAACGTATTATTTCTCAGTTCAGTATGATCAGGAGAAGAAAGAAGAAAGTAGAAACACATTTAATAAAGTTTTTTTTAAAATCAGACGAGAATTCGAATCAATTGTGATTCGAAATTAGACTTACTTAGAAAGCAGAAAAGTTCATATTTGGAAAAATTAGTTTCAGAACAGGGGAACGTTGTATGCTATTTATAAAAAACGAATAAGAAATTATCCCTTATCTGAGTTTAATTTAAGGTGAACCGGCACAAAACGCACTATTGGGCACATGAAAACCCACGATGGACTAAAGTTGTTGCCACTCAACAACCTTGGTCTTGTGTGCTATATTTGGCGAGTCATTGGGACTTATTGGGGCCCCCTTAGTGGGAAAATGTATAATAGTTTTTTCATGGATGACCTATACCAGCTTCTGAATAACGGTGAACATCAGCTACAAGAAGTATATGGTTTTGGCAAGATATTGTCCCGCCACACTTTGCACGACAAGTCCGAGATAACCTAAATGGCATGATGGCATGAGATAGATGAATTGGTCGTGGTGGCCCTATAAACTGACCCGCATTATCTCCTGGCTTGACCCCCTTAGGTTTTTTCTTGTGGGGATTTATAAATGAAAAAGTTACAGTACACGTGAAAAATCGGATTCCACAAGCATGTGGAAGTTAGATTTAAGATGTGCTATGATAGTTTTTACTCTTCTTTTTTTAATTATTTAAAAAAACGTAGCTATGCAACATGTGGAATAAATGCAAGCATTTTCTGCGTTTATGGATTTGACGGAAAATTAAATTTTTTAAAAAAATATACCTTTCGATTTAACATTTTAAATTTGCCATCTGCCCTTCAAAATGTAAATGGGTGAAAAGGGATTTAGAGATATAGCATTCCAAATGTTTAACATCCTCATCCTGTATGTATTCCATTTTTTTTTTTATTATACATGGTGTTATGAAATTCACTGCATGTATCGAAATCGGCAAATCCTGGTATGAATTTAGATTGAAAGAACATATTTATAAGTGGCGCTTCGTAATAATAAGGTGGTAGTCGCCCCTTAAACTTTCTCTAACTAGCGGTACCCACCACTGGCAAGAAACTCATGATACCAAATTATTCTATCAATAATTTTTTGTATGTAACAAGTCAGCATAAGAAATAAAGTTATCGTTACCTTTGTAGTAAAATACCTTTAAAATACACTTCTTTTGAAAATGTTTACGACTAACAAATATCAATACTCTAAAGAACACTGACAACACAGCACATCTAATAATTGAACGCAAGAAACCAACGCTTGACAAATAATTGATACTAAGAAAAGTTCCAATGACGAATTAAATGCAATTCTTTAAATATTTCACGGTGTTTTGTCACTAGTTGCAATATTAAAAACTAAAAACTGATGTTTTTGTTATTTTAAAGCAATATCTCTGTAAAATTCACTTGCCCTATAAAGAGTTTGACAATAAACGTAACACACTTATGCAGTATTAACAATATAGTAGGTATAGTGCAGTCATTAATGAAAAAACACTCCACTAAATAATTGAATACAATGCTTAAAATAATCCACGATACTTTTTACTCTCAGCACTATTGAAAAACTGAAAACTAAAAGGTTAATTATTTATTAAAAAGAACAACCCCTGTTTTAATAAACATGACTTTTGCGAGAAAGTATAGGCAACTATAACACTTCATAGTGAGATTTTGCAAGTACAAATTGCAGATACGCTAACCCAAAAACGATAAAATTTAAAGTGGAATTTCTATGATGATTTATAAAAAACCTAAAAATTAAAAAAAATGTAAATCTTTGTAGGCTTGTAAATTCATTTAGTAAATGAGATAAAAACGCTGATTAAAATACCATTCTAAATTTTATTTTTTATGCCTTAGCGGTTAGCGTGTCTGCAATTGCTTCTTGCAAAATCTCCCTAATAGCAGTCCGCAAATCAGAGCGTGACTTTCTTAATTTAAATCGCCGATAGGATTTTCAATTAAAAATTAGCATTAAAACAAGAAAAAAGAGACGCGGGACAGGGAGATGGAAGCAAGAGCTAGATAAGATAAATCTTGTAATTGTCAAAAACCATGAGGACGAAGTATGTTGGTACAAACCAATTCTAGTTTGTTTAATGTCGGTAGTTTTTTACAGGAATAAATAAATTTTACTGTTATAATAGTGACACTACCAGTTTTTTAATGCGAATACCGAAAGCAGAAATCTACAAAAAGATAAGTAATAAATGGGTGGTTTTACTGTTTTTGTGTGATGCAGTTAAATTTTACATCGATGCAAGAAGAACTTTTACAAAGTTTGCTTCGAACACGGTTTGGATTTCTTAAAAATGTTAAGAGGTGCATTAAAGAAGGAACCCATGCAGAAATTTCGTTTTTTGCAAAAAAACATCCTGTACCGAATACATTTTTAAATACGTAGGAAAGTAGGTAATATCTTATTTCATGTGAGTATTTTTTTTATAAAAGTATACTGCTTTTTATAATAATTAATAGGTTATTGTTCACTGACAATTCTAGCGAAATTTATTTATTTTTTTAGTAAAACAAATTTAAAACATAATATTCCTCTTAAAAATAAAATTGTTTCAACGTCGCATATGCAGGCACGCGTATGGTTAGATTTTCGAGTATTAGAGAAAAATTTTTAGTTCGATTAAACAAAAAAAATCATTTAGTGCGTTTCTACACTACCCCAGCAGTTACTGATTCAGATATATTAAATAAACCCTTTCCATAGCTCCCTGTATTTATTTACAAATTCCTTTTAAAACTAAATACGCACTGTTACTTCCTTATTAAAAAGAAAATCTAGTTTACACCGCCATAGGTCATCTAGCAAATAAAACATGTTTTCCTAAAATTTATACTATACTATATTTTTACTAAGTTAGCATAATATGAATCAATGAATCAGCTGTACCAACTTTAAAAACCCTTGAAGCAACGAACCGACAAGCTAATGTCCTCATATTTTAAAACCTGAGTGGCTTCTAAAATGCATTATTATGGCAAAATTTTACATAAATCGATACTAAAACGTATTACTTGTAAAATATTTAGACACTTTTGTTGCTTTTAAAATTGCTATGCGCATAATGAGGGTAGTAAGGAGCTTATTACCAACAAGAGAGGGCAGTAACTGAACCAGTGTCACTCAAGTTGAGACTATACTTTTTAAAAAACTATAAATATATTCAACAGGGTCCCAGATGTGTGCGTTCTCTGGCAAATATCGATTCTCTGGTTGAACTTAGAAGAAAAATTTTACGTATCTCAGGTGCTCATTATGAAAATATTTTTAATTAAGGTGACTTAAAAAGTAGTGGCGTAAATCAACTTTAAATTTTACCCGCTAGATTCTCCAAGGCTAGACCGGTCTAATTTGACAACCAAAAGCTTTAAACTGTCAATTGTAAGAATAACACACTAACAACACAACTAAGTTTTTAAACGATTTCACGAGAAGGTTATATATGTTCATGCACAATTCTTGAACAGATTAACCGATTTCGATTTTTTTTTTCGTTTTGAAGATGAGTTCCCCAAATGGTCCCATTTTGAGGGTTTTTTTACTGAAGTTAGTGGAAATCTGAAAACAACTGCGAAAAACTTTAAAAAAACTCTTGAAATCGACAATTTTTGCGTGAGTACTTCGGAGTGGCAGCACCGATTTCAATAACTTCCTTTTTCTCCGTTGTGTTTAGCATAACGGTACGGTGGTTCTGTTGATATTTGACTTTAAGAAATAATAATGGTGAGGGGTTGAGGGGGTGCGAGGGGGGTTGTTCCGGAAATGTTGACTAATATTTCATTTTCGGGGTGAATGAGGGCATAAAATCTAATTTTGTCTAGCAGATATTAAAAAAATTACCCGGGAGGGGAGCGATAAAAAGGAGGGACTGCAAAATTGTCCAAAAATGTTAACAAATGTATTATTTTCGGTGTTATTGAGGTCGGGAAATCTAATTTTGTCTAACAGATGTAAAAATTAAAGGGAGGGGGGGGGGGGGGTGATAAAAAGGAGTGACTAGGAATTTCTTCACAAATGTTAACTAACATGCCAATTTCGGGACTAGCGAGGTCAGAATATCAACTATATTTTATCAAAGGTATAAAAAAAAGTCACAGGGAGGGGGATAGAGAGAATAAAAGGCTGAGAATTGCTCCAAAAACGTTAACTAATATATTATTTTCGGGGTTATTGAGGCCAGAAAATCAAATATTTTCTAACAAATGTTAAAAGAAAAGTAACGGGGGGGGGGGGGGGTAGATACAGAGAAAAATATGGGTGGCTGAGAATTTCTTCAAAAATGTTAACTAATATAACATTTTCGGTGTTATTGGGGTCAGAAAATCTAGTTTTGTTTAACCGATATTAAAAAAATTAGAGCGGGGAGGGATAAAAAGTAGCGATTGGCATCTTCTCCAAGAATATTAACTAACATATCATTTTCGGAGTTATTGAGGTCAAATTTTTTTATTGTTTGTAACTGATTAAGAACATTAGCGGCGGGGGGGAGGGAGATAAAGAGGAGCGACTGCAAAATTCGCCAAAAATGTTAACTAATGGGTCATTTTCGGGGCTAGTGAAGTGAAAAGAGCTAAATTCATGTAACAGATGTAAGAAAAATTACGCCGGGGAAAGGAGGCGAAAAAAACGGGTTATTAATTCTTTAAAAATATTATAAATTAATTCTTTAAAAATATTAACTATGTCATTTTCGGGGTTACTGAGGGTCTAAAAATCCAATATTACATGGACATTACCAATTTAAAGAGGGGGCGATAAGATAAAAAGGGAGGCAGAATAGGTGAACTAAAAAGAAAATAATATATTTTTTTAAATGAACCGACTTCACAAAAGAAACAACATAAAATGTATGAAATATTTTTACGTATTTAAAACTGTGGTTAATTTTAAACTTAATCTTGTTCAAAGTCTCCGGTGGCCGAGTTGGTACGGCGCCAGCTTTGCAACCGAGAGGCGCGGGTTCGAATCCCGCTTCTACCATGGATATTTTGTGATTGTTGTTGGAAGGTGGTAGAGGAATTTTTCCTCGACCGAGGTGGTACCACCCCACACATCCTCTTAAAGGGCTGATGACATCCTTACGGATGTTTCCAGCTCTGGATGTGTGAGTCGATTCCCCAGTATACCCACGGTACATAGTACTTAGACTTCGGTCTTCGTGGGCTGTCAGAAGATAAAAAAAAGTTAAGTATTGTACACCGAAGTTCTTAACTTTAAAATCGGCATAATTTCACAGTATAAGGATTTGTAATGATAATTCATAAACAATTAATAAAACGTTGCGCTTTATTTAAAGTTCAGAACTTTTGTGTACAAATTACTAAAAGTTGAACGCAATTGGGCTGACCATTAGGCTCAGTAATAAATAACTTATAATATTACTCTTTTTTAACAATTTATTAATGTATTATCATTAAGGATTCTTATAATACTTTAAAATTGCGCCGACTACAAAGCCCAGTACTTTTGTGTACAACTTACCTAACTTTGAACAAAATTAAGTTTACCATTAACCATAGTTACAAATACGTAACAATTTTATTTCCCAATTTTAGTGCTTTGTCTTTTGTAAAGTCGGTTCAATTTAAAAAAGAATTATATACTATGAATTTGATTCTAAGTTTTTTCGCAAAAAGGGTTGATAGCCCTTGGGGGGTGGTGCTCTGCTTGTCGTGTTATAGAGAACCGTGGCTTGGAGCCCACGTTAAACTATAGGTCCCGGGTTAGCAGGACTACAGAACCACCATTGTGTATAGGTTGATTACCCTAAATCACATAATATCGTAATTTACTTTTTTTTAACTAAATTCATTTTAGCGACACGTTCTAAGATTAGAATCATTGAGTGTAATAAGCAACAACATTAGCGAGACTTGAACAATGGGTTTCAGAAATTCTGGTTTCAGTTTCATTGTTATCCCTTAAATGATCGCTATTTTCGGATGAATCTCTGAATCTATTTGGATTGGGATTGGCTTTGATGGACTAAGCATTTTCATGTCCCGTCAGTTTTATTAGCTGCTATCCCCTAACTTTTTTTTCGCGAGTGTTTATACCGCTGACAATCGATGAAAGTGATTCGTAATTTTTTCTGTTTTGTGTCAAGGCTAATCTTCTCCGCCGAGATTTTTGTCCATTTTACAATGCTGTTTACACCTAGAAGCATGTTGTTAAACCAGCTTCCGTTTCTCTAACTAGAATTTACGGTTAGAAACAAACGATTAGTTGTTACGCTGTTACTTCGTTAACTTAAAAGTTTTTTCAATAATCGAACTGAACTTGTATTGTTATTAAAAATTATTATTAGAAATTATTATAATTCCTTAAAAACCAAAAAAAGACTTATCTAATACGATGTAGGTCTAAATAGCTTATTAGACGCTATTTCGTTTTTAGAGAAATTAGAAATTGTACAGTTATTGTTATAGTAATCTCCAAGGACTCTAACAGCGAGTTGCAGAAAGAAAATTTATTTCGTGATTAACTAACAAGGTGATAAATTTAACACATTGTTAAATTGGGTTCCGTATTAAATACCGGCCTGCTTCGATTCAAATTTCGGCGCCGATCCCCGATTCGGATCCAATCGAATCACATCGGGAAAAGTCGAACGATAAATGTCAAATTTAAAAATAAAATGTTTGTATGTTAAAATGGGAAAATAGGAAAGGCAAATAGAAAACTTACAGAAAAATAGAAGAAAATAATCTTCTAAACATATATTCTTTAAGGTAAATAGTGTGACTCCCTGGAACCATAAACTAGTGTGTACGCTGTCAAATTTTTATAATTTTTCTATTAATTTTTAAAGCCGGTGTTAAAATGCTTTACATAAAAAAATTGCTGCTTTTCAGCTTCCTTACACACTATCCTTTTTTCATCATTGTCCATTTATGTGCTTGTCTTAGGTACCTGGGAATAGCATTGTATTATTTCTAACGAATATGAATTCCTAACCCCAAAAACCAGACTTTTAATGAAAGATAAGGCACACAAATATAATAAACATATTTCCTAGACGTGGTAAACCTACATGTAAGGAATGGTGTCCTAAATGGATGTTATTTGAGAGATCATCCTAGCCACAATATTTGCTGCAATATGAAACAGTAACTAATATGATTTTAATGAAAGGATAAAAGCCTGTCAAAACCTAGCTTAGCTGTAGATCTTAATTTAAACCAGTACTAAATCTGAAACATTTTTAGTGAATGTAAGCGTACGTTTTTAGTTAATTTTTTGCATAGAAAAACAGGTTCAACTAAAAATGCGGAATAACCCACTCCTGATATGTATTTTTTATTAGAAACGATACGGCAACAACGTAATCCCGCGATCAGTCGCAATTTACGAGGCTTGTATTTTAAGAAAGCGAAGCCCTAAAATTAATTTGTAGAGAGAAAGTCCGCAATTTGTTTTAAAAAGTCTCGACTTCGACTTTAACCCTGTTCCGCGGATTTCAAGACGAATGTGACAAATTTTCTTCCGCAACGAGCAAGACGAACTTTATTGGAAAAAGCGAGGAAAAATATAATGTGAAATTTTAAAACGATTTTTTTCGGTGAACTATACATTACTTAGGATATACCGGTATTTTTTTACCTTTAGACACGCTTCGGCGGTAATAGCATTCAAAGGGGGATTTGCTACAAAGCATGGCCTTAATAGAGCATGCGCCGAAGACAGGCATGGAAAATGATTATCTGGGATTGGAAAAATATTTGCTTAGACCTAATATAGTATATTGTCACGGGATCTTTATTAAAACACTGGTTTCATCATTAATTGCTGCAGCATTTATTTCTAAAGTAAAATGAATATTTATATTTTATACAATTTACAAGTACCCAAAAGAGTCCTACCTCTTAACTTCCTAATTCACCACCGTGGCGAGGAAAGTGGTTCTGGGATGTGCTCTCGCTTAGCAGCGGTCTCGTTTGGCTCGAGAAGTCGACTCACGTTTACTGCTGATCTCCCCTCCCAGGTCGACCCCTTCTGCCCTGCCGCCGCGCCGGCCCGATATGCCGACGCGCGTCCATTGACGCTTATTAAGCGGAAGGACGACCAGTTAGGGGTGACGGAAAAATGATTTGGTGACAATATCACAATACAATTCTTTGCACAATCATATTAATCTTTAGAAAAAAAAAATACGAAAACTGGTCTAATTGGTATGAAATATTGAGCATTCTTAACATCGTAATTCTTCCAAGAAGGAAGTTGTTATGTCTGTTGCTATGCAACGGTTCGTGGTAAGTGTTGTTACTGTCAGTTTGAATTTGTCGATTCCGATTATACAAAAAAATTTTAAGACAGCTGCTGAATGATGTATACAGGACTCCATAGTAAACAAATTAGAATTCGGCAAAACAATTTTGCATAGTAAACAATGATATATATAATGATAAATGAATGAAAATGAAAATTTCCACGAAGATTATCTCAAATCTACTTCTCCGGAGATCGTAGGAAAAGCCACAGAAGTAAGATCTCCTTTCTTCTATTTTAAGAGGAAGGTTGTATATATTTAAAAAGTTTAGGTTCTGACGCAATGCCAAAAATATCCCTGCTGCAATTGTAGATAAAATATAGTCTACAACACGTTTAAAAATATTTTATCACACTCGTCTCGGTCATGTGAAAAAAGTCATTTTCGAAGCTTGTTGTACAATACACTATTTTTACAGTGTAGTATTTATAATATTAAAAAGAGAGTCTTTTACAACAGGGAATCATATAACCCAAATAAATCTGAAATATTTTTTTTATTCTCTGAAGAACTAGTCGGTATTATTCCGCTCTTGACTGTTCCTGACAGAACAACAAGAGGCGCGTTACGTATGCATCCCTTTACTGTCCAGCTACAAAAGCCTAGAACAGACCACTTCTCTCACTGATTCATGCCTAGGGTCTCCAGATTATGGAACAAATTGCCTGCAGATCTTTTCCCTTCCCGTCCCAACCTCCAGTCCTTCAAATCTCGTGCCTATAGACTACATTTCCCTTCTCTTCAGACGCCCACGTTACGTTATTACTTAGGCCTCAGGTCTACGTGGGAGATAAGAAAAGTGTTTATGGCGGTTGCTGTTATCCATTTATTTAGCTGCCCTTTTTTTCTTTTGAAATTTTGAGAGTTTATTATTTTCCTGTAGGTCCTTACAAAGATGATTAGGCTTGGAGCTTGCCAGTTCATATACAGTCTTGCATATAATGTCCTTGCTTCCCTCTTATTTTTATTGCATTTTATATAAGTTGTAAATAAATATACCAACCTTTTCTTGCTGAATGTAGCCCATAATAAATAAACTATTAATCAACTGTCTTTCCTTGAACGACTGAAGCACTTCGTTAGAGCACCTGGCACTTAATTTAAGATCGTCGATTTTTTTCATAGAAATCATAAATATTGCAATAACTCATATACTAGGGGTATGGACGGTTGCTTGAGCCTCTTTTTATTTTTTTAAAATTATAGGAAAACAATAGAACATCGGTGTAAGCAACTTAACATAAAATAGAGCTTTTAGCCTGTAGAATTTAAAAAATAAAAACATTATAAGGCGAGCCCTCTGAAAAAAATTATGGTTTGTTTAAAACTCGCTTATTCGATGATTAATTGTTTTTTCGGTTACATTTCCTGATGGTTTTGAAACAAATCTACAATTAATTTTTCTTATTTAAACATTTTTTATCTCTTCAAATAAAAAAATTATGTGTTGACTCAAGTATAATCAATAAACCTACACTGCTGTATACGCTTTCCCTTTTCTGGAACCCCGACTTTCACGCGTACTACCACGAGTAAACCTTTTTCAAAATTTAACAAGACGGGCCTGTATTTGCGTCACTGAAACATGTCGTCTGCTAGAAATTTTTTCTCCTACATTTTAATAAAAATTCTTTCTGTCTGGGCCAAAAACAAACCATGAATTTTACTTAGGTATTTATATTAAAGTGGAAAGAGATTTGTAGCTGGTTGCAACACTAAATTTGTTTTTTTGCCACGTATATATTCGTTTCTTGTTGTGCGTGTTTTTTGGAGCAACAAAAATCTGCCTAGATTTAAGCGAGCAGTATTTATAGACTAGTAGCTTTTACCCACCGCTTCGCTCGCATAAAGGTTACATCCTTTATGTATTGTTGAACATTGACTTTGTGGCATTACTCCTTATATTATCAGGAAAAATTAGCATCTTTTTATTTCTAAAAAAAATCGAATTAGTGTAAAGATTTTTAGTATCCATCATGCAACACATGGGCGTGACACACCCTGTATATGACTGATGCACAAAAATAGTGTAAATCGTTACTATTTTCCTGCGATGAACTAACTTTAACAAAACAATAGTATATTGTACAGGGATATCTAAATAAAAGTGAACAGGCCTTTTAACTTTTTTATTTTTAAAGATGAAAAAAAATTTTTGATTTGAAAGTTTTGGGGATTTTTATGGATTATTCATATATCTTATCAGCAAAACAATTGAGAATCGAATAAAAAAAATTCAACGTCGATTTTTCGCATATTTTAAATTGGATGGTATGATTTTTATCATATTTTTGGATTCTAGGAGAAGTTCTAGACATATTTTGTATAACATACCCTATGCGGTTTTTCAATCGTTTTTGAAATATTTCAAATTAAAAATTATTTCGCATAAATATACTTTAAACATAACTATTCAGGTTTGGAACGAAATACCTGCTACCTTTTTACATTTTCTTCGTAGGTGAGTCAGAGTTAATGTCAAGGTTGACAATAACACTCTAGCCACCGTTTTATGATTTTATTTTTATGCAAAATCAGCTATTCTATTAATGAGAGATGCAAATTGTTAAAATTGTATTTAAAAAATAACAATCGGCTCAAAGACAACATAAATAAAGTATTGAAGAGGGTTTGATTGGGTTTGACTCCACCATTAAACACCATAATAAAAACAAAAAGAAGACTAGAAGAAAGAGGAACTCTGGGCAATTGAGAAAGAAGAGAGAAAGAAATGAAGAAAGGGACCTAGCGATTTTATTATACTTTCAAGAGAATAAAAAAAAACGGATGGATCTATTATAATATGGATTCGATATCCGTATACTGTGAGCGTATCGAACGTGAAGTCTTATATAATATAAATATTTTGTTGTTTGTTATTCTCTTGAGAGAGCAGTTTACGAACTACGAACATAGACAAGACTACGAATTACTACGTAATTGAATCAAGAATGGTAGTAGAAAGAGATAAAATAGCACTGGAGTGTTGGAGCTCAGAAGTGTTGTTGTCTGCTGGGTGCTTAGGGAAAACGTCTGCGAACGCTCGGTTACACGTACGTCTTTGTCTAATGAACTAGAAAAGAAAAAGTGCGACGTATAGATTTATATAGATTTATAAATGACTCAGAGCGACTTTAAATAAACGCCTTTAGAAATAACCTAACATAACATAACCTATAAATAATAAAACCTATTTAACTTAAATTTATTACTATTTAGCAGAAAAATACAATATTTTGGGGCTTTTATTACTTTTAGTAAATCTTGTGATGCTTCTAACGTATTTTTGTACAAAAATACAAGGTAAAATAAGATGTGGCCAATGTTTACAAATTGTGTTTACAGTGTCGTTTAGAATGGTTTGTTTTGGCTTCAAAGAATGTGAACTCATCCCGTATCCAGTCCTAATAAATGCATGAAAAAACGTCAATTCTCGATTGTGTGCGGTGTGCGGTATCTCAGATATGGAAGAAGAGATAAAATGTTGACTTATGGGACAGTTCCAAGAACGAAGAAGTATTTTAAGTATAAACCATATAAAATTATGCCAGTTCAAAAGATTGGTGCCGATCAAAAAGAAAGGATATATACTTTTGTCATAAATATTAACGAAAGAATGCTGCACGATCCTAATTTATTTCATGCTATCTTTGGACAGACGAAGCAACTTTCTCAACTGCGGGAATGTTTAATAGACGAAATGTTCATGTTTGGTCGGATGAAAATCCCTTTGCCGTAGAAGATATTGCTTTTCAGGGGCGTAATTCAATCAACGTTTGGTGTGTCATATTGCAAAATAAAATTATAGGACCATTGTCTTTTCGGGGAGCATTAATCAAGATATTCTTGATATATTGCCACTTGAAGAACGTCGACGTATTATATGGCCTGCCCATCATATAATTGAGGTTCGCAATTTTTTAAACCATCAGTGTAACTCAAAATTTGTGTGTGGTTTTTTTATACCAAATGCATGCATCTAAAGGGAATATAGTTTGAGATTATACAAAAAAAATCGCCGGAACGCGAGACTCGCCGTTAATTTTATAACAGCAAAATCTTACCTTATTGAGGCAAAAGGTTTTACCATAACGCCGACCCAAAATAAAACACCCCATTCCTTTGGCAGTCTCTAATCAACTGAACTAAACGTATCGTTCTTTGGCGCTGGTAGACCTGCGCATTCGTGGGAATTCTAGTAATTTCTTTGTACTTCGGTGTTGATGTTAAAAGAGGGTTACAAATTTTCAAATACGAAAATACGTCTTTTTCGTGGAAATACTTCATTATTTTTATAGAATAATCGTAAAATAAATATTTAGTGGGAAAGCTAAAGTTCTAAAAGCAATTTTTTTAACCTAATTCCATTTAGATTCACTTGTTAGAGCAAAAGTCGGGTCAGTGACCTCCACGGAGTTGATGTTTTGGATTTAAGAAGTTTACCAAATGCATAAAATTAAAACTTCCAAAATTAAACAATATGGCCACATAATTAGCGATAACGTAAACTATCCTATGAAATGTGAGAAGGGTTATATTTAACATAATAATTTATATATACCAGGCTTAGGTGAGGTTCGCCGAATTGTCTCGTTCCTGTGGAATGCGCCTTATTTGCAATTTCCCTTAACCCCGGAGAAGTTAAACTAAAATCATCTTGTTCCATATTTTTTAATTATTTAGGAAAATTATTTTTTTCTGTGCTCAGTAAAATAGCGTTTAACACTGCTTTATCGTGGTGGCCCTTTTTGTCTTATTTTTTAATTTCAAAAGCAAATCTTGGTAAAATTATTAGATTTAAGGGCAGCAAAATTTAGTTTTGCCCCCTTCGAAATGTCCTAGATCCGGCACTGAAGTACCTATTGAGACACCCTTTACTATACTGGGTAATAGTTAATGGCAACGTATACTATACATAACTGACCTTATTTAGGTCAAACATAGTATAAATAATAATTGGCTTGGCAGTCACAAAATTAAGCACACAACTTTACTATATTTTTTGTCACTCGGCTGCTCTAGGAACGATTTTTGAAAGTTTCGGTTTGCTCAAGTTTTTTTACGTGGCCCTTTTACGACACGCACCCCTTGAACTTTTGGCCTCAACATAAATTATAACAATTTTATTAATTGAGCCTTTTCGCCAATAAATATTAAGTAACCAATTTGAGTTCAAAGAAAATTGCCCCACATTTCCCGACAATAAAAACAAATCTACACAAATTATAGCGTTTGTCAATCATGGTTTTAATCTGTACTTTTTCGTGTACAATTTAATTTACTAATGTAGAAGTGGCCTTTTTATCTTGACTTTTCATTCGACACAATCGTGAGAAAATAATAAAAGAATTCGGGCGAACGTGTATCGCTCCTGAAAGCAACTAATCCTGTAAACCGTTACTCAAATTACATAACATGCAATTTTTACCCATGAATTTAGTTGTGATATTCTGCAGCAGTAGCGACGCCAGTGAGGTCTTAAGGGGGCCCAAATATATCCATAAATTTTCCTGTGCGATAGTCCGAAAGCAAGTAAGCATTTTCACGTACGATTGTGCGTATGAATTGATTTACCAGATTCATTGTTTTTTGGCCATACTGTATGCTGAAGAGTGGCAAAATTTCAGTCTACAATACCTAAAGTTGAACAGGTTTGCTATGCTACACAAAAAAAACATCCTACTAGCGTAACATACTCTCCGATTTATTTTTTCTCTTCGCAAGATAGCAACCAATAAGACGAGGAATTTAACATCGGAAACAAAGGTGTGTTTTTTTGGACGAGTAGCATGTGAAGAGTCGCATTATTTGTCCAGATAGTTACTGTTGTGTGTGTTGCGTTTTTTATTACAGTGTAATCTGTGTACCATTCTTTTTATTAACCAATGAAATCTATAAAAAAAACTACCCTATAAATATTGTATTGTGCCGATGTGCAAAAAATATCACTGCCAAATGCCCTGAAAACCGGCTGCTTCCTGTTGGAAGAAAGTATGTACATACCTAGTGCAAAGTTATTAATTTAATTAATTTTCCATAAGTAGGTAGGTGTTATTAAAGATCAGTATCGTCAAATTTAAGTAAGTATGTTAGGCTGTACTTTTATTTTTATATTAGAATAAATTAAATTAAAGGCAAATAACCGGCCACCAGACAAGAATCAACTTTTAGCAAATTATCCGATATCCGATACAAATTTAGTTCTGGTCATTGTTAAACATTCCTTTTATTCAAATGTAATATTTCTTATGCACGAAATCTTCTAACCTCTGGGAAATAATCAAGCAAATAAATTAAGACTGGAATTCACGATGTACTAGCCATTACAGCACTTTTATTTACATGACATGTGACGTCATAACCGAACACGCGCGTTTTGCAAATTTAAAAATCTTTTTTTATTTTCTTAATAAAGACCAAAATAAATTTATAAAAGCTACCGCCATAAGTGAACTCATAAGTGTTGTAAAGTGGTTCACTGTTTAGGTGTAGTCGGTTTTAATCCAGGGTGGTTCCAGTATTAATTAGGTTTCACCCTGGGTGAAACCTACTCAGTATGCCACGGTGTGCCTCGACTAAGTTTAACTCAAAGGTCTTTCCACTTCCATTTTTTACAGATTTTGTTTGAGTTTGAAGTGGTGTGGCCTAAGTAATTTAAGCCCAAAATAAAAATCATAGATCAATAGTTTGAAAAGAAGACTTGATTTTACTAATTTGTTTTAGGTTAAGCGGCTTTATTTTATAAAAAAAAAATAGTATCAACATTTTTAAGGACATATAATCTTCTTTTATGTCCTGACAACCATATCTTCTTATTCGAAATAATAAATATTTTTAAATAGCTTTGATCTTAAAAAAAGATGAAAAAATGAGTTTTTCGTCAGTTTTTGGTATCTATCTCTTAAATGGTATATTCAAATGCGATGGTTTATGAATTCATTTTGAAAATAACGCAATTATCTACAAATAAAAAAAAATGTCTACCTACATCTGTTCAAAAGATATAGCTAATAGAAAGTTAAAAAATTCGAACAAAACAATTATGGAATTGGAATGTTGTGATATCTCAATAATTATAAGCTATGGTTAAAATTGTTCATCATTTTCAAAAAGTTGACTCAATTTCAAGCAAATTAGCAAGAATGTATCTTTTATTTGAAATAAAACCAAAGATATGACCGCGGAAACTCTATGTCCGCGTTGACGGTGTTGACAGTGCCAACTGAATACAGCGCTGTCAGAACATTGTCAAATAAGCTTGATGTACTCCTATCACGAAACCGTCATGTTCGAAGTCTGGATTACGTAGGAGTCAAGAAATTCAAGGTGGTTATTGAAGCTTGTTTTAGCGATGTACTCGATCCGGATTTCAAACAAAAAATCACCGATTTAAAAAAAACTATTTGACGCTCAATATACCCGTGACTAAAAAAATCCACGCTGTCTTTCTTCATGTAGGTACCTCACGATACACGTACAACGGTATGCTACGTTGTGACGTCACTTCGAGAAAAAATCTTAAATTGACTAGGCGCTTACCTGAGTAAATGAAATATGACAATGCTATTTTAACCCTTAACTACTATCGTGGGGTATTTTGGCACCCCAGTGCTCGAATTTTCGAAAGTACTTTTTTATTTTTTAAATGAAAATTTTTCCATTTCAGGTAATCTCCTAAAAGGCTCCCCTCTTTAACACGGTGAAAAGACTTTTACGAAAAAAAATTTCATTTCCGAAATAACAGCGTTTGGGGTGTCCAAATACCCCACGATAGTAGTTCCGTTAGTCTTTTTTTTGCAGCAATTTCAAAAATTTACAGTATTTTCAATTCAAATTGTCAAGCCAGTTATACTTGCAGTGAATACTCTGTTGTTGACGAGATGCTTGTTGGGTTTCGCGGGCGCTGTTCCTTTAGACAGTACGTAAAAAGCAAACCAAAGAAATATGGTATCAAGATAATGTTTTTATGTGATGCAAAAACACACTATTGAATAAACTCATACGTCTACACAGGAAAAACCACAGAACCAAATCCAAACAAACTGTCGGTACCTACTCTTAGTGTCCTCAAATTAGTTTCTCCAATCACAAACACCAACCGGAATGTAACTGGGGATAACTGGTTTAGTTCAATTCAGCTAATTTCTGAACTAAAAAGTGTAGGAAATACGTAGGCACAATGCGGAAAAATAAACGAGAGGTTCCCCAACAGTTTCTTCCAAATAAATCTAGGGAAGAGAAGTCAAGCTTGTTTGGGTTTACGCATGATGAGACAATAGTGGCCTTTGTTCCCAAAAACCACAGATGCGTCCTGCTTGTATCATCTATGCACCATAGTCAGCTTGTTGAAGAAAACGGAAAACCTGAAATAATTAACTTTTACAACAGCACCAAAGGAGGTGTTGATGCCCTGGATCAACGATGTGCCACATATTCATGCCAACGACGCACCAGAAGATGGCCAATGCCAATATTTGGTGCTATGTTAGATATTTCAGGTGCTAATAGTTAGTTATTACTTCTATCAACTTCAGAAGAAACTATCAACATGTCACGTCGTAAATTTTCAGTTGTTTTGGGAAGAGAACTTATTGTGGATCACATGAAAAAGGATCTGAGATAAGGGAACTTTCACTAGACCTAAAGACTATTATTGGGAATTTCTTGGGCGATAACCCAGTTACAACTAGAGAACCTGTCGAAGCTGGAGCTATAAGAAAATATAGACGCTGTTACATGTGTCCTCGAGAAATGGATCGTAAAACCAAGACACGTTGCAATATTTGCTCAAGAAACTTTTGCAAAAACCATTCACAGACTGTTGTTCAATGTGACACCTGTTCACAAAGGTGAGTTAGCAACAACTTTAGGTATTGTAAATACATATGGATGTATAAACGCACGTAAAACACTTGCAATATCATACCTTTTCAACATTATTGTCAGTTTTTTTATTTTTATAGATACATGTTGTTTTTTGTTTTAGGGAGTAACTACCAAGCCTGCCAAAGGAAAAAATCAGTTAGGAGGGGTGAAAAACAGTGTTTTTATTTTTGTTTAATGTTTTTTAAACAGTGTTGCATTTTATTTTTTTTTCTAAGAAAGTACTTATAATTCGTATTTTTCATTAAAATAAAATTTTTGTTTTGCTTAAGTTGTCTGTACTTCTCTTATATCAACTACCCACAACGCAAAATCTTAAAAAAAACATTGTTTTACAAAAAACAGGTTGGGGTGCCGAAACACCCCACGATAGTAGTTATGCGAATAAAAAACACAATAGTAGTTAAGGGTTAATAAACGTCAACTCAACACACTACCCAACAATAAACTGACCTGTTCTTATGTACAAGGGGTGCAAGCGTCTAGTAAATTTAGGATTTTCCCTCGACGTGACGTCATAGCGTAGCATACCGTTGTAAGTGTATCGTGAGGTACCTGATTTTTGGTCATGGGGGGGGGGGGATATAAAGGGAGAAATAATTGTTTTTTTTTTTGCAAAAAAGCCCGCTTTTTAAATTTTAGTAATTTTGCAATTGCAGGTAAAATGCAATATTGTTTACAAATAATATTTGTGTAATCCAAATAGTAGCTAACAGCAGCTCATATTCGATATAATACAAATATTAAATGTTATTTTGCTAGTGTTTGAAATGAAATATAAATATAAGCAATGATTAAAAAATATTTCTTTTCCTTTTTTCATTGAAGGAAAGTAAAACATAAGGACTAATTAATAAAATAGAAGAAATGTAATAGCTTTGCTATAAATTGCTTTCTTGTATACCTTTTTTTATTAATAAATAGTTTAACAATTTGTATAAAGATAATTTTACATAAATATTAAATAAAAGGTTTTCTTAAAAGAGAAATAACAGATGTCCTAATAGGTAATTCGGGATTTAAGTTTGGCACCATTTTTCAACAACTTAAATTTAATATTTTGCATGTATCATCTAGAGATCCGGCAATTTCATTATGGATCGTTTTACTACGGAAGACCGTATTAGAATTGTTTAAGCTTACTTAGAAACAATGCAGAATTTTGCAATAAAATTTTCTTTTCCGACGAACCTCATTTCCACCTGGGAGGTTATGTGAACAAGCAAAATTGTAGGATTTGGGTAAGTGAGAATCCTCTAGTAATTGAAGAAAAACCTTTACATCTTCTTCGAGTAACCGTATGGTGTGCATTGTGAGCTGAAGTTGTTATAGGACCATTTTTTTATGAAAATGCTAATGGTAAAATCTCGGAAGGTAATGTTTTTACGAATACCTACAAGAATTTGCTAGAGAGAAAAGAAACATTTTTCAAAAAATTACTGCTTTTTAAATTTTAATAATTTTGTAATAATTGCAGATAAAATGTAATATTATTTTAAAATACTATTTGTGTATCCAAACAGTTGCTAATGGCAGCTCATATTCGATATAACACAAATAATAAATGATATTTTGTTAGTGTTTAAAAATCAAATTTAAATATAAACAACGATTAAAAAATGTTTTTGTTACATTTTCCATTAAAGAGAAGTGAAATATATGGATTGATTGTTAAAATAGAAGGAATGTAATAGCTTTGTAATGAATTGTTTTACTATATACATTTTTTGTTTATAGCTTAGCCATTTGTATAACAATATTTTTTACGTAAATAAAGGGTGTCTCAATGGGTCCTTCGGGATTTACTTTTCAATTAAAACCAACAATTTTAGAAAAATAAAAAGCTTTTTATTTTATCAAAAAGTAGAGACATGGCAATTTTAAAAATAATATTCTCCAAATATCTCCCTCGGCTGTTACAGCACATGACCATTCTTTGCGTAAAATCACTCAAAATGAGTACATGGCGAATTCCAGTGTTGTAGGGTCATCGAAAAGCCAATAAAAATTGCATTTAGTGCGCAACTTATCCAATGAAATATCCCTTAACTTAAAGTAGAAGGTTCCTAAAATCTTATTTATGTATATTTTAAGCTGAAATCGGCCCAACCCAACCTTTCAATTTTGCAACAAAAACTGTCATTTTTGCGAAATTTTGACACGTCATATCGTAATAATTTTAAGTAAATTAACTACAATTCTTTGTTTTCATGACAATCTTCAAAAATTCAAAAATTTTCAAATTTTGCATGTCTCCGATGCAAATATACATATGTATTTATAACTTTTGCGAAAAAATAAGCGATTTAAATTAGTAGGAGGTATTCTTAGATAATTAACGGATAAAATAAACCCAAAAAGAATCACTAAATAAGGAAAATTCTGTTTTTATCCCTTGAATAGGGTCACGTGGCACGCATGTTGGTACCTACAAGACTGTGACGCTAGTAAGCGTTGTGTATACGGTCGGTGGATTTTTCATTTGCCTTTTGAGTTGGTAATTTAAAAATTAAAACGCATTTTCATTGCCTAATATTATATAGGCTACTTTTCAAATCGGATCTAATTTCTATTCTTCGAGTTGGATAGGCTATTTTATAGATTAATATGCATATTTTAGTTTAAGTTTTTCTTTTAGTTTTTTGCAAAGTGATGAAGCGTCTCTCCCTACCAAAAAGGATAGATGCCACACGTCTTTGGTGGAAATGTTGCCACACATTGTATTTTTGTGTTAAGATAAAAGTGATAGCTAATAACCAGGCTTTTAGAACATGCAAAATAAAAAAAATTTCTAATAATGTTCTGCAGGATTACAATGCTCATCAGCGTAAGGTCAGTGCCAAACCAAAAGAAAATTGGATAAAAGAATTAGATTTGTCATGTCAAAAGTGCAAAATTGCTACATGTTCCCCACCAAATTATGCAACATACATAAAATATTATGCAATCGAGAAGAAATGACAAAAAGAAATAAGGCATTTGTCCCTAATGGAAAATTTTATGAGGCATTTATCCCTATAACTATGGGCATCTCTCCCACATCCCAGGGGAGAGATGCCTTAAAAGCATGTTTTTTAAATAATTTCCTTGGAACCTTGAATTGGCTTTTTTTTGGTTTTTATATTTCTATTTGTTATAGATGCTTTAAATGTCACTTTGATATTTTTGTAAAAAATATAAAATAAAAATATCGATTTTACTATTTTATTTGTAAAAGTGTGGCAACTATCCCACATTTACCCTACGCTCCGGGATGATCCATTTGGTATTCATTTTAAAGTATGATTATCCCTTTATAAGATAGTGTCAAAAATTGGGAGAAAATTAGATAGGAAAAAGTATAGAGTGACTCAAATGTACCGATGTCGAGGGCAAAAAAGTCAAAAAATCGAAATTTAATCGGCGATTGCATCCTTCCTATAAAGAATGAAGAAACTGGAAAATAGGGATATCATGTATTTTAAGGACCTCTTTCTAATGGCGTATATGTAATTTTAATTTGAACCATTTTGACCCCACAAAAAATTAAAAACCCTGAAATATTGGGGTCAAAAATCGAAATTCCCAGTTTTTCACAAATATTTCCATTTTCCAGCGATTTTAGGTTCAGATAAATGTATTGCAAAAGGAAAGTATTTGAGATTTTAAAGTTTCACTTATGAATCCGTTTTTCGATCCGTGTTTTCGAGTTATTAGGTACCAAAGAGGTCGCCATGGCATTTTTCTACCTAAAAAAATTCAAAAGAATTACTTGCCATTTTTCGATCCTCACCAGTTTCAGTAGAGTTTTAAAGCTCCAAGTCTCCTACATCATTCGAAAATTTACATCAATTTAATTCACTTTTGCTACCTGTACCCGATTTCAACGGAAATCGCGGCCATTTCGAATTCGACGTTTAATAGCTCCGAAATATTCTGAATAACTGAATTTTTTACCGAAGCTAGTTGCACTATTTCTCTATCAACCAAAAAAATTTGATTCTGCCTCTCTGACTTTTTCTGAGAAAAACAAACCTGTCCCACTTTAGGTTAAGCTTTACGCTAACATGTAGATTGGCACTTATTTTTGCTGATCTGCTGACGTCATTATACACCGAGGACAAACGGCTGGTTTTTAAATTGTAATAAATTACACCGAAAAGTGAGTATATTTTTATCCAAATTAACCTAGTAATTTTTTTCAAAATATTTTTTTGGGTTTGTAATGACTTCCCTAACGATTTATGCAATAAAAAAAATATGTGCATATTCCTTATTGCGGTTCAACTTCACCAATAACTTGGTGAATGTTTTGCATTAGGTCATTAATCATCTGCGGATTGTTGGAATAGACTTTGTCCTTGAGGAAGCCCTACATTAAAATCGAAGAGGGTTAGATCGCATGATTTTGCAGGTCACTCAGTATCGCCATTTCGAGAAATGACGCGGCCAGGAAAACGTGTGACGCCGTGTGATACGTGATGTCATCTTGTTGAGAGAACATATTTGTTAAAGAAGTAACTCTGACCTCTCCTGTATATAATACCAGTTATGTTATGTATTGTATTATTTATGTATTGTATTATGTAGTCATGGAGAATAAAGTAAAAAAAGAGTTGAATTATTCTAAAAACTGAAACACACGTCTTTTCCTCGTATTGATACCTTTGAAGAAAAGTTTTGCTTTTGATGTACCTCGTATATAACGAAATAATCTTTTTACAGATGACCAGTGTTCTTTTCCAGGATTCGCATTAAATTTGCTTAATGCCCCCACTGCAAAAGATATGTCCGGCCGTGTACATTGAGCTGCATATAAAAGACTACCAATAGCCATTTGATATGGTATCTTTCTCATTTCTTCCTTTTCTTTATCATTTATTGGTTCCATTATTTTACTCAATTTCTGTCCTTTTTCTAGTGGAGTTGATACAGGCTTTGATTCTGCCATCTGAAATTTTCTTAGTATTTCCTCAAAATAGACCTCCTGATCTAAAGTTATTTCTTTTCTTTCTCTGTTTCTGGTTATTCTTATACCCAAACAATAATTTGCTGTTCCTAAATACTTCATATCGAATTTTTTAGTTAATTCTTCCTTAAGCCATGATTTGATGTTTTTACCATTTGAAAAAATCAGTAAATCGTCAACATATATAGCAATAATAAGAATATCATTGTTTTTGAATAAATAATATACACAGGGATCAAATTGAGCCTGATTTAAGCCAATATTTTTTAATTCTTTATCTAGTTTTAGGTTCCAAAGTCTACTAGATTGTTTTAAGCCATAAAGAGCCTTTTTAAGTTTGCAAACTTTTTTACTTCCCTTTTCTATTTCAAACATTTCTGGTTGTCGCATGTAAATTTCTTCATTTTCTAACTCGGGCTGTAAAAATGCTGTTACTGCATCCATTTGATCTATGTCCCAGTCATATATAGCAGCTTCCGCTATTAATAATCGCAATGTTGTTGCTCTTACAACAGGAGAGAATGTCTCATCGAAGTCAATGCCATATATCTGTGAACAGCCTTTTACAACCAGCCTGGCTTTATAACGGACAAAATTGCCTTCTCCGTCTTTCTTCTTTTTAAGTACCCATTTACTAGATATAGCTTTGCGATCCTGCGGTAATTCAACAATTTCCCATGTTTTATTCTTTAATAAAGACATATACTCTTCCTCCATTGCTTTCTTCCATTCTTCAGCATCTTCTCTTGAGAATGCTTCTGTGACAGTTTTGGGATCTCCTTCATTTTCAACAGCTAATGCAACCTGATGAGAGTTAGCACTTCTATCTCTTTGAGGATATCTACTTTCTCTCTCATGATTGTTATCTTCTTCTGTGTCACTGGTTTGTTTTTCAGCATGTGAAAAATTATTTTTTTTATTCTGCAGTACTTTTGGAACTTCCCCATGTAACTGTTCATCGCTTATGCTTTCTTCTGGACTTTCTTGTGTTTCTATTTCTTCTTTACCTTCTGTACTTTCCTGTAGTGTATTTTCAAAATTTTCTTGAAAATCAAAGTTATTCTTATCAGGAATTTTCTTCTCAATATTTTCATTTACCACTACATCTCTAGATCTAGTTATTTCTTTAGTCTGTGGGTCTAAAAGCCTGTAACCAGCCGAATTCTCACAATATCCTACAAAAATATATTCTTTAGATTTTGGATCCCATTTTTTACGCTTTTCTTTTGGTACGTGTGCAAAAGCTTTTGACCCAAAATTTTTTAAGTTCTTTAAATTAGGTTTAAAGCCTGTCCATGCCTCTTCAGGAGTTTTATTATTTAGTGCTATTGTGGGACTTCTATTCTTTAAATAGCATGCTGTATTTATAGCCTCTGCCCAATAGTCTTTAGCTAAATTAGCGTCATGTATCATTGAACGTGCCTTTTCAACTAAAGTTCTATTTACTCTTTCAGCTACACCATTTTGTTGTGGTGTATACTCTACTGATGTTTGATGCTGAATACCTTCGGCAATTAAAAAATTTTTCATATCATTATTTACAAATTCTTTGCCATTATCTGTCCTAAGAGCCAATATTTTACATGATGTTTGTTTTTCAACAAAATTTTTAAACTCTTTAAATTTTTTAAATGCTTCATTCTTATTGGTCAAAAAATATACAAATGTTTTTCTGGTAAAATCATCAGTGAATGTAAGAAAATATTGCTTACCACTGAATTATTTTTGCTGCATTGGTCCACATAAGTCTGAATGTATTAGTTCTAACCTTTCCTTTGCTCTGTGTACCAGATGTTTCTGAAATGGATTTCTGTGCTGCTTTCCTTCTAAACAGCCCTGACAAAAGAGTTGTTCGATCTGTAATGTCTCAATACCTTCAACCATTCCTGCTTGAAGACGTTTCATTCCTCCAACGCTTAAATGTCCTAATCGCCGGTGCCAGACTTCAAAAGGAACTGTGTCATTTTTTGTTGCTAAACAAGTAACCATTTCTTGCACATAATTTAGCTTGTAGAGTTGACCATCTGAAGATAATGCCACAGCTATGACTCGACCTGTAACTTTATCAATAATTTTACAATCTTTTTCATCAAAAATTGTTTTTAGACCTTTCCTGCCTAACTCCTTACACGATATCAAATTAAATTGCAATCCTGGTGCATATCTTATATTTCTTATTGGTGTTTCCACGATTTTATCATCGATTCTCAAAGGTAGAGAAGTTTCACCTATACCTTCAATGAGAAATTTTTCACCTGCAGCTGTTACCACAGCATCTTCACCCTCTAATGGTTTAAAATTTGTTAACCAATCTTTTCTGCCAGTTAAATGCACGGATGCACCTGAATCAATGTACCACTCATTTAAATTAAATGTACCTAATCCTAATGCAATAGAATTCACTACTAAACCAACTTCCTTATTATGAGCCTGTGTTCTCTTTGGTAAACGACAATCTTTAATTTTATGTCCAATTTTATTGCAGTTAAAACATTTTAAAGCAGATCTGTTATAAGTACTTTGAAAAATAGGCTTATTTGAGAAATTAGTTTTATTATTTGAGAAAGTGGGCTTGTTTTTATTTTTCTTTATAAAAAATGCAGATTCTTTACTAATATTTTCATATTTAGAGGCTTCTGCTAGCAATCTTTCTTTTATCAACTGTGTAGTTAACTTTAAACCACAATTCTCAAGAGCCATAATTAACGGATTATAATAATCAGGTAAACTTACAAATATAAGAGCAGCTAAAACACCATCTTTAATTTCATTATCAATAGCTTTAAGTTGCTGAGCAACTTTAATTTTTTTATTTAAATAATCATCCATACCTGAACAATTATCATAACGTATCATGACCAGCTGTTCAATCAAAGATGCTACCCTTGAAAAACCTTTGGGTTCAAAAACGGTGGCCAGTTTCTCCCAAACTTCTTTACCTGTCTTTAGCTCCCTTACCTCTGTATAAATGTGACTTTTGATACCTGAAATGATAGCTGCCAAAGCCTTTTTACCCATCTTTTCATCCGTCTTGGTTCCATCTACATATTCCCATAGCTCGCAGTTGATAAGATGCACCTCCATAGCATATTTCCAATCCAAATAATTTTCTTGTCCTTCCAATTTTTCAAAATTTGCCATAACTGATGTATTTATATTAGACATTTTTTCGCTTGTCAAATTTCAGACTTCTATTTAAAACTTCTTTGCTTCTTCTCCTTGAGGAACCCCTTTCTTTATACTTCAACTTTCGAAATATAAAACGGAATTAATTTAACAATTCTCCTGGGCCCATAACCTGATGAGAGTTAGCACAAATGGAATAATATACTTAATAAAAGGAAAAGACGTGTGTTTCAGTCAGTTTCCAGACAAAAGCATGAATGGTGTAGAGCATCGATGGGCATCATCGTATAAGAAGATACTGAGAGGCATTTCGTTAAGTGGGGGTGTTAAAGAAGTAACTCTGACCTCTCCTGTATATAATACCAGTTATGTTATGTATTGTATTATTTATGTATTGTATTATGTAGTCATGGAGAATAAAGTAAAAAATGAGTTGAATTATTCTAAAAACTGAAACACACGTCTTTTCCTTTTATTAAGTATATTATTCCATTTGTGCTAACTCTCATCAATATTGTTAAGGTCCATATTATCTAACTGGGGCTATAAAAAATTTCTTAACATTGCTGTGGCGTTCGCCATTAACAATAACCGTTTCACCATCGTCATTTGTATGAAAAAATGGCCCTATAACATCTTCAGCCCACAATGCACACCACACGGTTACTCGAAGAGGATTTTTTTTCAATCATTCATTTTGCATTATCATCGCTACGCCCAAAAATTAAACAAAGTTGACGAATTGTTGTCACACAAGAACGGTAATTTTTGTAGTAAGTTTTAACAATGCTAACACGTTCTTCCGTTGTAAAACTATAATACATAATTAAATTGCCGTCTATCTAGATGACATCTGCAAAAATATATAAAATTTCTAGGTTAAATCGTTGAAAGATGGTGCCAAATTTAAATTCCGAAGGGGGACACCCTCATAAAGTCCTTTATTAAAAACTTTTAACGCATGCTCGTTGGAACACTGTCTGTACAATGTACATCCACAAAGTGCTTCTATCACTTTTTCTAAAGAAGTAATTTATTAATGTCAGTGTATAGGTTTCTATTATGTATCTAGAAGATAACCAATAAACCATAAAACATTAATTTGACAAAAACATCTTTTTGGTATTTCAGATGAATTATAGGAGTATTATATAAGAGTAATATTACCCAAAATGTGGTCTTACCTACAAATAAGTACGGCAATCTAAATATATGACATAAATAGCCTCCAAAAAACCTTTTAGCGATCACATAAGCGACTGTGCTTTGTTGAAAAACACTTTTTCACGTTTATGACGTCATAAAGTGGCCACGAGCATTGTGGGTAATGTCTTTGTTAATGGTGACTATTATCGGTACGATTGCCGATATGTTGTCCATATATTGTAACAAATGGCGGGGCCGCTATTAGCGTTTTAACGTTTCGTTGCCGAAATGAGCGTTTTGATACGACTTTTAAAAGGACAAAGTGTATGAACATACAGACGTGAATGCAATGTGTTTTGCAATGCTCGTTTTCGAATGATTTTATGCTTTTATGCCGAAATAAATGGGCTTTAACATTACACTGCCCGAGAAAAAAATAACGGTTTTTTATTTGGTTAAAAAGACTATTATAGTGTGTACATGATGAAAATTGTTATCGAGCTTGATGATATACAACTTTTATCCACCGAAACTGATTTTAATAAAATTGTGCCAAAATTGTAGAAGAATAGTAGTAATGGAGATGATAATAAAATGGTTTATTTAATAATATTAATGATAATAATACATTTATTATTTATAACTTATACAAATTTTAGACATTTATAACTTTTGTCATGTTGGAAAAGATTTTGCGATAATTAATTATTTACCATTATTCTTTTGCTGCTGCACCGTAGAAAATAAGACTGCAAATTAACTTTAAACCTGTATACTTCCAAAACTATTCGATATAGATATATCACATGTTACAAAAACCAATCTTTCTAATCCTCTAAAATGATCGAAACCCCGTAATTTTATTTTAATTGTACCACCGTTTAAAAGCATTTTGTACTATACAAAGAGGCTTAAAAAACTTAGACATGAGTCGATTAAATTTCTTAAATATTTTTTCATATTTTTTATGGAATTATTTAAAGAGTATTCAAAACAAAATCGATAGATCTTTATGACTTAAAAATTTGCATTCGAAAAGAAATTCGACTAATACCTCCTAATTGTAAATATACGTGGATATTGCCAAGTAGCGAATGGTGAACAAGTTGAACATTAACATTGAACAATAATTAAATAATATTAATTATCATTAAATTACCTTTAAAAAGTACCCAATATCATGCATCACCTACTGTTAATGTCTTAAGAATGTTAATTTGTCTAAAATGTGATATTGTAAGTTTTTTATGTTTAATTCGTTAAAAATAAAACATTTTATTTCTTTTTTTTTTTTGACATTCTGTTTAAATTCTAATAAAACAGTGTAAACTCAGGTTAGTTTAGTTAAATTTGAGAAGAGAGTTGCAAAAGCATCTCTCTTCTTGGTCCATTAGTCTCAAGCTGTAAATGGTAATTGTTGAAAAAATTGTTTCAATGTCCACTTTTAGGGTAACCCTGTATACTAAAAAACATTATCAAATCTTGCAGTTTATTCAGATAAATTTTAGACATTTATAACTTTTGTCATGTTGGAAAGATTTTGCGATAATTAATTATTTACCATTATTCTTTTGCGGCTGCACCGTAGAAAATAAGACTACAAATTAACTTTAAACCTGTATAATTCCAAAACTATTCGATATATATGCCACATAAAAAATGTTTAGAATTTGACGTGAAATCCGAAAATGTAAAAATTTGCAGGGTGATCTATTAAATAAAAAGTTGACATACGTCCTACTTTTTGAGCTACCCCCATGACAAATATTTTTAAAATATGTAAAAAATAAAAATAAAGTTGACGTGTCCGAGCGATTTTCCATAAAATTTGTCATTGTTTATATGATGAATTTATTCCATACTTTATGTCCTCACTGTTCGTAGCAAATACATGAGTAAATACATATTTCAATGTCTTCTTGCTAACTGTAGCACATAATAAATAAACTAATAATCAACTGTCTTTCTTTGAATAAATAAAATACCTGTTTAGAGCACCTGCCACTTAACTAAAGATTGTTGTTGTTTCCATAGAAACCCTATACGGCTGGCATTAACTTATATACGAGGGGTATGGAGGATTACTTGAGTTTCGTTTCAATTTTTAAAATTATAGGAAAAGAGTCGAACATCAGTGTAGATAACTTAACATAAACTAGAGCCCTTAGCGAGTAGATTTTAAAAAACAAAAAAATCAGCACATGAAAAATCAGCTATTAAATTTTTACAGGTGGAAAATTAAAACAAAATCTATCTATTTTTACCTAACAATGCTACAATTTCACTTGTTATTAGGACGTATTAGTTAATGTAAGTTACGTATTACCATAGACTAAATAATACCTAGACGAACACTGTCGTGCAACGAAAAGCGGGTATCCCTTGAGGCATTTGGTGGGTTTACTGGCTTATGGATTAAAAGTTTGTTTGTCTACCGTTATTTAGATATGTATACTATGTATCTACATGTATATATATATATATATATATATATATATATATATATATATATATATATATATATATATATATATATATATATATATATTTATATATATATATATATATATATATATATATATATATATATATATATATATATATATATATATAAAATGGTGCACAAATAAACTTTTAAACCATAAACCAGTAAACCCACCAAATGTCTCAAGGGAGACCGGCTTATTCGTGTGTCTGTCTATACTCTTTATAGTCTCTGGTATTACTAAGAAATAAGGGACATTTACAAATTTTATCAGAGTAATTCAGTGCAAAGACTTTTCGCGTTTTTTTTTGCTAGATAACAATACAACCACTTCTTCCAATTTGATTGGTTAATTTCGAAATCGGACTAATTTTCCTCCCCCATTTCCTCCCCTAAAATTCCAATAAATGTTGTAAAATGTTGGACATATACGGCCCAAAGCAATCCCGTGTATAGGTCTCCCCCAAGTCATTTAATTTACATCGTTTTGTTTGTGTATAGGTGCGTGTAGCCACTCAATCAACTTTGCACCCTTCATCCCCCATTTCCCCAAAAGTACTTTTTAAAGGCAATAAATATTAGACCCGAATCCGTCATTTTATAACCCACATCAAACGGGAGGCTTGAAAAAATCTTTGGACCAATGGCGTACCTAGATCTAGGTATGCAGTCTTAAAAATAATGATTAAATTTTAAATTAAACTCTACACAATTTCGATTAAATCCAGATTCACGCCAGATTGATTTAAAAAATTAACACTGGATTTTTTTTGTCTGAGATAGCCCACGTGGACTTCAAACCTAAACCTAAATACTAACGTAGCTTGGGCGTTTGAAGAGAAGAGAAGGGAAGTGAAGGGAAGATTGTCACGGGAATTAAAGAACTGGAGATTGGGAGGGGAAGGGAAAACATCTGCAGGCAATTTGTTCCATAGTCTGGAACCCCTAGGTATAAATGAGCAAGAGAAATGGGATGTTTAAAGCTTTTGAAGCTGGGCAGTCAAGGGATGCATACGTATCGCGCCTCTTGTTGTTCTGTTAGGAATATTCCAGGGGAAAGTTCTTCAGAGCCAAATCCAGTGCGGCGATGAGCGAGAAAAGGGAGCCGTACTCTAGGTTAGGTCCTATTTGGGAAACATAGAGTGTATGTAAGTTGGAAGGGCACAAATATTCTCTGACTCAAAAGAGAAAAGCTTTTTAGCTGATGATGTGGCTATTGAAGTAATGTGTTTGTGCCAGCTGAGACCATGTTCGAAAGCGATGCCACCAAATGTGAACGATTCATTGTTCTGTAGGGCTTGGCCATTAATGTGGATGGGGTAACTACATGGGCGCACCCAGTTGATTTGTTTTGGGGGGTGGGATGGCTGCATAATGCCATTCGATGGATTTCTTCAATTAGTAGTGTACTTTTTTAAACTTTTGTGTGTCTAGGATGTTGGTCTGGGGGGAGGGGTCTGCAGCCCCCCCCCCCCCCAGCTCCTCCTGGGTGCGCCACTGGGTAATTATTACCGTTTTTTAGTAACAGGAAGCAAAACTGGGTTTTGGAGGCGTTGAACTGAACAAGGTTCTTTGCACCCAACTCTAAGATTAATTAAAGATGTTGGAAAAAGGATAGGTACATAGATCTGCGTCTTGCTCTTGATTCGAAGCAGCAAAAATGGATGTTGGAGTGAAAAGTACCATCGTGAACGTAACGGTGGATGGAATGGGTAGTTCTAGAGACGGGTCATTAATGTGAAGAAGAAATAGGGTTGTTGCCAGAGCTGAACAATCTGTCGTCTCATCAAGACATAACCAAAGCTGTTTATTTTTTACTTTAGATTTTGTTCTATTTTCGATTTCTGCACTTACAGATGCTAATACTTATGTAACCGTGGCCGACTTGGTAACGTCCAGTTGGGATTGTATTTGTTCCAGAAGTGTTGAAAGGGTTGTTTATCGAGTAAGCGCAGCGGGAAATTACAGGCCATCAGCATGAAAAGTAAATCGAACATAAACTGAGTTTTTAGTTGCCCTCCATTTGCTTTAGTTGTGAGTTGTATGGTATTCACATGAATTATGCAGTCCCTTTTGTCCCACCAGAACAAAGGTTTATCGCAAATTTTACACAATATTTTAGCACCATCATATACTAGATCAGGAAATTCACCCATAAACTTATTCACTGTAACAGCCAGTGGTCGTTTTTTAAGTCTTTTCCCTGTTCGAAATAATTACTAATAATTATTTATACCACAAAAACAGTGTTTATAACGCAACTCACGCCGCCGCGCCGTGTCGTAAACGATTGCTGTTGAACGAAAACAAACTAAGAAACAATTCACTGTCAACACCCGCCGCCGAGCAGGTTTCAGCCGCACCGCTTATGCGAGCAGGGAAATCGCTCTTTAATTACACTGTTTTTCGCGTGTAACCTGTTTTAAAAACTTTATATACACTTTCGTACCTTTTACATGATTTTACTGGGATTAGCTGTATACAAAGAGCTCTCCATCCTTTCTCGATTTTAATATCAAGATTTTCCGCTTCATTAATACTTTCTTCCCCAAACATTTCAACATTTAGATTCATTCTGTTATGTTGTATCAAAAATGTTTTGAATAATGATTGGAATCGACAAATTCAAACTAACAGTAACAACAATTACCACGAACCGTTGTATGGCAACAAACAAAATGACTCCGCATAACCCATTATAATGTTGCGAACACTCAATATTTCATACCGATTAGATCAGTTTTTGTATGTTTAAGCATCTTATGATGCGTTTCTGCACTACAAAACCACGGCAGCACCACCCGACGAGCCCCAGAACATTAGGCTGTACGTTAATAGCGATTGTACAGAGGCAAAGTCAAATTGTCGAAGGGTACTTAGGAAAACAACTTCACGCAGTCTGTGTATGAGAGCACATAAGCTGTGCAGTTTAGATACTTATGGGATGGTTTGGTAGTCCCAGCTCATGAGCTGGGACTACCAAACCATCACATAAGTATCTAAACTGCACAGCTGGACTCATCACTCCAGTGATGAGTCCAGCTGGACCCCCAGACACTTAATTGAGTCTGTAATCGGCACTGTTTTATTGTCGCACCACACACAAAGCAATTCATTCTGCTTTGATTTCCTAAATGAAAGTAGACCGATTTTTGTGGAGTTTAGTTTTTTAAGACATATGTGGTACATCACTCCTGCATTCGCTCCACTGCACGCGAACAGGTCACCGAGAGGCCAGGCAGGCCCAACAGTACGATGGATATATCATCCGCGGCCAACCAGATCCCCCAGAAATCCCCCAGAGAGGTCATTCACATACAGAAGGAACAGCACTGGTCCCAAAATAGAGCCCTGAGGGACTCCCTGTGTTATCAGTGATATAGCTTTTATAGCTTTTATAGCTAGTTATAGCTTTTGTCATCCCTAGAGATGCAGACAAGCTGCTTCCTTACATGTAGATAAGACCTGATTAAGTGTGAGCAATTCCCTTTGATATCATATTTATTCAATATTCTCAGCAGTATCCCATGATTGATAGTATTAAAAGCCCTCGAGAGGTCAAAGAAAAGACCAGCAACTTTTTCATTCTTGTCTGCATTTCAGCAATAAAGGATAAAACTTTAAAGATAGCCAGTTGCGTTGAATAGTTGGCACGAAAACCATACTGATTTTCTGTTATATATACTACAAATCTGTCAAAATACTTCACTTAAGATTTTACTCAGTAAACCTCGACTATATCCGACTACGCAGTTATATTCGAATAATGATTAGTTGAATTTAAGAAACCTTTATGTAGATTGTAGTATTTGATAAAAATTAAAGGCATACTTCCAAATATTACACATGCACTCAAACCAGAGCAAGCACAGCTAAAATCTTAAGCTTGCCACTTCTATATGACTCGATTTGTCAAAGATTTTCAATTTACAATGTACTAAAAATGTTTTATTGCCTGTCTCTATAAGAAATAAATTCTACAAACAAAATCAATTTAAAAAAGAATTAAAAACATTTATCAGGGAAAATCCTAATATATTCAATGCTTTATTTATAATATAGATTATCCTTCTTGGTGCGTTTGAAAACAATGTCTCCACCACCATCGGTTCGTGATTCCTTGGCTGTCCAGGCTCTCCTGTTCCTGCCCGCACTTGTCGTTCGTTCCTCTGAGTCACGCTGCACTCCTTCGGATTCGGTGGATACTGGGTGGGGAGTAGTAGCACCTAAGCTGCATTTTAATGCAGCTTAGTCAAAATTCCCTGCCCGAGATTCACAGACTGTGGAAGTCATTACAAACCAAAAAATATTATCTTGAAGAAAATGGGAGGATAATTTAACTAAAAAAAAATGTCTTCTTATATTCTGTTACAATTTAAAAAGCAGCCATTTTCCATCAGTGCCAAGTGACGTCAGGAGGTAAGTAAGAATAAGTGTTAATCCACATGTTAACGTAAAGTTAGCTTAAGCTAAAGTTAAACATGCACATTTCTTAGCGTCACATAATTTATCGGATTTATTTTCCCCTTCGCAAAAATCTATTAATAAACTACTCTATAAATATTGTGTGCCAATGTGCAAAAATACCATTGCAATTGCAAGTGCCCTGGATGTTGGGAGAAACTATGTACCTAGTGGAAAGTTAATCAAGAATTTTGCATAAATGGGTATTATTGAAGATCAGTATCGTTAAATTTAAGTAAGCATATTTGGTTGTACGTTTATTTTTATGTTACAATAAATAATAAGTATTGGTAATGAATTTTTAAAGACAAATAAGCGACCATCCATCATAAAAGCATTAGCTTTTAGCAAATTTTGTTCCGGTCATTGTTAAACATTCCTTTTATTTAAATGTTATATTTCTTACCCATGAAATCTCATAACCTCTGGGAAATAATTAAGAAAATAAATCAGCACTGGAATTCACCATCTTCTAGCCATAATAACACTTTTATTTATATGGCATGTACGCCATAACCAATAGTATCACGTTTTGCAAGTTTCACATTTTGGATGAAAATTTGTGGTAGAAAATATTTTTTTTTGTTAATAAAGACCAATATAAATAAATAACAATATAAACAATATAAATAAAAACAACCTCCATAAATATTAAATTTATATAAAAAATACAAAAATTTAATCAATTGAAGTAGAGAATACAAAAAAACAATATCTCAGGTTTATTTTGATTATGCATATTCCCCATTTTCAATGGATTTTATTTTTTGTATGGCACGGACGCTGCAAATTTTTTACGGTTTTAACTTTCAAATTAGAAACATGCCGTATATTTAATTAAAATCCATAACTGCACCGACATATTTCAAGCAACCCAAGTCCCACAAGCATATCGGCAAATGAGTGAAAAGCTGCTGCACCAAAAGCTTTTTGCATACAATCCGGTTACGTGAGTCTTTTTAAATGAAACCAATTTCTCCGCAATTCGGCCGAGCTGGACGCCATTCAACTTGATGGATTACAAATTAATGTTACAACGATTCGAGGGAGTTAGGGCGGGGAGGAAATCTCTCTCGCAGCCCACTCGATTCTTCATGTTTATGGATAATCATGGGCGTAGGGATCGGGTAACAGTTTGTAATATTTATTTATAAAATTACCTAAGGGCGTGCGTTCTATATACAGGATGTTATGAAATTCACTGCATATATTAGAAAAGGTGACTCCTGGGGTAGTCTACAGATACACTCAATAATTTTTTTTTGGTTTAATCGAACACCTGTAAAATTTTCAACACCCTAAAAACAGACCTTATGTGTGCCTGCTGCTGCAATGTTGCCAAAATTTCATTTTGTGGAATATTTCGTTTTACATTTGTTTTACTAAAAAAAATTAATGAATTACGCTACAATTGT
Organism: Philopedon plagiatum; assembly: GCA_963971165.1. Lineage (NCBI taxonomy): Eukaryota > Metazoa > Arthropoda > Insecta > Coleoptera > Curculionidae > Philopedon > Philopedon plagiatum. The sequence goes on from OZ020193.1 coordinate 83,644,598, forward strand.
CCAACAATAATAAATTAAAAGAAAATCTCTACATGCTTGTGCTATTACAACCTTGCTAATCGCCTGCAAACGCTCTATAATATTCGTTTACTATCTTATATCTGATTTTTTTCAGGCAGCCCTAAAATAATATGTAATAAATTTTAAAAAATTAAGATAACCAGTTGTTTTGACACTCCCTGTAGCTTTAACACTATGCAGTATCATGCAATTTGTGCAGCAAAGTAACGCTTTATAAATTATTCTCATAAATCAATTGTTGATTGTTGATAAAAAGAATTATTGTTATCAAGTCAGCCAGTTTATAAAATATAGAGTGACATTTTAACTTGAGTTTTCATCTCATCTACTTTATGAATTTATAAGCCTACCGAAGGTAAGAAAGACTTTAACAACTGTTAGATGAAACTTTGAAGGCGGCGCAATTTTAAAGCATATTAGGAATCCTCAATATACATTAATAAATTGTGTACAAGTTACTTGGCCTTAAAGAAATTTAAGTTTACCAATAACCACAGTTATAAATACGTAAAAATATTATTTCATACGTTTTAGTGCTTTTTCTTTTGTGAAGTGTCCCTTCCTCTTTATCTTGTCGCCCTCTCTTTAAGTTTGTAAAGCCCATGTAATATTGGATTTTCAGACCTCAGTAACTCCGAACTTGACATAGTTAATATTTTTAAAGAATTTTCCAACCGCTCCTTTTGCTCCCCTTTCCCGCCATATTTTTTTTAACATACGTTACATGAACTTAGCTTTTCTAACTTCGGTAACTCCGAAAATGACCCACTAGTTAACATTTTTGGAGAAATTGGCAGTCGATCCTCTTTATCCCCTGAACCCAACCGCTCTCAATTTTCTTACACAAAATTAAATTCATTGACCTCAGTAACCCCACAAATTATATGTTAGTTAACACTTTTGGAGAAATTGTCAATCGCTCCTTTTTATACCCCCCCCCCCCCCCCCAGTTAATTTTTATAACATCGGTTAGACAAAATTAGTTTATCTGACCTCAGTCATCAATTTGTCATTATTATTAATAAACATTAAGTAAGTATAAAATAAAAATAATAATAAAACGTAATTTCGGTAGGGATTAACAATACAGACTGCTGAAGAACAAGGCTGGATTCAGGATACACTGTGACGGAAAATTATAAAAAATAAATTCGAGGTTAAGAAAAATTGTAACCAAAGAGCCAGAGGCCAAAGGCCAGAGAGGAAGCAATTTAAAAAAACGTTCAAGAAATAAGGGAATATTACCCAAAAAGGTTTCTCTCATCCCCCCCCCCCCCCCCCGCCGTAACTTTTCGTTTAACATTTGTTAGAAAAGATTTGATATTCTGACCTTGCTAGCCCCAAAATAGACATGTTGGTTAATATTTTTGAACAATTTCCTAGTCACTTCTGTTATTCACAGCCCCACTTCCCGTTAATTTTTTTAACATCTGTTAAACAAAATTAGACAATCTCACCAATAACCGCTAAAATGACACATTAGTTAACATTTGTGAACAATTTCCCAGTCTCTGCTGAAAACCGAAATTAACCCCGAAAATGGGATGTTAGACAACATTTTTGGCAAAATTCTAAGCTGCTCCGGTTTTACCCCTCTTAATCTTCCGTCTTGTTATTTTTTAAAGTCAAATACCAACAGGACCACCGGACCGTCATGGTAAACACAACGGAGAAAAAATTATTGAAATTTTTCCGTGCGGGAAAAATTTTCCCCCACGATGCATGAAAAATATTGTTTGTATAATTTTATAATAAAATAGAGCTATGGTGAATAAAATATGAATTTTCAGACTCAATTTTGGTAAAAGTAAATGGGGTATATTACAAAAATACAAATTATGTTGCAAATTCCACGCCGCCGATTCTTTTTGAACTACTAACATGGAAAATACAGTACCCAGTCTGTTGGAATTGATACCATAGGAAAAATGCCCTCCAACATTGCAGCCTATATATAGGACTCAAAAATCCAGAATTATACACAGGTCACAGTTTTAGACGTTCCGAAGCCACTCTACTGGCTAATTCTGGCGAAGAAATAACAAACATTAAACGTTTAGGACGATAGAAATCGACGTCTGTTGCCGAAAGCTACCTGGAGGAATCCATCACACAAAAAAAGACATATGTAACAAAAGTCTCAATCTCAATATTCAATCAAATTTGAGCTATAGTTTAGAAGCGTCCATGTCTTCAAAAAGTACACAGTTTCCCAGTAGCGCAAGCAATAGCTCGATACCTCTTTCTTTGCAACCCTCCGATAATCAGGATCAGTTGGCGTCGATGGCTGCAACCTGTTTGGCATCCGCAATAAATTTGCATAATGCGCCAAATTGTACTTTCAATATAAATAATATTAATAAGTACAATTTAAACTTGTGTTTGTTTTTCAGTAAAATTAAATTTCTAGAAATAATTTTATGGTAGTTTTTCTAACGTTTATAGAAAAAATTTTGATCCTAACTCATGCGGAAAGACACTTCCCCGCACTCGACTCGACAGGCACTTTCTTAATTTCATAGGTGGTCGTAGGAAAAATATTTATCCTACGACCCCAAAAATAGTTACTAAAAAACCCCAGTTTGTGTCTTTATTTAATACCCCACTTTTAAGACTAATATTTTTAACACCTGCGCTAAAAAGCATTTCTATAGGTAGGTACTAGTGATGAAAATAAAAAATACAGAAATTTATACTGTAAATGTTTTTATTGGATTATTTTAAGAAAACTAGCAGACAGGAACCTGTAACTAATAGTACTAATACATCTTTTTAAATTTTAAACTGTGACCTGGTTTAACAATTTTTACGTTTTAATATGGTAAAAATTGAATTACTGCAGATGACCGGCTAAAAGAGTGGCCAGTATATAATTCTGCATTATTTAAATTTAAAAAGATTGCCACTGTCTTAGGGACACATCCCAATTTATTAATATCGACTACTTCTTTAGTGCATGTCCCATTCTGATAATTGAGGAAAACCCGTGTTTGTGTTGTTTCGGATCTTAAATTAGTATATTTTTTGAATATATTATAAAATTGTCCCGTCATAGTAAAACTACGCTGGATTTTATTATTTGTGTTAACAACTTTTACCACAGCTGCTGAACCTAGATCTTCTATACTATCTACTGTCAACTGTGTAAGCTCTTGTTTCCCAGAAGCTCCAGAAATACCAATAATAAGGGATACCTAAAATTGCAAACCAAAGTTTGTAAAAAATTAAAACATTGTTAAAATTACCTTGGCAAATAAAAATTTTTAATAGGGCTTCTTTAGGTTTGTGACCATCGGCTGTTCTTTCCAAGAATGCTTTTAATTTTTGATATTTTGACATACCTATAGTGTGCTGTGTAACATGGAATACTGGGTCCATAATGTAGATGGAACTACTTTGAGTGATAACTCATCAAAGTATGCGAGCAGAACATTTTCTGAAAAGGAGGATCTTATTTCCTTTCCTCTTCTCCATCGCAAAAACTGATCATAGATGTATTCGTATCTTCGCTTGGATTTTTCAGGGAGTAATTTCTACGGGGTTATTTTAGCCGCTTCTACAATCTCTGGTGGTGTGCAATCATTACTTTCAATTTCGATTTTTAATGGAAAAATTCGCGAAATTAGATAAAATTAGAGGATAAAATATATTCCGCTAAATGCTGGCAAAGTTGATTTAACATAAACCAAAGCTATTCCAACCATATATAGTGTATTATTTGGAAGGGAGTAAAATAGGATCCCTTATTTTTATCTCATTGTATTACTGCATCTTTAACCAAATTAGTTTCCATTTTCTCATCACTACTCACCAATGATGTATTACACTCTTCCTCCTTTAAGCAAATTTAAGAATAAAAGAATTTAAGTTATTTTTCTCTCTTTATAAAATTTATTTTATAATTTTATTTATATGTACGATTAGCATTTACACTGCTTTGTTAGTTATATTTAAAATCGAGCTATATCATTTTAAAAAAAATCTTCGTGTCGTGACAGACTATATACATTAAACAAGTTTTTATTATTAAAAGAATCAGAACCGGCGTTAGGTTTCAGAAGGAATAGTATGATACAGTTTTACATGTGTTTCTTGGCAAATATATATCTAAATTAGTAAATTTTTTTGATAATATTTTAAAGACATTTTTTGCTAGTAACGAAGAACTGTAAAAACAAAAAAAAAATTTATTACATTTTAGAAAAGTACAATAGAAATGTTAGTATATACACATTATTTACTTTTTCTAAAATCATCTGTTTAGAAAATACATTGTTTCAAAAATATTTTGTTTTCGAGAAGCATTTTGTCGAACATTCTATATTTTCCAAAATTCATTATGGAATCCCGTAACTTTTTTTTTATCTTCTGACAGCCCACGAAGACCGAAGTCTAAGTACTATGTACCGTGGGTGTACTGGGGGTTCGACACACACATCCAGAGCTGGAAACATCAGTAGGGATTTCACCAGCCCTTTAAGAGGATGTGTGGGGTGGTACCACCTCGGTCGAGGAAGAATTCCTCTACGACCTTCCAACAGTTAACAATCACAAAATATCCATGGTCGAAGCGGGATTCGAACCCGCGCCTCTCAGTTGCAAAGCTGGCGCCGTACCAACTCGGCCACCGGAGACCCGACGAACTGTGTTTTTTGCCACGCCTAATGTGTTCAGTATTTATTTTTGAGCTATTTTCTTTATAGAGAGTCTCTGGAGACAAATGTTTTAGCTGCCTGAAGTTAAAATAGACGTCCCCCACTCAATTTTTTTAACATCTGTTAAACAAAATTATATTTTCTGACATTATTATCCCCGAAAATTCACACATTAGTTATCATTTGTCTGGAAAATCCCAGCGGTTCCTTTTTATCTCAACCACCCCATCCCCACTTGTCTTTTATTTAACATCTTTTAGACAAATTTAGGTCTTCTGACCTCAACAACCCCGAAAATGACATATTAGTTAACATTTTCAGAAAATTCCCGAGCCGTCGCGGCTCTTGAAATTTTAAGGTAGGTAAATCTCTGTTGCCACTTACGAGACCCATGCCAAGTCCTGGGGTTTTATAGTGAGCCTACTAGGAATATTTTGGTAAAGAAAAAAATATTTTGTATTTTGCGAAAAAAAAGTTGAAATTTTGCTGCGGGGATGAGAGGGGATTAAACCAGAGCTGCTCGGAATTTTTTCGAAAATGCGAACTAATATGTCAGCCCTGCAACTTTTGTAATTACATTTTTTTTATCTCTAATAATAAACTCGGTAAAAGCTGCCTAAATATAATATGGTGAATTGCAGTGTTAATCTATTTTATTTATAATTTTCCAGATGTTAAGGTATTTCGTGAATAAGAAACATTACATTTTATTTAAAGTAATACTTAACAATGAACGGAACGGAATTTGTACAATGACAATCGGATAATTTACTGGAAGCTGATGCTTGTATGATGGATGACCGCTTATTTGTCTTTAAAATTTCGTTAAAAATAATTTTCTTTGTAATTGTATTTTATTTGTTATAACATAAAAATAAAAGCACCCTGTGGAGCGTGTAGGAAATGGATGAGCTGTTACCTCCAGGTATGTGTGTAGTAGGAAGTAAAAGAGCTGCTACTTCTAGATTAACCATTCATTCTATTCTACTATTTGCAAAATGCTTTTAACAGCGCTGCTCACAATTTTGTCATTACTAATTTTTTATCTAAAGTTCCTTTTATTCTCTTGTTTTTTTTAACAACCTAGTTTTCATAACTACCAAAAGGTATTTCTACCAAACATTAACTAGTACTTATAACAATTCATGAAATCGTGTACCGGGAAAGTGGGTACGCCACAAATACTCCCCTCTCTAAAAAAAAATAAATAGTAAAAAAAAGTTTTAACAATTTTTAAATATTAACAGAATTTAATGCAAAAGAAACTTTTTTTAAATTTTTATTTGAAATAACAGATTCATCGTGCTCTGCCAAAAGGAAAGCAGGTTTAATTCTGTCTATGCTAACAACTACTTCTTTATTATCTTTAAAAATAACAAATGATTTTCGGTATTTTTTAATTACTTTAAACGGGCCCTCATAATATGACGGCGAAAGAGATGACTTTTTACCTTCTACTTTAATGAAAACATAATTGGAATTTTTTAGTTCATGACACACAAATGGTTTCTCCAAGTTATGACTATTAACTGCTGCTGGTTTTAAATTAGCAAAACACTCGCGTAAACTGATCAAGATAGGAAAAGTGTCAATGATTTCGTGAGAAGTTGTGAAAAATTCTCCGGGCAATCGTAAAGGTTGACCATACACTAGTTCTGCAGGCGAACATCTAAGGTCTTCCTTTAGTGAAGTCCTTAGACCTAAGAGAATTAATGGTAGTTCATCTTTCCACCTATTTGTGTTTCCTCTAGCTGTGAGAGCCTCTTTTAAAGTTCTGTGGAATCTTTCAATCATTCCATTACTCTGCGGATGATATATTGTTGTGTGTATTCTATGAATACCATGAAATTTACTAAAGTCTGAGAACAATGGTGACTCTAATTGTGTCCCCTGGTCGTGAGTCACTGTATGTGCTACGCCAAAACGTGAAAAGTAGTGTGTATAAAGAGTTTTTGCCACTGTTTGTGCTGATAATGAGATAAAGGATAGGCTTCTGTCCACCTAGTGACTCTTTCAATGACAGTAAGAATATATGTGCATCCTCCTGAAGGAACGAGAGGACCGACTAAATCAATGTGAATGTGTTCAAAACGACCTCTTGGAATGTCAAATTTACCTATGGGAGATTTTGTATGTTTATTGATTTTAGAAGTTTGACAACCTAAACAACATTTAACCCACTGATGAATATCTGAATTCATCTTAGGCCAAAAATATCGTGAACCTATTAATGTTTTTGAAGCACGAATACCAGGATGAGATATGCCATGCAAGTTTTGAAAAATAGTGAATCTAAAATCTTTAGGTATATAAATTCGTTGATTCGACGAAGAAACCTCACACCAAAGTTTAATCTTGGTGAAAGAAACTTCTTCTTCTTTTAGTATAAATCTACAGTTTTCATTTAAATTTTGACTTTGTATTAATGTTTTAAGTTCTTTGTCCGCATCTTGTGCTTGTCTTAAAGAACTGATATCTATATCGAATATATCTAAAGATCCCATGTTGTCATGTATGCGTGAGAGAGTATCCGCTATGACGTTTGATTTTCCTTTGATATATCGAATATCAGTTGTAAACTGAGCAATATATTCTAAGTAACGAAACTGACGTGGACTTCTATCAGCTTTGGACTGAAAAATTGTAGTTAAAGGTTTATGGTCACAAAAAGTCGTGAAATCGTTACCGTCTAAAAAATGTTGAAAATGTTTAATTGCTGCATAAATGGCTAGTAATCCGCGATCAAAAGTAGAGTATTTCTGTTGAGAAGGGCTAAGTTTTTTTGAAAAATAAGCAATAGGTTGTGAAAAATTATCATAAGTTTGTTCTAGTACAGCGGCGATGCCAGTACTAGAAGCATCTGTTGTCAAAGAAAGTTTGGCACTAGGTCTAGGATGTGCTAGAATTGTTGCATCAGCAAGTAGGGTTTTCGCTTTGTTAAAACTATTCTCACACTCCTGTAGCTAATCACTTATATTTTTATTTTTTATATTTTGTAAGTTAACTGAGAGTTTATGCAAAGGAATTAATATTTCTGACAGTTTCGGTACAAAGCGATGGTAAAAATTGATCATTTCAATGAATCGTTGCAATTGTTTCAGTGTCTTTGGTGTAGGAAAATTTTTAATGACATTTATGCGCTCTTCTGAAGGTGAAATACCTTTTTCAGAGATGGAATGTCCCAAAAAATTTAAAGTTGATACTCCAAATTCACATTTTGAGGGTTTGAGACTTATCCCAAAATGATCGAGTAGCTCAAATAAAATATTTAAATGATGAAAATGTTCGTCTTCATTTTTACTTGCCACTAAAATATCATCAATATAGACAAAAGTAAAATCAAGTCCTTGAGTTACCTCATTAATAAATCTTTGGAAAGTCTGGGCAGCATTTCGCAAACCAAAAGGCATTCGTTGAAACTCGAAAAGGCCAAAAGGTGTTGTGATAGCTGTTTTGAAGATATCTTCCTCCGCTACAGGTATTTGATGATAAGCTCTCACTAAATCGACTATTGAGAAAATGGTGCAACCATGGACACGCAAATTAAAATCTTGAATATGGGGTAATGGATACCTGTCTGGCGTCGTGACTCTATTTAAAAAACAATAATCCCCGCATGGACGCCAGTCAGAAGAATCTTTTTTAGGCACCATATGTAAAGGAGAAGCCACTGAAGATGAGGATGGTCGGCAAATGCCTTGTGCAACCACCTGTTCAAACTCTGATTTGGCAATTTTAAATTTAATGGGGTCGAGACGGCGTGGACGACAAAAAGGTAAATGCCCATTTGTTACGATATGATGTTTTATTGAATGTTTGGTAGGTAGCACAAAATCTGGCGAAGAAATAAGTTTAGGGTATTTTCTAAGAAGTTGGGTATATTTTGTTTCGACAGCGAATAGTTTAGGAGTTGGGACATCTGAATTCATGAAAGATGCTTTTGAAAATAGTGTAGTTTCAGTGTCAATGAGACATTTATTTTTAACGTCTACTAGCAAACCAAAATGCGCAAAAAAATCTGCGCCAATGATGGGACGACTAATATCAGCTACAGTAAAAATAAATGGAAAGTTACGTCTGAGATTAAGATTTACTTTTAGAAACTTTTTGCCGTAAGTGATAATGGGAGTGCCATTAGCAGCGGTTAGAAAAGTGTCTTTATCTTTTTTCAGATCTGAGAATACATCTCGAGGAATAACAGATACGTCTGCACCGGTATCTATCAAGAACTGTAGTTTGTTAGACTCGACAAAAACGAAAAGGCGACGATTTTTATATTTTACTATCCCACTGTCGGCTGTCGAAACTTTTACATGTTTTTTTGAATTTTCTTTAGACTGAAAGGTTTCGTATAGAATGCACCAAGGTCCTTGACATTTTAATGCTTTCATTCCAAACTTGTTATGATAAAAACATACGCGATTTTTGGAGGATGACCGGGATCGGCTGCTAGAGCGATTTCTACAGGAAATACATTGGTTATGTTGATTTTTGTTGGATGAACTAGAAAAGTTTTGTAAGTGCGACAATTGATTTTGAAGGGAATTTATTTGTAGTTCCATAGATTGTTGTTTTTGAGACATGGAATGAAGAAGATTTTGACAATTAATTGAAAAGTCAGAAAAAGCTTTCATTAACTCGTTTGGTATGGTAGATGAATTACTTATACGGGGAATTGATCGATCAACCGAATGCTGTGTTTCAACTTCGGAAACTTTGTTAAAAATAGAAGTTGGTCGATAAGGTTCCCATATTTTGTCAGCTATATCTAAAAGTTCATTGACAGCCTTCCTACCAGATGCAGTTAATGCTACCAAAATTGTTTTTGGTAAGCGTCTTTTCCATAATTTAAGCAGAAATTCCTGGCTAACCATCTGTGAACCACCAACAGTATTTAGCATGTCTTTATAAAAATCTGAAGGTTTGCGGTCACCTATTTCGGAGCCAGAAAGCAGGTCATCCAGTCTTTTTTCTTCACTTGAAGTTAACCTGTTGATGTGATTAAAATTTCTTTAAATTTTATGTACATATCTGATTGTTGAGGGTTCGAAATAATGTCGTATATGTTTGACACTATTTCTAAAGGTAAGTTAGCGACTACCAGAAAATATTTTGTTTTGTCCGAAGAGATACGTGAAACTGCAAATTGTGCCTCAATCTGACTAAACCAAATTTCTGGTTTTGTGATCCAGAAAGGTGGTAATTTGATCGATGAAATATTTTCATTGTTGGTACTGATAGAACCATTGCCTTGATTAGTAATGACAGGGTTGTCACCAATGATTATAATAATAATAATAATAATTTCCTTTATTGCCAACTAAATCATTACAAAATGAACAAGCAACGTCAAACAAATAATTATAGAGTGCAATATAAGTACATTTGCACTTTACAATGAAGGGAATACTATAACATTTACAAAGTTTACCTCACAGAGTATGCTTCAAAGATCGAAATTAAATAAATATAAACATCTTTCTCGTAGAAAATGCTTGACTGCCCCTTTAAATCTGTGCACATTCTCAATGCCCGTTATTCTCGGGGGCAACATTCTATAGGCTTTTATTGCCTTGTAGCTTGTAGTATGGGCCCCTTTCATAAAAGGCCGATGTGTGCATGGGTATACTAAGCTGATCTCTCCCTCTGGTCTGCATAGTCATAGACTCGCCATAATGATGAAAGTTTGCTTGAAATAAGCTAGGGTTTTTTTTCACGAACATAACGAGGGACAAGAAAAACAGTGATGGGACTGTGAGAAATTCCAGATCTTTAAAGTAGGTTCTACAGGATGTTTGTGGGTGCAATGATAAGATACATCGAATTATGCGTTTTTGGGCCCTAAAGATATTTATCGCATTGCTAGATGATCCCCAAAATAATATACTATAGGCAATTAGTGATTGAACACACGCAAAATAAAATGTACGAATACTGTTCATAGACAGAACATCTCTTAGACGACGTAGTATTGCACATGCGCTATTTAATTTATTCCTTAAAGTGTTTATGTGGAATTCCCAGTTTAGCGTTGGGTCAAGATAGACTCCTAAAAAACCAATATGGTCTACGGAAGGGATTGACTTTTGATTTAGCTTTACGTATAAAGACTCTTGCGTGTTTGTCGTCTTTCCAAACTGTATAAGGCCGGTCTTTTCGGCGTTAAGTTTAAGGTAGCTACCGCAGCACCACTCCCGCATCTGCTCCGCTGCACCCGAACAGGCCCCGGAGAGCATAGACAGGGACAAGGCCGACAGTATTACGGAAGTATCGTCAGCATATTGACAAACCAACCCCGCGTCCAGCCCACCACAGAGACCGTTCGCGTAAAGCAGAAACAGTACAGGTCCCAATATAGAGCCCTGCGGCACTCCCTGTTGAATGTGAATGGAATTTGAATAATAGTCTTTTCCTTTATGCGTAACGCTAACAACCTGTCTACGTTCATATAGGTAGGATTCTATCAATGAGGCACATAGTCCTCTAAATCCATATCCCTCAAGCCTTTGGAGGAGTAGCTTATGATCAATGGTGTCAAAGGCTTTTGACAGGTCGAAATAGAGACCAGCAACCTTTTCACCTCTATCAATTATTTCTACTATATAGGAGATTGCATGAAAGATTGCCAGTTCGGTAGATTTTCCCGGTCTGAAGCCATACTGTTGTTCTGTCAGAATAGCATATCTGTTTAAAAAATACCACATTCTGTTATATATGGCCCTTTCAAAGACCTTTGATATTGATGAGAGCAGTGACACTGGGCGGTAGTTCCTCATATCACAACGGTCCCCTTTTTTCAACACTGGTATCACTTTTGCTACTTTTAGCTCCGATGGAAATTTTCCCAAGCTGAAACATTCGTTAATGATGTCTGCAAGTGGTTGGCTAATCCACTCAGCAGATTGCTTTAGTGTGTTGATTGGGATTTCATCGATCCCCGCTGAGAACTTATTAGGGAGTTTTGCTATTATTGAAAGTACCTCTTGTCCATCCACTGGACTGAGAAAGATAGTGGGGTATTCAAAGGGCGGACTCTGACCAGTGTCACCGCCCGGAGCCCGAGGCAGATCAAAATGTCTACATAACATCCGAACAATAGTTTGGGGATCATCGACTAGATTCCCATTTTCTGTTTTGAAAGTTATATCGGAATTTACTTTTTTCTTGTTAGTTTCAAGGTTAAATATTTGCCAGGCTGTTTTAATTTTGTTATTTGAATTGATAATTTTGTTTTCATTAAGTGATTTTTTATAGTCAGATATATATTTTTGATAAACCTTTCGTTCTCGCTTGTATTGTTGATAGATTACAGGAGAATTAGTTGTTTTATACCAAACAAAGAGATCCTTAATGTGTTTTGAGTAATTCTTTATTTCAGTACTCACCCACGTTGAAGAATTGTTTTTAATTTTTGAAGTATTGATAGGGAAGCTTAGATCAAAATAATAGAAGGAAATATTAAAAAAGGTTTTAAATTTTTGGTCAACCCCCTCAGCTTCATATACTTCCAGCCAAGTTTCACTTGCTAAGAAGTTCTTTAATCTATTTAGGTTTTCCGTGGAGTAAAATCTTTTTTTTATATAAGTTGGAGGAGCGATGGTTTTTCCCACCTTAAATTCAAATATTTGACCAAAGTGGTCAGATATGTTGGTAGTAAGCAACTTACAATTTGCACCCTCTCCAATGTTGCTGAAGACATTGTCTATCAGGGTAGCAGAAGCAGTCCCAATCCTGGTTGCCTCATGCACATGTGACTCCAGTCCGTAACTAAGCAGAAGTTGAGAGCAAGAGATCGCTGTGTTACTGTTTGAGGCAAAATTTATGTTGAAGTCTCCACAGACGATAAGATGTTTATAGGCACAATATACTTTATCAATCATTTCAGACAATACAGAGAAAAATGTATCAATATTTCCATTTGGAGAACGATATATACGGATAAAATTATATATTTTTTTATTTACCATGAGTTCAGTAATACAAAATTCACAGTGCTTCTCAAGGGATTCCACATTAGCCTTCACCGAGGTTATGTTAAAATTAATTTTAGAAAAAATTGCGGTACCTACCCCTCTATGATTGATCCTTGAGGAGTAGGCAATGAGTTTGTAGCCTTCGATAAATACATGAGTAAGATCCTCTTTTTGAAGCCAGTGCTCCGTTAAGCATAAGATTTCAGGTGAAATGTCAGCCAGAACTACCTTCAACTCCAATATTTTATTATTAATGCTTTGTATATTTAGGTGGAGCATTGAAACACTCTCCTGAGATTGCACATAAGTATTCGGAATATTTAAGACCTTCGTACCTGACATTCTGTTGCTGGTGGTTGTACCTAGGATTGTTTTATTCAGTATGTCCTTTGGAAGTGTTGGTTTAGGTTGACTGGAAGGGGTGTCCCCCTCGGCACCATCGCAGCCCTCATCTAAAAAATTTCGACCCAATCCAAAATTAAATCTTTCAAAGGCTACTCCTTTTGGCCAGAATTCGGGCCTGTAAACAACGTCTTACACCAACCATGAAGCGCTGCTTCCTGGACTTCTGAACCTTTGGAACACATAGTTTTATCTGTATTTGATCTTCGGTAGTTTTCGCATTTTTTATAATGTATTCACTGATCGTTTTCTCCTCGACACCTTCTTTTACTTTAGACAAAAATAACCAAATTTTTTGTTGGCCCTATGAGCTCGCTGCCTGAAAGCCATTTTCATTTTCTCGGTTTCCGTATTGGAGCATAGTTTTCTTTCTCCCGATTATCCTTTTTTGTGGATTTCCTTCTATTTTCTCAGTGTTTTGATTTTGATGACTTCTTTGACGTTAATGACGTTTAGACACCACCACCTGAAAATCTTCTTCTTTTTCGTTTTTGGCGTTTGGTACTACCTCTTGCACTTCACTCGTTCTGTCTGTATTTACTTCCGATGGAGTGGTAGCACTGGTAGCCGGCGCAGACTCGGATCGTTCAACTTGTTTGACAACTCTTTTTTGTTGTTGTTGACGATTTTTTACCTTATTTTTGTCATCTGAAAATGTCGTTTTTCCTCGGTTTTCTAATTCTTGCGCTAACTTTTTCCAGAGTTCGCAATTTTCTTTCAGGATCCGGTTCTTATCTTCCAGTTCCTCGATTATTTTTTGCAGGTACTTGACTTGATCCACATTGGTAACGTTTCCCGCCAAATACTCTTCAGAATTTTTTGGGTTATCTTTGTTTTCCTCAGCATTTTCGGCTATATGGAGGCAATCCGGGTTTTCCCTGTCGTTTGCTTGCTTTAGACAGCTGGGGTGGAAGTTTCCCTCACATTTCCCACAAATTACTTTATTTACTAAGGTGTTTTTACACCAAGAACACTTTAATTTAGGTTTAGTCGTTATGGACGACGATGTACCTTTCGCGGCCATCTTATAACTCCTTTCTCCTTCTTTCCTTTCTTCTGCCATTTCCATAAAATACAATAGGAAGAAAAAACAATGTTATTATTGCCAAAGAAAATGATTTAGAGAGGTAAGTAAAGGGGCGCAAACCACTCACCAAATACTCGACTCGACTCTCTATAATATGTTTAAATCTTTTTCTAATCTTCTTTGTTCCTTGTAGATCTTCCACGACAGGTCTCTAGAAGGATTTTTTCGGGCTGTGCTCTCAAGCAAAATCAAGGAATTTTTCTAATCTTCTTTGTTCTTTGTAGATCTTCCACGACAGTTCTCTGGAAAGATTTTTCCGGGCAGTGCTCCAAAGCAGAGATCAAGGAATTACCATCACGTCGGGGGGTCACCAATTATGTGGAGCGTGTAGGAAATGGATGAGCTGTTACCTCCAGGTATGTGAGTAGTAGGAAGTAAAAGAGCTGCTACTTCTCGATTAACCATTCATTTTATTTTACTATTTGAAAAATACTTTTAACAGCGCTGCTCACAATTTTGTCATTACTAATTTTTTATCTAAAGTTCCTTTTATTCTCTTGTTTTTTTCTAACAACCTTGTTTTCATAACTACCAAAAGGTATTTCTACCAAACATTAACTAGTACATATAACAATTCGTGAAATCGTGTACCGGGAAAGTGGGTACGCCACACACCCAAATATGCTTACTTCAATTTGACGATACTGACCTTTAATGATACCTATTTATGGAGAACTTTTGATTAACTTTGCACTAGGTATGTACTTTTTTCCAACATCGACTGTTCTTGGCACGTGAAGAATAAGGTGCTTTATGGCACTTGCAGTGTATTTGTGCACATTGGCACAATACAATATTTATAATGTAATTTTTTAATAGATTTCATTGTTTAATAAAAAGAATTATACACAAATTACACTGTGGTAAAAAATCAAACAACAATTACTGACTGGGCAATTAAGGCGGCTCTCCATATGGTTCTCATCTAAACTCGCACCTTTGCTTCCGAAGTTAAATTCCTCGTCTTATTGGTTGATGTCGTGTTGTAAAGAGGAAAAATAAATATTATAGAGTGCGACGCTAGCAAATGTGGATGTCTTTTTGTGTTGGATAACAAACCTGTTCAACTGTAGGTCTTGTATACTGAAATTTTGCCACTTTTAAGCCTACAGTATTATAAGTAATAACAATCAGGTTGGTAAATTAATTGATATAGGTACAATCGGACGAGAAAATGCTCATTTGCTTTCGGACAATCACAGAAGAGGTCGATTCTTATAAGTTTGTATGTAGCACTCCCCGATTAAGCTTTACGTTAAGTAGATTGACACCTATTTTTGCTTATCTCCGGGCGTCACTTGGCACTGAGGGCAAATGGTTGGTTATTAAATTGTCATAATTTATACCTAAAAGTGAAACATTTTTTTTATTTAATTTACCCTAGTAATCAACATAATATTTGGTTTGTAATGACTTCCTTAAACGATGTATCCAAAAAAATACACGCATATTCCTTAATGTCGATCGCCAGTTTTTTAGTTTTCCAAAATTTTTTAGGTCTTCAATAATCCCTTAAAATGGGCCATCCCGGAAAACTTATCTACAACATAAAAGAAGAATTCATTGTAATCGGTAATTCCGGTCAAGAATTATTATGCGCGAACTCATATAAAAAACATACATACTCTTGTGAAGTTCAAATATAAGCTAGCTAGCAAATATATATAATAAATGTTTATAAGGAGCTTAGTCTTTAAATTCGTGTTTCTGTAAAACGGTGTACTTTAGCAGTATTAAACAAATGCTTTTATAAAACAATTTAAATCCCTTCAAAAAAAAAAAAAATTTATGAGCACAAAACAAACACCAGGAAAAGCGAAAGTGGGTGAAGGGTCTTGTTAGTGCCCTATGTTTTACACAATAAATAACCACATGTTTTTATTTGGCTACCCCAAAAACCATATATGGCAATTTTTTACAAAAAAAAGTCTAAAGAACGAGTTAATTAACTTAAAAGATGTAATTTTTTTTTCAAAAAAATTGACTTCACAAAAGGAAAAGCACTTAAAAGAGTGAGAAGTATGAAATGATATTTTTACGTATTTATAGCTGGAGTTAATGGTACACTTAATTTTGTTCAACTTTAAGTAACTTGTACACCGAAGTTCTAAACTTTGAAGTCGGTGCAATTTAAAAGTATAATAGGAATCCTTAACGATAAAATATTAATAAAATGTTAACACAGAGTAATATTTTTAGTTATTTATTGCTCAGCTTAATGGTAAGGGTAATTATTATTGTGTTCGACTTAAGAGTAATTTGTACACGAAAGTTCTAAACTATGAAGTAATCCCATTAATTGTTTATAAATTATCATTACGGGTCCTTATTAGCGATGGGTCACTCGTTCATTTTCAGGAGAGCCCGCTCACTCGTTCAGCTCACGTGGAAGAGTCGTTCGCAAGGAGTCGATCGATTGAACGAGGAGTGATGAGTTGCGAATTACAGAATCACGGAGCTCTTTACTTTAACGTGACACCTGCACTTGTTCATGTGCATAAAAGAGCATAAAACGCGGATGTGAATTACACATTTACGACTGCCGACGGCCCGCTGCCTGATTGTGGCGCGACGGCTTCAAAGAAAAATTATATTCATAATATAAATAAATTAAATAAAATTAATTAAAATATTGGAATGATTAAAATTTTTATTTGGTAAATTTTCAAAATACAAGTAAATACATATTACCCAAAATGGTTTTATTGGAGATTAGATAATGATTATGTAATATAGATTTCAAAGTTTTAACCTACCCGCAGTATACGCCGTTAAAAAACGTTGTTGCAGATTTCCGGCAAAGTAATTAATTGTTAATCGTAAAATAATGGTAATACAAAAGATGTACAAACTGTGTAATGTATTGTCATAGGGCTCTAGATGCTCCACCACTCTCGTTCTTATAGGCCAAGCAATAGAGCGATTTGTCGTGACATTAATACTATTAGAAAACCACCTGTGCCATCATCTAAAGGACGATCCGTGGATGATTCCTGTTATAAACCCAACTCTGAAATTTTTTCCATTAATTTGTTATAAACATTTTTAAGCAAAAAAACGCGATTTTTTTGGTTTTTTGCTTATAAAGCGAAAAGTAATGAAGCAATCTTAATGGTGTAAATAGACGATTTGTAGAGAATAAAAATACGAACAAAATGAGAGGTCGAACGTCCCGATAGGATAAGTAACAACGGAGAAAATCCGGAAAAAACGGAAAATTAAGAGTTTTTTTTTAATTCATAAATCGGCCATTTTTATACTTAAAGGGCTCAAACTTTGGGAAAACGTAGTAATTTATAGCTACTTTCTGTGTGCAAAACCCCGACGCTGTCCGACGATTAGTTTTGCCACAATCGTCATTTTAATTTTTCAACACACTATTTTGCAACATGTCTGGATGCTCTATGGATCGTCTGATTTTAATTATCGAAACGGATTTGAAAAGTACAAGTTTAATTGAACAATATGTATATCTTAATTTTTCCATGAAATGCTACGAAACCGGTTGAAAATGCACGTAAAGATGCGTGAAAATGGCCGAGCGCGCTGACGATGTGGCGTAGCGGGAGAGCAGCGGAGCGAAGGGGAGCCAATATTCGCGCGCTGGGCCATTTTCACGCATCTTTACGTGCATTTTCAACCGGTTTCGTAGCATTTTATGGAAAAACGAAAATATAGATTTTGTTCAATTAAGCTTGTACTTTTCAAATCCGTTTCAATAATTAAAATCGGACGATCCGTAGAGCATCCAGACCTGTTGCAAAATAGTGTGTTGAAAAATTAAAATGACGATTGTGGCAAAACTAATCGTCGGACAGCGTCGGGGGTTTGCACACATAAAGTAGCTATAAATTACTACTTTTTCCCAAAGTTTGAGCCCTCTAAGTATAACAATAGCCGATTTATGAATTTAAAAAAAAATCTTAATTTTCCGGATTTTCTCCGTTGTTGCTTATCCTATCGGGACGTGCGACCTCTCATTTTGTTCGTATTTCTATTCTCTACAAATCGTCTATTTACACCATTAAGATTGCTTCATTACTTTTCATTTTATAAGCAAAAAACTAAAAAAATCGCGTTTTTTTGCTTAAAAATGTTTATAACAAATTAATGGAAAAAATTTCAGAGTTGGAAATATAACAGAAATCATCCACGGATCGTCTTTCAGATGATGGCACAGGCGGTTTTCTAATAGTATTAATGTCAAAAAGTCGCTAATATTTTGCTCTGTTGCTTGGCCTATTATATTACTTACACATTTGAGCCGCTCCGCGCTCGCACTCTCGCGCTCTCTGAGTTGTCCGAAACTCGCGAAAGCATGAAGTGGAATTTCTACGAACGGACGAGAGCGAGTCAATAGTCATAGTTGCTTATAATTCAGGTATTTTAACGAGCGGTGAACGTCTCGTTCAGTTGATGGGAGCGGCTCATTCGCGACTCTTTGAAAAGAGTCGTTTAAATTGAACGACTCCTTCGCGAACGACCCATCGCTAGTCCTTATACCGTGAAACTGCGTCGACTTCAAAATTTAGAACTTCGGTCTAAAAGTTGAACAAAAAAAAATTATGTTTAGACTTAACTTCGGTTATAAATATGTAAAAATATTATTTCAAACTTTCAGAGCTTTTCCTTTTGTGATGTCCTTTTTTTTTCTTTTTAATGCACCTATGCGCTTGTTTGCAGTAGACAAGAAGACATCAAAACTAGCTTTTGCCAGACTGGAGTAACCTGCTTTTTACAGTCGCGTTTTGGCTTAGTGAGTGATAATTACCGAGTAACAGTCTGGGGGGAAGCAGGACGTACACATAGACTTAATAATGCCATGTTGCTTCTTACCGTGGCGAGACGGAGGTATATTGTTAAAAACCACTCTTATCCATATACTGGGGATAATTATAGGTCAAAAATGCCTTCAAGCATCATTGATCCCCATAATTGTATTCTTAAGTAATGAATTAGGCGAAGAGTTCATCTTTATGGACGATAATGCAAGGCCACATCACTCTAGAGCTAATCAAAAAGCCCTGTAAAACCAAAACATCACTAGACTAGACTCCCCGACATTAATCCCATAGAACATGTGTGGAATTATGTATCCAGAGTCATTTTCAACCGGAATAATCTACCACATAATGTCCAAGAACATATTGTTGCAACTATTGAAGAATCAAGGGAAATCCCCCAGGAAACCACCAAATGTATGGGCAAATTAATGCATTACTAAGAAGTAGAAGCTAAAATACCTACTAAATAATAATCTATTGTAGCACTGGCTGTTTTAGTTTCTCTTTAGAATTAACAATTTAAATTTTTAAAAATTTTGGACCTTAATTTTTATTTTTTATTTTTACATAATAAATAATTGATATGAATATAATTCATTTATCTCATTTTTGTGTAAGAGTTTTACAGCCAGATTCTCCAACGCTAGTCCGGTCTAATTTGACAACCAAAAGTTTTAAACTGACAAGTGTAAGAATAAGACAACTAAGTTTTATACTATGAATTTATTTCTAAGGGTTTTCACAAACTTGTAAAGAAAAGGGCAATTTTAGTCTGCACTTTCGGCAATAATAGAACTAAATTCATTACAGCAACTCATTCCAAGATGAAAATCATTTGGAAACCAAGAAAATCGCTAAAATATCAGAATAATACATAGGTTTCTAATGACGACTTGTTAACAATGACAGGACAAAATCCTGTCAAAACCGATCTGATCGACTACAAGATCTTAATTTAAACCAGTACTACACCTTAACCTTAACCTTCTTAGTGAATCTGAACGCTAATGTTTAATACTGGGGTTTTAAAGTTTTAAAAAATTATTACCAAGACGGATTTAGACCAGGACGTTTAACAAGCAACGCAATTCACACAATAGACCAAATTATTCAGAAAACATGGGAACACAATGGAGAGATACACATAGTTTTTATAGATTTCGGAAGCGCCTTTGAGTCAATAAATAGACAAAAAATGAGTGAAGAACCGAGAATATTAAAAGTACTAAAAAATTAAGGAAGTTAACAGAATCAATATTGCAAAATACAAGAAATAAAGACAAATAAAGAAATTAAACAAGGCGATTCAATATCCCCAACACTGTTTAATATGGTGATGGAAACCGTTATGAGGAAAGCAAGATTAGATAATAAAAATATAATAACGAACCAAATACAAATGATGATAGCATATGCAGACGATAACGATAATAGCAAATAGACTTGACGATTTAACAAAGGCAATTAACAGATTGGAAATGGAAGCAAGAGAGTTTGGATTGGAAATAATGAAGTCAAAACAAAACACATGAGGAGATAAAAGGAACAAAGAATTAACTGCTTACGAACGCAGAGATATACATTTGAAACGGTTTCCTCATTTAACTACCTGGGGGTAACAATAGGACAAAGAGCGAAAGAAAGAATAAGAGAGAGAATACAAAACGGGTATCGAATATTTGGAAGGAATAAAAAGCTGTTAAACAACAAAAATATATACAGGAAAAATAAAATGAAAATATATAAAACCCTTATAACACCAGTCATTACATACGCCCTAGAGACTACAGTCATAAATAAAAAGGAAGAAGAGCATCTAAAAATAAATGAGAGAAAAATACTGAAGAGGATACTAGAACCAACTATTACAGCTGAGGGAGAGAACAGGGCAAAAAAATTAAGAACTAGAAGAAGAAACGGTAGGAGAAGATATAGCAAGGTATATAAAGGAACAAAGATTAAATTGGGCAAGACACATTATGAGAAGAAAACCAACAGAAATGATGACGATGATGATGAGTGTTTTGAAAACAATGTTGGTATTTTTTCAAAAAATCTTTTAAAAGAAAACGATTTTCAAATTTTTTTCTTATACCCAGTAAGTCTAACTGTACCTACTAAAGTACATCCCTTCTGTCCCTCCTTCATGCAGACCTGACTATAAAATGGAAAAAGAGAAGACTCGATATCGCTGCGTTTGTCACCGGAATGACAACAACGCCTGTTTCTAGTAAAATTTACGATCACATTCCTATATACACCATTTCAGTTTTCGTGATTGATATTTTAGTCGTCTGTATACATGCAACATCACCTGAAATAAATATTGGATTGACATTTTTTGTCGTGCGTTATTTTCTGTTAAAGGGTAATTTTCTTTAGTTCATTGACTTTTAACCTTTTTGCCATTAGGGTTACTGTTATTGAATTGCTTGCTTTTATTATAAACCCGGTTAAAAGATCTCAAAAGTATTTGCACGTAACTTCCCTTTCCAAATAAATAAGCTGTACAACTTTAACGTATTTTAGATTTTAAGGCACTTCTGTCTTTATGAGTATTTCTTTATTGCGTATACAGGGTGTAATGAAATTCACTGCATATTGCCATCCGTGACTTCTGGGGTATTCTAGAGGCACACTTAATAGTTTTTTTGGTTTAATCGAATAACTGTAAAATTTTTTCCAACACCCGAAAACTAGACCGCCTGCTGCTGCGACGTTGCCAAAATTGTACTTTCGAAATATTATGTTTCGAATTTGTTCTACTAAAAAAATAAATAAATTACGCTAGAACTGTTCAACAATAACCTAAATTAATTGCCAAAAACGCATTATCCTTTAAAAAGTACTTACATAAAGTATGATATTACTTTCCTATGTATTTCAAAATATATTAGGTAAAAGATGTATTTTTTTACAAAACATAATTTCTTGGGGAACCCTAGGAGAGGTGTGCTTTTTAATAAATAAATAAATTTTAATTTTTCAGTTTTTCAGTATTGCTGACAGTAAAAAATACTGTGGATTCTTTTAAGCAGTGTACTTAATTAGTTCTGGAACGTTTTTTTATTAATGGCTATACCTACTGTTTTGTTGGCATTGTATAAGTGTGTATCTTTCTAGGGAAAGCGAATTTTACAGAGATTTTACTTTAAAAGTGACAAACACATTAGCTTTCAGTTTTTAATTGTCAACAAAATACCGGGGAATCTTTAAAGTATTGTGTTATATTCGTACTTTTGTTACTGTTAATTATGAGTCAAGCGCTGGTTTCTTGCATTAAATTAATGGCTGTACTGTGTTGTCAGTATTTTTTGGTATACTGGTATTTGTTAATCAAAAAATGTGTATTTTAAAGGGATTTTACTACAAAGATAACAACATCATAATTTCGTATGTTCTTTCTTCTAACATCGGCTTTTCTGGGCACGTAAAGATTTTTAGGGCAGTTTTTAATCGATTTCATGTTGAATAAATAAAATTACACACAATTTACATTATAATAAAAAAACAACCGTAACACAAACAACAATTACTGTCTAGGCAAATAAGGCGGCTTTCCACATACTACTCTTCTAAATGTACACCTTTGTTTCCAAAGTTAAATTCCTCGTCTGATTGGTTGATATCGTGTTGTGAAGAGAAAAAAGTATATAAATCAGATAGAGCATGTGACGCTAGGAAATGTGGAAGTTTTTTGTGTTGCATAACACGCCCGTTGGATTCTGTACTTTTTCAAAAATAAGATTTGAACTTTTTTGCTTAGAAATTGTGGACAACTCGGTTTTTTAAGAAACATATTGGTTTCTCTGCAGCACATAGGGACATTTTTATTATAAAACCCACCTTAACCGAACTTGATTCTTCTATTCTGGTGTTAATGAGTGCCCTTTTGATTACATAAAATTGTAATACATATATAATTACCGACTCTAGAGAACAAAGACAATGTTATTTCCAAAGAATAGAAGAAATAAGGTGATTTTTACGACACTACACTAATATTCTTTACTATGAATGAAGTTATATTTGGAAATTTTATATTTATCTTTTTAAATCCGTTGTTTTTTGTTTGTTTTGTTATAAAACAGCCATTCAAATTTTGTCTTCGTTAAAGATTTATAATTTTTTTATTTCATTTAGATTTCAGAAATATAAATACGTACATTAAAACCATTTATAATTTTTTATTTCGTGGTGTAAAAACCTGTTTCATTTTTACAGAAGGCAACTAAATAATATGATTTACAAGATAATAAACTTCTCACGCAAATTTATAATAAAGTTTTTTGTACGGCTGATATGTCAGTTTAGGTCTTGTGGACTAACATTTTGTTACCTTAAGCATACAATATTACAAATAATAACAATCAATTTGGTAAATCAATTAATATAGGAACAATCGTACGAGAAAATGCTAACTTGCTTTTGGACTATCACAGAAGCTGTCAATTAATATTACCTACGTTTGTATGTCGCACCCACGATACACTTACAACGGTATGCTACGTTATGACGTCACTTCGAGGGAAAATCTTAAATTGACTAGGCGCTTACGTGAGCAAATGAAATATGACAGTAATATTTTTATCAACGTCAACTCAACACACTACCCAACAATAAACTGACCTGTAGCAACATTTTAATAAACGTCAAGTCAACACACTACCCTACAATAAACTGACCTGTACTTATGTACAAGGGGTGCAAGCATCCAGTCAATTTAGGATTTTCCCTCGAAGGGACGTCATAGCATAGCATACCGTTGTAAGTGTATCATGGTCGCATCCCTAGGTTAAGCTTTACATGTAGACTGATATTTATTTTTGATGATCTCCTGACGTCACTTAGCACTATGGGCAAATGGCTGCTTTTTAAATTGTAGTAAATTATACCGAGAAGTAAAAACAAATGTTAAATTATCCCAGTAATTTTCCTCAAAATAATATTTTTGGGCTTGTAATGACTTCTTCAAATGACTTATGCAATAAAAAAAATACAAGCATATTCCTTATTACTTTGTTCATAACATCTGCACTGAAATGTCATCAGTTTTTTTTAGCCAACAACTTAGCAACAACAATGATAGCAAAACCAAAATGCAGTGAACCTAGGCAATGACGCCCAGGTAATCGACCCTTCTGCTAAACGGACACTTTTTAAGTCACCAAACATTCCTTGTGTAGGTACCAGCATGGGCGGACCCAGGATTTTGTCTTGGGAGCTCATTTGGGGGGGGGGGGAGGTTGAATAATGCAATCCGGTGGATTTCTTCAATTAGTATTAGTATTAGCCTTTTTTTAATTTTTGTGTGTCTAGGATGTTGGTCTGGGGGGGGGGCTGCAGCCCCCCCCCCCCACTGTTAGTGATCAACTAGTTTTCTATTATGTGGCGCCCGTGGGAAAATTATCCGTCTGCATCTAGTAGAATAAATCGAAATCACTTGTCATTAGATGCAGAACAAATTATTAAGAATGTGTATGAATCATTAATAAATAAAGAATTCATCAAGCAAGATGCTTTGAAGGAAACCTGTTTACTTACAAAACGCCAATATCGTTTATAAAAGATATTGAAAGCCATAAAGGAATGACAAAAAGGAAAAAAGGCAGTGATTTTCAACATCATCATTTATACGATTGTGAACAAGATGTCATAAGAAGAAAAATATATTCCCTCTATGAAGAACAGGTTATTCCTACTTTGAATATACTCAAAATGAAGCTAGAACAAGATGAAACAAATATAAATATTAGCCGTGCCACCCTCCACACAGTCGTTTCCACATTGTGCTTTAGATACCACAAAATAGACAAAAAACAAGTGGTAATGGAATCAGAAAGGCTGCGGACTTAAAGATTTAATTACCTGCAGCAAATTAAGAAATATAGGTTACAAAACAGATCTATATTTTACCTTGATGAAGCATTGTTTGACACACACGACACAGTGTCCAAAGGATAGGTCGATTCTAGTTCAAAGTGTCAGACGAAAGCACATTGAAATAAAGGAAAAAGAATTACAATAATCCACGCTGGATCTGAAGATGGATGGGTTCCAAACTGCTTGCTGTTGTCTGCCAAGAATATCAAGGATTTGAGCTAGGACTACCATGAAGACGCAAGTGTGGAACTTTTTAAAAACTGGTTTTGAAAATTATTTTTTCTACTCATGTCAATAAAAACCTTTTTTGTATGTTCAATAGTAATTGCGGAAGATAGTCCATTGTTTTATACACATTTTCATTGTGCTTCAATCACCATGGTGATTGAACTACAAAGTTCACTTTGTGCGCGAGTATATTTTACAAAGGTGGCGTTGACCGGTGCCGCGTCAAAATCTTTATAATTTCATTGACATTTTTTGACATCTTAAAAAGAAAAATATTACTAATCCCATTTTATTAACAGTAACATTCGTAGAAAAAGTATAGTGTAAAACTCGCATGGAATGACCATTTCCTACTCGTATGATTTGCAGCACTCGCCTGCGGCATCGTGCTGCAAACGTCATACTCGTAGGAAATGCATGTCATTCCATGCTCGTTGTACAATATACTATTTTATAAAATATCCCCAACAATAATGTGATTACTCGTGTAAAGGATGTCGCAAGTTATCACAGCCGTCCGCTATATAGAGCGCCAAACAGATCAAGTAATACGACTGAAATACAAGAATATTAAATTTATTAGAAAATGACATTTATTTCGAAAAAGTGCAACTTTTAGAAGTCTTATATACATTTAACATTAAAAAACAATACGTATGGGATAACTTGGCGGTACAGATGGTTCACACTGTCGTACGCCTTCCCTCATATCATTGTATATTTAACCCCATAGAGCATTTGTGGCACCAAGTAAAATCAAAGGTGAGAGCATAAAATGTTTCCCCAACCCTAAGTGCTAGTGTCATAAAGTTAATTAAAACTGTCATCAACAATATATCGGCCGAAAGCTGGAAAAATTCAGTAAAGCATATTTTAAAAGTCGAAGAATCGTATATTTATTTACAAATACAACCCATTGTTATTAATCGAAATGACGACTCTGTCAATAAAACAGAATTAGGTTTAGATTAAACGAATTATGTATTATTTATAGTTGTTAGTACTGCAATAGATATTTATGTTATAAGGATCATAATAACGATCATTATGGTACTAGCCGTGAGTATTATTGGACGAGGCGTCAGCCGAGTCTAATAACACGGCGTGTACCATAATGATTGTTTATGATCCGAATTTCATACAATATTTTATATTCCGACGATTTTTGTGTTTTTTTTGATGAATTTTAAGTTTTCGTCAGTAAACTAATCCAGTGTAAATGTAGCTTGATTTTAATAAAACCAGGTAACTATAGAAATATTTGTTTGTATTGTCATTGTCAGAATTGAGTTTTGAATTTTAACGTTTATATAATATAATATGGATAATCTGCCATCAGAAATCGAAGAATTGGCCAATAAAGCAGTTGTTGGTTTGTTGCCCGAAAAGTCTCAAGGCATATATGAAAAAACTTATGCCAATTACGAAACTTGGTGTTCCCAGAAAAAGGTTGTCAATATCGTACACGAAAAGGTACTTTTGGCATATTTCAAGGAAGAATCAATGAAGAAAAAGTCTTCGAGTTTATGGAGTTATTACTCTATGTTAAGGAGTACACTATTAATTAAGAAAAACGTCGACATAAGTAAGTTCAATCAATTGATAGCTTTTCTAAAACGAAAATCTGATTCTTACACACCTAAAAAATCCAGGATTTTGACTAAAGAAAATGTTGCAAAGTTTTTACAAGAGGCAGACAACGAAACATACTTGCTATTAAAAGTGTCAATGATAATAGGTATAAGTGGAGCATGTCGAAGAGATGAGTTAAAAAACTTAAGGATAGAAGATGTACACGATGAGGGGGTTGTTTTTCGAATTTCATACCTAGTACAAAAACCAACGTTCCCCGAGAATTTTTCGTAAAGCCTGGCGATGTCGAAGGAATAAATATGGTGCAGCTTGTTCGGACTTATGTAGCAATGAGACCCCCTGATGCCGAAGTTTCTCGTTTTTTTCTATCATTTAGAAACAACAAATGTACAAAGCAACCAGTGGGTATCCATACTTTTGGAAATATGTGCAAAACGATCGCTGCTTTTTTAAAGTTACCCCATTCCGACGAATACACAGGTCATTGTTTTCGGAAGTCTTCAGCTTCACTGCTGGCTGATTCAGGAGTCGATCTTCACACTATTAAACGCCATGGTGGTTGGAAAAGTGACACAGTTGCTGAAGGATATATAGAGAACTCTTGCGAAAACAAAAAAAGAATTTCAGCAGCCATTCTCGGGAAGAAATCATCATCGAGTGTTTCATCGACTGTCGTTCTCTCAGAAGAAACAGAAACCATAGAAATTAAAAATCACAATAATGCAACAATTTCAACTCCTATGTCCAACATCAATTTAACGAATTGTAATAATGTTACTTTTAATTTTAATCATTAAATTTTGTTCCATTTTGTTTTAAATAAATTTTTAAGTTTTTCCGTCTATATTTTTTCCATTTTTGCGTCTATTTTTCATTATAGTACTCAGTACTATAATGAAATCATTATAGTACTCAGTCCTATAAAGTATGTCATTTTGACACTGAAAATGAAATTCATAATAATGTCATTATGACACGTCGGAATATAAAGTTAATTAAAACTGTCATCAACAATATACCGGCCGAAAGCTTGAAAAATTCAGTAAAGCATATTTAAAGGTCAAAGATTCGTATATTTATTTACAATAGCTATTTACCTAACAAGTGCGGAAAATGAATTTTTCCGCACGAGTCTGCCGTACACCGAACGACGCGTAGCGGAGTTCGGTGAAGCAGCCGAGTGCGGAAAAACATTTTCCGCAAGTGTTAGGTACAATAGTTTTTCTACGAGCGTGAGGAAAGTCAACAGAATTAATCAAAAGTTGAGATATTTTTATCTGATTATAAGTGCTTATAGTTTATTTAGAAACATATTTTATTAGATTATTGATAAAGTAAACATAAAGTAAAATATTATTAACAATAATAGTTACATGTCAAAATCTAATACCTAATTATTTATATTATAATTTATTGTAAAAGTACAATTATTTGCATTACTTAAATTTATAGCAGATGCTAGTTGCTTGTTGAATGGCTGTAATTTTGGATCTGTTGCTCTTTGCTGTTCTGGGATAATAATGTCAGTCGAGTGTAGTTCATTTTCGAATTCCTTTTCAAAGTTGTGCTGAGTACTTGGGCCTGGCTGTATGTCAGTGGAAAAATACACTAAATAAATATCCTCTTTATCAAAACTTGTAATGCCCTTCTTTACGCTCCATTTGCAAAAGATCTCGTATTCTTTTTCATATCTTCTCTTTGATTTTTCTGGTAACAGGTCCGTTTTCACATTTTCTGCTATCAGAAGAATCTCATCGGGAACTCCCTCGCTGGTATTTTCATCGATTCCCTCGAGACAAATATTCATTTTTAATGAGGATTCACTTATTCACGAGCAAAATATTTTAGAAATGCACTGACAGTTTTCTGACAATAAGCAAACAAAAATGAAAGTAAATAGCTGGTTAGTTACACATGGTAACTAAAGCATTTCGCAACCACCATAATATACAGGCTTATTATTAATTTGATATATTGAGGTGGAAAATTATTTCCACAAGGTGCGGAAAATTATTTCCACACGGTGCGGGAAAATTAATTTTCCACACTAAAATGTGTGTGGAAAATTCAATTTTCCGCCCGCTCGTAGAAAAAATAATATACTGCGACGCACTTTGTTCAAAAAAAAGTGTTTGATTAAAAGCCGTCAAAGATACTATGATGAGTATCATTGACCAAGTACTTACCGCTTAACTTGAAAACATTACAATCACTCTTAAAGGTACTCTAGAGAAAAACACAGGAACAACAGGGTGTTCTGAGGGAAGCAGGTGTAGTAGAGCGCGTTGCAAATTAGCCCTCAGCTCAGTTAGGCTGGGTAGGTTCTATTGGACGCCACCAGTTTTTTACACCGACGCAAACTGGAAGTCGCCTAGTTGGTCTAGGGACCTGCTTCTCACACAACAAACCTGCTATTCATAATAGAAATTAAAAACATATGGCGCAGTGAGCTGGATAAAAGAAAAACGGAATACATTTACCACTGTACATATATTTACAGATAAAAAAAAAGGTTTACAGTTGGTGTTGACAAGAATTGTTACAAATGCTGTTTCCGAAGAAATAAGAAAATGGGGCGATTTTTGCCCCCGCAAAATAATTAAATCAAATTTACTCAAAACTTCGTGAGGAAGTTTGTCCTCACATACAAAAATTCATAGGGTGGCTTCTTAGCACCCGCCAAACAGAAATAGGGATGGTTCGTATCCTCTACCAAAACAACTAAGAGGGACGCTTTGTAGCCCCTATGGAAGAAGTAGGGAGGTTCGTGGCCCCTACCAAAGACCCTAGGAATAAAACAATTCCCAGTAATTACAGTAATTCAAATGTAATCAATAAAAAAAAATATATTTGAAGTTACGTTAATAATTAAAAACAAAAGTTACGTTAATAGAAAAGATTACTATTCAGAGAGAGACAATTGACTTGAATTAAAGCGCCGAAATCTAACAATTTTTTTTTTATATTAATTAATTAATTTAATATTAAAAGAGAAAGCCATTGGCTTAAACTGAATCGAAAAATTTGGATAAGTAGAAAAATATGTAAAAATAAGAAGCTAGGTCAATATAAAAAAAAACCACTAATAAAAGAGAAAGTAATTATTTGCAAAATTTAAACGAGCTTAGGATAATATTAAAAAGTTACCTTAATAAACAAAGTTAATATTTGGATAAATAATTTACTGAAACTAATCCGCAAAATTTAAGAATATTAGATAAAAGGCTAATAATAAATGAGAAAGCCGGTGGCCTGAAATCAATCGCAGAATTTTAGTTAAGTTAGAAAAAAACAAAGTGTGAAGTTACTTTAGTTAAAAAAAAACTATCAATAAAATAAGTAATCGCTGAAAACCAGATTGCAAAATTTAAACAAACTCATGGTAAGATTTAAAAAAAAAGTTACGTTACTAAACAAAAGAAATTATTACGCAAGGGCATTGATAACTAAATAAAATTGTACAGTTCCTTGATACTCAGCGATAAGCGTTAATATTTACAAAAATTAAATGTTCATCAACTGACCAGTTTAGCACTTCATTATGTAATCTTACATTAACAATAAAAAAAAATAATAATAAAAGTACAACAAAAGAAAAATAAATGGTAATTAAAGAGGTGAAGCCCCATTTAGCTTGACTTAAAAGCTAAGGTTTAGCACTAATCGAGTAAACCGTAACAATGTAAGATAACATAAAAAAAAAACATAATAATTGCTTTCAGAAAAATTTTGGTCATTGACAGGAAGAGAAATCACCCCTTATAGGGATCGACCGCTTAAATAAAATTAATCAAAAATATACCCCTTATGTACATTTATAAGACACAAAGCTTAAGTTACAAGCAATTATATCAGTACTATTCAAGCAACTAATTAAGTACCTTAGGTTCCCAATGCAAATAATACGATACAACAAAAGCAGGTTTAACTAATTATATAGCATCTATGCAGCTAAACTACCCTAAGTTCCAAATCGTACGATATAATAAATGGGTGTAAAACATGTACGAGCTATAATAAGTTACTTTACCCCAAAATTATAGTCAGATGTCAAATTTGCAAATTAAATAGTAGGTTGATTGACCCCTCTAAAAACATAAAAATATTATTTAACCAAATCTTTATACCAAAAGCAAAAACAAATCTAAATTATCCAACTTCCCAGAGATAAAACCCGTGAAACCCTGAGCCCGTACATATTTTAACTCATAAAAAAAAAGGTTTTGTGGCACTTATTCAGAACACAAATTCCCTTATAACTATATAAATCACTGCTTGAAATGAGTACTACAGTTAGCCCAATTTACTCCTGCATGTGCTTTGCGGTAAAGTTATTAAAAAAAAAAAAGGAAACGATTTAAACAATCTACATTTACTAAGATAGTTACTGACGTACTTAAAATCAAATAAAATCTGGCTCGTAAGCTGGTATAAAGAGGTCTTAAACAAAAATTATAGATTGTACGAGCTTTACTGCCAACCATCAAGACTGAAAAAGTTATTCGCAAATTAGGTAAAGTGATATTAATATTTAAGAAATTGAAGGCTTGACTATTATATTAATAGTTTAGTCAGTTATTATTATTCAAAATAAGAAGTAGCACACCGAGCTACAAAACTAGGCTTAGAACAAAATACTTTAAAACCGAGTTTCAACAATTACGGTTCGCTAAAATTTTAATTAAAATTTAGGGGCACAAAATGGGCAAATACGTATCTAAGAAAAAGGCAAGGCCCTAAACAAAAAAACTTCAAGCTTCAAGGTTTAACTCACCCCTTGATCCAAGATAAGGAGGGCTTGACAAACTAAATTCCAGAACTGCAGGCAGCAAAAGGGCACCACACAGCAAAGGTTACCACAGGGTTTGGACCTCCAAACTGTTGCCGATGTTCGTGGCTTGATAGAAATAAAGAAAGGAATCCTTAGTCATTGAAAAATTTTACCATGCACGTGGCAGACTAGCAAAAAACCATCTATATAAAAAAGCACTCACCTATCATCGAAGTCGCCCAAAAATATCCTGCGTCTTGCAGAAACAAATTCTTCAAGAATTTAAACGCGGTCCCTGACTTTTTAATCCAAAAAAAAAACTAGAATTTCCAAATTGAAATTTTCAGATAGGGACCATGGAACAATTGCTTCGAAGGATAGAGTGGAAGTGACCGGCCTATGCCTCGTGTCGGAAGAATCATATGACACTTCCTCCCACCACAGACACATATCCAAGATGGTTCCGAAGAATTTCCGCCCTGCACTGATTACTCCAACTGTCGCCACGCCACCAAACAAAGACACTACTATTGTACAGAGACCCCGGGCGTGAAACAATAAAGTCACGGAAATACAGAAAGTTATACCTACGCCGGTGGCCTGAACAAAATAGCAACGAAAGCCTGCCAAACCAACCCACGCGAAAATGCTTAACGATACAGTACAAATTTTACCCCTCCGGTTTGGCAGCACTGCAAGACTCTGACAGTGTCAGCCTGTCAGTTCAACCAAAAATTCTAACCTTCTCATATAACTCAATTAAATGTTTACAAAATTCAAAACAAGATCTTGGAAAAGAAAAGAGAAGGAAATCTTGGAGTTTAATTAATAGAGAACGCTAGATTCAGAAATCCAGGACAGTGAAGGCAGTGGAAAACACCGGGATTAAATCTCATTCAAAATGTAGGTAGTCTTTTAAAATTTATTCTCTAAAAATATGTTATCATAAATAGACTAAAGGCGACTGTCTGTACACACAGGAAGGCCTTAAGCAAGGCGAAAATTCAGGCCCAAGCCAGAAAGAAAGATTTTAAAGCAGACTACAACAGATGGACAAGCTCATGTTAAGCCGATTTGGACCAGATAAAAGGGCAATCAACACCCCCAGGGGGTAGCCTGGACAGCAAGGGAAGGGGGCCACATAGCGGAAGAACGAAAATAGATCTTCTGAATCAAGGTAAATAACTAAGAAAACAGGCGTTCGTGAATAAACTAATTATTAGAACAAATCTAATTCGGTGACAAAAATGACCTGTCACAACTCCCCCTCTCCTACGAAAGGAGGGAAATTTTCCAATGAAAATTAACCGACGATAAGGATCAGAGGCTCTCTGTATGATACAAGAAAATCGAAAAAGAAAATAAATTACCTGCGCTATGCTGGCGCCAATAAAAAAAACATAAGTGAAGATACGTGGGAACCCAAGGTAGTACCATATAACTAATACTAACTAACAAGACTGATAACTCAATCTTAAAATAACTAAATACTCAAAGAAATCTTTGGTCCCTTTGCCACTAGTCACCCAGCGACCTCCTCCAGGAAGATTCGGTGTGGAACGTAAACCCTAAGTTGGTAAGGGAGCTAGCATTGCGTTACACCCAAAAATATTGTGGGGAACCTCGTTTACTAGCCTCCCACCGTAGAATCGTCCCGAATTAAATCACCAATTGACATGCGTCAAACCAACCAAAGGGTGGACAACTAAAAAGGAAAAGATAAATGTAATACAACATAAGTAAAATGATAAGAAAAGAGGGATAGCCCAGATGATCCACCATACAAAAGGGAGTGGATTGTAGCATCCACCAAGCTAAAAGATGCACCAAACGGGAAGCACATCGGTCCCTGTATACAACAAAAAAAATTAATCAGGGTGTTCTGAGCGGTGGCACTGCCACCGGCCTGTCGCAACCTAATAGGCCGACTTGAGCTCAGGCCGAACAAAGTAGCTTGGTCCTCCCCTGGCCCGCCGAACAAGTCCGATGGGCAAACTGTTACCCCAGGGGTCAGACTTCCGCCCCCCCTGAACAGCCCTTCCAGTCGGTCTGCTCTCCGAAGGATCCATGATCTAACAAAGAGCGTCGAAGCGACATCCGGTAGCACCCAACACCGTGCAGCCTGTAAAACGAGATAGGGACAAATGTCAAAATCGATAAAGCCAAAATAAGGTAAAGACGCAATCGGGATAGTTTTATCTTGTCTAAACGGTGGATAGACAAAATATATCAATAAGGATCTAGGCGCAAAACCAGTAAATACTGAAATGGCCGGAGACTAACATATAGTCCTACCAGGACCTAGACCTAAGACAAATCCAAATAAATAAAATACCAAAGGTATTAAAGTAAATTAAAGCCAATCAAAGGCCAATCACGATAAGGTAAGTAAATCAAGGGATGAAAAAAAAAAGGTAACGGAATGAACGCAAAGGTAATCGAAATCACGCAAAGCTAAGCAAATAAACGCAAAGGAAAGTAAGTTAACGCAAAGGTAAGCAAATTATCGCAAAGGTAAGAAAAGTATCGCAAAGGTAAGTAAATTATCGCAAATAAACTGCTGGCCAATTCAAGCGGGACAAACTAAATTTTTGATAAAATTTAGAGTGGAATATTTTCGAAACGAAAAAAGATTTTGATTTAACTTTTTCAGTATGTAATTGAATAGTTCTTCTAGTTTTTATACTTCAAGGCACTATTGCTAGCAGTCGCTGCAACTCTATTTTACAGGGTGTTAAGTGAAACCCTGACTTTTTTGGAAAAGTTTTCCAGTTCCGAGAATCTAGGAAGAATTTTTTTTGAATTTTCTTTTCATACTAAAATGATCCATGGTCAAATACAAAAAAACAATTTCTCCGGATTTTCTCTATTTTCATTTGTTTTCCGTATACAGGGGTTAGTCGAAATTATCGACTTCTTCTTACAAAGGAACCCCTAATTTGGCCGTTTATTCACAAAAAGCGAAAGACCAAGTAAATTTGTAGTTTGAAGTAGTCCAGCTAACAAAATTAATACAAATTTTTGTACAGGGTGTAGCAAGTTTGGATCACGGGCTAGTAAATTATTATTTTTTAATTTCTACTACTTTTTCCTAAGTTAACTATTAATTATCACGTGCTACGTTAAAGGGTTAAAATTTGTTAGGTCCGATAACAGTACTGGATAGAAAGATCCTTTTTGCCCAAACGGGTTTTTCATTTTTTGTCTAGTCCCATTTTTAGTGATTAAACGGCTCGCATTTTGAACCTAACTTTTTGCAATTGCATCCATGAACGATTGAAGTGAGAGTGCTTTTTTGGTGGTACATAATGAATGTTTTATCCAACCAAAAAACATGTAGTGGCCAAACAGCTAATGATGCTTATTCGAAGAATTTTTTAGCATTATACAGGGTTGCAAAAAATATACCACCTATACTTTATATGGAAGTCATGTGATTTTCAAATTAATTGAATATAGTCCCAATTTTCTTGGAACTTTTTGCCGAAACTGTTTTTGAATTTTTTTGTCTGGTCCCATTTTTAGTGATACAAATGGCTTGCGTTTAAAACTTAACTTTTTGCGATTGCATTCATGAACTATTGAAGTGGACATCGTTTATTGGTTTAACCAACCAATAAAAAAGTGTCGTGGCCATAGAGCTAAAGATGCTTTTATAGGTAAACAGAAAACGTTTTAAATTATAGAACATTTTTTTTACTTGAAGGTATTATAAAAACTTGCAACTAACGAAAACAAAACAAATCTTAATACCTAGTAGGACCTCCCCTTACATTTATTATCTCTTGGCATCTTCGAGGCATGCTTATTACCAAATTATTGACAAATTCTTGCTGAATATTTTCCCACTCCTGAACAATGGCGTCTGCAAGTTGTTCTAGAGTCTGAGGAGGATCTTCCCTAGAACTTACCAATAATTTCAATTTAGACCAGACGTGTTCGATAATATTCATGTCTGGTGATTTTGCAGGCCAGACCATCCTGGTAATATTATTAGCTTCCAAAAACTCTTGCACAATGCGTGCTCTATGAGGTCTGGCGTTATCGTCAATTAGCACAAAATCGTTCCCAAAATTGTTTGCAAATGGTAGAACGATATTGCTTAAAATTTCGTCCCTATATACCTGACCGTTAATGGGCTCCAATGTTAAAAAAAGTTCCGTTTTGCCATTAAACATTACACCACCCCAAACAGTAACGCCTCCACCACCAAAAGGTTCCTGAGGAGCCATATTCTCCTCCATATACCGTTCGCCACGTTCACGCCAAACTAATATTCTGCCGTCCGAGTGAATTAAATTAAATCTTGACTCGTCTACAAACATGCAGTTTTCCCAGTTATCTAATGGCCAATTGCGATGTTCATATGCCCACTGGAGACGTCTTCGCCTATGCTGTGGTAGAAGTCGCACACATTTAGCACGTCGCCGAGCTCTAAAATTAAAATTTTGGCTTAAAAATCTGTAGTATAGGTGTAGGGAATGAACCAATAAATAAGCCAACAGTAGCTTTTATTATACTAAAATGCAAAATTAGGTCAATTTTCATAACGTTAGTTCTAGGGAAGAACTAAGGAACATTACGCTGCAAGCACAAATAATGTGTTTAGGGTCGCCTATCAAAACTTTAATTTATGAACAACTTAGTTCAAGTTTACATTTATAATATCGGTGCGCAAAATCCAAGATTCACGCCTCAGCTGACGTCGATATTATAATAGCCGACTTACTAAAATGAAACACTAAAAATATTGGTACAAAAAATAAGATCTCATTTGAAGTAACTCACCTTAAGTTATTATTGTTTAAAGTTCTTCTAATGGTCCTATTGCTCACACGAATGTGTGTTCTTGCTCTGAACTCCTGGTTAATTTTCTCTGATGAAATTTTTCGCCTTCGACGAGCCTCTCTAACCAACCATCTTTCATCTGCAATGCCGACTTTCTTTTGGCGACCTCCCCCATAACGATAGTTTGCACTTTCCGTTTCGTGGAAGCGTTGACGCAGTCGAGATATTGTACTTCGCCCAACCCCGTACATATCCGCAATAATACTAATTTTTACCCCATCTTGTAGTAAACGCAAACAATTAGCTTGTTCTTTTGCACTTAATCGAGCCATTATAAAGGATAATAACGCACCAATTCAAAGAAGCATACTTTGTTGCCTTGGTAACTGTCAATAGCAAAGAAAATGTTTTATTTTTTGGCCTACTAGATCTTTTGACTAAGAAATAGAAACGCCGCTAAATTAACAGAAATCCACCTGCAAAGTATAGGTGGTATATTTTTTGCTAAAAAATTCTTCGAATAAGCATCATTAGCTGTTTGGCCACTACATGTTTTTTGGTTGGATAAAACATTCATTATGTACCACCAAAAAAGCACTCTCATTTCAATCGTTCATGGATGCAATTGCAAAAAGTTAGGTTCAAAATGCGAGCCGTTTAATCACTAAAAATGGGACTAGACAAAAAATAAAAAAC
Organism: Philopedon plagiatum; assembly: GCA_963971165.1. Lineage (NCBI taxonomy): Eukaryota > Metazoa > Arthropoda > Insecta > Coleoptera > Curculionidae > Philopedon > Philopedon plagiatum. Next base: position 83,681,479 of record OZ020193.1, read on the forward strand.
CCGTTTGGGCAAAAAGGATCTTTCTAACCAGTACTGTTATCGGACCTAACAAATTTTAACCCTTTAACGTAGCACGTGATAATTAATAGTTAACTTAGGAAAAAGTAGTAGAAATTAAAAAATAATAATTTACTAGCCCGTGATCCAAACTTGCTACACCCTGTACAAAAATTTGTATTAATTTTGTTAGCTGGACTACTTCAAACTACAAATTTACTTGGTCTTTCGCTTTTTGTGAATAAACGGCCAAATTAGGGGTTCCTTTGTAAGAAGAAGTCGATAATTTCGACTAACCCCTGTATACGGAAAACAAATGAAAATAGAGAAAATCCGGAGAAATTGTTTTTTTGTATTTGACCATGGATCATTTTAGTATGAAAAGAAAATTCAAAAAAAATTCTTCCTAGATTCTCGGAACTGGAAAACTTTTCCAAAAAAGTCAGGGTTTCACTTAACACCCTGTAAAATAGAGTTGCAGCGACTGCTAGCAATAGTGCCTTGAAGTATAAAAACTAGAAGAACTATTCAATTACATACTGAAAAAGTTAAATCAAAATCTTTTTTCGTTTCGAAAATATTCCACTCTAAATTTTATCAAAAATTTAGTTTGTCCCGCTTGAATTGGCCAGCAGTTTATATAAAAAAGGTAATCAACCAAAAGTAAATGAAACAAGTAAATCAAACTAAAGGTTCGCAAATCGAGATAAAGAAAATTGGGTTACTTGCCAACAACTAGCAGTGAATCCCACCATAAGTGGTATTCTCAACTTCACAAAATCAGCAAAAGGAGAGAAAGAAAATTGTGTTTCTACTCTAAATCCCCAAAGGAAAGACAAAGTCGTACTCGAGCAAAAACACATACTAGTTCAAGTAACCGAAATTTCCAGACACAAGTAGGGAATAATAATAAATTCACGTCAAGGTAGAGAAAATTAAGCCAAATCAAAGTAAAAGGTCACATCAAGGTAAATACGTCAAATCAAGGTAAAAAAAAAGGTCCAATTAAGATAATAAATAAAGACTTTTGGCCCTAGTCTTTAGTTAAAAAAAAACCCTTAATAGTGAATGCAGATAAAAAAAAACGATAAAGAAAATTAGGTCCAAAATTAATTAATCACCGCCTTCTAACCAAGTAATCAAACTTAAATTACCATGTGACACACCGACCCCCATCTCGTCTCGCGCCGAGATGGGTATCTGCGTGAGACTGATAAACGCAAAAAGGTAAGCTACAGTAAATGACCATAAACGTTACTATACGTTACTATACTATAAACCAAGTGACGATAAGGTAAAGATAATCAGGTAATGACAGATAAAAGATAACGAGGCGTAAGGCGGTGTTGGCAAGTGAAAGTAGTAAGGCAGCTGAGGGCTTACCTACTACAAACAATAGAAGCAAGGCAGCTGAAGGCTTACCTTGCCACGGCTTTCAGGGGACTCCTACCCCACCTAGTAAACCCAGTGCAGCGCTATTCTAAGTGACAGTGTCCAAATCCATCAAGTATCGCGCCCAGATGGATCCAAACACAATCACGCCCACACTGCAGAGCATAGACGGCACTCAGAGGACTCCTACCTCAACTAGTTAACCCAGTGCAGTACTATTCTAAGCGATAGTGTCCAAATCCATCAAACTTCGAGCCAACATGGATTCAGACACCATCACGCCCATACTGCAGAGCATGAAAATTGCTCACGACTGAGCAAGGAAAGTAAAAAAAAAACAAGAATTTAAACTGGGCCAAAAGTCAAAATTAACGCAACGATAAAAGAAAACGCACTAAAGCCATTATTACCGAAAGAAGAAGGGAAAAAAAAATGAAATGTAATTAACCAAATTGAAGCTATGGACTCGAAAGTTAATAAATTCAGAAATCAATAGATTGATAAATAAATTGAAGCAAAATGACACGTAAAACGTAATATTAAATTAATGACAGTAAAATTAACGGAAGGTAATAAAGTAAATAATGACTTTGAGTTGCCTAACAATTTATTCACTCCTACGGACCACCAAATGCAGTTTCGGCATATACCGGTTTAAGGTCTTGTACATGCCAAATGCCCTTACTAACACCGTGTTCAACTTCAAGCTTCAAGGTTTAACTCACCCCTTGATCCAAGATAAGGAGGGCTTGACAAACTAAATTCCAGAACTGCAGGCAGCAAAAGGGCACCACACAGCAAAGGTTACCACAGGGTTTGGACCTCCAAACTGTTGCCGATGTTCGTGGCTTGATAGAAATAAAGAAAGGAATCCTTAGTCATTGAAAAATTTTACCATGCACGTGGCAGACTAGCAAAAAACCATCTATATAAAAAAGCACTCACCTATCATCGAAGTCGCCCAAAAATATCCTGCGTCTTGCAGAAACAAATTCTTCAAGAATTTAAACGCGGTCCCTGACTTTTTAATCCAAAAAAAAACTAGAATTTCCAAATTGAAATTTTCAGATAGGGACCATGGAACAATTGCTTCGAAGGATAGAGTGGAAGTGACCGGCCTATGCCTCGTGTCGGAAGAATCATATGACACTTCCTCCCACCACAGACACATATCCAAGATGGTTCCGAAGAATTTCCGCCCTGCACTGATTACTCCAACTGTCGCCACGCCACCAAACAAAGACACTACTATTGTACAGAGACCCCGGGCGTGAAACAATAAAGTCACGGAAATACAGAAAGTTATACCTACGCCGGTGGCCTGAACAAAATAGCAACGAAAGCCTGCCAAACCAACCCACGCGAAAATGCTTAACGATACAGTACAAATTTTACCCCTCCGGTTTGGCAGCACTGCAAGACTCTGACAGTGTCAGCCTGTCAGTTCAACCAAAAATTCTAACCTTCTCATATAACTCAATTAAATGTTTACAAAATTCAAAACAAGATCTTGGAAAAGAAAAGAGAAGGAAATCTTGGAGTTTAATTAATAGAGAACGCTAGATTCAGAAATCCAGGACAGTGAAGGCAGTGGAAAACACCGGGATTAAATCTCATTCAAAATGTAGGTAGTCTTTTAAAATTTATTCTCTAAAAATATGTTATCATAAATAGACTAAAGGCGACTGTCTGTACACACAGGAAGGCCTTAAGCAAGGCGAAAATTCAGGCCCAAGCCAGAAAGAAAGATTTTAAAGCAGACTACAACAGATGGACAAGCTCATGTTAAGCCGATTTGGACCAGATAAAAGGGCAATCAACACCCCCAGGGGGTAGCCTGGACAGCAAGGGAAGGGGGCCACATAGCGGAAGAACGAAAATAGATCTTCTGAATCAAGGTAAATAACTAAGAAAACAGGCGTTCGTGAATAAACTAATTATTAGAACAAATCTAATTCGGTGACAAAAATGACCTGTCACAACTCCCCCTCAACTAAGCGCCCAACGTTGGGCGCCAAAAATTTGCGACGCACTTTGTTCAAAAAAAAGTGTTTGATTAAAAGCCGTCAAAGATACTATGATGAGTATCATTGACCAAGTACTTACCGCTTAACTTGAAAACATTACAATCACTCTTAAAGGTACTCTAGAGAAAAACACAGGAACAACAGGGTGTTCTGAGGGAAGCAGGTGTAGTAGAGCGCGTTGCAAATTAGCCCTCAGCTCAGTTAGGCTGGGTAGGTTCTATTGGACGCCACCAGTTTTTTACACCGACGCAAACTGGAAGTCGCCTAGTTGGTCTAGGGACCTGCTTCTCACACAACAAACCTGCTATTCATAATAGAAATTAAAAACATATGGCGCAGTGAGCTGGATAAAAGAAAAACGGAATACATTTACCACTGTACATATATTTACAGATAAAAAAAAAGGTTTACAGTTGGTGTTGACAAGAATTGTTACAAATGCTGTTTCCGAAGAAATAAGAAAATGGGGCGATTTTTGCCCCCGCAAAATAATTAAATCAAATTTACTCAAAACTTCGTGAGGAAGTTTGTCCTCACATACAAAAATTCATAGGGTGGCTTCTTAGCACCCGCCAAACAGAAATAGGGATGGTTCGTATCCTCTACCAAAACAACTAAGAGGGACGCTTTGTAGCCCCTATGGAAGAAGTAGGGAGGTTCGTGGCCCCTACCAAAGACCCTAGGAATAAAACAATTCCCAGTAATTACAGTAATTCAAATGTAATCAATAAAAAAAAATATATTTGAAGTTACGTTAATAATTAAAAACAAAAGTTACGTTAATAGAAAAGATTACTATTCAGAGAGAGACAATTGACTTGAATTAAAGCGCCGAAATCTAACAATTTTTTTTTTATATTAATTAATTAATTTAATATTAAAAGAGAAAGCCATTGGCTTAAACTGAATCGAAAAATTTGGATAAGTAGAAAAATATGTAAAAATAAGAAGCTAGGTCAATATAAAAAAAACCACTAATAAAAGAGAAAGTAATTATTTGCAAAATTTAAACGAGCTTAGGATAATATTAAAAAGTTACCTTAATAAACAAAGTTAATATTTGGATAAATAATTTACTGAAACTAATCCGCAAAATTTAAGAATATTAGATAAAAGGCTAATAATAAATGAGAAAGCCGGTGGCCTGAAATCAATCGCAGAATTTTAGTTAAGTTAGAAAAAAACAAAGTGTGAAGTTACTTTAGTTAAAAAAAAACTATCAATAAAATAAGTAATCGCTGAAAACCAGATTGCAAAATTTAAACAAACTCATGGTAAGATTTAAAAAAAAAGTTACGTTACTAAACAAAAGAAATTATTACGCAAGGGCATTGATAACTAAATAAAATTGTACAGTTCCTTGATACTCAGCGATAAGCGTTAATATTTACAAAAATTAAATGTTCATCAACTGACCAGTTTAGCACTTCATTATGTAATCTTACATTAACAATAAAAAAAAATAATAATAAAAGTACAACAAAAGAAAAATAAATGGTAATTAAAGAGGTGAAGCCCCATTTAGCTTGACTTAAAAGCTAAGGTTTAGCACTAATCGAGTAAACCGTAACAATGTAAGATAACATAAAAAAAAAACATAATAATTGCTTTCAGAAAAATTTTGGTCATTGACAGGAAGAGAAATCACCCCTTATAGGGATCGACCGCTTAAATAAAATTAATCAAAAATATACCCCTTATGTACATTTATAAGACACAAAGCTTAAGTTACAAGCAATTATATCAGTACTATTCAAGCAACTAATTAAGTACCTTAGGTTCCCAATGCAAATAATACGATACAACAAAAGCAGGTTTAACTAATTATATAGCACCTATGCAGCTAAACTACCCTAAGTTCCAAATCGTACGATATAATAAATGGGTGTAAAACATGTACGAGCTATAATAAGTTACTTTACCCCAAAATTATAGTCAGATGTCAAATTTGCAAATTAAATAGTAGGTTGATTGACCCCTCTAAAAACATAAAAATATTATTTAACCAAATCTTTATACCAAAAGCAAAAACAAATCTAAATTATCCAACTTCCCAGAGATAAAACCCGTGAAACCCTGAGCCCGTACATATTTTAACTCATAAAAAAAAAGGTTTTGTGGCACTTATTCAGAACACAAATTCCCTTATAACTATATAAATCACTGCTTGAAATGAGTACTACAGTTAGCCCAATTTACTCCTGCATGTGCTTTGCGGTAAAGTTATTAAAAAAAAAAAGGAAACGATTTAAACAATCTACATTTACTAAGATAGTTACTGACGTACTTAAAATCAAATAAAATCTGGCTCGTAAGCTGGTATAAAGAGGTCTTAAACAAAAATTATAGATTGTACGAGCTTTACTGCCAACCATCAAGACTGAAAAAGTTATTCGCAAATTAGGTAAAGTGATATTAATATTTAAGAAATTGAAGGCTTGACTATTATATTAATAGTTTAGTCAGTTATTATTATTCAAAATAAGAAGTAGCACACCGAGCTACAAAACTAGGCTTAGAACAAAATACTTTAAAACCGAGTTTCAACAATTACGGTTCGCTAAAATTTTAATTAAAATTTAGGGGCACAAAATGGGCAAATACGTATCTAAGAAAAAGGCAAGGCCCTAAACAAAAAAACTTCAAGCTTCAAGGTTTAACTCACCCCTTGATCCAAGATAAGGAGGGCTTGACAAACTAAATTTCAGAACTGCAGGCAGCAAAAGGGCACCACACAGCAAAGGTTACCACAGGGTTTGGACCTCCAAACTGTTGCCGATGTTCGTGGCTTGATAGAAATAAAGAAAGGAATCCTTAGTCATTGAAAAATTTTACCATGCACGTGGCAGACTAGCAAAAAACCATCTATATAAAAAAGCACTCACCTATCATCGAAGTCGCCCAAAAATATCCTGCGTCTTGCAGAAACAAATTCTTCAAGAATTTAAACGCGGTCCCTGACTTTTTAATCCAAAAAAAAAACTAGAATTTCCAAATTGAAATTTTCAGATAGGGACCATGGAACAATTGCTTCGAAGGATAGAGTGGAAGTGACCGGCCTATGCCTCGTGTCGGAAGAATCATATGACACTTCCTCCCACCACAGACACATATCCAAGATGGTTCCGAAGAATTTCCGCCCTGCACTGATTACTCCAACTGTCGCCACGCCACCAAACAAAGACACTACTATTGTACAGAGACCCCGGGCGTGAAACAATAAAGTCACGGAAATACAGAAAGTTATACCTACGCCGGTGGCCTGAACAAAATAGCAACGAAAGCCTGCCAAACCAACCCACGCGAAAATGCTTAACGATACAGTACAAATTTTACCCCTCCGGTTTGGCAGCACTGCAAGACTCTGACAGTGTCAGCCTGTCAGTTCAACCAAAAATTCTAACCTTCTCATATAACTCAATTAAATGTTTACAAAATTCAAAACAAGATCTTGGAAAAGAAAAGAGAAGGAAATCTTGGAGTTTAATTAATAGAGAACGCTAGATTCAGAAATCCAGGACAGTGAAGGCAGTGGAAAACACCGGGATTAAATCTCATTCAAAATGTAGGTAGTCTTTTAAAATTTATTCTCTAAAAATATGTTATCATAAATATACTAAAGGCGACTGTCTGTACACACAGGAAGGCCTTAAGCAAGGCGAAAATTCAGGCCCAAGCCAGAAAGAAAGATTTTAAAGCAGACTACAACAGATGGATAAGCTCATGTTAAGCCGATTTGGACCAGATAAAAGGGCAATCAACACCCCCAGGGGGTAGCCTGGACAGCAAGGGAAGGGGGCCACATAGCGGAAGAACGAAAATAGATCTTCTGAATCAAGGTAAATAACTAAGAAAACAGGCGTTCGTGAATAAACTAATTATTAGAACAAATCTAATTCGGTGACAAAAATGACCTGTCACAATACATCCCACTGTTATTAACCTAAATGACTACTCTGACAGTGAAACAGATTTAGGTTTAGAATAAACGAATTTATTAATTATCTATTATTTATAATTGTTAGTTTTGTAAAATAAGTTAGGACACATGTTATTAGCATATCTTTAAGAAGTATTCTTACTGTGTGAATTAAAATTAGAGTTAAAATTTTTTTAATCCGTCAATGATTTCCACTCGTAAAATATCAGTTAGACTGTTGTAAATAATAAATGTTACCTAGAAATTTGCATTTTGTTTATTGATATCAAAAGGCAAGACGATATAGTGTGAGAATTACTTTACCTACTCTATCTATCGAATATCGATTATGATAACTTTAACTCAAAGCATAAAGGGAAGCAATGGGTTTTCAATTTTAACCTGGCTTTATAGTTACAGTTTATTTTTTTAAAATTACATTATGCAGAAACCCCTAAGGTCCTTAGAAATTCAAAATCGCGAATATCTCGAAAATGGTGACACTTTGTACAAGACTATTTTTGATTCAATCAATTCCAAATGACCTCCTCTAACACCCTTTTCAGTATTCCGTTCTACCTGCCAAACACCCTGTATAATAATTTGCACCATACGCCCATCAGTACAATAAAAATTAAATAAAATAGAATAATGTATTTTCATTTCTACAGATTTAGCAATTTCGGTATCTCCTTGTTTTTTCCGACCGTTTGACAACGAACGCCTCTACACAACGGACTCCTCTACACAACGGGCCATTTTTTCTCCTTTATTGTCCGATGTTGATGTTTCTACTTTAGTAGAAATGGACGCGGAATACTGCTCTTAAATCTTGTGAAATGAACGGTATGTATATACAATTATTACGAATTGAACAAGTCTATTCCATTGCTCCAACTCGTTCCTAGTAACAGGCAGTCACAGTCACGGAACAGATAAATCAACGGTTAACCGTCCGCGTCGCGTCGCCGACGTTATTTATTTAATTCTTTTTTGCTTTTCGTGTTTGCCTTCCGTGATACATGAGCAACCAATTTGCTCTAAAATATCGGCAGTTAAGCGACTCTAAATGGCCCTTTTAATGTCATAAAAATACTGAGCAAATTAATTAACCACGTTGTGGCATGTTTACCCACAGTTATGTGGTTTTAAACAGACGCTTTATTGACAAAACATTTTTAAACGCTGCCGAGTGCATTTTTGTCGACGGATTTTCTGGAAATTTTAACCCCAGGAATAATTAAATAGATTTAAGATTTGGTACTGGCTTAAATTTTAATCGTCTAGTTCAGCGATTCTCAACCTTTGGGGCGCGACAGAACTAAAAAGACCCCATCACAAGTGGAAGAAACAAAAATATATATGTATTGAACAGGCGCGACTCGTCCATAAGGTCATTTGGTCAATGACCCACATCAATTTATTGCCAATGATCTACTTAATAATTTATTTTTTATAACCAAAAATAATCTTCAATCTTCTTTCAAAAAGTCCAAGTTCCATACGAAAAATCTCCAAGAAAGAATTAAGTCAAGCTTGCTCCGGACTGGTCGTATTTTAAGTTGACCTCATAGGTGTATATGGACTATATAAAATGCATTAAAGCTAAGAGAGAAACAAACATACGCGCTTTAGGAAGTTAAAAAGAGACAAAATTTGTCGACGGCCCACCAATAATATCGCTTTCGGAGCGCGCGTGGCCGTCAACGTCTCCACGCCGGTTGTCGCAAATTCTGGCTCACTAATTTAAATCTGACCAATTTATTATTATAACAATATTCGCGATACATTCATACATTTAATATAAGTTTTCCTAATTTTATTTTAAAATATTTAGGTAATTACTAATAATAATAATAATAATAATAATAATAATAATAATAATAATAATAATAATAATAATAATAATAATAATAATAATAATAATAATAATAATAATAATAATAATAATAAGTGTAACTGTGTCTAGAAAAGATTGAAGCCTACAGTAATTACGACTTTGACAATAAGTTGGCAACGCAGCATCCGACCCGTCTATTGATTTAAAGCTGCGGGCATGGTTGTGTCTTGCTTTGTGTTAAAATTCGGTGCATACATAACCTACTAAAAATACTGTTTAGTTTTGTTTTGGTGTTTTGCGTTATTTGTAAAACACTTTCTATTGTGTATGTGGTAGTACTGTTCTGTTAGAGAATCATTAATCCACAAGAAGTGTTGAGGATGAGAATCTAAAATGGCACATTGTGGTGAATATAATTGGATTTCTGTAAAACCTCTAACTTGAGAGCTCACTTTAAAAGGAAACATCCAGTTACCTACATTTCTTTTATGGAATAACTAGTGTCTCTATCGTAAGTAATTTATGTTTCAGATAAATTGGATATAATTGCACCAATAACTAGAAATCTATTTGGTTCTGGTAATTATTTATGTAGAGAATGTAATAGATGCTTTGTAAGTTTTAGTAACCTAAGGTTTTATGTTAAGCAAAAGCATTCCGGTGAGTGAACCATACTTAAAATTCACCAACGAGTTCAATAATCACAAGTAAATAAATAGTTTTGTGACATTATAAATTAATTTCCGGGTGAAAATAAAAATAAAAAGTTTCGATGAATTTTCAGTTTTTCTATATATGATACATATCCTTAGCAATGATTGCATGTAAAAGTGTCTACATGTAAAAATCCGCGCTGTGCTATGTTCCAAATTTTTGTTTTGTCGGCTGTTCTTGGAAAAACTGGATCATCCATCGATTTTTTTGAAGTGCTCCAAACCAAAGAAGGCAATCTTTCCTTTGCCTATTCAAAAATTTGTTAATTCCGTCATATCTTAAGTGCACAATATCCCTTGGGTTGACAATGACTTTAACGCTGCAAGAAATTGTTTGGTTTGCTTGAGTTTGCTTGGGTTTGCTTGGGTTTGCAGGTATCAGTTTTTTGCATCTAGCTCCGTTTCTGTAGGTTTTAGAAAAAAGTTGCAGACGATAAAATTTGCTACACATATCTGTACGTTTTCTTGTCTTGTTTTAGAGTTAAATGGCAGAATAATAGGGCGAATTTTTAAACATCGCAGTAAAGCGGCATTTTCACGCTACTTTTTACCAGTTACCTGCCCAATAGCGCAACTAAAGTAGTTTCATGCAATTAAATAATAAAAACCACTGCTTCTATTAACTCGTTTCCACACCACCCATGAGGTATAGTTGAGCGGCGCGTTTTCTTTAACGTGGTATCCCCCGTAGACCTAATCCACACTCCAAACTTACATATGCGTTTTATGTCGCATTGAACTACGCGATGTTCCTAGTTTACTACGTTCATTATCTGTAAAATCATGTTCATCTCCCATCTCCTCCAACACCCACTCCAGCGAGTCAAGGACGTCAGGAGCCGCGTATGGGCCTTCGAGGTCGGAATCTGCTACCAAATCGGGAATGTTTTCCCGCACAGCCTTTTTTGCATTTACAAGCTATCGATTTTAAAATAGTGTCAGAGGCTGCTTCTGACGTAGCGCGAATAGCATTGAGCCCATGCCTCGTTTTCTGCCAGCCAGTGGGTGGCCGGTTTTAACAAAAAAATTAGAAGAGGATTCTAAACAACATGGCTGGCAGAAAACGAGACATGGGCATGATGCTATTCGCGCTACGTCAAAAGCAGCCGTTGACCCTATTTTAAAATTGATATCTTGTAAATGTAAAAAAGGCTGTGCAGTAGCGTGAGTATGTTGGAAAACGGGCTTAAATTACTCTGTGCTGTGTCTCTATTGTAACGGGACAGCATATGAAGACATTCCCGATTTGGTAGCAGATTCCGACCCCGAAGACCCATTCGAGGCTGTTGACATCCTTGATTCGTTGGAGTGGGTGTTGGAAGAGACGGGAGACAAACAAGATTCTGAAGATAATGAACAGAGTAAACTAGGAACATCGTTTAGAAGCAGTGGTTTTTATTACTTAATTTCATGAAACTACTTTAGTTACGCTAACTGGCAGATAACTGGTAAAAAGTAGCGTGCCCTATAACACCCCCAGCCCACAATACACACCACACTGTTACTTAAATAGAATGTAAAATTTTTCTTCGATCACTAAGGAATTTTTACTTCCCCAAATCCTACGATTTGGCTTGCTAGCATAATATAAGTGCACCGGATCTTCGCGGCACACTTTTAGGAACCACTGGTCTAAACAATATGACAGCAAAATCAAAATTTAGTGAAGGAGTCCATCATCATTATGTATGCCGAAAATTTTAAATACAAATTAGGTAAGTACAACCACATACGTAGAAGCTCCCCCAAAATGCTCTTAGCAATTACAAGAACTTTTGGTAAAGTTCTGCGTTAAGGCGAAACATTAATTGCTTATAGTAATATAATTCCTAACTTTCTAATTTTAACAGACTTAACGTTTCACGGAACATTAAAAATCGCTGCACAAAGTGTAATATGTGTTTCAAATTGCCTTTATTACATTAAAATTTCCTTAGAATTTCAGTAGCAGAAGTTGTCGAGAAATGAAACTAAGTGTTAGGCAACATCGCGTCAAATTATATTTGTCACAACCGTGTAATGTTTAAATTTTTAACAACTATTACCCTTATTATTTCCCAATATTTTTTGCAAATTTTCATGATCCAGCGCATTCGCCAACCACCAAAATATCTTTACTATTTGCATCCAAGCAGACGAAGATGTCGTCTAGTATCCATGCGTACTAACTCGGCATCCCGGCTATTTTCTCGGACTTGAAAATCGTATAGAGGAGTCATGATGTTTTTGACTTACATTTCTTTAATTTTACGGTGCCATTTTTACGCACCAATTCAGATTATTTTGATATAATATAAAGTAGTGTCTAATTATGTCGTTTAGCCGCTTCATAATTATTCTTCCTGGAAGAAGTTCCGTTAGAGTTTCTTAATCGCCAGAGCCCGTAGTTTGTTGGATCCGCTCAACCTAGAGGTAATAGCTAAAGTCTATTCATATTTCACTTGCGGACGATTTAAACAAATCATTACCCCGAGAAAGTGGGGTGATTTGCAGATTCTCGTTTGCTATTGGTCTGCATTCAATGACAAGTAGCTTAGGGATCTGATTTGATTTATTTAAAAACGAATATTTTATTTCTTTGTTTAGTGCGCATTTTTTAAATTCTAATTGTTATTTCCAGTTTATAGTTAGTTTTATGATGAGTGATAGTTGAGTAGCGTTTTGGTATAGTTCTTGACTTTAGTGTTAAATACTTTTAAACTCTTTGATTGCATATTTCTATAATTATTTGGTTTAGTTAGTGGACCAATTTATATAATGTTAATTTTGTGGACTTTATTTATATTTCTAACATGTCTTCCACGGATACTGATGACGAATTGTCTTTTACCCCTCCAAAAAAAAAGCATAAGAAAGTTCCCCTTAACGTGAGCTCTAACGAGATGATTTTAAATGTTTATGAACAAGAGCGGTTAGAAAATCCTGAAATGCATTAACTTATTATATTCAAGCTTATCCCAATCAGATATAAAGTAGTGTCTAATTATGTCGTTTAGCCGCTTCATAATTATTCTTCCTGGAAGAAGTTCCGTTAGAGTTTCTTAATCGCCAGAGCCCGTAGTTTGTTGGATCCGCTCAACCTAGAGGTAATAGCTAAAGTCTGTTCATATTTCACTTGCGGACGATTTAAACAAATCATTACCCCGAGAAAGTGGGGTGATTTGCAGATTCTCGTTTGCTATTGGTCTGCATTCAATGACAAGTAGCTTAGCGATCTGATTTGATTTATTTAAGAACGAATATTTTATTTGTTTGTTTAGTGCGCATTTTTTAAATTCTAATTGTTATTTCCAGTTTATAGTTAGTTTTATGATGAGTGATAGTTGAGTAGCGTTTTGGTATAGTTCTTGACTTTAGTGTTAAATACTTTTAAACTCTTTGATTGCATATTTCTATAATTATTTGGTTTAGTTAGTGGACCAATTTATATAATTTTAATTTTGTGGACTTTATTTATATTTCTAACATGTCTTCCACGGATACTGCTGACGAATTGTCTTTTACCCCTCCAAAAAAAAAAGCATAAGAAATGTCCCTTAACGTGAGCTCTAACGAGATGATTTTAAATGTTTATGAACAAGAGCGGTTAGAAAATCCTGAAATGCATGAACATAATATATTCAAGCTTATCCGAATCAGATTAATTTGCCTTATTAAACCAAGGTAATTATTTTTATCATTAATAGAAAATCTGTTTGGAAATTTAGCGCCCGGTCGATAGTTATTTTTGCCTTACCGTCTGCAATAATAATTATATTTTAAGTAAATTTTTTAATATTTTCTCTTCCATAAATTGTTCAAATTTTAATTTAAAACAAAATAATAGTGTGTATGAACATATATACACAATATTATATTTCATGTTCTCCCTGATGTGATCCTGGCCTATTCTAGTATCCACGTGGTTTTGTTTATATTATCCGCAAGTGAAATATGAATAGACTTTAGTTAATTTGGATTAATGTTTTCGAATGTTGTTGGTTACTGTAAATAATATTTACAGGGTGTTAGAGTTTCACTGGGCGATTCTCACTCACTGATTTTCACGTAACGACGTAACTAGTAATTCGTCCTTCTTCGCATTTTCGAGACTGGAAGGCGTATCCTTATGTCTTCACATTTATTACCACTTCAGGGACGTAGCTGCCCGTGGGAGCCAGAATTGGTCATGGGGCCTAAACATCTAGCCACCAACAAGTGTCTGTTTCTCTGCCGTATGACCCACCTTAGAAGCTCCCACTAGCCTTCTGGACCTAAGCAGTCTATTTCATTTTAATCTTAATCTTAAATTCAAAGAGCTTAATTTCTCAGTTCAGAAGCTCCGAAAAACTAATGCATTAAGAAACTGAGTAGCGCCCTTAGAAAGCGTACGTGTTCCTAGCCAACGATCATCTGTTCTGCCGACGAAGAGCTGCCGTACGCATGTCAGTACCTTTTCGAGGAAAGCTACATTTTCTCCTCAAAAGTACACTCACAACCTAATACGTAAAAAAATTAGTAACAAGCGCTATTCAACGTCCATTACTACGATTTTGTTTTTTAATAGTGTTATTTCTTAGTCTTGGTTATAGAAAAAAACATTGACTTTATAATGTAGACGTCAGGCGCGTTCTTTTTTACAGCATTAAGCAGGGCGCGCATTGACGCGACTTGGCTCGGTCGGCTCGGTAATGCCGACAGTCAGCGCGCATTGATTCGGCTCGGTTCTTCAAAACCCCTATAACTATTGTGGTACATATGTTACCGGCAACGTACGATGCTCCACCATACTTAGGTTTTGCCTGGGTAAACCCCACATTACCGAAACGTTTTCGGCAAAGTCCGAAATTGTTCTCTATTTCGCAGTTGGCCTAGAATGTAATCCGGCAAACTTGGGTTTGCAAAACACGTTTTAGGAAAAGTCCGAAATATTTCTTACCTTTGTGTTGTACAATGGTAATTGGTATACTAGTGATGTTAAGCCTATAATAATATGATTCAATCGTATTTCAGTAAGTTAAATATATTTACATAATATGCTTATTAAACTTTTTTATTAAATAATAGTAACAAACCTGACCAAACCCGGTCCAGTTAGATGGATAGACAAACACTTAAACAATCAACGCGGTGCGTGTGTACCCGCGACGTATTACAAACAGGCTATAACTAGTTACGACTTGAAAATGAACAACGGAGTAACGGTCACAAATTTAATATTTCGGACTTGTCCTAAAACGTGTTTGGCCAACCTAAGTTTTCCGGGTTACATCCTAGACAAACTCCAAAATAGAGAACAATTCCGGACTTTGCCTAAAATATTCCGGCAATGTGCGGTTTACCTAGGCAAACTTAAGTATGACAAAGAAATAGGCTTTACCTGTAACATATAGACGTAGTATCGTATCAGGACGTATCAAACGTTTGTTTCGCTATTCTCTATCAAAACTTCGTCCGCCAGTGCACATCTATCTCTTCCTCAGAAATAGTCGCAGGCAGTCGGACCTTTCGGCTATTTTATCCCCTAGAATATTCCAATTTAGTCAAGTCGTTCCGGGCGGACCGAACCGATTTAATGCGCTCCTCTTCATATAATTACATGTATAGCAAACCTTTCAACTGTGCCTTGTCGTGCCGAGCCGAGTCGATTCAACGCGCGCACTGCTTTAATTTACCTGCAGCCCTATTTTTGAGTTTAAAGAACGGTTCCTTGTAGTGTTGCCATGGATTTCGAATCAAGAATAGATACCATTATTGACATTTTAGAGCAATCAGGGAGTCCCAAGTTATTTATAACCCGGCAAACGTTATGGTCCCCCACCTACTCTTTGAGAACGGCTGTTGCCAGGCTTTCAGTTATGTAGAGTATTTGCAGATTGATAGACTGTACTTAAATAACGCAATTACTAGTGTTCATAATGGGTTTCAATGGTAAAATTTTTTGCAAACTTAACACTGCCGCACCATGTTTAAATGTTTTTCACAAAATAATGTCAGCCTCTTCAAAGGAAAACACTTAAACGCTTCTCAAAAACACACAACAACACAATTCTAGTTTTTAACAATGTCGCAAACGTCAACGAATTTTATAAATGGCCGCTTGTGTCACTTTTCAATTCTAGTAAAACTGGTAGTAAACGGTGAAACAGCTTTGCCACTTTTACTTAATAATTTATCACAGTGAGAAGGGAAGTAAATTTTATTCGGCTACGATGAATAAAATAGAAAAAAAATTATTCCTTTTTTTTATTACTTAATACTCATGTATGCTAATTTTATTAGATACATACATACATACATACATACAGAAGGTACAGTCAGATAAATATCGTGTAATACGGTATTGCTTGGATGGCATCAATCAGGACATTTTGTACACTTTGGCAACCGTCTGCAGTTGACCAGTCAATACAATCCACCAGTATTTAGTGCAAATTCAATGACTGATTGCTTTGAATAGTAAATAATTTTATCTTTAATTTTTTTAACGTCTACGTGCTTTCCATTAGGTTCAGTAATAAATAACTGCGTCGACTTAAAAGTTTAGAACTTTGTTGTACAAGTCGCCTAAATTTTAACAAAATTAGGCTTATAATTAACCACAGCAATCAATACGTAAACAATATTATTTCATACGTTTCAGTGGTTTTCGTTTTGTTGAAGTCGGTTCATTTTTTCGAAAAAGGAAATTATTTTTTCTCGATTAAAAATTGTGAAATTCCTCAGAATTCTTTTTATTATCCCAAAGCACTTATGACATACCCTGATTTAAGATCTACTCATACATACAGTCGGTCAAAGAAGTCTCCATATTTTCTTTCTTTACAAAAACATTCCCAGCAGGCTCACTATTAAAAAACCTAAACTTGGCATGAGTCCCATAAGTAGCAACAGAGATATACAACTTTTAAATTTCACGGGCCGCGCCTGTGGTATAGGTGTAATAAAATGACTTTTTGAGAAGAAAACTGCCCAAAATGGCCAACCTAAGAAAAAATTCGATATAATACATTCCAAAAACTTCATTCCAAAATTATTAAACAAAATATTCCCCACATTAAAACTTTTAGAGAAAAATCGCCGTTTCCAGTTTTACATAAAGGTGGCTTAAAATATTTTTAGTATAGTCAGTTTAATAATTTCCTTAACAAAACGGTTCAAAGAAACAATAGGTTACAACTAGAGCAAATATTATTAATTACATAGAAAAATTATGCCAAAAAAGTCTCCATACATGTCACATATTATACCAACACTCACTAAGACTTTACTAAGTAGGATTGCGTCAGGTGCAAAACAATTCATAGTAATAAAATTGAAAATATCTTCCTACTTCCTACTTTTAAAAGTTTTGTTAGTGTTAAAAGCCATTTTACGAAAGTAAATGGCTTTTAATAAATGAGAACTTGTAAAATTTCAAGCTTAGTACGAAAAATTATTATAGATTTATTTAAACAGGGCAAGTCCTATACAAATATTGAAAAAACTGTTGGTAAATCAAGTGCCACTATTCAGTATATTGTTAATCAATTTAAAATGGCTGGTTCTTACAAAATAAAACCTCATTCAGGTCGCCCTACAAAGTTAAGTGTTCGTGATGAATCTAGTTTGGTGAGAAAAATTATAAAACACCCTAACTTAAGCGCTCCAACACAAGCGGCCGAGGTTCGGGAAGAGTTTTCGAAATAAGTTAATCCACAAACTGTTAGGAATATCTTGCATAGAGCAGGCTACAAGGGCCGAGTAGCGCAAAGGATACCTCTAAGTTCGGAAGAAACAGAAAAAAGCGTTTGGATTTTGCTAAAGAGTATATTTCAAAGCCTGTTGAATTTTGGGGATCAGTAATATTTAGTGACGAGATAAAAATAAATATTTTTGGGTCTGATGGAAAATCCAATGTATGGAGGAAAAAAATATGGCCATGAATGTTGAAAATCTTTTGTCCTACTGTCAAGCATGGGGGAGGCAGTGTTCTAATTTGGGGATGCGTGTTGGCCGCTGGAGTAGGAAATGTATCCTTTATTGGTGGCATTATGGATCAGCACCAATATTTAAATATTTTGAAAGAACATTTATTACCCAGTGTCCAATAATTGGGGCTGGAAGGGCGTTATGTTTATCAACAAGATAATGATCCCAAGCATACTGCTAGGATGGTACGAGAATGGATGATGCATAATGTGCCACAACAACTTCACACACCGCCTCGGTCACCAGACATCAACCCCATAGAGCATTTTTTGTGGGAAGACTTGAAACGTCGTGCACGCAAACACGAAACTTCCAGCAAAGAACAACTCAAAAGGACCATCATCGAAGAATGGGAAAATATTCCTAAAGAAGTGACCAGGAGACTTGTTCCATGGTTTGGTTTGATATATATATGCCAAATAGGCTAAGAGCTGTAATTCAGGCGAATGGTAATTCTACCAAATATTAGAATTGGAAACACCATAAAAATATTGGTTTAAATACCATTGTATGAAGACTTTTTGGCATAATTATGTTGCTTAAGTTATTCATTATGTGTTAATTTTAAAATAAATGTGTTTCGTATAAAATTATTTGTGTTTCTTTTTTAACGGGTTGCTAAATATATTTTATGAAATATTCAATTACATTATGAAGTTCATGTTTCATAAAAAACCCCATTGTGATTCAATTTACCTTCAAACAAGTACCAGTATATTTTTCTAAAACTATTTTATTGGTTAAAGGGATTTTCCGAAATTCCCATTCTAACAAGTCGGTAAAAGTCACAGTTATATTGATAGCTTTATGGGAATAAGTGGTTTCGCCAGAGGATTAGGCTAAGCAGGGTCTTATTTAAGGGCTTCCTATTTTATCGCAGTGCCTTCCTAACGGTTTTATGGTTGGTCGTTTTACTTGAGTAGCTTTCAAAGAAAATACAGACAAATTTATGCATGTATCGGAAAGTTAAGAGGAAATATACACGGTTATTTATTTCTATCTATGAAAACAAAGAAAAACAGTTTATAGGTCAAATGATTTTACTTTTTAGAAAGCATTAAATCCAATAAAAATTGAGTTGGATGAACTACAGGTTGTCGCAGTAGGTCCTTTGGGATTTACTTTTTTGTGTTTCATGAAGCGGAATGCTATAGAATCACTTCAGTGTCAGGCGATTTTCTCTGAAACTATTGGAGGTAAATATTTAAAATTTGGAACAATTTGGCCCAATTATAGATGTGAAGTATGAAAAGCTGAATTGTGATTCTGGGGGTTCATTTCAGTGAGTAAACTGGGAAATGGAAAAAAAATCAAGGGCATCGTATAGGGTGTAAAATGAAAGCTTATTGAAGCACGAATTCAACAATATATATGATGCATATTGTATTAATTTTTTTAAACATTTTTCGGGAAAAACGCTTAAAAATTGCTGTCCCACACCCTTATTACCAAAGGAATCGCTCAGAAAATTTAAAAAAATCATGAATATTGAGAATAAGAAATATGCACATGTTTTTTTATTGCATAATTCGTTTAAGGAAGTTATTGCAAACCCAAAAAAAATTATTTTAAAGAAAATTTTATGCCAGTTGTTTTAAGCCAATCAGATGCCTTGTTTTTGACAGGTTGCTATGGCAACAACCCGAATTTTTCGGAAATTTTTTCGGTCACGTGACCTAGTTGAAAAATTATTAAGTGATAATTTCCCTGGCTTGACAGCTGTCACGTACAGATGTCAGAATAACAAAATTTTACTAGGCACGCCTTTGAAACGTCGAAGTGTCAAAAAAGTAATTAAATAGCCACCTTATATTAAATCACCAAACCTCAAACCAAAATAAACGATTGCCTAATTGTCAAAATTTGTATTTTTTTTGAAATAATTTTTGGTATAAAATTTTCGTACCGAATCTCCCGAAAGCTTGAATTAATCTCCGAAAATTTTTTCTGATGCGAATTTTTATAACAAAATTTCCCTCGGCTGACGCCTCGGGAAATTTTCAAAAAATTCGCACCTCGAAAAAATTTTCGGAAATAATTCAAGCTCTAGGGAGATTATAAGTAAAAATTACTACAATGAATTAGCTACAAAAATATTTACTTTTCGGGATAATTCATTACAATTTAAAAAGCAGCTCTTTGTCCTAAGTGAATAATGAATGAAACAAACCTTTGTATTAAGTGCAAAATTGTTTAATTTATTAGCAGAGCGCTTTCGACCTTATAGGTCATCATCAGTGCTTCTTGTCAGGATTTCAAGACTTCTTTGCTAAAAAACAGTACAGTGTGGATAAGAGTGCATCACTAGTGAAGCTCGTTTTAATTTTACAATATTAGGAGAATAACAACTGTGTGTTTAATTGTAACAATTTTAATAATTAGATATAAATGCCTGTCAAATTGTTAAGCTTATTAAAAGAAATTGAAAATAAAACATAAATGTTTATTTTTTAAAAACTATGTTGCATATTTTTCAACTAAAAACACAAAATATAAAAGATAAGCTACTTAAAGTTAATTTCTACTAATACTATTTTTTCCAAAAAAGACTGATAATCATGCACTAGTGTGATCATCGGATAATCGCATTAGTTCATGATTATCGCGTAATCTTATTTTGATTGGTTTAAATCAACAATTAACACTTGTCATTTTAGTATGAGAATGTGTATTTTAACAGATAAATAAAATTGTCATAGTAATTTTCTTGAAAATAATATTTTTGGATTTGTATTGACTTTCTTATACGATTTACACAATAAAAAATGCATGCATTTCCTTATTCTAGGAGTGCATAGAAAAAAGTTCACTGTTTTTACGAAACCATAAACCAGAAGAGTTAAATAACAGAAGTCTATTTACTTTTAAAGAAGAAGGTACTCAGAATAAAACAAACCAGAAATATTTCGGACACCCTCCACTGTTCATTTTTCCATAACCTATGTTGATTTGCCCCACATCAAACCACAAAAATAATCCAAATCGGAATTTACAATTTACTCTACATTCGTATAAATAGATGGAATGTTTATCCTGCACATATATCCCGCGGGATGTTCACAAATGGCAAAACATTCAGACAGAAAAATAAATAGTATTTTGTTCAAATTTTTAATTGCAAAATTGATTACTTCAACGACCAAGAGGGAGTAATAATTTCGATTGGGGCAACGTTCCGTTTGTGTAAACTTTTTAACCGAATTAAAGCACTTACAAATATTGTACGAAAGAGCACTATCGTTTTAATTATATAAATAAATAATTGAAATGTGTATCATATTTTAATAAATTGTGAATAATATAGATAAATGTGAATCATATTTAGGATTATTGTAATGGGCTACTGGAAAATTTGTTTAATTATATTTCCAGAAGATTTATAATATAGGCCGATGACACAACATGTATTGTAAATGATAAAGATGGCAAAAACAGTTACAGTCATTAACCTGGTAACTAGCTGGTTTACTACAACATATACGGGGTATCAAAAAAAATAAAAACAATAAATTCCGTAGAAGGAAAACTATCTTTAATTTTAATTGCAAAGTGCAACAACGTAAGAAAGTGTCGTCCAGAACTGGAGTAATCGAATATGAAAGTTAACAGAATTACTTTATGATTATTCACAAAATGTACCTTTGAATTAAAAAGTGCTTTGAAACACGAAATTACAAGAATTTTCACGAAGTTTGTTTGGATATCTCAAAAATGTTACGAGGTGTAGGATATTAAAGAAGGACCCGTACAGACATTATGTTTTTTAAAACAATACATCCTGTACCTTATACATTTTTATATATGTAAATATGTAGGAAAGTAATATATAATATTTCTCTCAAAAATAAAATTTGGCAACGTTAGATTTTCGGGTGTTAAAGAAAATTTTTTAGTTGTTCGATTAAACCAAAAAAAAACTATTGGACTACCGCAGGAGTCACTCATTTCAAATATATTAAACCATTTCCATAACATTCTGTATTATAGGTAGGTATATACTTAGTATTATATTCATATAGTGTGAAATTAAAAAAAGTCTGTCTGTTTTAACTTCACGGAATAGTGTGCATTTCCGAATGTTGTTACACTTAAATTCATTCCGCGAGTTAAGTTTCGTGTAGACTTTTGCAGATTTTTTGTTCGTATATCCCTATTAAAAAAACGTAATTGCAATTTATCTGAAAAGCTTCAACGACTATTTATCGGTCCAATATGCGAGTTTTCCGCATTACAAACGAACTCGGTCGTCATTAGCGAATATACCGAAAAATACAGTAACTAATGGCACTCGTGCAGATTATTAACAAGTGCTTCACGTCATTGACAGCAATAATAATGACTTGATGTTACAGTACCCACTTATCCCGTTGTAATTGTGCCGTATTGATTGATTTTCATTTGATATGAGTACAATGCTATATTTCAGTGGCGCCCCGTAATTATTTTGTTTGTTTGGAAGGGAAGTCGTTGACACTGATGTATATCTCGATTAAAATATTGTGAAATTGCATTGTGTATATCATATCAAAGATTTTCATATATCCCACCGAAAACAGTCAGTTTATGGCTTTTTAGGTAATATTTAAAAAAAAACACGCTTTTTCTATTATTTTCGTGGGTGTAACTTCATATTGCCGCTCCATGCGAGTAATTAGTAAAGTTTTACGGCCAGATTCTCCAACGCTCGTTCGGTTTAATTTAACAACTCCAAATTTTAAACTGCCAAGTGTAAAGTGTAAGGTTTGAGTTAGAACATATTTTTTGGCTCTTACGCAAAAATTACTAAATACACTGCAATAACATTAAAAGAAACAGTTTTACCTTGGTTGTCAAGTTTGTGTAGTACTCCGCCTTTCCTTAAGTTTGTTTATACTGATTTCTCACTTGTTAAGAGGCACAGTATTCACCTCTGTTGATGGTCAAAAATCAAGCAGCTATTGCCACAATTGGCAATGGAACTATAGAATAGTTTTATTATTATCCACACACTGTGTAGATAACTTAGAGACAGATTAAATTTAGTTTTCACTTTTAGTGAAAAAAGTTGACGATCCAGTCGCCCTTGGAGATCGCATTCACTTTTAGTGAAAACCAATTGACGACAAGTCGCCCTTGGAGAGAGTGGCACGTTGCATCTTCTGCACACAGCTGACGATTAGTTGCTGGTCTGCAAGACCTGAAGCACTGTTTGATGGTCGTCACGACCTAAAGAACTGATTTATGGTCTTCATAACACAAAGAACTGATTTATGGTCTTTAAGACTCAAAGAACTGAGTCAGCTTAGTCATCATATATGCATCAACTGTCGGCAACAATGAAAATAGAAAAGGTTTGTTAGTGGACCGATTATCCGATTGTCCTTGTGGTCATTGTTGAACAGTCCTTTTAATCAAACATTACACTGTAAATACTACTCTAAAGAGCTTTTGTTTCTAATAAAAATGTGGAACAACTAGCCTGGCTCCTAGACTATTATGTTCTTGATAATAGTCTATTCCACCTAACAAATACAAACAGTCTTCGATAAGCAAAAACCGTGAAGCATTGTGATAGTAATGGAATAATTTGTTTTATTCCCTTGTTAACGTAGAAGAATGGCGCAGAGCAGCTGCTGCTGCAGTATTGCAGCAGGGCCTCCGTTGAAAGCGACGGCCTGACATCGAATTTAATTGAAATTGCATCATTTATTTGGAGACGCAGCAGGAAAAAGTTTGACGGCAACTGATAGGAAAAATGGCAGGAAAATGAATTTGTATTGTCCGGGGAATTGCAGAAAATGGAGTACTGAATAGTAGAGGTGTTGAAAATTGAATTGAAGTTGTTATGAAAATTTCAAAGAAGAATTTAACGAGACCTGCTTTATTTGCTTTGTGCATGGCGTATACGTCAGGAATTTTGGATGCTTGAAATTGATTAGTATTATACAAATCAAGAAAAAAATTGTTTTACGACTACATATTAATAGCCACATTATTAACTTAATAACAAACACATAATAGAACGCATTATTATCTTCTGACAACCGACGAAGACCGAAGCCTCACACATCCAGTAGTGGCAAAAAAATATAATTTTGCAAAAAAAATATAAATGAACACCACCTAATGTCCCGCCCAGTATATCAAGAGATCAAGAGATATTGCTACAACACATAAAAAATTTATGAATTTGCGAAATAAAAGCCAGACGACTTTTCTTTCGGAAAATGTCTAGGGATTGCAATCCCGCATCATTTGGCGGCCTGCGGGATCCCGCATCATTTGGCGGCCTGCTGGATCCCGCACCAGGTATGCGGATCCGCATAGTCATGAAAAAGCCGTAAACTCTTAAAAATAACGCATATCTGTCAATATCGGTGGTATTATAATATGAAAATTAATGAGACTGCTTAGATAAGTATCTTACTTACCTTACAATCAAACTAATGTGATTTACTATAAAAACTAGTAAGACTTATTATCTCAGATTGAAAAATAATAAACATTTAAAGTGCCCAAAGTTACTTGTTAATTTAATTGCTAAGAAATTTGACTGATTTATAGTCATAGTAGTATAGTCTCGAGTATAGTTATAGTTAAGAGAGGGTAGACTTTAAACTTACGTAATTTTGTTGACTGAAATACTGTTGATTTTTGATATTTATATTAAAAAATTAAAGTTGGTTTGATAATTAATTAAGTAAACGTTAATTTATGGAATTTTATAAAATTAAAATACCGCGTATAAATATTTGAGGTTCATTTGCCCACAGTAACATATTACTTCAATTGATAAGAAAATTGACTGATTTATAGTCATAGTAGTATAGTTAAGCGAGGCTAGACTTTAAATTACATAATTTTGTTGACTGAAATACTGTTAATTTTAGATATTTATATTAAAAAACTAAAGTTGGTTTGATAATTAATTAAATAAACGTTAATTTATCGAATTTTATAAAATTAAAAAACCTATGCGGGATCCCGCGTATAAACATTTGAAGTTCATTTGCCCAGAGTTACTTGTTACTTTAATTGATAAGAAATTTGACTGATTTATAGTCATAGTAGTATAGTTAAGAGAAGCGTCACTTTAAATTACAAAATTTTGTTGACTGGCATACTGTTAATTTTCGATATTTATAATAAAAAATTAAAGTTGGTTTAATAATTAATTAAATAAACGTTAATTTATCGAATTCTATAAAATCAAAAAACCTATACGGGATCCCGCGTATAAACATTTGAAGTTCATTTGTCCAAAGTTCTTGTTACTTTAATTAAAAAGAAATTTGATTCATTTATAGTCATAGTAGTATAGTTAGGAGATGCTAGACTTTAAATTATATAATTTTTTTAACTGAAATACGGTTAGTTGTTGATTTTTATAATAACAAATTTAAGTTGGTTCAATAATTAATTAAATAAACATTAATTTATCGAATTTTATTAAATTAAAAAACCTATGCGGGATCCCGCGGGATCTCGCGGGATTAGAACCAATCCCGAAAATCCCCTGCAGGATTTAAAACACTGCGGGATTGCAATCACTAGAAATGTCTAATAATTTCATTAAATATGCCATTAATATTTTATGAAACTATCAGACAAATTTAATCCCACAACATTATGGCCAACCTACTCTATGTTAAGGGAATTGGATGCGCTATTTAAAAAATATTTTACTGCACGGTAAAGATTTACAGCCAAAAAGATTGAATCTATTCTTACAGTAGTCAAGCTATAGTATTTACTATGACGTCGCGCGGCCACGCACAATAAATAATTGGTCCGATCTATTCTCCAAGGTATAAAAACTAGTCAACTCGTTAATTCTAATAAAGATGCGAGATACATTCGAAATAGTCCATCCGCTGTTAGCGAGGAGCCGTCGATGCAAAATTTCTCGCATCGGGAAGGCAGAAAGAGCTATACGGTCTTCTGTCTGTATAACAGAGATAGGGCAAATGACACAAAATACTAGTTAAATTCCTATAAAAAGACTCAAAAATATTTGAAATTTTGGTTTTCGTTATTGTGTAGGTAATGAACGGCGCTTATGAAAATTAAAATAATAATTTGAATCGTTTTTGGTATTTTTTTCAGTTTAAATTTTATTTTTGCAATTTTTTAAGAGTTTGTTCTTACTTTGCTATCTTTAACTAACAAGTCATGCGACTCTATGTTATCAGTGGTGGCTGGTGAAATTTTAAAGTTATATATCTCTGTTGCTACTTACGGGATCCATGCCAAATTCACGGGTTTTGATAGTGAGCCTACCAGACATGTTTTGGTTAAAAAAAATATTTTGTAATTTGCAAAAAAAAAGTTGTATTTTGCCCAGGCAAATCCTGGGAAAAAAATGAAGAAGTTTAGGTATTTTATTTATTATTTTTTCTAAACAAATTTTACATCATTTTGTCCAAAATTTTTAAAGTTTAAGAGAAGATAATGTGTTGGTAGAAAGTCATTGGAATTTTTTTAAACCTAAAATATAATTTTAAAAAAAATTCAAATGACTATAACTTTCTACTAACACATTTTTTTCACTGGAAATTAAAAAAATTTCGACAAAATAAAATAAATAAATAAAACACTTAAACGTGTTCATTTTTTCCCAGGATGTGCCAGTGCAAAATTCAACTTTTTTTAGCAAATTTCAAAATATTTTTTTCTTTACCAAAACATTCCTAGTAGATTCACTATCAAAACCGCTGAACTTGGCATGGGTCCCGTAAGTAGCAACAGAGATATACACCTGTAAAATTTCACGGACCGCGCCTGTATGATATAAAACCAATGCCAAAAAAAAACCCTCTATCTTCACCTGTTACAAAGTTATCTCAAAATTACAAACGCGGTACAGTCTTTGTTTCAAACATCTCATTTTCACTAACAAGTACAAATGGGAGAGAGAGAATAGAAAGATCGGCTTCGTTAGGGGTTTCGTGCGGAAGCAAGTATTATCGAATGGAGACGAATCAAATACCCTTTCGTCGACTTGCATACGAAGGGGCGTATCTCAAAAATCCGTAACTTACAGGAGAGCAGTACAAAAAAGTTGCAAGAACTTGATCTCTTCTTACAAATAATCAGTTCAAAAATGTCTTAAGTAATATTGTTTTTTATGTAGATGACAACCGTAGAGAATATTACCAGTCATAAAATGTTACTTATTTTTCTATTTTTCAAGAAAAAAATGCAAAAAATTCGAGATACGCCTTTTCGTGTGCTGTTATTTTTCGGAATGGCTTATTTTCTAACCACATACGCCTTTTTAAATCAAATAACATCTACATAATGAATCATGAAATAATTTTTATGCGTACAGGGAAAGCAATAATATTACCTTAAATATGTATAAGCATTCAGAATCGAAATGAAAAATAAAGACTTTAGTTAAAAAAAAACAAACAAAAAATTATTCTACAAAAATTTTGTAAAACACATGTTAAAAATGGATTTATTTTTTTTTAAAGGAAAAGTGCCAGTAGTATTATGAAGAGGTGCAAAATATTAGGCTAAACAGGCAGAAATCTATTCGTTCGGAAGAAATTTATAAAACGCAATATGCTCTTACGCTCTTATTACTAGGGTAGTCCCTAGGAGAATTACAGCAATAGAATGATATTTTTTGCACAAGTCTAAGAACAAAATAATGTTTTAAAAAGCAATTTTGGTGTGTTATTTAAGATCAAGGGTAGGTATAATTTTGGTACAATCCACATTAGGAAATGAACTTATTTTTCCTACATTTTTATTAGTGTGTGTAAAGGTAGGTTATGAGAAATAATTTGATGCCCATCTGCAATAACAAAGTATATAATTATATTTTAAAATATTAAAAGCAGGAGTTATCTTTCAATTTTTTGAACCGGAACGTAAAGTTTTGCCAAACTAACTAATATTGTAACAAAAATGTTGCCAAAAACATGACTTTAAGCACATCATATTGCGTAATTAATTTAATTCATCGTTAAGACCCCTCTTCTTTTAAAACAAATGAGAAAATAAACAACTCCTTGGTTTTGTAGAGGCAATTGTCAGTTTAATCAACGATTAGCTAAAAATTTGGGCAGTTGCAGAAAAAAAATAACATTGTGTTAAACTGAGAATCTTTTGTTTTTAACAATGAATTAGAATTTAACGCTTGATTAAAAGTTTTCTGCAACCAGCTGTAAGAGTAGCAAAATTTCAGTCCACAAGACCTAAAGTTGAACAGGCTTGTTATACAACACAAAAAACGCAACACATCAACCAATCAGACGAGGAATTTAACTTCGGGAACAAAGGTGTACGTTTAGAGGAGTAGCATGTGGCCGCCTTTTTTGCCCAGGCTGTTATTGTTGTTTGTGTTGCGGTTTTTTTTATTACAGTGTAATTTGTGTATAATTATTTTTATTAAATCATAAAAAATTAAAAAAATATTTCAGGTTTATTTGGATTATATGCATATTCCCTACTCCGCAAAGCGTATGCAATTTTTTTGTCCTTAAAGTTTGGATCCTCGAATAGTTGTCAATTTGTCAACCCCCCCCCCCTCCTCAAAACATAGTAGTTTAAGTACGCCCCTGCAAAGAATTGCAGCCTAACATCATGATTTATAAAGATAAAATTTCCCCACATAACCTATTGAAATACAAAATCCTCTCCGGACCCCGAGAACCCTACAAGATGATTAAGCGGTGAATAATATAGGAAGTCTTGAGAAAGAGTAATACCGATTCTAAATCTACATAAAGCCTTCTTTTGCAACTTTGTTAACTGCACTTCTCATAAAAGTTTTAGAGTCGCCGCCGCCGGATTTCGACGTAACATTTTCCAATTCAGCGCCTTTGCATTATTTAGAAGTTGCGGTTTGAGCAAAATACCTGTTCGGGGAGTACTTTGGACAGCATTTGAATGTATTGAATGGGTATTTCTGCTTTGTTATATAGGATGTTCCATTAGTTGAAAAATGCAATTTCAGTAAAGCAGAATTATTATAAAATGAAACTGGGGGGGGGGGGGGTGCTTTTACTATGTAGAGAAAGAATAAGGGATATCTATCAGTGTTTAGAGGTCAAACACCTTTACACATATGTTTATAAGGAAAAATATTGGCGATTGTAATAAAGGTGGCGGTAACTGTTCTGCGCCACCATGGGCCATTTTGGTACTAGCACATTGAGCAATGTTTATATTTTGTGTAATTTTTGAACGATTTTTTAATCTTTCAAATTAGTTTTATTTCGTAAGTTATTGATGAAGTTCTAAATTATATTTAAATATAGGGACGAACTGCAACACAATTAACAAAAAAAATCATTTCAAAATAATCCTAGCGAACAAGTATATTTATACTCCGTCATTCGGCGAAATAATATTAGTGTTTTGTTGATGCAAACGCATTATATCTCTCTTGGGTTATAAAATAGAGTGAAGTATTCAAAATGGCCCAAGTGCCATCTTTTCTAAGACTGATATTATTACGGTTATAGAACCTATGTGTTACCAGTAACCTGCAACAAATGTATAGCGCTGTCGTTTACCATCAAGGATAAATTTAAAATTATTTTCGAACAGGCCCATGTGCCGTGAATGTTGCACGTGTTCTTTTTGACGCCAATTTTTGCCACTACTTGTAGTAAATACACGTGATTGTTGTAGTTGTAATTCCGCTCTTGTAACGGTCTTACGTGTTTAATTAGAGGCATATTTACCAATTTTAAAATGAATGGAAACGTGTCAATAGCGAGTAGCAGTATTCCAGAGGAACTGCAAAGAAAAAAAGAGGCAAAAGTACAGCGTTGCCAGAACTACCGCTAAAGAGGTATTTCTACCGCTTTAGAGAGTCATCTACCGTTCTCCAGTTTTAGCTGCGTAAAATACTGCTTTTTCGTTTGTACGCAAATTTGCTAGCGCCATCTCTTGGTGCTAATGTTGAGAGAGTTTTTTCAACTATAAATGTGTTTAAAACCCAATCAAACTCAGCAAGCGGCTTATTACAAGTTCTTGTTTTAATTTTAAGGGAAACAATGAATTAAGACGGCCAATGACCAAAGATATTTACAAAAATTAAAATATTTTAATGTACATAAGAGAAAATTAAATCAATTTGGTGGTTACCAAATTTATTATGACTTTTTTAAAAAATAATATATGGTTATTATAATATAAAATAATTGTATTTGTGTTAAAAATCTTGTTTATGTTTGTTTGATATAATATATTAAAATTGCAAATAAAAAAAAATTAAAAAAAAAAAAAAAAATCACAAAGTCAAAGTCTCAATTTGTTCAGGTTGGGTCAAATTGAGACTTTGACTTTGTGATTTTTTTTATTTGCAATCTAAATCAGGTCTCTTTGAGAAATGGACTACTTCTTCGAATATATTAAAATAATGGAGTATTATTTCACAATTACAGCTAAGCAAGAAATCGTTCAAGTACTTTCCATATCAATATATATTTTTTTAAAGTATAGTTATTAAAAGTCTATTTTAATTAATTAAAAAATTCAATGTGCAGTGAATATATTTATACATTCGCATTTTCTATTTCTATAAAAAGAAATAAGATAGAACGACAGGAATATACTATTTAGTTCACACTATCACACTAGAATTGCTTCCAGAGGGAGCTGAGACCAAACCGATTTCTCAATCTACCGTTTTCTACCGCTATTTTGGGTCAAGCGCTACCGCTTCTTGAAAAATTCATCTGGCAACACTGGCAACTGGTGATCTTCGTGAAAATACACAAGACCAAATAAATAGTGGAGCGCCTTGCAAAAAGCTAAATTTTTTCATGCCTGGATACAAAGGACCGTCTCAGGTAAGATATGTTTTCAGTTTTGTAATTACTACGATTTGTTTATTAAAATGTACTTTTCGAGCCCTAAGTTTGAGGTGAAAAATAACTTCAGTGAGGTATATTTTTCGTAGGGTGCAACTTTTCAAGGCACATGTTAGCATTAAAAACTAGATGTAAATCTTGCTGATTCACAGCCGAAAATAAAGGAAATTGGAAATATGATTCCATATTTAAACCAAAAAATTAACTATATTATGTGCAATTTCTTGAACACATGAAAAACTATTCAGGGTTTAGAAATTGTTTGTCAATGTTTGTATTCTGAATGAATACTCTGGGTTTTCTCGAGGTACAATGTCCTATATTTAGGCATTTTATATTTAGTAATGTCAAGAAAGCATCCCCAGATTTGCTAAAATGGCAGTAAATCTCCTCAATTCACGCCAGCAGGCTATAATAGGTCATAAAATACAGCTTGATTAGTACGAGATGAGCATTAAGCCTCTGTTCCAACGCACAATAGAAAGTCATCCGGTATTTATTTATGTCCTATATAGTTATTTACATACACATGCAAATGAGCCGGAGCTTATAACAAACATAAAGGCATTCGCGTCGTTGCGAAATATGACAAAATACGGTGATATCATGCACGAATACGTCCCCGGATCCATGTTTTGTTTATTTAATAATGCCCGACGATGAAATGATTTGCAAAATTTAATATGTCCTCATCTGCAGGGACATGTAACGGACTGATGACCTGCCGGTATTTTATAAAACAACAAACTGTTTATGCAATCGGGTGGAGTAGTTTGGAAATTAACGTCGACAGTGCTGAAATATTTCCATTGCAGCTGTAGTAAAATTAAAATCAAAGAAGACTTCTGGCATTGATCAGATACGTGCTTTTATTATTAACGACTCCGCTTATTGGCAAACCACTTTGTTTCATATTTAATATATCCCTTAAAACCTGTATTTTTCCAGACGTATGGCAAACAGCTCGGATATGTCCTTTACTTAGGTCAGGTGCTTCTAATCTTATAACTAACTACCGTCCAATAGCAATACTCCCTAACTTTGCGAAGGTATTCGAGATGTCTATGTGTAAACAAGTAAATATATCTTGTATCTTGTATCAAATCAAAAATTCAGTTGTGCCAGAACAACATGGCCTTTTACAGTAACGGTCTATATTGACCAACTTAGCTTGTTTCACACAATTAATATACCGGGCTTTTCACAACAAAAATCAAGTAGACGTTATTTGTACGGACTTCTCGAAGGCCTTTGATAGGCTGGACCATGGTATATTATTGAGTAAGATGCGAAAGATGAGCTTTGACACGGGATTAAGTCTATTTTTAAATCATATTTAGCAAATCGCGCGCATTTTGTTAAATATTCTAGCTATAGATCTAAACAGTTTATTGCTAGGGGTATATAATTTGTTTTTTCTTGTTTACACCATTCACATATTAAATTTTGGTCGTTGTGGAGTTCGACGCAGTCTGAAGGACCTGATACCTCTCGAAAAACATTGAAGTCATTCGCGAACAACAATTTATTTGCCAGTAATATCGGCTGTTATGTCATTTATAAATATTGTATATAAGTTACATATTCACTAAATTCAAACGATATTGACTTTACATACAAACTAAATGATACGTACAGGATCAAATCTGAATTAAAAAACAAACAGCTTTGGTTATGTCTTGACGAGACGACATATTATAAAAAAAATCAAATATAAATAGTATGTGTACTGGAACCTCTTAAACAGACATGTGCAATGTCACTGCTTAGATTGTTTTGATGAATTTTATTCTCTAAATCGTTCAAAAATACGTCAGCTGACAGTGGACTTAATGGGTTTCCCATTATTGAACCTTCGGTAGACAAATATATGACATTGTTAAATCCAAAATAATTTTGATCTAGACACACAGCCAATATTTCTAAAATATCTTGTTTCATGACAGGATTGGTATTGTTTTCAATTAATAAATTTTCTACTAAATTATAGGTAGAGTTCGAAAACTTTCCCGACTAAAATTAAACATTGATTTAATGAATGGCTTGATCATTACGGATCCGTTACTAGATTTACTAGAGAAAAAAGTTTAGCTATTGACAGTACCACTAAAGAATACATTGCGTTTAGAAGAGACACTCATCCCTTATAATATCACGACTACTCTTGAAGATAGCGAAGTAAGTAAAAGTGACTCAGGGGCAGAATAAGATACATATTATTATTCTTATTCGGGTATAGGTATACTTGTTTTCACTTGAATTAAATTTCCAAAATATATTCTTTTCATCAACTATTACAGTTGCTAATATTTATTTTAAGTATTCTTTCTGCTGTTAATATGTTACTCTGGACGCATAAGTTCAAATTGATTTTTTTGTAATTTAATAATAGAAAATGAATATGTTTCGTGTTAAATATAGACTAATAGCCGACAAATTCGTGGTAAATAGATTGTATGATAATACTAATTTGTTTCCGAGTCCTGATTTTTGTCCCAATTCCCCATAAGATCGCTGCACGGTGCGGCGTTTCTAATGTGATACGTAACACAACAAGCAAATTTAATTTATGATAGATCATCTCAAAAACAACTATCGTATGAAACAACCCTCGTATCACCAAACATCGTGTTAAACAAATTTAAATAAAATTTCCTAGCTCGATATCGCCGCATTCTCCCCTTTATGTACCTACTTCAATTTTCCGTATCAGTCCGGCCGTATCTGTCGTTCATAATAATGCAACATCTCAAGCTACAAGGCTTTCGATATTCAATACTTGCAATCCACTCAACGACGTCCCGTACCCTAGACATCAGATTTTGGAGTATATCGGAAACTCACTTTAGAGCGATGAAGAATTTTTGCATGCTCGTGCACTTTTAGTGTTTCTTTTCACAAAGGAAGGGTATTTTGCGAACATACATGTTTGCCAAAAGAAACTAAAGAGGTTGGTGAGTAAGTTTATTTCTATTTTTAAGATTACGGTTTCTAACTGATATCTGCTCTGTATTCCAGGCAACTACCGTAGATTTTAAAAGAAATATTCAGCGTCGACTACTGCTACTTTTGATTGGCATGTAATTCAATCAAGACATTAACACAAGAGCGTTGGCTCGGTTCGTGGAAAGTTTGAGAGGAATTAGACTAATCGCTTCACAAATTAGTACACACAAAAAACTGCTATGCTATTTTCAATAATAGTATTATTTTTGACCACTGTCACATTAGTTAAATTAAAGTTAAGGACGTGACCCCGCTGCCGGTGCCGGCAGCCATTATGGATGACGGTGCCGGCAACCCTAACGCTAGGCTTGCTGGGTGGCGGCGCTGGCAGCCGAACTGGGGGCCGGCAACATTAGGAAATGAATGTCAAAATAAGGTCAGAATCAAAATACCTTAATTCAATCAAAAAATACAAATCTATTATAGTGTAGACGTCTTGCTGTTTCCAAGATTAGTGAGGTCGTTTTATGTTATTTTACAACCTGTTTCTCTAATTACGTATTCCAAAATGATTTTTTTATTTGGCCCAGCCTTCAGGGCTTCTTGAGTAGTCAGTTTGACCTTTTCTGGCAAATTTTATCTCTGTTTTGCTAGAGAATTAAAATAAGCTTTGGTTGAGGTATGGTTGTGATTTTGTTCAAGCTCCAGGATGCATAGAAACTGTTTACACACAATTACTTTTAAGGAAATGCCAGCCTGGCAGCCTTGCTTATACGTAGAACATTTTGTTGACTTTTCATTTTTTGTCTTGAATGCCCTTCCACCTTTAACATAGGCTAAAAACAGATAATAGTATTTCAGAGCCGGATTAGTACCCACCACTGTATTAGGATTTCGTTGTCTTTTGTCAATTGTTCTGCTCTCACATATCCAAAACTCATTGTTTGTGGCTTTCTTGTAGTCCACCAAAACACAATTAAAATTTTCATATGAAGAAAATGTATCACCTACTTTCATATTTTATAGTTTTCACGCAAAATTAAAAAACACAATGTTTACATAGATATCAATTAAAAGACGTAACTATTATTATTTTAGGTTAGAACTGCCGGCATTCCATTTTGACCGTATTTGGAATACGGCGGCGCAGCGCTGCCGTCGGCACCCGAGAAATTCTGTACTCGGGTGCCGGTATAGACGTATAGACTCTAGAGGTTGGGGGAAACATTTTTATCCCGGTCTGGCGCATGCGTAATAACATCAAAAATATAAATGAGGCACTTGTTAATAAGTTTACCGATTTCTTAGCGTCAGTCATGTAGTGCAGTGGTATAGAACCGCGCTTGGTTCGAATCCGTGCTCGGCCGCAACTTTTTTTTAATTTTTGTCACTTAAAATATTATAAAAAATTAGGAAATCGGCTCTAAAAGGTGTATTGGAAACGGGTTAGCACTCCTTCCTCGATAAAAATTTTGTTTTGTCTTTTTCAAGGTCGCGATCAAAAAATTATTCGTGTATAGGTACCTTAACCTCAAAATCATGTTTTGTTTGTTGTCCAGAACGGTGGATCGGAGGGCACCCTAAGGTCGGAACAGGGTTAGCACCTGGTTAGGGGCCCTGACCAGTCTCTTTCCTCGCAAGCGAAGAGGGATTGATGCGAAAAAATCCACTATTGTTTTCCTCTGCGCATGCGGAAGCCCGAGATAAAAAAAGTGTCCCCCCAAACTCTAGACTCTTGTGGGTGCCGACACCGGTATCCATGCATTAGCATTTTGGGAACCGGCGCGGCGCCGGCAGCGTAGTCACTTCCTAAAGTTAATATTGTCTCAACAAAACATTCTTGAAATAATCCAAAAAAACATATTTTTTTAAATATAGATATATTATTGGAGTTCAAAAGTTTTCGTACTTCTTTGAAAATTATATTACCATTTTTTCAATGACCAAAATATTATTGGAAACCAATAAATTCTATTATTCCTTGGAGTGTAGAATTGTTAGAGCAAAAAAGTTAAACTATTTGGTGTGATTCAAATTACAATATATTTTATTAAACAAACAAGAACCGCAGTTTAAATAGAAAATCTAAAAATTAAGTCAATAATCCTTAAATCATGTTAATTAAAATAAACACTTCCATAAAACATATAAGGTATTAGAGAAATAATAAAAAATATTACTTTAATGGGTTCTATTGTTAGCTGAATAATTACTCCTAATGCTCGCGGACACCCTTTGGAGAGGTTAAAATTGTGCTGTTGCTATTTGTTGGTTGAATGAATAGTCGTTTAAGCTTGCAGCTTTACAGTTTATCACAGAAAAGACTGATTTTAAAGAATATAACGAAGACTGGGGACTTTGGTGGCCAAGGAAATTCTGACCTTCGTCCAAGCCGCCTCTGTGGAAATGTCCGGATAAAAAAATCTGTCACTCTTGCAGAGCTGTGATATGGAGCACCGTCATGTTGGAACCAAAGTGTGTTTCTTATATCCAGTGGTAGTTGATGAAAAAATTCGAATAATTCCTTGTTGGAAAAGTTCAAGTCAATTTCATAGGTGCCTGAAGTTAGCTTCGGATTTGGATTTACATTTTCCAACGAGTTGGGAAAATATAGAGAAAAAAAATTAAATAATGTTTTAAGTTTTTATGATAGTAGCTTGCAAAGTTACAAGATGACACAGAGTACAACTATAAATCACATTAATGAAAACTTTAACCTTCTAAACGGCCCCAGAATTGAAGTAGCCAGACCAAAAAAATTTAATAATTTCAGTTTGGCTTCAGAGGGTTTGCTCATTTTTTGAATTAAGCTTCTTTTTATAAATTTTATAACCCTTAATTTTCTGTATAATAATTTTACTTGCCTTATAGACCCTAAAAGGTAGTTTTCCTGTGCTAAATTTACATATTTTTAGCCAGATTCTCCAACGCTAGTCCGGTCTAATTTGACAACCAAAAGTTTTAAACTGACAAATGTAAGAATAAGGCAACTAAGTTTTATACTGTGAATTTATTTCTGAGCTCTTTTGCAAATGTGTAAAGAAAAGGGCAACTTTAGTACGTACTTTCGACAATAATAGAACTAAATTCATTACAGCAAGACATTCCAAGATGAAGACCATTTGGAAATCAAGCAAATCGCTAAAATACGATAATGACGACTTTATAACAATGACAAAAACCTGTCAAAACATAACTGATCAACTATAAGATCTTAATTTAAGCCAGTACTAAATATTAAACCTTCTTTGTGGATCTGAACGTTTAAGTTTAAATAATTTCGATCTGTCAGATTGGCTTAGGGAACCACTGTGCGTGACGCCGGTACTTATTTATTAAAAAGGCGTTTCGGCTTTTCTAATTTTATTGTGTAAATAGGTATGTTTTTGGATATTATTTGATAATTATGATGCAGGCTAATTCTTTGAAAATCGATATATTCAACACCTCTTTACTTCTTAGGCTTAGGAATTCTTTTAAATCTTAAGGTTTTTTTTTTCGTGTTTTAACATTTTATTGAAAATTATGTAAACTGGTTGTAAAATGGTTGATCCGTTAAATAAATAAGTAAATACATATTTATGTTGCGTCCTTTGTGTAGTGCTAGTATTTTACTTTAGTAATTGTGTTAACATTAACAATGAATTTAATTTTAAAAAGGTTACAGCAGCAATGCATTCATGTTTTTTGCGGTGTTTATTTGTAGGTAAATAATTTCTTGGCAGACCTAGGCACATTATTAAAAAGACCTTCCTTAAAAAAAAGTGTATTTTGCTTGTTATGTTGATATTACTAGTTACTCACAAAATTTGCCCCACCTGGAAGAAACTTCACGGGCCACGCCTGCTGGTGAACAGCACCACCTTTGACCCTTGATTGATTGTGTCCAAAAGAGAGCAATTCAACTTATAAATGACCCAGTCCTCACAAGAAAACTCCCTTCTCTCGCTCATTACCGTGCTGTTGGGGATCTGTCCCTCTTCTACCGATATTTCAACGGATTTTGCTCAGAAGAACTAACCGCTATTATTCGCCCCTTGCATTACTTTACTGTCCAGCTACAAAAATCTAGAACATCCCACTTCTCTCACTCATTCATAACTAAAGTCTCCGGATTATGGAATAAGTAGCCTGCGGAGGTTTTTGCTTCTCCTTCCAACCTCCTTCTCTTTAGACGCCCACGGTAAGTTAGTACTTACTTAAACTAAAAATCTAAGTGGGCTGCCCAAGATAATAAAAAAGAACCTAATAACACGGACTAAAAGCGTCTACAGCATTTTACTTTTTTTAGCTTTTATTGCAAGCTTATATAAACCTTCCTCGCTTCTCTCTTTCTAGCACTATCTCGGGAACAATTTATAATCATTTATTTATTCATTTTTATTGGCGGTTTTCGGAACTTTTATTAAAATCCCACTTCTGATTTATGCTCGCCGGTCTCTCGCATCCCGTTGATTAATTACTCATAATAAACGAGACGAGCCGGTTTTTATTTTGTCGCTTCGGCAATAAATCGTGTGATTTCGTGACGTTTGTTTAATTATTGCCGAATTTGCCAATAATTGAAAAGTAAATAAATTATTATCTATTATTGGATTATATTTCGTATTTGTTATAAATAATTTATAATTTCGGCTGTTAAAATTGATGTATAGTTCAATATTTTATCGTTGAAATTATAAAATTTATCATGGTTTCGGATTAATTCAGCCTGTGAGAATTTTTTTTTGTAATTGTCACCAAGAGTCCAGTAAGTTGCTTTTATTGATGTTATGAAATATACGTTGTAGCGTTTCGCTAGTGGACTAGCGAAATAATTAAGCTTTTGCATTTATATATATATATATATATATATATATATATATATATATATATATATATATATATATATATATATATATGTTTGAACGTAGACTTTCACGGATGGAGAAATGTGAAGAAATATTGATCCGGGAGTACATCCGTTCGTTTGTTAAATTCCTATTGGAATCTGGCAGACGTTTCGCCAAGGTCTCACTTGGCATTATCAATGCTTACTCGTTGCTGTCAAGTCGTAAACTGATGAATCTTGGTCGTGACTCTCGATATTTATAGCCTGCGCCGGAGGTTGTAGCGGTTCTGGTTGGCTGGTGTTGGCTCCGCCCCCTCAGTCGTTGCTTCGTTGGCTGTTTGTTGTGACGTGGTTGCGAGTTGATGCGCTTCGGCTTGCCGTTTTACTATTGTCTTCCATGTACTGGACAAATGCAGAGCGTCATCCCTTTTGTTTAGATGACCGGTCTTTTCTATTTCGATGGCTTCTAGTTTTGTAGTTTTCGACGTTTGCCAGTTGTCTGCAGCTATCAAAGTTGATTTTGTGTCCTGTTTGATGTTGATGTTGAAACAGGGCCGATGTAGTTTGTTTGTTTCTGATAGCCAGTTTGTGTTCTTCTAACCTGGCTGAAATTCGTCTGTTAGTTTGTCCGACGTACATTTTATTGCAGGTACCGCATGCTACACTATACACACCTTGGTTTTCTAGTTTAATTTTCTGTTTTGGATTTTTTAATGTTGTTCTTAAGGTTTGATGTGGTTTATATACAGTGGATATATTATGCTTACGAAGAATGCGACCAATCCTGTCAGTAGTTCCTTTAATGTATGGCAATATGGTTTTTGGTCTGCTTTCCGAGTCTTCCTGTTGTTTCTGTCTTGGATGCTGTTGCAGATCTAATGCTTTTCTAATTGTGTTGTCTTTATATCCATTCTGCTTTAGAGCAGTGGTTATCTTTTCTAGCTCATGAGGTCTGTTGTTGTCGCTGGTGAGCCGGATGGATCTGGAGATCAGCGTGTTTGCTACTGCCTGTATTTGTGATGGGTGGTGATGTGATTCGGCATTCAAGTATCTATTGGTGTGAGTTGGTTTCCTGTATACCGTGTGTTCTAGTCGTCCATGTTCATTTTTAAATACATGCACATCTAGGAAAGGAAGCCGATTGTTTTCTTCGAGCTCTAGCGTGAATTGGATTCGTGGGTGTATCGAATTTAGATGGTCTAAAAATTCCAGGAGTTTCTCTTTGCCAAAGGACCAAACAACAAAAACATCGTCGACGTATCTAATCCATAGTTTTGGCTTAAGATTCGCTAACTCAAGAGCTTCCTTTTCGAAATAAACCATAAAAAGATTGGCTACTGCAGGTGACAGTGCTGCTCCATCAATCTCTGTATATTTGTCCATCGTACATGAAATAGGCGTTTTGTAGGCAGTGTTTTGACAGTTCTATTATGTGCGTCGGGAGCTGTTCATTATCTGCTATTTGTTGCAGTGCTTCATTTACTGGTATGCTTGGGTACAGAGATTTGACGTCGAAACTTGCGATAATGTCGTGCTGATCTATGGTGAGGGAGTCTA
This sequence comes from Philopedon plagiatum, assembly GCA_963971165.1. Classification (NCBI taxonomy): domain Eukaryota; kingdom Metazoa; phylum Arthropoda; class Insecta; order Coleoptera; family Curculionidae; genus Philopedon; species Philopedon plagiatum. The sequence continues at coordinate 83,721,466 of OZ020193.1, forward strand.
TAATATGGGTGAATTCTTCAGAGTTTTTAACATAAGAATCTGCTTTTTCAACTATGGGTTGCAGTATACTAGCCAGGTATTTCTCTAAATTATGTGTAGGAGAGTTGAAAGCGCTGACAATAGGGAATATGCATGAAATTCAAATCAACCCGAAATATTTTTTATTGTATTCTCTATATAAATTAAATGATTATGGCGGTTGTTGTTTTCCATTTATTTTGGGTTTTATTAGCAAAAAAAAAGATTTAAAACTGCAAATTTTCGCACGAATTTCGGAACTTGTAAAACGCACTTCTTTTGTTTGTGACGTCACTTTTTTTATGACGTAAACGTTTTATAATGCCTAGTGTAATGTAAATTTCAGTATTAATTCATTTTCTTGATTGTTTCCCGAAGATTAGTACATTTAGTTGATAGAAAACCTTTTATTTGATTAAAAAAATTGTTTAGAAATGACCAAAACGGAGTGCGTGCAAAGAAAATCGGATAATTTGCTGGAAGTTGATGCCCTTTAGAGAGGGTTCCTTTTTTGCCTTCAGAATTTCGTTACCAATACTTATTATTTATTATACTATGAAAATAAATTTACAGTCACATATGCTTACTTGAATTTGGCGATACTGACCTTTATAGATACCGCTTTATGTAAAATTTTTGATTAATTTTGCAGTACGTATACTTTCTTCCAGCACCGGCTCTTTTGGACACGAGAAAATGAAGTTTTCCAAGTCATTAGCTGGAGAATTCTTTTACACTGGCATAATATAATATCTGTAGGTTAGTTTTTTAACATTTTCTACTGTTTAATAAAAAGGATTATTAACAAAATACGATATAATCGAAGACAAACAACAAAATCAAACTTATCTAACCCAACCACACCAGATAAAGCGACCGTCACACTGAAGAAGCAACGTTGCCACCGCTGCAAACACCTGCGTGTTCGATTGACAATAATTGGATCAATCAGGATCACTTTACGTCACTTCAATGCTATTTTATCTCTTTGCACTGCCATTCCCTTAAAGTTCGTCAACTGATCCGGATCAATCCGATTTTGTCATTCGAACACGCCAGTGGCTAAAAAAATGACACGTGAAAAACCGAACCGACCCTGTCATCATTAAAGCTTTGCAAACGGAGGTAAATCCAGAGACGGCTCTAACCTAGTTGGAAATAAAATTAGGATTCGATGTGAAAATAAAATACAAATATTTATTTACCCACATTGTGTTATTTGAAAGTGCGAAATACGAAAATCCCATACAGGGTGTCTGAAAAGTCTTAGCATGGGCAAATATCTTTACTATTAATTAAGATAGAGACACCAAATTTTAGTTTTATCTTATTGGTTAATAAATCTACTTTTTTATGTAATTTGACTTTTACCATCCCCTTGGGGGATTACGCTAGGGAGTTGAGGTCAAAAATTTTAAATGCAACCCTATGCCGTGTGGTACCTCATTTTAAAGATCTTTTCTCAGATGTTACTTCTTGGCAGAGTTCCAAAACGGACTTTATTACTGCCAAGAAGTTCATGGTGGCCAGTCTAAACAACTTTTAACGTAATTAGTAAGGCAGTCACTGTTGGTCTGTTACCAGAGGCGTCGATGCCGAAAATAAGTACATACGGTATTTGACAGAAATAATTTAATTGATGAGCGTTGCCGTGATTGTATGAAATAAAAAAAAAACGGTTGAGTGCAAGTTCGACTCGCGCATAGAGGGTTCCGTGAGACATACAATATTTTGAATTTCTCACAGGACGCAAAAGTCTCAATAACTATGGTAAGGCTAATGCTTGAATAAATAAGAAGAAGCGGCCATGCCGGAAATATGTCAGTGCGTAATATAACTGATTAGTAAGGCTGGCACGGTTGGTCACAATGTCACATAGTTATGTTCAAAAAAGTAAGACGTCATAAAATCGTACAAATATGTTAAATACGTAGTTGTAGTTTTACTATTGGAGATATATTCTTGAAAGTGGGTAGGTTTCAATGTAGACACCAAAGTACATCTCCTGAAATTTCGTGCGCATGTCTAGCCCTCTTAGTTTGATTGGGTGGTACGCATTTGGGTCTACTGCGCAGATGTCAAAAAACAAAATATAAAAACGACAAATGAAGAAGTAAAGTTGGAAAAAAGTTAGAAAAAAAGTGCCCCATAAAACAAAAAATAGCAGCGCAGACTGGTAGGTACTGTATGGCACAAGAGGTCGACTAATGGTCGACTTGTGCCCCGCCTGATTATACGATTTACGATTTATAATTTTTATAGGCTTGCCATGTAAAAATGCATTAAAATACGGGAGTTGCGGTAAAATGTTGCGGTTTAATGACTTTTAAAAGAAGAGGCCACCCGGCATAGGTTTGCATTCAAAATTTTTGATCTCAACTCCCTAGCGTAACCCCCCAAGGGAGTTGAAAAAGTCAAATTGCATAAAAAAGTAGATTTATTAACCAATAAGATACAACTAAAATTTGGTGTCTCTATCTTTATTAATAGTAAAGATATTTGCCCATGCTAAGACTTTTCAGACACCCTGTATGGTATTTTCTTATCTCGCACTTTTAAATAACACTATGTGGGCAAATATAAATATTTGTATTTTATTTGCACATCGAATCCTGATTTTATTTCGCAATAGGTTAGAGCCGTCTCTGGATTTACCCCCGTTTGGAAAGCTTTAGTCATCATCGTTTGCCTAGTTGCCTACCTAACCCCTAACCTTGTTTATTTTTGTGGAATCGTTTGTGGAAAGTGGTATTTAGTTTTTAAAAATGTAACGCAGACATGCAATGTATCACTATGTAAATAGAAGAAATTGGTAAGTAATTACTAATTATTCTATAAACATATATTTTAATTATATGCACACTTTACACAACACAATAGTATCATAGACTAAATAATACATAGACGAACACTGGCGTGTAACAAAAATGGACCAAAAAGCGGGCATCTATTGAGACATTTTGAGGGTTTAGTGGTTTATGGCTTAGAAATTTGTTTGTCCACAATCCATACGTTTATATGTACTAAACTGCTGGCCAATTCAAGCGGGACAAACTAAATTTTTGATAAAATTTAGAGTGGAATATTTTCGAAACGAAAAAAGATTTTGATTTAACTTTTTCAGTATGTAATTGAATAGTTCTTCTAATTTTTATACTTCAAGGCACTATTGCTAGCAGTCGCTGCAACTCTATTTTACAGGGTGTTAAGTGAAACCCTGACTTTTTTGGAAAAGTTTTCCAGTTCCGAGAATCTAGGAAGAATTTTTTTTGAATTTTCTTTTCATACTAAAATGATCCATGGTCAAATACAAAAAAACAATTTCTCCGGATTTTCTCTATTTTCATTTGTTTTCCGTATACAGGGGTTAGTCGAAATTATCGACTTCTTCTTACAAAGGAACCCCTAATTTGGCCGTTTATTCACAAAAAGCGAAAGACCAAGTAAATTTGTAGTTTGAAGTAGTCCAGCTAACAAAATTAATACAAATTTTTGTACAGGGTGTAGCAAGTTTGGATCACGGGCTAGTAAATTATTATTTTTTAATTTCTACTACTTTTTCCTAAGTTAACTATTAATTATCACGTGCTACGTTAAAGGGTTAAAATTTGTTAGGTCCGATAACAGTACTGGTTAGAAAGATCCTTTTTGCCCAAACGGGTTTTTCATTTTTTGTCTAGTCCCATTTTTAGTGATTAAACGGCTCGCATTTTGAACCTAACTTTTTGCAATTGCATCCATGAACGATTGAAGTGAGAGTGCTTTTTTGGTGGTACATAATGAATGTTTTATCCAACCAAAAAACATGTAGTGGCCAAACAGCTAATGATGCTTATTCGAAGAATTTTTTAGCATTATACAGGGTTGCAAAAAATATACCACCTATACTTTATATGGAAGTCATGTGATTTTCAAATTAATTGAATATAGTCCCAATTTTCTTGGAACTTTTTGCCGAAACTGTTTTTGAATTTTTTTGTCTGGTCCCATTTTTAGTGATACAAATGGCTTGCGTTTAAAACTTAACTTTTTGCGATTGCATTCATGAACTATTGAAGTGGACATCGTTTATTGGTTTAACCAACCAATAAAAAAGTGTCGTGGCCATAGAGCTAAAGATGCTTATTCGCTGCTTTTGTCCGCGTTTGCCCAAAACATATCACCTACATTTTATATGAAAATCATGTGATTTTAGAGTCCTTTAGGTATTCATAAAGTTCCTTTTTGCTATATTAATAATTATTAAAGAAAATGTCCTACTTATTATTAATAAAATCTAGTAACGATACAGATAAAAAGAATAATATTCATTCGGAACTTTTTCACATTATACAGGATTGTGCAGAAGTTACTACTTATAATAGAAGCCACGTGTTTCTCGATATCTTTGGATTTTCGTAAACTTCGATTATTCATTATAAAAGAAAAATATTTTACCACTGCTCTAAAAAGTCAGTACATGGCATTGAGAAATTTTAATTAATAAGAAGTGTCTTAAATTAATAGTCACGGAGTACATTTTTCTCGTCAAAAATTGGAGATGGATAGTGAATTCAACTGAACAAGTTATAAAATTCTGTATAGCGTAGTTTTTAGAAGGTATAGAAATTTCAGAAGATTTAATTACTTTTGAAAGTACTCGAAAAGATACGTAATTTTCAAATTTAGTAGTTATTTTTCCCGGCATTACTTTAGGAGATCCAAAATGTAAATTTTGGTTGTTACTTTTATAGGTAAACAGAAAACGTTTTAAATTATAGAACATTTTTTTTACTTGAAGGTATTATAAAAACTTGCAACTAACGAAAACAAAACAAATCTTAATACCTAGTAGGACCTCCCCTTACATTTATTATCTCTTGGCATCTTCGAGGCATGCTTATTACCAAATTATTGACAAATTCTTGCTGAATATTTTCCCACTCCTGAACAATGGCGTCTGCAAGTTGTTCTAGAGTCTGAGGAGGATCTTCCCTAGAACTTACCAATAATTTCAATTTAGACCAGACGTGTTCGATAATATTCATGTCTGGTGATTTTGCAGGCCAGACCATCCTGGTAATATTATTAGCTTCCAAAAACTCTTGCACAATGCGTGCTCTATGAGGTCTGGCGTTATCGTCAATTAGCACAAAATCGTTCCCAAAATTGTTTGCAAATGGTAGAACGATATTGCTTAAAATTTCGTCCCTATATACCTGACCGTTAATGGGCTCCAATGTTAAAAAAAGTTCCGTTTTGCCATTAAACATTACACCACCCCAAACAGTAACGCCTCCACCACCAAAAGGTTCCTGAGGAGCCATATTCTCCTCCATATACCGTTCGCCACGTTCACGCCAAACTAATATTCTGCCGTCCGAGTGAATTAAATTAAATCTTGACTCGTCTACAAACATGCAGTTTTCCCAGTTATCTAATGGCCAATTGCGATGTTCATATGCCCACTGGAGACGTCTTCGCCTATGCTGTGGTAGAAGTCGCACACATTTAGCACGTCGCCGAGCTCTAAAATTAAAATTTTGGCTTAAAAATCTGTAGTATAGGTGTAGGGAATGAACCAATAAATAAGCCAACAGTAGCTTTTATTATACTAAAATGCAAAATTAGGTCAATTTTCATAACGTTAGTTCTAGGGAAGAACTAAGGAACATTACGCTGCAAGCACAAATAATGTGTTTAGGGTCGCCTATCAAAACTTTAATTTATGAACAACTTAGTTCAAGTTTACATTTATAATATCGGTGCGCAAAATCCAAGATTCACGCCTCAGCTGACGTCGATATTATAATAGCCGACTTACTAAAATGAAACACTAAAAATATTGGTACAAAAAATAAGATCTCATTTGAAGTAACTCACCTTAAGTTATTATTGTTTAAAGTTCTTCTAATGGTCCTATTGCTCACACGAATGTGTGTTCTTGCTCTGAACTCCTGGTTAATTTTCTCTGATGGAATTTTTCGCCTTCGACGAGCCTCTCTAACCAACCATCTTTCATCTGCAATGCCGACTTTCTTTTGGCGACCTCCCCCATAACGATAGTTTGCACTTCCCGTTTCGTGGAAGCGTTGACGCAGTCGAGATATTGTACTTCGCCCAACCCCGTACATATCCGCAATAATACTAATTTTTACCCCATCTTGTAGTAAACGCAAACAATTAGCTTGTTCTTTTGCACTTAATCGAGCCATTATAAAGGATAATAACGCACCAATTCAATTCATTGGTAACTGTCAATAGCAAAGAAAATGTTTTATTTTTTGGCCTACTAGATCTTTTGACTAAGAAATAGAAACGCCGCTAAATTAACAGAAATCCACCTGCAAAGTATAGGTGGTATATTTTTTGCAACCCTGTATAATGCTAAAAAATTCTTCGAATAAGCATCATTAGCTGTTTGGCCACTACATGTTTTTTGGTTGGATAAAACATTCATTATGTACCACCAAAAAAGCACTCTCACTTCAATCGTTCATGGATGCAATTGCAAAAAGTTAGGTTCAAAATGCGAGCCGTTTAATCACTAAAAATGGGACTAGACAAAAAATGAAAAACCCGTTTGGGCAAAAAGGATCTTTCTAACCAGTACTGTTATCGGACCTAACAAATTTTAACCCTTTAACGTAGCACGTGATAATTAATAGTTAACTTAGGAAAAAGTAGTAGAAATTAAAAAATAATAATTTACTAGCCCGTGATCCAAACTTGCTACACCCTGTACAAAAATTTGTATTAATTTTGTTAGCTGGACTACTTCAAACTACAAATTTACTTGGTCTTTCGCTTTTTGTGAATAAACGGCCAAATTAGGGGTTCCTTTGTAAGAAGAAGTCGATAATTTCGACTAACCCCTGTATACGGAAAACAAATGAAAATAGAGAAAATCCGGAGAAATTGTTTTTTTGTATTTGACCATGGATCATTTTAGTATGAAAAGAAAATTCAAAAAAAATTCTTCCTAGATTCTCGGAACTGGAAAACTTTTCCAAAAAAGTCAGGGTTTCACTTAACACCCTGTAAAATAGAGTTGCAGCGACTGCTAGCAATAGTGCCTTGAAGTATAAAAACTAGAAGAACTATTCAATTACATACTGAAAAAGTTAAATCAAAATCTTTTTTCGTTTCGAAAATATTCCACTCTAAATTTTATCAAAAATTTAGTTTGTCCCGCTTGAATTGGCCAGCAGTTTATATAGATATATGATGGTGAACAAACAAATTCCTAAACCATAAACCAGTAAATTCACATAAATGTTTCAATGGATGCTTAAGCTTTTTTTACAACCATATAGATTTTTTGATGAAATACATGATGATGATTTTAGGTACACTTGCTATATAAAATACATCAGGCAAAACTCTTAAAATTTATTTAAACGCTTTATTTTGCACTTTCTTAGGTTTTATTTAAATCTTATTATAGTTATTAAGTATATCCAAATGACAATCTTATTATGCTCATACTCATAACCTTTCTCATAACCATAACATAACCTTGGATGAATAAAGACAGTCCTTGAGGTAATCCTGGTAATCAGGTTATAAAACTTCACTTTAAAAATGTTGTAATAGTCCAGATTCATACCAAACTATTGCCAAAGCCAATTATTGAGCTACAATATTATTGTCTAAACTAATAATAAAATAATTATTTAATTCAACTGTCTAAAATTTTTTTAAATAAATAAAGACAAAACGTCAACCACAGATACAGAAGTGACCGGTAGGGGCGTAGAAGGTATCGACTATGGCGGTGTTGCCGTATCCCCTTTTAAGTCACCTTAATTTGAGTCGCCAACACGTTCAGTGTAGATTGCCCATAACACTGCGTGACGTAACTTTTTTGAGTGAGCAAATGGCTGCTTTTGAAACTGTAATAAATTATTCCGAAAAGTAAAAATTTTTTTTAGCTAAATTATCCCAGTAATTTTCTTCAAAATAGCATTTTTGGGGTTGTAATGACTTCTTTAAATGATTTATGCAGTAAAAAAAAAATGTGCATATTCCTTATTGGTCGTAAAGGTGCCCCGTCTTTGTGGATTTTTGGGAGACCGTAGAATTTCGGGCATCGACTCGATTTTTCTCTAGGAATAAGCTTCTGTTTAATATCTTCGTCTATGGGTGATCCTATTATTTTAGATGTACTCCCGGATCAATATTTCTTCACATTTCTCCATCGGTGAAAGTCTACGTTCAAACATTATACACCTCTACGGGGAGGAGACCTTCAAAGCCACTAAATTCTACGAAAAGCTGAGAGAGAAAAGATGTACTTTGTTGTGCAACCTCAACTTTTTAATAAACTGCCGCAATGAGAATCTGCGCCCAACTTTCACGAAACTCTCCTATCACACCAAAACTAGGAGAACAGAAGCCATACTGGACAAAGCAAGCACCGCTCTACTAAAGGAACAAATAAGACGAACCCGTCATGAAGTAAGCGACATCGAAGGACAACTTTACAAACTTCACCTAAGCCTTAGCCGCCAAATTCATCAAACGCTGTGGGACCGTCTTGAGCTCCTAACGCACTGGCGCACCGAAGCTGATAAACAATTAACATCCGAAAAACTTCAGAAAAAGCTAGAAAATCTGCAAGCAAACTCCAGAAGACAACCACAACGGCCAGTGTCGAACAACAGCCATACGGTACACAACATATCAAAATACCAGCTCTCCGACGCCGAAACAAGTGTACTAAGCAAAGGATTTAACTATGCAGTTGCCCCAAGAAGAATACCTATGGAAGATATTATCTCTAACATCGAAACAAGCCTATCATCTTTAGACGAACAAACGGCGGAGCAAGTACGACAAGATGTCACGAGGATCCTGAAGTCTTCCAAACCACCTCAACCTAATCTAAGTCACCAGGAGAAACAAGCTCTCAAGAAACTGAATATGGCTGAAAACATCACTATTCTGCCAGCCGATAAAGGAAATGCCACTGTCATCATGAATTCTGAGGACTACAACACAAAAATGAAACAACTCCTAAACGATCCAAGCTACAAACCTGTCTCCAGAGACCCTACAACATATTTGGAAAAAACAACGAAGTCTAAAATAATAGGATCACCCATAGACGAAGATATTAAACAGAAGCTTATTCCTAAAGAAAAATCGAGTCGATGCCCGAAATTCTACGGTCTCCCAAAAATCCACAAAGACGGGACACCTTTACGACCAATTGTCAGCGCTTTCAACTCTCCTACACATAATTTAGAGAAATACCTGGCTAGTATACTGCAACCCATAGTTGAAAAAGCAGATTCTTATGTTAAAAACTCTGAAGAATTCACCCCATATTATAGACTCCCTCACCATAGATCAGCACGACATTATCGCAAGTTTCGACGTCAAATCTCTGTACCCAAGCATACCAGTTAATGAAGCACTGCAACAAATAGCAGATAATGAACAGCTCCCGACGCACATAATAGCACTGTCAAAACACTGCCTACAAAACGTCTATTTCATGTAGGATGGACAAATATACAGACAGATTGATGGAGCAGCAATGGGGTCTTCACTGTCACCTGCAGTAGCCAATCTTTTTATGGTGTATTTCGAAAAGGAAGCTCTTGAGTTAGCGAATCTTAAGCCAAACCTATGGATTAGGTACGTCGACGATGTTTTTGTTGTTTGGTCCTTTGGCAAAGAGAAACTCCTGGAATTTTTAGACCATCTAAATTCGATACACCCACGAATCCAATTCACGCTAGAGCTCGAAGAAAACAATCGGCTTCCTTTCCTAGATGTGCATGTATTTAAAAATGAACATGGACGACTAGAACACACGGTATACAGGAAACCAACTCACACCAATAGATACTTGAATGCCGAATCACATCACCACCCATCACAAATACAGGCAGTAGCAAACACGCTGATCTCCAGATCCATCCGGCTCACCAGCGACAACAACAGACCTCATGAGCTAGAAAAGATAACCACTGCTCTAAAACAGAATGGATATAAAGACAACACAATTAGAAAAGCATTAGATCTGCAACAGCATCCAAGACAGAAACAACAGGAAGACTCGGAAAGCAGACCAAAAACCATATTGCCATACATTAAAGGAACTACTGACAGGATTGATCGCATTCTTCGTAAGCATAATATATCCACTGTATATAAACCACATCAAACCTTAAGAACAACATTAAAAAATCCAAAACAGAAAATTAAACTAGAAAACCAAGGTGTGTATAGTGTAGCATGCGGTACCTGCAATAAAATGTACGTCGGACAAACTAACAGACGAATTTCAGCCAGGTTAGAAGAACACAAACTGGCTATCAGAAACAAACAAACTACATCGGCCCTGTTTCAACATCAACATCAAACAGGACACAAAATCAACTTTGATAGCTGCAGACAACTGGCAAACGTCGAAAACTACAAAACTAGAATAATACGAGAAGCCATCGAAATAGAAAAGACCGGTCATCTAAACAAAAGGGATGACGCTCTGCATTTGTCCAGTACATGGAAGACAATAGTAAAACGGCAAGCCGAAGCGCATCAACTCGCAACCACGTCACAACAAACAGCCAACGAAGCAACGACTGAGGGGGCGGAGCCAACACCAGCCAACCAGAACCGCTACAACCTCCGGCGCAGGCTATAAATATCGAGAGTCACGACAAAGATTCATCAGTTTACGACTTGACAGCAACGAGTAAGCATTGATAATGCCAAGTGAGACCTTGGCGAAACGTCTGCCAGATTCCAATAGGAATTTAACAAACGAACGGATGTACTCCCGGATCAATATTTCTTCATATATATATATATATATATATATATATATATATATATATATATATATATATATATATATATATATATATATATATATACATATATATATATATATATGTATATATATATATATAGTTTTTAATTTTGTTTTCTTGGGGATTTAGTCCGTTGTGTCACAACGGACTAAATCCCCAAGAAAACAAAATTAAAAACAATATATATATCAACAGTCCTAAAACCTGCCAAAAATACATATATATATATATATATATATATATATATATATATATATATATATATATATATATATATATATATATATATAGTCGCTTTATAGCGTTCTACGCCTTGCGATTCCCACTCTCCACTGTTTTCTATTATTCCATTCGCCGTCATCTAGATTTCTTTCACTCATGGCTTCTTTTTCCCTGATCCCAGTTCTTTCTTAGTCATCCTCTTTTCCTTCTTCCCTGTGGTTACCGTTCTAACAGTTGTTTTTTTAACCTACTCTCATCCATGTTTCGAACATGCCCATACCATTTAAGCTGTTTCTTCTGAATCTCTTCTATAACTGTCTTTTGAACTCCCATAACTTGTCTGACATAATTATTGGTTTTGTGTTCTGTTCTTGATAATATTCTAGCTGATGTTCTTATTGCATCTATTTCTGTGGCCCGAATTTTTCTTTTATCATTCTCTGTCACTGTCCATATTTCGGATCCGTATGTTACCTTAACCTTTGAATTATATAAACTTTAAATATGCAAAAATTGAGAATAAATTCTCTAACCACCTGAAAATTCCTTATACAATAAGGATTTCAACAAATATTGGTAAAACAGCTATTCTCCGGGCTATATGCCCCTCCGAGCGCTGAATTACATACCAAAATTTGCCGTATTTTCTTCTAACACAGTTAGATAAGAAAATACTGTTTCAAATGCAAGAAACTACCAGGAAGAAGGAAGCTTTTTCTTTAGTTAGAATGTCGTCACCTGCAGACCGGTTTCGAACTCGTTGGTTCTCATCAGTACAGGATAGACGAACATACCAACCTTCCGAAAAAGTAATCCCTTAAAGCTACAACTGTCGTACTGCATAAGCAGTGAGACACAGGCAGCGCCATCCATTAGCAGTTTCAAGCATTCAGAGTAGAGTTTACCGTAAGGTAAAATTATCAAACGTATGAATGAAAGTCTACTTGTCAGGGGTACATATAAATATGCAATTTATATGTACCCCTGACAAGTAGACTTTCATTCATACGTTTGATAATTTTACCTTACGGTAAACTCTACTCTGAATGCTTGAAACTGCTAATGGATGGCGCTGCCTGTGTCTCACTGCTTATGCAGTACGACAGTTGTAGCTTTAAGGGATTACTTTTTCGGAAGGTTGGTATGTTCGTCTATCCTGTACTGATGAGAACCAACGAGTTCGAAACCGGTCTGCAGGTGACGACATTCTAACTAAAGAAAAAGCTTCCTTCTTCCTGGTAGTTTCTTGCATTTGAAACAGTATTTTCTTATCTAACTGTGTTAGAAGAAAATACGGCAAATTTTGGTATGTAATTCAGCGCTCGGAGGGGCATATAGCCCGGAGAATAGCTGTTTTACCAATATTTGTTGAAATCCTTATTGTATAAGGAATTTTCAGGTGGTTAGAGAATTTATTCTCAATTTTTGCATATTTATATGTACCCCTGACAAGTAGACTTTCATTCATACGTTTGATAATTTTACCTTACGGTAAACTCTACTCTGAATGCTTGAAACTGCTAATGGATGGCGCTGCCTGTGTCTCACTGCTTATGCAGTACGACAGTTGTAGCTTTAAGGGATTACTTTTTCGGAAGGTTGGTATGTTCGTCTATCCTGTACTGATGAGAACCAACGAGTTCGAAACCGGTCTGCAGGTGACGACATTCTAACTAAAGAAAAAGCTTCCTTCTTCCTGGTAGTTTCTTGCATTTGAAACAGTATTTTCTTATCTAACTGTGTTAGAAGAAAATACGGCAAATTTTGGTATGTAATTCAGCGCTCGGAGGGGCATATAGCCCGGAGAATAGCTGTTTTACCAATATTTGTTGAAATCCTTATTGTATAAGGAATTTTCAGGTGGTTAGAGAATTTATTCTCAATTTTTGCATATTTATATGTACCCCTGACAAGTAGACTTTCATTCATACGTTATATAAACTTTACTTTGTCCGGCTGTGTTTGACCAGAAACAATCGAAGCCCTCAAAGACAATATTCGAGTTGGTTTTCGTAAAATAAAGCCTTAAATATGCGTAAATGTGATGCAATGGGATTGTTGATTGTCCGCAGATCATAGATCATTCAGGTTCATGGATTGGCGGCACGGCTGAAACCAACATTTTATTTACCTATTCTACGAACAAACCTTCTTCTATTTTCTCCCGCGTTTTTTATGAGTAAAAATCATAACAGCTGCCAGGAATAGTTCGATATTTTTAATTGTAGTATCAAAACTCTAAAAACTACATTTTTAACACTATGTGATCTATAATTGCGATATACAAAAATATTTTGATACTTATAGTTAAGAACTTAGATTTTTTTGACTTATGTTGTATATTCTGTATTTTTCCCACCCATAATTGTTTGTACTGTGGGCGGTGTATCTAAATAAATAAATAAATAAATAAATATAGGTACAATCGTACGAGAAATTGCTCACTTGCTTTCCCACTATCACAGAAGTTGTCAATTCGTATACGTTTGTGTATAGCACCCCTGGGTGAAGCTTCACGTTTACGTTTAGAACTTATTTTTTCTTATCTCCTGATGTCACTTGTTACTGAGGGCAAATGGCTGCTCTTTAAATTGTAATAAATTATACAGAGAAGTAAAAAAAAATTTGGTAAATTATCCCAGTAATTTTCGTCAAAATAATATTTTTATAATGACTTCCTTTGAACGATTTATGCAATAAAAAAAATACATGCTTATTTCGTATTAGTCGTGAGTGTAGGGATTAAAACTTAAAAATATATTGTTTTAATTTTGAAAACAGAGCAATGTCGATAACACCCCTTTTTCCAATTTACTTTATTTAATCAACACTACTGTAAAAAGCAATATTATATATACCTGGTACACTTATTATTACATTGTACTCGCCGCTACTGACTTTCTGATCTGATTATCGATGCTAATATACTCAGAGCTACTACAGAAAACTTTATTAGATCAGTGGCGATCGGTGGCATGAGGCAGGTGAGGACCGGCCCCACTACAATTAATTTAAAATGTGAAAATGAAAATATCCGTAAGACTGATTGATGCTTTGTTTTGCTCTTCTTCATCACATTACTTCGAATCTAAAACTTTTTACGTATATTTGGCAATTTTATGAAGGTCGAAAGGTTTAGCAAACGTCTATAAATACACTTTTATTTACAAGTTAAGGAAGCTCTGATATTTGCGTATTCGACTAAAAAAGAACCGCACGCGATATTCGCAGTACGCGCCTGTATGCTAAAAAGTTCTTGTCTGAGAGAACGCCCTATGCACTAGAGGCCCGGTGGGCGCTAGACTCTCGTCGCGGCTGGTCTCTGCACATGTATGAATGGTCCTGTCTTTATTGAATCTGTTTATTTTACTCACTCCCACGCGCAAATTTTTTGCCTCCTGATTTAGATATTTTATTTGAGAGTGGAGCCGAGCCGCGTTATGATGTTTTATTGCTGCAACAAAGCATCATTTTCTGTGCGTTCTCAACGTGAAAAAATTGACACTAATGGGAGGCCTACTTCAGAAGTTACTACTAGGTATAAACGTACTTATATAGACAAGAACCGAAAATAAGGACCTAATTAACAATAATGTTGTGTTTGCCTATCAGGCGTTATTTTATGAAGTGCTTGATAATGATCAGATTACAGATCGCTTTAACGATATGAACTAGTTATTATTTTTGAACTTAATATAACTAAACGGTTTTTGCCGATTTTGACGTATCATTTCCAAACCAGTTACCTATTTAACAATTTAATACAAAGTTATAAAAATCTTTTCCAAAAAAAAAACGATTGAAAATCGAGTTTACAATTTTTTGCTGATGAACAGTTCCATTCCTTATCTTTGCCAGAGATCATAGAGACAAACAATGTACAAAAATGACCTAAAGGAGTTTATACTAGAAAAGTACAAATTATTAGTAGCACTAACTGCTGCAACTTCGGTTTCAGTTAAACGAAATTTTTCAGCTTTAAAACTCATAAAACTTATTTGAGAAATTCAATTGCACAAAGAAGGTTAAATGGTTTGACTGTAATGTCTATAGGAAAGGGCTCAATAAATAAAATGTATCCCTCTGACTCATTTTATGACTGAGTAATACGATTGTTTGCGATCAGGTGCAACAGAATTAATCTATAAAACAAAACGTAATTTTGGATTTTTCTTAGTTCGTTTTTAAGTTTGCCATTTGATTACCGTTTTATGTTATTTTTACCTTTTGATGTGTCTTTCAAATAAAACTATATTATGTGTTATATAATAACCTTTTTGGGCTCACCTCTTTTACTGACCACGGATCGCCACTGTAATAGATACGAACTAATATGTATAAGCACAGCTTTAGTAATTATATCTTATGTTGGTCTCTGAGACCTTCAAAGGGGAAGTATATTATTGCTTTCGTTCAGCAAGAATCAACGATCAATAGCCGATATTGTGGACGTCACACTGGGCTTCGTGTCAAAATCCTATTCACATTACTTGCAATTCGGGACATTAAAAAAACCAGCCTAGACGAAGTCTACAGAGGGTCACTACCAATCAACAGGACCGTTTTGTGTGTCAACTTGCTAGAAGCAATCCAATAGTTCGCACCCAGAGCTCCAAAGGCAACTTCTTTAAGCAACAGGTGTTAGTGTTTCTCTCGAAACAGTCAGAAGGATACTGCGGGAGCTAGGTGCGTATGTATGTAACAGAAGACATTGGACAATTAAAGACTGGCTATTTACTGATATACCTACAATTAGTCTTAAGTCGAAGGACTCGGATTCTAAGAGGCCAAGAATGATAGGCAAGAGTCGATTTTATCAAATCTGTTCCAAAATACAGAGTTCGGCAGAATGTATTACCCATTTTATTTCATTAATAACACAAAAACGATTCGGTTATTTTGAATGAAAATAGTTTTAAAAATGGAAAAGTAGGCTTTGGAAATTTTGTTAGAATTATTGACAGTTATTGACATATTGATACATTATTGACAATTTTGTTACAATGATTGGGCGTTGGTCTACGCAACATCGCGTCTTTTGTGTTGAGAAATTGATTCAATTTAATTCAGTAATCGCTGTTCAAAGGTGTTTTAGACGTCATTTTAATGTCTGTCGCTCTCCTCAGCGTAAGACTATTTTGGCTTGGCGCAATAAATGGAGACAACTGGGATCTATTGTAGACAAAAAGTCAAGTGGAAGACCAAGAACTGCCTGCAATGAACGTAACGAAGAAAGGGTAAGAAATGCAGTTATTGCATTGCTAGTCCAAAAAATCCCGCTGTTAAACATGCTTCCGTCCTTGGTTTCAGTGATCGAAGCACGAGAAGAATGCTAAAACGCGTGAATTTCCATCCATATAAAATCGCAATAGCTCAGGAAATAAATGATCAAGATAAGATTAATAGACTGGAATGTTGTCGTCTGATTCGTGATAATCACCAAGGTATCGAAAATAACCTTTCATGAGTGAGTGAGTTGCAAATCAACAGCGCGGCGATGTAAATAAGCAAACTTGCCGTTATTGGGCTCAAGAGATTCCTCGGGAAATTTGTCAGCGACCTTTACATTGCCCTAAAGTAACTGTATGGTGTGCCATTTCATCGTCTAGAATAATTGGGCCTTATTTTTTTGAAGAGAATGGTCAGATGGTAACGTTACCGCAGCGCGTTATGTTCAAATGCTGCAGACATTCTTTTTATCTCAAATTGAAGAATAAATTACTGGTTTCAGCAAGACGGGGCAACAAGTCATACGGCGCGAATAAGCATGGACATCCTTGGAGATCCTGGAGAATCCTTTCCAAACAGACTCATTTCAACAAATGGTACCAGCAACATCGCCAGATCTTTCAGCTCCGGATTATTTTCTTTGGGGATATTTAAAGCTTAAAGTGTTTGTGAATAAACCCAGAAATTTAGGAGATTTGAAATTAAGCATTAGAAATGAAATCAATGCTACCCCACGTCACGTTCTTCAAAACGTTATGCAAAAATTTGCTAATCAATTAGAAGAATGCATTGAGTACAATTGCGATCATTTACGAAGCACTATATTTAAATCATAAAAAAACTACCATCTTTCTAGTTTAAAAATATGTATTAATTCGTTTTATTATTCAAGTTAATAAGTTTTTATAAGCTGTTTAAATTGGATAGTTCATTTTGGCGAACCCTGTATAAAGGTAGGAGTGCTGATATTTTCAAAGCCGACCTTAAGTGGCCCCAGATATGTTACTTTGATACCAGAACCTGTCGTAAAAGGTGGAATTGGCGGCGATGTTAATTTTTGGGCAATTTCACTGGCGACAGATCACGATGTAAGTCACTATTACGTATGTACCACTGTGCATTAATGGTGTTCCGTTCCGTAGTACCTTATTTTGGAAAGTTTGGATGCGTTTGATGTGGCTCTCCTTAGCACAGCCCCATAGCTGAATGCCATAAACTCAGACTGGATATAAAATCTGGTTATGTACGAGTATCATAATTTTACTGACAGCTGATATTTTCCGAAGAGCCAATACAACTGTCGATATTTAAGCCCTAATTCAGCCCGTTTAATTCTGATATGTTCTTTCCATCTAAGTTTCGCATCTAAAGTCATCCCTAGGTATTGGATAGTGTTTTCATGGGAAACTATGATACTATTTATGTTAACTGTTTGATGATTTTCTATTCTTCTGTTCGTAAAGTTGACACCAATAGATTTTTACTCATTAAGCTTAATCTTCCAGAATATAATAAACGTAATTATAATTCTCTACCATTCCCACTAGATGTTTGTTTATTCAGTTTCCCCTGTAGAATGAAATGCTAATTCCCTAAACAACAACATCACCAAAGCCGGAAAAGCTCCAAAAACGAACAGCCATCCATCGCGGCGCGCCCATTGATTATTGTCTCTCATAAATTCCAACAAAACAGCCATCGGGTATGTTTATCTTTAACACTGACTTCCAAACGTTTAATCCGATTAAAATTATCCGGCCTTACTCGCTTGCCAGTTTTTGTGTTGTGAATTTACACAACTCGTGTTTATCTTTTTTCTATTTGGTTAATAGTCGATGTACATAAATAGAACATGCAACAAAATTAAAGAGCTGGTTTGAGGCTCATCATTTTTAAAATTGTGTATTCAACGAATCCAAAGGGTATGTTTCACCAATTAAGTTAAACTACACTCGCTTCTAAAAGCCTTGCACCCCCCCACCCCCGTATTAACAATATAAAATTAGCATGTTCCAAAATATATTTAGTGATAAGAATAGCAACTTGCTTACAACTAAATACCAAGATAAAAATTCTAAAACAAAACATGTTCTGGATATTAAATTTCGATTTTGTAAGAAAATGCATCTTTATACTGTTCAGTATTTCAGTTCAGATATTTAATACAATCATGTATATGCCAATAAACGTGTTATCTCTGTTTGACAGGGCTACAGTACTACAGTTATTGTTCTGTGGAAAAAGGGCTATCTCGTCATCAGATACCCAATAGCCGCAATTTTGTTAGAAGTACTGTTAGCAGACAATTAGTTACTATGACGAGACTGGTGAATTGCAAAGCAGACATTGTAGTGGTCGTCCTCGTGTTACCATGATACGAGAAGATCGATATAGTGTCCAGTCAGCCCGTAGAAATCGGTCAGTAACCGTTCCGGCACTAAGATCAGCCTTCCAAAGGACGAATCACAGTGTTATCTCGAGTGCTAGAGACTTTAGAAGACGGCATCTGAAATGCGATCCACGAGAATTTAAGCGTTCCTTTGTTAACTCCTCGTCACCAAGCCGCTCGTTTGCAGTGGGCAAGAAGACATCAAAACTCTCTTTTGCCAGAATGGGGGAACGTCCTTTTTACAGATGGGTCGCGTTTTGCCCTAGTGAGTGATGATCACCGAGTAAGAGTTTGGAGGAAACCAGGACGCATAAATAGGCTTGAAAATGCCATCGAACTACCCTGTTCACTCTATCTCCCAGCTCGTTGAGATTATCTGATCTTACAACGTTTGTTGTGTCATCTGCGTACATAGCTATATTGTCAGCTGCCACGTCTTATTTCTCCTACACTGCTCCAATGAATTAACGCACAAAAGATGTCTGATAATTTTGGTACCGGTATTCTTCTGACCCTCTAATTCGACGGCAAAAAAACTTTTTAGGTTGTGTGTTCATTCTTTACGAATGTAGGTATACCAGTATTGTTTGAAAAAAATCAGTTTGTACAGTACGCAGGGGTTTAAAAATAATGTTACTTTTTCCCTAAAGTTTGTAGCGCCCTGTAGATTAAACCAGAAATAACTACGAATCAGATTTGCAACTAGACCGTAACCTCATCTATTCTTAACATTTTTGATTTTAATTCACTGCGATCTCGCAGGTTTTAAAGGAGATAGAGGGTTTTATAAAACGTAATGTTTTTCACTTATTGCGCTTTGAGAAATAATAGCAAATGAAAATTATCGAATTACTTTCATTAAGAGAAAATCGATCAAGTGCAAGCTATACTTACACAATTAGTGATCCGTGCCATCAGCCACCCACTTAAAACGTGTAAGGACAAAAATTTGTTCCTCTTATCGTGAGAAATATTTTTTTGTCGAAAAACTTTTTCTCTAAAACCAATGATTCAGCAGTTATAAGGAAATAAAAAATTAAATTGTTTTTAATATAATTCATTGTGCTAGAATTTTTTAATTCTGATAATTTTGGCTGAATCTAGACCTAATTATCTATGTTCACGATTTTTTTCAGATTTTTCTGAGTGATCCTTTTGCTGGTAAGGGTAGGTGACAGCAATAATAGTAATGCACTCGAGTTTCGGCTGTGACAATTTAAAAAGTTTGAAAAATGTGCAAGGATAAAAGTTGTTCCTTACGTGGGAAATATTTTTTGTCGGACAACTTTTTCTCTAAAACCAATGGTTCAGCAGTTATAAGGGAAAAACCATTAAATTATTTATAACAATTGATCGCAATCTTTTAATCCTGTTAATTTTGGCTCAGTCTACGCCTAATTAATGTTCATGATTTTTTCGGATTTTTTGATCGGTCCTTTTGGTGATAAGGGTGTGGGGCAGCAATTTTTAAGCGTTTTTCCCGAAATATGTTTAAAAAAATGCATAAAAAATACATTATGTATTCCGTTTCATGGAACACTAAAGATGACAAAACGTCAATATTATCGGTATGGCACAGTTATGGAGTTTCCCGCCTCTGGTAGAGTCTATTGTGAACGACCAAATTATCCAGCCAACGTCCGCAGTACGCCCCTCCCACAACAAGATATGGCCGCCACATATCTAGCTCGTGCGGGTTTAAAAAAGTCGCGCGAATTTTAGGCCTTATCGCTCACTTACCTCGGATTTAGAGCAAACTCACCTTAACAGGCCGTGAAGCTTTCCTTTGTATTCCGTCACAAAACGCTCTACTCGCCGCCATTAGGTCACCTAGCCCAAAATCAAACTCCGTAGTCGACCGAGAGATGTTAATGCAACGGAAGCCCAAAGCAAGCCCATTAAAAATTTTAAAACCAAAAAAAAATATAGTTAAAGTGTCAATAGCGGATATTATCACCTTTGGCGCGTATAACAGCTTGACATCGACGCCCCATGCTTAAAATAAGTAATTTCATCTTGAGCTAGTCCATTCCAGATTTCAACAAGTCTCTGCCCTACCACTTCCAGAATATTTGGTGAAATTTCTGAAGTTCTACCAAGGATGTCCCAGAGACGTTCGACGGGATTTAGGTCCGGACTTCTGGCAGGTTATGCCATAACATTTACACCCAAGTTGTTAAAACAATTTTCATTTTTTTGTTATATTTTAAAGATCATTGTTAAAAAGATCACTTGCTATAAAACCGTGTATATGTGATGAGGTTGCAATCTAATCTGCAGGGCGTTACAAACTTTACAATTAAACAATATTGTTACACTCCTATATACTCTGTACCAAATTATTTTTTCAAGCTATACTGGTATGCTTACATTCCTTAAGAATGAACTTACAATCCACAATTATTCTAGAAGAAAACAGATACTAAATTTTTTTGTAATGCGTTAATTAAGTGGATCAGTGTATTTTCGTCTAAACACCTTATTTTGGACCCACTGTATAAGGATACATAAATAGTAAATGCTGAAATCCACGACAGGCAGAAGTTCGAGCTAATCATTAAGCAAAAACTTCTCTCCCTCGAGAATTCGATTGTCGACCGCACTGTATGCTTACAAGCCTGTCTAAGTAAAACGAGTATTTGAAAACCTTTGGGAGAGCCTATCGATAAAACCGGATCCCTTTAAATAAGACCTCGCTTAGTCAAATCCGCTACCGAAACCACTTATCCCCATAAAGATATCAATACACTTTTTACCGCCTTGTTAAAGTAGCTATCTGAAAAAGGTCCCTAGAACCAATTTTAGATTTAGGAAAAATATGTGGATATTTCTTAATAATTTTTTTCAGCAATCGTTCGAAATTTTTGACAAAATTTCTTGCAGAAAAAGTCAATATTACATTACATCCAGTCGCTGCTAGGCAACGAAAAATAACTGTTAGGAAATGTTCATTTTTGTACTGCATGGAACTAGTATTTCCTTATTCGAAATTTTTGACAAAATTTCTTGCAGAAAAAGTCAATATTACATTACATCTAGTCGCTGCTAGGCAACGAAAAATAACTGTTAGGAAATGTTCATTTTTGTACTGCATGGAACTAGTATTTCCTTATAGTGTACTGCATTTTTTTATCTTCTGATAGCTCACGAAGACCGAAGTCTAAGTAAATCCGACTCACACTTCAGAGCTGGAAACTGGATTTCACCAGCCCTTTAAGAGGATGTGTGTGGTGGTACCACCTCGGTCGAGGAAAAGTTCCCCTACCACCTTCCAACAATTAACAACTACAAAATATCCATAGTCGAAGCGGGATTCGAACCCGACACCTCTCGGTTGCAAAGCTGGCGCCGTATCAATTTTCTTAAAAAATAATTTCTTGCTTTACCTAATTTCATAAATTTGGAATAATTTTTGGCATTTTATGATTTTTTTAAATTTGAAAAATCAAAGAATACAAAAATATAATAATTTTTAATAATTTACTATTTACAATGTAAAAAACCCAAAAAAAAAACTACCCTAAAAACATGTTTCCATCACAAACATACAGAACTTATTCACCGCAAAAAATATTTGACAAATTATAGGAACAAACAAAATTCTTATTTATAACATATTTTCGGAAAGCTCGGTAGGTAAGTATATATATTTTAACAAAAATATGCCTCTAAATAAAAATTATCTTAATTATTAGGCATAGTTCTATTTTATAAAATTACTTACATTTTCTTTTCACATATGATACGCACTGGCAGGCAATTTACCAATGTCTATTATTATAATTTAATTTATCCCTTTATTTACATGATTATTTTAAGTCATATACTTTAAAATTTGTATTGTGAACAGGAAACAAAGTATATTGCCAATAGAATTTATATAAAATCGCCTATAACTAACTTAACCTCTATATTGCACGTTATAAATTTCAAAAATAGCTCACAGCGTGACGTCATGCGCTAACCTGGGCAAATTTGACACGGTTCGGTATCATATCTTCTTTTCATTGTATCATGGGAACCTTGATATATACGATTTGGTTGTCTCCCCACTACTCTGTCGTTTAATAAGAGCTCCATCCCGTTCCGCCCCGGCTTCCCTAATTCCCATTTCTTTTCATAATTTTCCTTAGACTCTCAAGAGAACCGGTGTAATTGTAGTCGTCTTTAAATTTTTTGTGAGTTTTACGCAAGATTGGCACTTTTCTTTTCAGTTACTTCAAAGTTGACGATGAGGACTCTAAGGACTCCTTTTCCACAACCGTCCAATTCGATTTTAATGTCGGATTTTCTTGTTTTATTATTAGCAGCGGGTTGCACAAAACTTTTAATCAAGTAGTAAATTTAATTGACGTTTAGAGTCATATTTGGCAATGACGTTAGCATAAGTGCTGTCACATTACAAGTGTCTTGTTAGTTTAATTCGTGATTAAATTGTTTGTGCAACCCGACGTAGGAGTTGAAAATAAAGAGCACTCGCTATTTTTCACTGTTCTTATCTCACTCAGTATTGTTCGAATTTTGCAAATACACACGCCGCGCCGGCCGGTAACTTTCTTTAAATCCGTCATGGGTTTATTTACTTCAGCTTCTTAGCGCATGGTGAGTCAAATAAAACACATAAATTTAAAAACAAATGTACAATTTATTTTCCACTCAAAAACATTAGTCGGTTGCGTGACCAGTTTTAATATGTTTTTAGAACCCAAACCCTGAAGGGGGAAAATAGATAAATATTAAATTACCGCCAACAGTCAATATAATTAGGCCAGTAACAGCAAAGATAGTAAAACAAAATTAATAAATAAAAAAAAAGGTTGCCTGCGGGAGTTTTCTTTATCTGAAGGTGTCCAGGCTCCAGGCACAAGGCTATGACGGCCTAGGCGTGGCGATCACCGACATTGAGAAGATTCCCTCTAAGTGAGAAGAACTAAAGTTGAGACATAGTGTTGCGACATACAGAAAGAGCTCCCCGTAGGAACAGATATTGGAAAGACATGGTGGTGTGGTGTCTCACCGTGGAAAAAGAAAGACCCTAATAAAACAAAAAGGTATGCGTAAAGGCAAGGTAAATTCAAGTACAATAATAAAACCTATTGAAAAACTACCCTGGGAATATTGTATTGTGTCAATGTGCAAAAATACCACTGCAAGTGCCCTGAAAACCTAAATTTTTACATGCCCAGAACAGCCGATAATGGATAAAGTACATACCTAGTGCAAAGTAATTCAAAAATTTTCCATAGATAGGTATCATTAAAGGTCAGTATCGTCAAATTTAAGTAAGCATATTTGGCTGTACGTTTATTTTTATGTAACAATGAATAATAAGTATTTGTAACGAAATTCTAAAGACAAATAAGCGGCCATCCATTTTACAGGCATTAACTTTCAGCAAATTACGTATCTAATTGTTCGTTCCGGTATAGTTAAACAGTCCTTTTATTTAAATGTAATATTTCCTATCAACGAAATCTCCTAACATCTGGAAAATAGTCAAGAAAATAAATTGACACTGTAATTTACCATGTGCTAACCATTATAACACTCGTATTTACATGGAATGCAAAAAAAATAATTTTAGATTTATTTAGATTATATGCACGTTCCCTATTGTTCGTGCATAAAATTAGTTTGCTTTTTTAAAATTAAACAAAGTTTTATTATTTCCCTTCGATTTTTCAACAATCGGTGTAAAAATAGCACGCGGACCTACTTAGTTGGAAGCGTCATATTCCCGGACTCTGTGTTGCGAAGACGCCAAAATCCAAAAAATTTTGCACGCAGCTCTCGGCGGGAAAGGTTATGGTTTCCTGGAATGCTGCTGAAAACTACATGCCTTATGGTGTTACTATTGTCACATAATACTTCTAAAGAACCACCCCAAGCCTGCCATCAGAACCAAAAGGCGCGGATTTCTGACTGCTGGCATTCTTTTGCACCACGACAACGCACGTTAATGCTGCACGTTTAACGGTGGCAACCATCCAAGATTTGAAGTTTAAGTCTCTACCACATCCTCCTTATTCCCCTGATCTCGCTCCAAGCGATTACCATATCTTTGGTGCACTTAAAGAGGCATTAAACGGAAAGAAATTTCAGAGCAATGATGAAGTGATTTAGGCGGTGCGTGAGTGACTGTGCACGTGACCCGAAGAATTTTTTTTAGGCATTCAAGCACTTCCGAAACGGTGGAGGACGTGCATAGAACGTAATGGAGACTATGACGAAAATCGACGTAGTTGTTTTTGACATTGGCATTGCTTCAATAAAACTTGTTTAACAACGTTTCTAACGTTTTCATTTGACTCTGCCTCGTATTTAGGCTACATCCGCATGTAAGACACCAACTCATATTCATAAGCTGGCTTCATGTCACGGCCTTTATCGAACTTTTATTTAAGCTTATCCGGATAAAGGGACCAAAATATGTAAATAAGTCTGTATGTATTTTCTAAAACTCCTGATCGTAAGTATTCCTTTATGCCGGCATCTGGCTTCACAATACACCGCATCGGACCGACAAAAAGTGCTATTTCTGTCTGAGGCTGAAGCAGCGACGGTCCTTTCAAAACCGAAATGTTGCTGCTTTACGCTGTCGTATGGCGGAAGTACAGCAGTATCGATTCGATTAAATACGGATTTGGGCAGTTCCTCAAGAAACTACCTAAAAGAAGGATTGTTGTTAGTTTAGCCTATTAATAGCTAGGGTCAAAATAAAGCATAATATTCTTAAGGGTTAAAAAATTCCATAAATATATTTAAAATTTAAATTTTGAAGGATTTTTACGGAACCTGATGGAATTCTATCAAACAGCACACGAAAACTGTCATTTTGATCCGCACAGTATAAATAATATTAAATAAATTAAGTCGATTTAGTACTCTTTAAAAGAAAGTCAATTAGAAGAAAATGGTTGTAAAAACAAAGATCAATTCAATGAAAGCAAACCCGAACAAATCTTACAGGCCCATATCACTACTACCAATTATTTCATAATTATTCGAAAAGCTTTTCTTAATACGACTTAAGATTACAAGAGAAAACAGTAATTTAATTCGGGTCGTAATAAATCGATCAGTATTTAATGCATTATGTACATTATAACATTATGAAAAATTAGTAAAATATTGCAAAAGGATCAGTATATTTATAATACATGGTACCTAAGTATTTTTATTACAGTGGTAAGTAAAATTTAATAAATGGTCAGTACGCAGTGGCCAGTAAAAATCTTCAAAAATACAGTATAAAAGGTATGAAGTGTGCCTTATTTTAACCGCACTATACCTAATATTTTTAGGATGAGTAATAATACGAGCCGAAGAGGACCCCAACCAACACCCTGGCGCACCGATCCCTCTTCGCCTACGAGGAAAGAGACTTGGCAGGGCCCCTAACCAGGTGCTAACCCTGTTTCGACCTTAGGGTGCCCTCCGATCCACCGTTCGCACAAAATACTTTTCTAAGTCGGTGCGAGCAATTGATTAGTTTTACTGCTTATTTGTTAATTTTACCGACCATTTATTAATTTTACTGACCATTTATTATTTTTACCAACCATTTACTAATACTACTGACAATTTAGTTTTTAACTGCTTGTTTATTAATTTTACTGACCATTTATTAACTTTACTGAAAATTTATTATTTTTATCAACCATATATTAAAGAACTGACCGGTTGAAATATAATACTGCAAAAGTTTACTGACTATAAAATTAAAATACTTATCATATAATTTGTTGCGATTTAATTCCAGATTATCAATTTGACTTTAGGTGTAAGCACTCCATGATAGACCAAGTCCATCGAATAATAGACATAATAGAAAAGGCACTAGAACAAAAAAAAGCTAATCTGCTCAACTATCTTCCTTGACGTAGCTTAAACTTTTGATTGAGTTGGCCCAAAGGGATGATTATCAAATTAAAAAGAATATCACCAAAACAATATAAGGAGTTTCGAACCTCCTACGTTACAGATAGTGTGTTCAGAATTACACATAAGAATGAATACTCTAAACTGAAAGGAATTAAAGCAGGTGTGCCTCAAGGAAGCGTCTTGGATCTCGGCCTTTAGTTACTATATACTCTGTATCTACCACAAACAGAAAATGTATACGTCGCTACATTCGCAGATGACACTGCTTTATTAGCAGTAGGAACAGACCTAGATGCAGCAATCAGCCAATTCCAACAAGCCAGCGACCAGATTTATAATTGGACCACAGATTGGAAGATTAGGCTTATTGAGTAAAAATTTATTTATGTCAACCTTACTCACAGAAGAATAGGCAATCATAAACCAGTCAACATAAATAGTATCATAGTTTCCTATGAAAACACTGCCAAATACCTGGGGATGACCTTAGATGCAAAACTAAGATGGAAGAAAGATTTCAGAATTAAACGGACAGTATTAGGGCCCAAATATACATAGTTGTATTGACTCTTGGGATGAAAATCTCGGCTGCCAGTAGATAGTAAAATTATGATACATAACCAAATTTTAAATCCAATCTAGGTTTACGGTACTCAGCTATGAGGCTGTAACAAGGAGAGCCACATCAAGCGCATCCAAACCTTCCAAAATAAAGTACTACAGAACATATTTAATGCACCGTGGTACATACGTAATAGTGACTTACATCGCGATATTGGTATCCCGTATGTCGCTAGTGAAATTAAAAGATTTGTCATCAAGCACGAGTCTTGACTCCATCAACACGTTAATGTCGAAGCCATCAGACTTCTAGATAACCAGGACCTAGTTAGAAGGCTGAATAGGATCAAGCCCTTTGAACAAGTGTAGAATTTTTAAAAAGAAGAGTACAGTGCGCAAATGTGTGAGTACTTAGTGCCATGGCCATAAGTCATAACAGATAAACCTCCAGGACTCCATTGGGTGAACTTTAGTATATTTATAAGGATTTTAGTTTTTAAGAATTTAGAGAAATTTATGGTTAGTCTTATAGACTAGTTTTAATAATGTAAACGCAGCGGGCTTATTTGATATTATGAAAAATAGGAAGAACAATAATTCCTTCATTAAAAAATTGATAACCGAAAATTAACAGTTGTTAACTAACATAAATGATATTTTGAAACACCTCTATGATCACTTTAGTGCAAGAGTCGGCAACTCAAATGTAATGGAAAGGAAAGCGAAATGTCTCCTTGCCCATGTCAGTGCCAAAGTTACTAACAACGATAATTTATACTTAAAACAAAATATTTGTAAAGAAGAAATCCAGGAGGTTTTGCAAAATGTTAATCACAAAAAAAATTCATGGATTAGATTGACTGATATGTAAGTTTTATTTGATATACATGTAGCGCGTTCGGCAATGCAATCTTTTCCATCGTTTTGCTCGGAATTTTTGACGGTCACATGACCTATTATTGTAAACAGTACGACCGATCACGTGCCTGTCAATAATTCCGAGCAAAACGATGGAAAAGATTGCATTGCCGAACGCGCTAATAGGAGATATTTTAGCTAACCCGTTTAATTCGTTCCTTAATTAGATGTCGCCGCCAAAAGAATTCGCCGCGGCTGTCGTTACTTTGGTTCCTAAAAATAAAGCCAATTCTTCTATTGACCAACAAACCCATAGCTCTCTTAAATAACTTAATGCAATGCTGGATACGGAAATTGATAAAGATCAAAACTGTGGAATTGATAGATTAATTTTTAATAATGTAATAAAAGGCATAGTACTGCACTTTGCAACAAGCTACGAAGGGGAGCGATTTTATCTTTAGACTTTAATTCTGCGTTTAATGATACTGAGCATAAGTACCTACGGCTTGTAATGAAAAAGATGGGGTTTTTCTAAAGACCTAGTAGGACTTTTAAAAAGAATTGATTCAAATGCTACCTCCAGAATTATTGTCAATGGATACTTATCGCAAAGCTTTCCCATTAAAAAATCTGCCAGGCAGGGTTGCTCTGTTTCCGTGATTTTGTTTAGTATCACGATTAAACCATTTTTACGACTGGCTGACATTTCATTGGAGGGTGTAAAGTTGGACGGTAAAATTTATAAAGCAGAAGCATATGCGGACGATGTTTGCTTGATGCTAAAGACAGAAAAGTATATTGGAGTAGTGTTTAATATAATTAAAAATTTTTAAGCGGATTCAGGCGCTAAATTAAATAATAGGAAAACAGAATGTTTAGACTTTGGTAGATGGATGAAAGAAAACAAAAATCTTAATATTAATTATAAAGAACAAATTAAAATATTAGGGATGTTAATAACCAACAGATTTGGTAACATTATAAAAATAAATAATTGGAATCAAATTATAAAAAAATATATTTAAACATTATTATTAATATGAAAAAGTTTGGTATATAAATACATATGTTCTGTCAAAGGCCTGATATATTGCACAAGTTGTACCATTGGCATTCCAGCTAAGTAAAAAAATTGTGCAGATAAGTGGCAGATATCTTTGGCACTGAAGCTTGTATAGAATGGAAATGGAACAACTATGTCTAACGGAAAATGTAGGTGAACTGAAACATAAATGTAGAAATTAAAGCCACCAGTTTATTTATGAAAATGCTGGTAGATTCTTGGCCACAAGTTCCAAACAGGATAAGCTATAAATCTATTTTGAATAGATTCTTAGACAACTGAAATTACACCAGACCAACACTTATTACAAAAAGCTATTTGTAGTCTTAAATATCCTTAATAGTTCAATAAAAAATGACGAATTTAAATAAACTAAAAAGTTGTATAAAAAAATCATGAAGCAGTTAAATATATCTCCTAAAATTCAAGAAAAGTTCCCGCAGTATGACTGTAATAAATAGTTTGAATAATAAGAAAATATCTACACAATGAAGAGCGGCCATGTGTAAAGCCATAAATGAACGTTCTCTTTTGGAGAAAAACTTAAAAGACACGACATCTCCATACAGACCTATGTTCCAAATGCCAAAAGACTGACGATAACATAAAACACAGAATTAAGAAATGCCAAGGCAGTAATATTGTGTGGATGCGGGTTAAAGAATGTGCATATCTATAAACAATTCCAAATAAATATAGATTCAATGAATATTTATGAAATTTTACAAAATTGACCTAGAAAAAATAGAGAGACGCAAATCTTTTGTTACATTTACTGTAAGAACTAAGGTTATTGTCAGTAAATAAAGATTGAAAACGCCGCCGGAATATTATTTTTAAATTAGTTGATAATAATAATCAGTAATTTTAATTAGGTTCAAATTAGTAACTTGCTAGTCTAAATACAATTAAGACATGTTCATATGCATATAATGTAAATTTACCTGAGTTATACTACACTACAATGTACCGGATTTGTATTTTTGAGTTAGATTAGTAACATACACACATGTATAATGTAATTCTTTCTTCCACCACTGTTTCAAGAATTCATATTTTCAAAGTTTTTAAAAAAACACTGAATAAAACCTATTTTTTCGTAAAATTTTTTGACTGCATAAAAACAAAAAACTGAAAGACGCTTTTTAACCGACTTTACGAGAGGCAATTCCAATTGTCGATATGTATTTATTTATGTATGATCGAGCATACTTCTGGGACAGCCCATATATCAAGCCTAAGTACGGGAAAACGTCTGCAGGCAATAATCTGGAGACCCTAGGTATGAACGAGCGAGAGCAGTGCACCATGGTTTCTGGGAAGCGATTATTTGGCCTAAACTAAATTTTCCAGTTCTTAGAAAATGCCCAATTGTTCATTTGTATTGTAAGTAAATACCCCAAATAATAATTATATTAATATATTTCTTTATTGATGCGCCCTTATGGCCTGGTACGAATACCTGTTTAAGTACCTTCGACAGAGTCGTTCGTTCATGTGATTATGTCGCCGACCATGGCGAAACTTTATGATTGTGCTGGTAGTTTTTGTTTCAGTATTTCGTTTACGGAGTGAACTAGTTTATTATGTTTAAGGTATGTACTTTCTTGTGCTGTATTTTTGTAATTTGTAATTTTGCTCATAACATTATTTATAGTATAAGTCTTACGTCTATGTATATTTGTCTTATGAAGTATTAATTTTCATCAGGATCAAGCGTTTTATTATTCTGAAGGGCTTGGCCATTCATGTGAATGGAGTAAGTGATGCCGGATTTTCTGCATGACAGGGATCAAGACTGGGTTTTGGAGGCGGTGAACTGAACAAGGTTTTTGCCACCACGGATTAAAATTAATTAAAGATTTTAGGTATGGAATAGGTGCATAGATCTATTATTCAACCCTTGATTCGAGACTTGTCTGAAAAAATTATTGTAGAAGTGAAAAGTACTCTCGTCAGCGTAACTGTGAATAGGATTGGTAGTTGAAGAGAGCAGGTCATTAATGTGAATAAGAAATAGGGTTGGTGCTAGGAATGAACCTTAGGGTACGCCAGCGTTGATAGGATGGAAGTTAGATTAGTGACATTTTCTGAATCATTAGAATTCAAATGTTTCCCAGAATGTCAAGAGGGAATTTGATTACATACTAGCTATATAACATTTTGCATGGACATAAATTTTGCTGGAATTCAAAGAACCACCCATTTTTGTTGTTTAAAAACAGTCTGTTGGGAGTATCGAGCAATTTGGAAAAGTCAAGTAAGCATACGGAATATAATGAAACAAAAAGGAAACGAATGTAGATCTGGTCTATTTGCAAGGGCGGATACGATGTTCATTTAAAAAGTTCTAAGGATAGGTCAGTAGGAAGCAGTGGGATCAATTGGCTTACCTACTTGCATAAAATAGGGTATCTCCGGGATGATTGGGTCACTTCCTATATCACCTTCTTGTTTCTGAATACAAATACTATAAAAGCAACATAACTTGTGCGTAGGTTTACTCAGGTTGCTTGTGTTTGAGAAAAACACAGAAATCAAGCAACTACAATGAAGAAAAATAAAAATATGTCGGGTTCAGCTAATTTATTGGTAATATTTTAAAATTTTGGCATTTATTTTAAAATTGGCATATGATACACCATAAGAAAGAAAATCCAGTGTTATGGTAATAAAAAAAGAAATAGGTTTTCATTTTTTAAAAATTCGTGTAATAATGAATATGCATGTACTTCTTTATTGCACAAATCGTTTGAGGAAGTCATTACAATTTAAAAAGCAACCATTTGCCCTCAGTTCCAGTGAGTTCAGGAGATAAGCAAAAATAAGTGTCAATTCATTTAATACAGTGAAGCTTCTTGATATGTTTGTCTTCGTACCTGGAATTTGTAGAAGCAGATACTGCCCCTTGTCCTGAATATTTGCTATGCTTAAGTGAGTCAACTCATCACAACGACAGGTACCGGAAAGTCCCAGTATAAACGCCACCTTAAACAACTAACGACAAATAAATACCATAAGATTCCCAAACAAAATGTAATTGTAAAATTGTACAGTAAATATCCAAAAATATCCAAACTCATGGACATTTATAAATAAAATAAAAAAAAACAACAGCAACCTAAACCTAAAGTAATGGGTGCCTACCTTTGATAAAAGATGTGATTCATCAGAAGCTTCCCGCAAAAATTGTTCTATTTGTTTCCTTTCCAAAATCTTGGACTTTTTGGACTTAAAATCCTTAGACGTGGACTTTAGAAAAACGGTCAGTTTTCCATATCTAAAGATGTATAGATTCTTGTAAACTTCAGAGTGGTTGTTACCATAGAACACTTAGTCCATAGCAATGATGGAGCTAATTTTTGACTAAGGTTTAGGAAATATGCTAGTAGAACATCATTGATACCTTCAGCTCCTTTATTTTTTTCCGCTCTTTCAGTTCATGAAATGCTTTATTGTAACTGCTTCTGAATTTTTCGGAAATACTACTGAATGTTGCTTTGTCAGCCTTTTTAACATTTCTTAAGAAATTTGTAAATTTTCCGTTTTATAGTTGTAATTGAAGTTTGTTGAATTTCGATCGTTTCGCGTTTGTTTTTTTGTCAAATAAACGGACCCTTGGTTACATACTTAACTTTCTTTGCAAATTTTTAGCGGTTAGCAGCAATCCACCTCTATGAACGTGAACGTCATTATTGATACTGTTAATGACAAATTAAATAGTTAATGTCATTGTCCCAGATTGCTTTCTTTTTATACATATGTCAGATTGAGCCAAGTGAATCTGCGACAATACGACACTCGGGCTCTTATAAATTTATCTAGATTAAGTATTATGACAGAGACGGTGGTCGGCGCGCTAATTCACTGGAAAGGGCACGAAAGATAATGGAGTTAGTACAGATACTCAATTCTTCACAATTACTCAAACCTCAAGCAGCCTTTGTTGTCGCCTCTCTCGAAGATCTAGAAGATTCTTGGAATTCTGCATAAACTGCACGATGTTTAGCGAACATCGAAAACATATTGTACAACAAAAATATAATAAATGACGCAAATAAAAGTATACAATGAAAAATAAAGACTGTCAAAGAATGAACTGAACAATGATCTGGACAAGCGATTTCTAATACAATAGAACTCGAATTAAAACTATGTGAGAAGAAAAGATCATTGTCTTATAATCTATAAATTTCCCAACTGCTTATAAAAATAAAGTTAAAAAATCATACATTGCATCTGTTAACCCCTTTAAGTTACATAAGTCCCCTGACTATATATTAATTAAGTTCAAACGAGACGCGCGTCGTAGCGTCGGGACGCGTCGTACAACGCTCCATCCGTCAAAGCACTACTCTCGAAACCCGGTTCAGAAATCAATTTAATACATCTTTTCAAACAACCCTTAGGTACCCATAAGGTCTTCCGCCCACTTAGACCTGGCCTGTACTACAGGGACGAATTACTATTGAATTTTATACAAAAGAAGTGAAACTAAATTGTTCTTTGGTTAGTGGATTGTTTATATATTATATAAAGGTTAAAAACTATACTAACCTACTCTAAGGCCTACTTTGAATGCGTGATCAAAAAAACTTATATTATCCTATTGTTATCTGAATAAAGGAAAAAACACATTCAAAAGCCTTTAGCAAGATATGGAATTCGAATCTGTAAACTCTGGCAGTTACTTGAATCTGTATTGTCATTCCATCTTTTTCTATAAAGAAGAATATTCGTGATATCGCGAGAATTAGCAAATCGCCAAAAAGTTTAATAGATGATCGCTGGTATCTTATACCTCTTTCTAACAAGACGGGAAATAAAAGTAGATACTTTTATTTCTGTTTGCCGCGTAAACTTTAATACATTAACCGATAAGGTGGCAAACCCAAGCTTATCCATCCGCCCTTTTTAGCTTTATGTCATCTTAGACAAACATAGGTATGGGTAAAGTTCTTAGAAAAGAGCTTTTAACTAATCTCCCTAAAATAATCGAAAAGTACCATATGCCGTACCTATATCTGTACTGTTACATCGTTTTTGACTTCTAAATTTAATTTTATAAATTTTAGTTTTACGCTCATATATGAAAATATTGAATAAAATTTTGTATTAGCCACGTGAGTTATTATTACATATAAGCATAGACTAAATAATACCGAGACGAACACTGCCGTGCAATGAAAAGCGGGTCTCCCTTGAGACATTTGGTGAGTTTACTGGTTTATGGTTTAGAAGTTTCTTTGTCTACCATTATATAAATCTGTATACTATGTATCTACATGTATATATAATGGTGGACAAACAAACTTTTAAGCCATAAACCAGTAAACCCACCAAATGTCTCAAGGGAGACCGGCTTTTCGGTGTATTCGAGTGTCTGTCTATATTCTTTATAGTCTCTCATATAAGTCACTTAGAAAATTATCCCACTCGACCTACGTCCTCGTGGTCTAAACTTTTTCGTACGTGACTTATATAACATGTATAATAAATAACTATTATTAACGAATGAAATCTCTTAAAACCTACCCCATATTGTGCCAATATGCAAAAATGCCACTCCAAGTGCCCCAAACAAGCCTACTTTTATGAGCCAAGAGCAGCCGAAATTAGAAGAAAGTAGTGCAAATTTAATTAAAAATTTATATATTTATTAATTAAATTTTAAAAATTAATTACAAGTTAGTTAAAAATTTTAAACAAAAATTAAATGTTAGTATCGCCAAATTCAAGTAAGCATTTTGTTATTTATTAGTTTTTACAGTATAATAAGTGCTAACAAAAATTTAAATACAAATCTTGAGGTTAATATTTACCACTGTCAAACAATAGCGTAAGATAATAAGAATAAAAACGTATGTGGTGCTTTTTACCACATCATAGTACTATCTTTAAAAAATATCTTTAAGCATTTACTCCTTTAATTTCTGCAGTGTAGGTAAGGTCAGGATTTTTAGATTAACAAGCAGTAATTCGAAATGGATCAACCATCGGTAACGAAGAAAATAGGATAGGTTTGTTAGCCTTAGCCTTAGATTAATTAATTATGTGATTGTCCTTGTCGTCATTGTTAAACAGTCATTTTAATTAAATATAATGTTACTTATTGACGAGATCTCCTAAACCCCGGGAAATAATTAAAAAAATAAATCAACACTCGAATTTACAGTACCCCAGCCATAATAACACTTTAATTTACATGCCATGTGACCTCAGAACCAATAGGATCACGTCTTACAGTTTTAAAAGTAATTCATATTTTTTTATCTTCATTTTTATACACCCACGGTACATTTGTATTTATAGTCTTAAAGTATACGTAATCTGCCCTAAAATAAAAAAAATTGCTTAATTCTTCTCAGACGCTCTTTCTACGTCGACTTATTCTCTTCCGATAACAATACGTCACTCTCTTTCAATATCAGAAAAACACCCGACTTGCGAAACGTGCATTTCTTATTTATTTCCCTCGGCGAACGCAAATTACTTCTGACATGTTGATATGTATTTTTATATCTTTTAAGAAGCTCAGCATACGTCGCCGCGTATCAGAACTCTTTAAAAAAGGGAGCGAAATAAATGCGATTTGACAAAGTAAAAGCTCTTAAGAAAGTCAAACGGGGCTTTTACAAGCACACAAAATTTTATTCAGCGTTCGTGGTTTACAGAGGCGGGACGAGGCGAGGGCTATAGTGGCCATGATGAAAACAACAGCAGCAGTAGAAATCAATTTCTCTGATGTCAAAATCATGACAGAAGAAGGAAATTATTCCCTAAGTGAATTATTTTTGAAAAAAAAAACACTGTCATCATAAATCAAATAAAAATTGGAGAATTTAAGATATTTAACATGTTTATTTATTACAAACTTGAACCACAAGTTTTATATCATTTGTTTACATTTTAATTAAGAGTTACATGTTTATAATTGTACAAGTAAACACCAGGTATATTATAAAGCAAAACGTTTTTTTTCCTTCGAAATCTATATTTATACTGGTATTTGATTAGAAATGGCTTTCTTATTCTCCGCTGAATTTTCAACATATCTCTCAGCGACTGCTGTAGATTTCCATCCTCCATGACGCCTAATGATGGATGTGTCAGCACCAGCATGTGCCACGAAACTTGGCGAAGACCTTCGCATGTAGTGTCCAGTGTATCGTTCAGGGGTCGGTAATTTTAAATTGTAGTTTGCAATTGTAATTTAGTATATTTCCCATCTCATTTTTACCTACCGGCCGAACGCTATATTTTCCGTCTTTGTAATCTATATGTTACCGGTAAACTCCGTTTCTTCGTCATACTTAAGTTTGCCTAGGTAATCCGCACATTGCTGGAACGTTTTAGGCAAAGTCCGAAATTGTTCTCTATTTCGGAGTTTGCCTAAAGTGCAACCCGGCAAACTTAGGTTTGCCCAACACGTTTTAGGAAAAGGCCGAAATAATAAATTTCTGACCGCTTTAAGCGATGGCCCATGTTTTTGAAACACCCTGTGTAGCGGTCTAGGCATAATAAACAAAATATAATGTAGTTACCTACCTGCATTACATTTTGTTTGTTATGCCTAGACCGCTTTATAAATGCGACGGAAGAACGTTAGCTAATTTTATCTTCAAAGAAGTTAGAAATAATGCAGAATTTTGCGATAAAATTATCTTTTCCGACTAAGCCGATTTCCACGTCAGAGGCTACGTAAACAAGCAGAATTATCGGATTTAGGGAAGTGACAATCCTCGAGTTACATCTTCTTCGAGTAACCGTGTGGTGTGCATTGTGTGCTGGAAGTGTTATAGAGCCATTTTTTCATATGAAGATGGTGAAATGGTTAATGTTAATGGCAAACGATACCGCAATATGTTGAGAAACTTTTTATGGCGCCAAGTGGCCGCCCTTTTGTCTTTAGAACCTTGTTACAAATACTTATTAGTTATGGTAACATAAGAATAAAGGTACAGCCAAATATAATTACTTGAATTTTATGATACTGACCTTTAATGATACCTATTTATGGAATTTTTTTTTTAACTTTGCACTAGGTACATATATACTTTTTTCCAACATCGGCTGTTCTGGGCACTTGAAAAATGAGGTTTTCAGGGTATTTGCAGTGGTATTTTTGCACGCTGGCACAATGCAATATTTAAAGGGTAGTTTTTTAATAGATTTCATTGCTTAATTAAAAGAATTATACACAAATGACACTGTAATAAAAAACAACCCTAACCGTATCACAAACAAATACTGTCTGGGCAAATAAGTCCGGTCTCCATATGATACTTGTGTAAATGCACACCTTTATTTCGGCAGTTAAATTCCTCGTTTGATCTTATGCATGTCGTGTTGCGCGGAGGAAAAAATAAATCGGATATAGGACGCTAGGAAAGGTGGATTTTTTTTCATAACAAATAAGTTAAGCTTTATGTTTTGTAAACTGACATTTTGCCACTATTAAGCATACAATATTACAAATAATAACAATCAGTGTGGTTAATCATATTATGTAAGTACAATCGTACGAGAAAATGCTCACTTGCTTTCGGACTATCACAAAAGTTGTCGATTGTTTGTCGATGTTTGTATGTAGCACCATAGGTTAAGCTTTACGTTAACA
Source organism: Philopedon plagiatum (assembly GCA_963971165.1). Lineage (NCBI taxonomy): Eukaryota > Metazoa > Arthropoda > Insecta > Coleoptera > Curculionidae > Philopedon > Philopedon plagiatum. The sequence goes on from OZ020193.1 coordinate 83,759,121, forward strand.
TGTATGTAGATTAACACTTGTTTTTACTTACCTCCTGGCGTCATTTGGCACTGAGGGCAAATGGTTGCTTTTTAAATTTGAATAAATTATAACGAGAAGTAAAAAATTATCTAATTAAAATTTTTCGGTTTGTAATGACTTTCTTAAACGATTTATGCAATTAAAAAAATACGTGCATATTCCTTATTAAGCAAACTTTCCTTTACCTATCTGTAATGGGGTTACTATAAACCATAAATACATAAAATATAAAAAGGAAATTATAGTTATTGTGAAATATTCTTAACTACTTTACATGTCCATAGGAAATCAAATAAATAATATACTTGGCAACACAATCAATATAGAGCGCCTAAATATTTAATATGCTTTTCTTCAATTCTATTAATTTCCGGTTCCAAAAATTGCCGTTTGTATACATACGTATTTTTTTTTATCTGAGACAGTCCACGTAGACTTCAAATCTAACTGTGGACATCTGAAAAGAAGGAAAATGTAATCCGCTGTCACTGGATTTAAAGGATTGAAGATTGGGAGGGGAAGGCGAAACATCTGCAGGAAATTTGTTCCATAATATGGATACCCTAGGTATGAGCGAGAGAAGTGGGAAGTTATAGGCTTTTGTAGCTGAACAGTAAAGGGATGCATACGTAACGCGCCTTTTGTTGTTCTATTAGGAACAGTCGAGGGAGAATGATAGTAGATGGTTCTTCTGAAGAACAACAAGTTCTCGGAAATTTTTCGTCTGACGTTTCCAGTCCAGTAAGCGATAAGCAAACCTAATATTGAATTTGCAGGTTTTAAAAGTTTTTAATAAATTCAATTTTTTTATTTTTTTGAAGACCTATTCATATTACCTAATAAGTTTTAGTTTTGTACCAAAAAGCAACTGTGTTAACAATTTAAGTTTAAATTTAAGTCAGTGGACAGTTAACTTAAAAATAAAGTGACGTGACTTTATAATGGCCGATCCAGCGTCGCGCAGAATTGTTTGCGATTCCACTCACAATAAATTGAATAAATTTGTCAGATTTTGAGATACTGAAATAATTATTTCAGCATTTGCAAATTTATCCTTTTTACCATTGTATTACCACAGCTGATTGTTTACAAATTGTGTTTTGTTTTATATTACTCTTCAGGTTCGAAATTAGTTTTGTTTTCTAATTTTTTAAAGAAATACTAAAATATATTTAAATATAAAGAATAACAAACAAACCCAAAAAAAACATTTTGCAATAGCTCCAGTATGCAGTTAGATTTTTGCCCCGTCATCTGGCGAATTACTTTTAGTTTTTTGATGCTAATGCATAAATATCCGCCTTAAGTTTTAAAATACTGTGCAGTGTCTGTTCTTTCGGCTCAGTTTTAGTATAAACTATGAGTACAAAAACATTTTTTTCTTTGTTTTTGCAATATTCCAATGGAGTACGATCGTAAGTTTGATGACATAAATAAACAATCTGACTGTAGGAGATAGCATCGGATATCTCGTATTTTGTTGTGTATTACGAATTAAAATCTAGATGAAAACGTAAGTTTCATCGTATTTCGAAAAAAGGAGCAGTAGAAATTACATGATTCGATGGTTATAATAAAACGATAGACCTGTAGGAAGCTTGAAAGATCAAGCATAATATAAAAAAGTTTTTCAACAAATGAGCGACAGTGTGTTAACTTCATTTTACACAGCAAGATATTTTTGTTGGAGTTTCCCTTGGCGAAATGTGACATTCGTGATCCTGTCCATAAATATCTTGAAAAACAAGGCTGTACGGTGAGTGTGTTTCCAGATAATGTTCCTGGATGAGATTTTCACTTTATCGAAAGGAACAATCTTAGTGTACCTTTAGCACCTCACATTAAGAGAGCTCGGCCGGAAATAGGTCCAAATGACATTCGTGAATTCTTCAGTGATATTGAAAGGGTTTTGAGAGATATAGACCCCATTTGGTGTTCAATTACGATGTGGACTGTGCACTGAAGCATCTATCAGGGTCCAGACTGGATTTGTTGCACAAAGTGCCAAATTTGGATTTGTGGTGAACGTAATGGCGAGAGTCAAGACTCACTTTTCGTCTGTGCTTTCTGCCTAAATAAGCCTTATAACTCGGATGGCAGTTTAAAAGATGGAGATTTTTCGGTCTTAGATCGTTTTTTTTTCATTTTTTAAATATTTTCTTGCAGAATTGCACCTTTATTTTTTTAGAAGACGGCTTTATTTCTTGTCATTTCCAATAAAAATATATGAATTAACTTTGGTGTTTAATATCTTCCCTGTAGCAATGAGTCAAAAACTTTAAACTCTTAAAGTAGCTGCGTAAAACTTACACATTCAGCTATTCATTTTTGTTGCCAAAGAAAGCTTAAATAACGTCTATTCTAGATTTCATACGTTTTGAATCACCTGCCAAAGTAACCCCATTTTGCTGCCTACTTTGGCACCCGACAAACATTTTTTTTTTGGTTGTCTTTTTAGATTTCAAATTCAGAGTATGCTGAGGTACTTCCCAAAGGATACAAGGCACTATGCTATTTTTAAAAGTTTAATATTCCTTGTCGTTTTTAGGTTATAATACCAAACTAGGTCAAAACCTGCCAAAGTAATCCCAATTTACCGTACCGCACAGGTTCCTGTAATTTTTTATCTAGTTGGCCATTTTTGCCCTTTGAAAATCAGCTGATCGAGGTGGTGACAACGCTGGCTCGCTTAATTTTAATCGGCAATTGGTGCGAGTACCAGTTTGCTCAGTTTAAATATGGACTTTTAAGAATATATCGTACTACATTCAAATGCACGTATATTTTCCTAAGTAATTACAAAGCTAAGACTGTTTCAAAGTGGAGAATTATGGACCCAAACAAATATTTCTTTTTTCCCTCTGGATTCTAAAAATACGATAACATACATACTTGTATTGTACATTGTATGTAGCAAGCCATTTTAAAAACATATTGTATGTTAGATTGTACCTTTCTTTGGATTTATCCGGTAAAAATGAGGCACGTGCAACGTCAGCTGCCTTTGGATACCATATTTATCTTCATTTATCATTCTAAAACGGCAGAATGCAAGATTTCACTAAATTATTGAAATTCGAAATCGATAAGAGCGGCGCTGATGACAGACAGTGTTGTAAGTAAATCTTTGCTATGAATTATTTTTAACAGGTAAACAGCCTTCTTAACATTATTTTTATTTAAATATAATAATCATTAAATTGAAATAATATAGAACAGTATTAAAAAAATTTAATACATGGAACTCGATGTTATTCGTTTACTATTAACCGGCAACCAAAATTAGGAGTGGGGGGCACTCTTCTTCTATACTTTTAGCTTTGATTTGTAGTTGAAGCTTTCAAATAGTATATAATTTACAAAACAGTAATACCCAGTGGCGCATGGCGGTTGCTCTACAAGGCCGCGTGCCCTTCCTAGAAATTTTTAATATAACACACAAATTCAATGTTTATTTAAGTATTTATTATTACTATTCATTTTATTATTAATATTATCATTCATATAGGTAGTTAAAATTTCTAAATTTCAAAAAACCATACCAACTCTGAACTCATCTCTAAATATCCGTTTTCGTTGACCAATGTTAACACACGTCGTCGTGAGAATATTGCATCATAATATTCAGTCGCTTGAAAGCCGCGACCACGGGCCGCTGCATAAATTCTTGCCGAACGTCACCCGATAATATCCGATTCCATAAGGACCATTAGGCCGCGAATTTTCTGCGACGAGCATTTTCTCAGTTCGGGTTTTGCCATAAGCCGCGGTGCATACGTAGAGTTCTGACTGCGTGTCTATCGGATAATAAAATTTGGGTGTGAAAAATTAATTCGGTAAATAATATTATTCAAATAAATTTTGGTAGGCTTCCATTAGCCATTCGTACTTATAAACAAATAAACAGTGACTACCTACTTAGTGAAGTGATATTTAATGACATTACAAAAACTATTCCGCTGTTCCGGCTCTTTGTTTCTGCAAACTTCAATTTTAAGGTAGGTGGATTTTTGTTTAAAACGAGCCTTTTTTGGACTTTTACCGTTTTGATTTACAATTATTATTGTTTTTGTCGTTATTGTAGGTATTAATATTTTTTAATACCTATGTTTTAAATTTAAAAACAAAATGTTATAAATGGATACTTTTTCGAGCAATTTGCCTATATGTCATTTGGTATTTGATTTCTGGTGCGCCCCTCCAAACTCAAACCCCACGACACGCCACTGGTAATACCATTTATTTATTACTCCGTTTTATTCTGAATGCCGAAATAGGACAAAATACATTCAATTAATAATTAGTTTAACGTCGTCAAACAACCATTCGAAATTTTGAAAACACAAAACAAAGATATTAATTAAATCGGTATTAATTTCCTTTTTGCGGGACTCCTGTCGGATATCGGGCCTATAATTCACACACAAACCCCTAGAATTGTTTCGGATATTTTTGGTCGCTGATACCGGGAAATTATTGACATTGTGGAATAGTGTTGTCTGTACAAACAAAAAGTTGCGGTGTATAAATTTAGTCCACTTTGAAACAAGAGTTTTGGAATATTAACAGCTAGTAATGTTAGTTAATAAAGCCAGTGATATATTGAACCTAATTTGAATTTTTGTAACGGCAATATTTATAAAGTGTGTCCTATTTCATTTGCTCAGGTGCAAACACCTAGTCAATTTAAGATTTTCCCTCGAAGTGACGTCATACGTAGCATACCGTTTTAAGTATATCGTGCATAGTTGTAAAATTATTTTAACCTTGTTTTCGTCTTAATATGTAAAATTCTGACGAAGAAATTCCAGAAACTATCCAAAAGGCAGCAGAAATCGCAAATTTAGAGTTCCTACCGGATAATTCTAAAGCCAAATATACAGTATACAGTTTTTACAATCTTCTGAAACGAAAAACGGATGAAAATTCGAAAAGAAGAAGTATTCCTAGCTCATTTTCTTGAGACCAGTGACACATGTAAGCCTAATACCAGTGGCGGCTGGTGAAATTCTAAAGTTGTTTATCTCTGTTGCTACTTACGGGACCCATGCCAAGTTCACGTTTTTTAACGGTGAGCCTACTAGGAATGTTTTGGTAAAAAAAAAAATTTTCTAATTTGCGAAAAAAGTTGAATTCTTGCGGAACCTCCCCCCATAGGAAAGAAATGAACACGTTTAGGTATATTATTTATTATTTTTTCTGAACAAATTTTACATCATTTTGTCAAAAATTTCTAAATTTTAAGAGAAAAAAATGTGGAAGTAGAAATTTATAGTCATTTGATTTTTTTTTTAAATTATATTTTAGTATTAAAAAAATTCAAATGACTCTAACTTTCTACCAACACATTTTTTTTTCTTCAAATTTAAAAATTTTCTACAAAACGATGTAAAATTTGTTTAGAAAAAATAATAAATAAAATACCTAAACATGTTCATGCAAATTACAATTTTTTTCTCTACCAGAACATACCTAGTAGGCTCACACAACTTTAAAATTTCACCAGTCACCACTGCCTAATACCTTATGGTCTAAAATTCAGAGGTTCCCAGCCTTTTCTGAACAACCACCCCTTTTACAAGAAAAAAAAATTCCAATGTCCTCCCATAATAGTTATACCAAATATTAAAATATTGTTACACATTATCTATATTTTATCTATCTATCTATCTATTAAGAATCATAAAGTAGAAATTAAAAAGACCGTCTAAAGTAGAAAATTGTTTATTTTTTTTAATTAACACAAAAATTGAATTAAAAAAATTAATGAGATGGTTGAGACTGGTGGAGTTTTATCAAATTGTTAATGTCGGGTTCCAATTTTGTCAACATCAGTCGCAAATCGTCATGCTGAGTGATCTGCAGTCTGTTCCTTTTCCTAGAAAGTAAATTTGCTTCTGCACCGAACCCACGCTCAGCCAAATACGATAAAGGAAATGCAATTAAAAATTTCTGTACTGCCACAATCCAGGGTAGAGTGCTGGTATTGATTTTTGAAGCCAGAACTCTTGGTATCCATTTCTGAATTTTACTTTTAGTTTTTCGTTAGTTCTGAGTTCTACGAGTTCCTCTTCTAAATTTGATGATTCTGCTGTATCTGCATTTGCGAAAGGATCTAAAACCCAACTCGGTATATTCATGTCTAAAATATCCTGGAATCACTCCTTAAAATCAGCATGAAGAACGTCCAAGTGTTGGCAGTAAGTAAATCTTCCTGTTTTGCGGAGACTGCTGATAACGTGAGAAGGTGGCTGTATTCATCTCTACCTAAATTTCGTTTGAACAGAAGAAGTTTCCCCACAAAAGTAGCTGTGCCGTTTTTCGTTTTAATTAAATTCAACTCATCGGCATCGCCTTGCAATTGTCAATTTACCGCGTTAAATATTTTAAACAGGTCTGTCAAATAAGGGATATCATTTTTGGATGTAATCAGGTTTGCGCTCAGTTGTTCGTCTCTGTTTTCAAGAAAATCTAGGACTGAGTCAAATAGATTGTAAAAGCAATTCAGACAAGTACCTTTTGACAGCCAACGAACTTCTATGTGCAGCAGTAAGCAATAATAGTCTTCATCATTGTCACTACAAAGTTTGGCAAATAGTCTGTCACTCAATGAATTGCTTCATATCTTATTGACTGTAAATCAAGCGACGTGTTCAGGCGTTCATTCAGATTTTTTGCCACCAAATGCTGACGATGAATATCACAATGTACAGTGAGTACATTTGGTACTGCTTGTTTCAAATGCGCTATGAAACCCATATGATGCCCCGTCATTGCTGGAGCACCATCAGTAGCAGCTGATAAAATATTACGAAAAGGAATTTCTTTCTCTTAAAAAAACTTGTTTTTAGTAAGTATTAAATATCGATTCTCCCTTGGTATCGGATTCCAGTTTTTTAATAAATAATAACTCTTGACAAATTGTTTCTTCTTTTATAAATCGTACATATGATAAGAGTAGTGCTTCGTTATTTGGTAGAGTTGACTCATCGAGTTGAATGGAAAATTTGCAAGTGTTCAAATAATCGCATGATATTTCAACGTCTTTAGCGATTTCATCTATTCTTCTTTGCACTGAATTATTACTCAGAGGTATTTTCCTGACGATATCTGATGGTATCTTATGGTGAAGAACAGTTTTTATTATTTCTTTGACTGCCGGAAAGATTAATTCCTCGCCTATTGTGAACATCATATGAAACTCGTAGTCCATCACCTTCTTGTTTAGAAGACGACGCAAAAAGGTTTGATATAGTTGGATGTTTTAAATATTTCTTTTCCAGTCCTTGAAAATAGGATAATTCTTTGCCCTTTTTATCAGCATGCATTTTATTAAAATGCTAGAAGGCTTCATTTCAAGAAACCTTTTGGCAAATTAAACACTTAGGTAATGATTGGTTAGTAGGAGAGTGCGTAAATCCATATTCCAAATACTCAATACTGTTCTGCCGGCATTTCTTCTTAGTACATTCAGACACGTTGAAAGACAAAATTTGCCACGGTTTCAATGAATTAACTTTTCAGCAGATTTAACAAGCTCCCATATTTTTGTCGAAACATGCTGGATTGCGTGAATCGCGTCGTTGCTTACCAACTTGCAAAGACTACAAAGATACTTTTCCACACTTACTGCTTGACCGCACTCCGGTGCGCGTCTTGGGTCAACTGCAGTTGAGTGCGGAAAAGTATAACTTGGCGCAGTTGTTAGGAAAATAGCTATTATGTGTGGACTAAAAAATCATTCTTCTAATCCTAAATCTTTCTGTTTTGCGGAGACTGCTGATAACGTGAGAAAGTGTTCAAAACATTTTGGCCCGTCTCACTCGCACTGATCCCTATCCAGTTTGTTTTGTTAGTGAGCAAACTTGAGCAAACCCATGCGCTGATATTTAATCTTTAGTTAATTGTGTCTTACTAGCTTGCGCCCTTGACTTCCGTCCGTCCATTTACCCCCTTGGGGGTTGATTTATTAAGAACTATGAAACACTAATCATTCATTTTTTGGAGTACTTCTATGAAGTTTTAAGTTAATAGGACCAACTAAAATTTTTTCTCCATAAAAACTTTCATCTTCTTCCTTTCATTCTTCTTCCTTCTTCTTTGAATTGAAGTGAGTCTCTACATTATAAAATAAAACTGCTGACCAAATTTCATATTTATAGCTTCAGCTGTTTCGGCTAGGGATTCACGATCCAAATCGATTTCTTGGAAAGATCGATTTTTTCCAAATGAAAATCAATCGATTTTTAAGAATCGACCTTTTACCCTTCGACCCTGCAAGGAGATCGGCGATTTTACACAGAATCGATTCTTCTGGTATTTTCATGTCTGTATTTTTTTAAGACTTAATTAATAATTGGAAATTAATATTTATATGGAATTCTTTACAAACGTTAGGGTCGCTGCGCCACGATCAAAACGATCCTAGTAAGAATTCGGAATGGAATAAGGAAATATAGTTAAACTGCGCCATTTAACATTTTCTAGAAAAAAACTCAAATCTGAAATCGTACAAAACAGCGATGCCGGTTATGTCGATCGGTATCTATGGACAGTTTGTTATTTTACGGTTGTCATTTATTCGTTTAGATGTTTTCTATTTTATTAGTTTTCAATAAATTATTATGTTTTTCTTGACAGCATCTTAAATCAAATATTTCCCCCTCCATATCCTTCTATAACTTAAAAATAAACATAACAAAATATATAATTTAAATATGTTTCTTGTTTTTTAACCACAACTGTACAACTTAAACGTTAAGTGTTTTAAATAGCATTGGTTTGGAATGGACACTGTTTACTCTCCCGGATCCCCCTCCTACGACCAAATTTTTCCAAAGATCGATTTTTGAAAAGATCGATCTCTTAAGGCGATCTAAATAGTGAATCGATCTCCGTGATCACGATCTACGGTCGATTCGAAATATCGATTTTTTGAGCTTTGGTGAATCCCTAGTTTCGGCTCGGCGATGATGAATCAGGCAGTCAGTCAGTCAGCCAGGACATGTTATTTTATATATGTATATAGACTGATGAAAAGTGTTTCTTCTGATACATGACTGCCTGTCTGACTTAATGCGGTGTCGCTCTAATCTTCGAAATGTTTACCTAGTGACAAAAAAGAATGTCATGGCATGCCGCAAGCCCGTGGACAAAAAAGACGCACAGTCTAAGTGTTAGCTCCTAAGAAAGCCCGTTAATATACGTTTAGACTGTAATGTGAAATTGTTTCTTTATAAATGTGCCATCGCCTTTTCAAAAATTCTTTCTAACTTTTATTTTTTGGTGTTTTTAGTTCGGTAGCAAAAGTCCGAATTTAAACGCAAATTAAACTCGAACGCGCGCTCTCCAATTTAGAAATCTCGTACACCCGATATTAATTGGTTCGATGAAAGTCGTAAAACACGGCCAATCCATAACTAAGTTTGCGCCGAAGCTTATCAAACTTTAACACAGTATTAACACCAACCCGAACAAACTTTTTAACCAATTAAACCCCATTACGAGCCACTGCCCTTTAATCTAAAATAAGCAATCAGTTAAAATTTCACCAAAACGTTTGACAGCTGACATCGACACATAACTCCCGACTTCGGATAAATTGCTTGTAAGCTTTCAATTATTCAGTAATTGATTTTTTAATCACAACCTTGTGTGACGTGCCACGCGAACGGAACGGCTTGGATTGTGGAGACTTAAATATTTCTTATTACTGCTTGACTGAGCCTTAAATATTAATAGTTAAATTAATGAGCTTTTTCACTTAAGTTTTAAATTTGGCGGCATTGTATTGTTCTTTTTGATATTTTTTAACATCCACATGCGGTTAATAAACGTTTGTAAGCTTGTTGGAAAGCATACCAGCTTGCGAGTAGTAAAATAATAGTATATTAGGATACATAGGCATTAAGTGCATTTTAACGAGCGAGAAAATTTGTAGCAAAACTAGGTCCGCTCTTACTGCGAGCACTTACTGACTATTATATGAAGTATTGTATACTATATAGTTTTTGCACAGTCATATTAATCTTTACGAAAAAATACAAATACTGGTCTAATTGGTATGAAATATTGAGCGTTATAATGGGTTATGCGGAGTCATTATATGTCTGTTGCTATGCAACGGTTCGTGGCAATTGTTGTTACTGTCAGTTTGAATTTGTCGATTCCGATTATTTAAAAAAAAAATTCATACCGCCTAACAGAATGAATCTAAATGTTGAGATGTTTACAGAAGAAAGTATTAATAAAGCGGAAAAAGCTGATATTGAAATCGAGGAAGGATGAAGACCGGTTCTTTACAGGTAATTCCAATAAAATCATGTGAATGGTACGAAAGTACCATTCACACGATTTCGTGTAGACAGTTTTTTAAAACTGGCTACACGAGAAAAACAGTGCAACTAAAGCTTACTGGCATATTTTGTAATAAAATTTCAAGTTTAAAATCTTCGGCAAGTTTGTGGGCTGAATATTCAACGCTAAGGACAACAATCAATTTGAAGGATGAAATTGACAGTTCAAAGTGTACCCGATTAATAACTTTTCTTCAAGGTAGAAATGACCAAATTTGTAAAGAATGCTCCCGATGATACTTATTTGATTATGAAGGTATGTTTATAGAGTGATTTTTAAACACTGATGTCTACAATTTATTTATATTTTTAGGTGGTAATGCTAGGTATAGCCGGTGACTGTAGGAGAGAAAAATTAGTGAACATAATTATCCAGGATATTGCACATAAGGAGGCAGTTATAATTACCACTGTACCAAATACCAAAACACATATTTCAAGAACCTTTACATTAGTTAACGATGAAAATGAGAAAATTAATTTGGTTAAAATATTTAGAAAATATTTAACATCACACCGCTAAATCCTTCTACTCAGCGACTTTTCACGGTTATAAAAAATGGAAAATGCGTCATTCAAGTTGTTGGTATAAATGCAATGGGTAAAACACCAGCAAAAATTGCCAAATATTTAATTTTGAATAAACTCATATAAAGGACATGCCTTTAGGCGAACTAGCACTACTTTTTGCCAAACGTCGTAGTGGATGTTTTGGGACTGAGGAGTTACGAAGGCTGGAAATTATCTACAGCTGTTTAAGGTTATGTAGAGGACTCCATAGGAACCAAATTAGAATTCTGCAAAAAAAATTTGCAAACCAAACAAAACGCATTGAACGCAAGTAATGATGCGGCTGGCCCTTCGTCTAACGTTAACATTGATTTAGATTCAATAATTCAGAATATTTAAGAACAATGTAAATAATAATTCTTAGAAGGTATTAGAGACTAACAACAGTGACAAAAAAATTTGACAAATATTGCTTTATTTTCGTTAATTTGGGAAATGGGTATTGTATAATCTTTAGGCCTTTGGGGGGGTTACCCCCCCCCCCCCGGTGGCTGCGCCACTGAGATGGAGAGCGATTTCGAGTTTTCATGCACTCCACCGGAGTTAGAAGAAGCAGTAAAGAAAGCTTTATTGAAAATATTGCCAAGTAAATCTAGAAAAGTGTCTGAAAATGCGTAGGTATTCAAAGTTTAAAAAATGACAGGCAGCTGAAAGGTGCAGTCCTTTCTCCTAGACCGTGTTGTTAGCATAAAGCGTACCTTACACAGTCAATAATATTGATATAAATCAATACTGACAATATTTCAACAATCCACTTCAATCTCTGTATCAATATTCTTCAACCTGACACGATAAGTATTATTGTCAATATTTCCTTCAGTAAATAACCTACTATTATCCGTGCCTGTTGAAAATGGATCCTCGACAGAGAGCATGTATTACGATAATTTTAGGTTTAGGCATCAAACGTACAGTAAAGCGTAAGCGCTAGATGAACGATTGGTTGAAAAAGCATGCTTGCTGCTTTCATTGTTGATAGCAGCTGACGTTACACTAAGGATTGATCCAATATTGACAGCGCACCCTATATTGATACCTGATATTCGGAAATTCGAATTCGCGTCAGTTCAACCAATCAAACAATCAATATATCCACCTTACACGGTCAATATTTTTGTCAATATAATGACATATTGTCAGTATTATTGACCGTGTAAGGTACGCTTATTTCTCAGATATTCTTTTTTTCCACAAGGAAAAAATTCTCTCCTAGGGAAAAAAGATTTTTCCCATGGTAACAAATATTACATCTTTGCATCTATCAAGTAGGGAAAAAGTTAAATTTTCTTCCCATCACAGAGAAAATATTGTTGGTAGGCGTGGCATCGACTGAATTATATTTTTTTTTAAATGTAGGTAATGTAAATTAATAGGTGTTTTTAAGCGATCCATTACTGTTTTTTTTCGTTTCGATGTTTTCTTATTTGACAGTATTGTAATCCAAATAATTCTAAAATATATTTTTTTATTCTCTACTCATACTAAATTGGTTTTTGTTAATAAATAAAAAGATTTTCTTTTACAAAGTTTCATGCAAAGATCGAAACTTGCAGAAAGTAATCCTATTAGTTGTGACGTCACATTTTATGTAAATGAAACTGCTGTTGTGGCTGGTGTAATGTAAATTCAAGTGTTAATTTATTTTCTTGATTGTTTCCCGAAGATTATAATAGAAGATTTCGTGGATTAGAAACATTTCATTTGATTAAAAAGACTGTTCAATAATGACCACAAGGGGAATCAGAAAACTGCCTGCCGGCCTAAAAAAGATATTCTATTTTCTTCATTGCCTATAGTTGATTTATTTATGACGACTACTTATTTTCACATCACAGATGAACGAGGTAAGGTGTGGTGTAGGCAACTAAATATACACTTGAGGCCGTGTTACTCATTTTTTGACAAGTACTGGACCAACTGTTTTAAACAATACCATTGTAACTTCTGGTAACTAACCAGCCTTACTAGTGGGCCATTTTCGGGGTTACTGGGGTCAGAAAATTTAATTTTGATGAACAGATGTTAAAAAAATTCAGAGTATAATTCAAGTATATTATATAAATAAGGAGCGGCTGTTAATTTCTCCAAAAATGTTAACTAGTGGGCCATTTTCAGGGTTACTGAGGTCAGAAAATCTAATTTTGTCCAACAGATGTTAAAAAAAATAACGGAGAGGGGAATAAAAAGTAGCAAACAATATTTGTAATTATTTATTACTAATGTTAATAATGTAAGCTTAATTTTGTTCAAATTTAGGTAACTAGTACACCAAAGTTCTAAACTCTGAAGTCAATAAATTTGAACAAAATTAAGATTACTATTAATCTTAGTAATAAATAGGTAAAGATATTATTTCATACTTTTTAGTGGTGTTCATTTTGTTGAAAAAAAATATTAAAGATATTTCTCACAAATTGTTAATGTTTGTTTCGAAAGTTTAAGACTAAGCTTAAGTATATTAATTTAAAAAATATTGAAACTTCCTAATTCTGACCAGTCACTTTTGCATCTACGTCATCCAGTCCAGTTTTTGTTAACAAAAAGGGTATATCTAATGCGTAGTTCCCAGAAATTGATTTCATGAAAACGGTGTTAATAAATTTTCTTTAAACTGCCATTATTCTTTAAGCTGGACCGTAGCTACCATTTCCATAAACCGGGCAGAAACAGTTTACTCAAATCCCACTTCTGAAATAGCTCAATGAGAATCCCTGCAGCGCCGCTGCTTTATCGCGTCTCGCAATCGAAGTTCCTCACACAATATAGGTTCATTACGCCGAGTGGCCGACCAAATGTGACGGCAGCTTCGGCCGAAAAGACTGTCATTTTCCGGATAAATCGGATCCGGATTTGATCTAGAAGCCATAACTGAATTATGGCCTTGATATCCTGAACGCTGGAGCCGGTGTGGAACTCGCCAAAAGGAAATAAACACTGATTTAATTACAATGGCTTGTTACAACCTTAATTACAACATTATCAGTGGCTTAATAGAGATACATTACATTTTTACCTTGCCGCAAAATTAGCTAATGCTAGAAGTAGATTATGCAAAATGACAAAAGTCGTTCAATAATTCTTGTTCTTCTTGCATTAATAAAAAGTGCAAAAGAAATTGTATTTTTATGATTTTTCAAAAATATTTTTCGAAAATGATTTTTTAAAACACTTCTTTCGAAATTACTCATTTTCGGATACACAGTTTTTTGCAAACTAGATTTTTAACTTATACGACCAGATTATCCAATGCTAGGCCGGTCTAATTTAGTGGGCTTGTATTCGACAAAATTCAAAAAACTCAGCTTCCCGTCTGACGTCATCCTGCGAAAAACAAATTAATATAGTGGGCAATGTGGCGAATCAAATTAAGGATGCGGCAATACTGCCACGCGCCCCTTTGGGCGTTTTAGTACTAACAGAGAATGTTTATATTTTGCATAACTTAAAGCATTTTTAATCTTCGAATTATGTTTTAGATTGAAAGTTTTTTGAAGTGCTTAACTGTGTTTAAATATAATGATTTTAACAGAAACGTGTCCAAGGGGGTTTAGCAGAGTCCCCTGACCCTGCTACAAAGCAAAAAAGAAAATGGCGCCTTTTTGGCAAAAGAGCAAATACGGAAATATCAAAGACATATATCACGTATGATACCAACAAAAAATAATAAATGTAATTAAAACCTATTTTATTTTTCAATTTTTGGCCCTGTCGCCACTTGGCAACCTTGGGTTAACGTTCCCACTGCACTCTACTGAACTCTACTCTCGGTCTCGATTACGTTAAACTATTATTACATTACGCTTAAATAAATAGAGGCGCTTTTCAGTAGTTTAGTGAGTCTACAGCGGCTAAACGTAGCTTCAGTAAGTTATTCACCATTAAAAACCATTTTCGAGCCACTACTGATGAAGAAAAGCTAGCTGCACTAGCGATAACGTACTACGTCCCATAAGTTTTGAGAAAAAATTGCGATGCTGAGTCTTATGAAAATAATGCTTTTTGTCCAAGGTAGCTTTGCAAAAGAAACACAATCAATGGATTGCCACGACATGTCATTTTCGCCAACACTTGCAATTACAATGGCGTACAAGCTTGATATTCGGAAAAACATTTTTTTATTAGTTGGACAAGTACCTGAGCACGAAATGGTAGCACTATACAGGGGCCAAAATATTTCAGTTGCCACAATTTATCGAACAATAAAAAAATGCGAATAGAGAATTCCTTGTGTGAAATTGCCGAAAAGTGGAACACCGAGGGTACTAAGTCAAACGAATGAAGGAAGGCTGGTGCGAGTAGCAAACAACAAGGTTGTCCAAGCTATCTAGAAGATTCAGGCCTCGTGTCGAAATATTTTGTGTTTTGGCGAAGAGGTGTGACACTATTCTTTGCTTGCTGTCTTAGTTTCGGGTTGATCATAGTGCATCCAGGACTTATGTCCAGTCACAATTCTTCCGGGAAGACATCTCCTTCTGCTTCATATTCTCGCGAAAGGGCTTCACAAGTATCAACACGTCATTGTTTAAATTTCTAAAGTCAATTGCTTGGGCACCTACCTTGCTGGCACTTTATGAATCTGGAGGATACTTAAGGTAATTTACAGAACCATGGCTCATATTCAAAAATTCAGCGCTTTCATCAAGAATAACTCGGCGATTTTCTTTCACCATGACTTCAACTGCCGCAATCGATTCAGGCATCGCAACACGGTTTGCTTGGCCAGATCGAGGAGCATCAGCTACAGAAATCATCCGGTTTTTAAACTTGCTGCTCCATACATACCAGGCGCTTATTACTATTATTATTAGTTTAAGAGGTGTTTCGGAGTTTCGGTTTTCCTGTCCTTTGTGTAGTAGTGTAGTACTAGTTGGTAGGTATTTGAGTACTTGTGTTAACAGTGGCTCCGACGGTGCAAGAAACTGTTTGCATGAAATTTTAAAAAAAGTCAGCAAAAATCCAATTTTAGTATTTTATGCTTTTGGCGCAGTTTATTTGTAGGTACATAATTTCTTGGCAAAACTAGGCACCCTATTCAAAAACCTTCCTTAATAGAAAAAAAGGGTATTTTGCTTGTTACGTTAATATCACTAGTTGCCTACAAAATTTGCCCCACCTAAAAAAAAAAACTTACGGGCCGCGCCTGGTATATCATACACTTGTTGGAGTGACAAAAATGTAAACTCTATATTGTAGCTTCATTCTACGATGGATATCAGTGGGTTTCACATTTTCACTCTGCAAGAAATGAATTACAGAACGCTACCCTCCCTCGTGCAGTGCTTTGGTGGAGTTGTCATTTCTAAACTGCCACTATGTGAACATTTTCAATTGTAGTTATGATATGTCATTAGAAAGGCCTGTTAAATCTCAAAAATAATATTTCTTGTAGGGCAATGTTATGTTCGTTACTGGTATTTCCTTTTCCTTTAAAAAGCAAAAATAAAATGAAAAGCAACCAAGATCCATCTTAGCAATATTAATCTGATGGTTGTAAAATTGCGACAATATTTTAAGTCCACTCCTGTGCCTTACTGATTGTTCCATCCAGCCCCTCGAATAAAATAAACTATAATCAGAAATCTGGGGCCGGCCACACACCGAATGTCCGGGCGTGATAACTCGGCGGCCCGGAGTTTATTGAAGAGCCATACGCGGAAAATCTTTCGATTCGAATCCGGGAAAATGGAACCTAAAGGCGAAATTGGCGATTTTATTTCTCAGTTCAAGTCACTTTCAAAGTTTTTCGGATTTTATTACTTCTAAAATATTAGTATCTGTTTTTGTTTAAAGGACTTTAACATACTAGAAAGAGCGCTATGAGAAAATTTTTGAACCTATAGGAATTTAACTGAAAATTTTCCAGACATATCGCATCCTATCTTCGAAAGTAACACAAAAATTGAAAATTCGTTTTTCTTTGTAGTAATTAAATACAATTATGCATTATTTTCTATTTAAAAGTGCAATAAGTAAATTTCTTAAATTTAACTGTAGATGTCGCTAAGGCAACTTTTAATTTTGGAGAAATCGCCACCCTTTTAACTTACTTCACAAGAGGAGGTTCTCAATTCGACCCGTATTTATGTTTTTTTTTATGTGGAATAGTAAGAAAAGCATATTTTCTTCATTTTGGTCGGCCCGTGCATCAAGATAAACTTTAGATTCCACAGCCGTTTTGCGTATCATGCTATGCGGATGCGGCCATTCTGTCTTGGTTGAATGCAAACAAACCTTCCATGCCATTTGCAGTACCGACACTTTGGCGTGAACGCCACAATCACTGCAATGATGGATATTTTTGCATGACAGATATACGAGGATTTTCGAAGAAAATCAAGCACAACACAGAGTATCCTACTGTGAACTGTGTGTCAAAACCAGTAGTTCATAGGGAAGATATGCCTCCCCTTTGCCTCCAAACATATGTCAAACTGCTGAGATAGTGCTAAGTGACGAAGATAACGATGATAAAACTATTAGAAATTACAAAGATCCAGTTTTATATCTGCTTAAGAACACCATTCGAATTTAATTGATCAAAAAATAATTGAACGATTTGATTCGAGACTTGAATTTACATATCTGTAAAGCCAACTGAATTACTTGATTCTAGATTGCAAGAATGGAAATTGTTGACACCTGGTACAAAAAATATCTATACAACGAAAACGGAACAGAGAAATGGCGGGATAGTAGAGCGACTGACAAACATTTGCCAAAAAGGACAGAATTTGTGTGCAGCAAAGCGCATGCGAAAAATGTACCTTAAATTGATCCACAAAATGACATTCTACCTCCACTGCATATTAAGCTCGATTTGATGAAGAATTTTGTAAAGGGAATGGATAAGAACGGTGAAGGTCTTTTGTATCTCAAGTCGATTTTCACAAAATTAACTGAAGCAAAATTAGAAGAAGGGATTTTTATCGTACCACAAATAATTCAGTTAATGAAAGATCTAAATTTCGATCCAACGCTAAATAACAAATAGTTAGAAGCCTGGATTTCACCGAAAGCTGATATAAATAGCTTTTTAGGGAACCACAGAGTCGAAAATGCGGAAATTTTAGTCAACAATTTATTACATGGTTAGAAAGAGATGCGGTTCCACCGGGATGTGACGAGGCTTGAGGAGCGGTTTCAAAGTCGTTGAAATTCAGTTGTGTTAGGTGTTACTGTTAGCGTCTGAAGAGAGAGTATTCTTCGTCCCATAAGAGAAAAAGTTAAAAAATTACTCACTTCTTGTCCAAGTTCAGTGTTATTTGAATTGTAACACTACTATTCCAAAAAATAATGTTGTTAACTCTAGTGTAATTATTTGTTTTTAAAAACCGGAAAAAGTTAGTATCGATACTTTATATCAGTTTTATCATTTTGTTTTTTTGCTGTTGGCTGTACCGTGCGTTCAATTTAGCTTGATAACATTTTGATTCGCTGTAACTTTTTTGATTTTAAAGATATCAAGGTAAACAAAAAAACAAAATGTAGGGTTGGTAGCCAAGTTTTTTTTTTGAGTTACACATAAAACAAAACACTAACAATTTTCTGAGATAATAGCCTACCTTATATTTTTTAAAACGGAACACCCTGTATATTATATATGTATTCAATAGAATACGCTATTCTGATTACAATGATATAACACATTTTATATTTTAACCCACTCGTTTTTGACATATCGGCAAAAATGCGAGATCGACGGCGATCATTTTCGGAATACTCTGGCGCTCTGGTATGCTGAAAACAAATCTAAGTAGTCACGGCATCGGCACTCTTCGAGATTAAGTAGGATTAAAATTTCATATTTTTGCCGATATGTCAAAAACGAGTGGATTAAAATATAAAGTGTGTTATATCATTGTAATTGTAATCAGAATAGCGTATTCTATTGAATACATATATAATATACAGGGTGTTCCATTTAAAAATATATAAGGTAGGTTATTATCTCAGAAAATTGTTAGTGTTTTGTTTTATGTGTAACTCAAAAAAAAACTTGGCTACTAACCCTACATTTTGTGGTACCTAACAAATGGGACATGATAGAAAAACAGACACTGTGTATTCTTAATACGAGGGAAATTTCATAAAATAAACACAATAATTTGAAGAGGGTACTCGATTCTCCTTTCAATTTGTAACGCAGTGTAATGAAATTGCCGGGTCTCTAGACTGACACATGCCACGTATAAAATTTTTAGGTTAAGTTGTTGAAAATGGCGCCAAATTTAAATCCCATTATTGGGACATCATTTAAAATGTTATTTGAGCGTTAAATCATTATAAAGCGCAAAGGAAAACATTCACTACGTGGTAGTTGTTTTCAAAACGCTTAGTGCTTTTCCAGAATTTTAATTAGGGCTTACCGAGTATACTTAAATTTGACGATCAGCACAAGCTAATCAGAAATGTACGTCATTTGCGCAAAACGTTTTGAAGTACCTACTTAGCGTTTTGAAGATACAAAATATGGGCCTAGAATCGTTTTCTGCCTTTTTAGTGTTCCATGAAACGGAACAATTATGGAATTACTTCGGTGTCCGTCCATATGTCAAAGGCGATTTTCTCTGAAACTATTCGACGTAAAAATTTCAAATTTAGCACAGAAATAGAGTGTGGTGGCCCAATTATATCGTGAAGTATAAAAAGTTAAATTTTGATTCTCGGGGGTTGATTTCAGGGGGAAAAGTGGGATATGGAAAAAAAATTCAAAGGCATCGTGTAGGGTATCAAATGAAAGCTTATTGAAGCACGAATTCAACAATATATATAATGTATTTTTATGCATTTTTTTAAATATTTTTTTGGAAAGGAGTTTAAAAATTTCTGTCCCCCACCCTTATCACCAGAAGGGTCGCTCATAAAAATCTGAAAAAAATCATCAACATTAAAAATTAGGTGTAAATTGAACGAAAATTATCTGCATTGAAAAATTCTAGCGCGATCAATTGTTATAAACAATTTAATTGTTTATTTCCTTATAACTGCTGAACTATAGAGAAAAAGATTTTGTGGCAAAAGATATTTCTCACGATGTAAGGAACAACTTTTGTCCTCCTTACACGTTTTTCAAAATTTTTAATTTGGTTTAACAGAAACGCTCGCCACTCAGTTCTGCGCATTCGCGATGTGATACGGCTCTGATGCCGTCGGCGGCGGCGGCGGGTTGCAAGGCAGATGAGCGAGGATCAGGCGGCCAAGGTTTGCTTAGGTTAAGGTTAATTATTGGTACGGAACACTAATTCTGCAATTATAGCTTGCACTTGACCGATTTTTTTCACTAACATTTGCTAAACTTCTAGAGTGCGAAATTACATTTGATAAAAAATAATCGAAAAATTATTTTCCCGAAAATGATCCACGAGAAATTACCCTCTTAAAAAAATCCTACATCACTAAAAGTCTAAAATACATATCAATAAAATGAACACAAAACATCAATCGCTTCTAAAAATGCACAACACCAAGAAACATAAAGTGTTACCACCAAATAAATAAAACTCAACATGTCACGACACACGGAAAACACATTATTTATAAACCAAATTCGCAATCCATTATTTAAATTTAAAGTTTTTCCCACCTAAGATCACAAAAAGTTTTCGAACGTCGAGTCATCCCCCCAATTTATTCGTTGCTTCTGCCCGAATCAATGTGTTCTCAGAATATGTCGAAACTCTGTTCTTTCCAACCAAAATATCCTTTTAAGTTTTTCGAGGGTCTGACAGAAAAAGGTCATTTATCTTTTACAGGTTTTTAGTGGTGAAGTATTGAATGCCAATTTTCTGTTTAAATAAGTGTTTTGAGTAATGAATTGAGTCAGTTACAGGTGAATGTATATACCACATCATACATCAGGGACGGATTTAGGGAAGGGGTGCAGGAAGCGTCCTATCTCCCCCCCCCCCGGCTAGAGCCTTGGACACAAAGAATTTAAATAGCGAATTTTATAAAACTATTTTAACATTAAAAAATATTAACCATTCATAATTTTAAAGGATGTCCCAATGAGTATTTCGGAATTTTAATTTGGCGCCCTTTTTCAACAACTGAATCTAGAAATTCGTGACACACTCTGTATACTACTTGTCGCAAAAATAAGTAGTCTTTAAGCTAGCTCAGGTACGAAGGAACTTCAATGCTTAAATTTTTGTGAAGGATACATTTTGACTACTCATCCAATATATTACTTTTAGGAATAAAAGCTGTGCTTTTCCAGGTCCTAAGAAAACAAAGTTTGCATTACAATCCGTGGCTCCGTTGAGATGTGACTGAGTAACAAACAAACAATCCCCCTCAATGATAACTGGGAAAGATAAACTTACTAAATGGAGATAGGTTAAATTTCCACAAAAGGTAAATCATAGGCCGCAAAATGTGATAGTGCGTCTGCCAGGCTAAAACTATTCTGGAATGCTGGAAATGTCTAATAAGTAATGAAATGTTGGAAAACATCGTCCAATACACTAATCAATTTATTGAAAAAATTCGTCTACAGTACATGGGTGAGAGGGATGCAAATTTCACAGACATCATTGAACTGAAAGCGTTTATAGGTCTTCTGTATCTGTATTCGATAGCAATAGGCAAAGTTTAGAAGAATTATGGGGAACTGATGGTTTTGGAATTGAGATATTCCGTGTAGTGATGAGTTTGAAACGATTTAAATTTCTTCTTCGCTGCATCCGCTTTGATGACAAACAGACTCGCGAAGATAGGAAAAGAACAGATAAACTTGCGGCTATCCGTGAGATGTTTACAGCTTTTGTTGAAAACTGTAAAAAAGCTATTTGCTTGGACAGAACGTACAATTTAAAGAAATGGTAGCTGGTTTTAGAGGGATATGTTTATTCAGACAGTACATCCCCCCTACACCCAACAAATATGGGACTAAAATGTTTGCAGTAGTAGATGCCAGAGTGTATTACTCTTACAACTTAGAAATATATCCTAGACGACAGCCTGAGGGGCCATTTCAAATGAGTTACAAAACAAATGATGTTGTTAAAATACTTGTACAACCCATATACAATTCTGCACGTCATATAACTGGTTTATAGATACAGAGCTCATAAATTTTCTCCAGACTCAAAAGTTATCTTAAGTTGGCACAGGACAAAAAATAAGAGACAACTCCCACCTGAATATGTTGCTACCAAAAGTTGACCAGAAAAATCAAATCTATTTGGCTTCCAAACAAATGCTACGATTGTATCCTGTTTCTAAAAAGATAAAAATGTGATATTGGTATCGAGTATGCATTTTGATGAAAACACGAGAGATGACCGAAAACCAGATAGTATTACATTTTATAATGATACTAAATCAGGAGTCGATTTAGTCGAGAAAATGTGTGTAGGTTTCAATGTACAGCGAAACACTAATCGTTCGCCACTAGTAATATTTTTTACAATATTAATCATAGGTAATATAAATGCACAAGTCCTATACACTGTAAATGGAGATGAAGTCATACGAAGACGAACAATTCTGAAACAGCTCGGCAAGGAATTATTCGCCGAATACTTGAACCGAAGCATCAACAAAAAACGGGGAGATTGCTTTAAATCTGCAACAAAAATTGCAGAAGTTCAGCCCACCACTTCATCGAATAAATGATAACGATGGCACCTTGCGTCCTACCTATACCTATATTCAAGATACCGTTGCAAAAAATGTAAAAATATCTATGCTTAGAACATGGAACGCTGATTAACTTTATTTTTTTGTTGATAGGCTTCGATTTCCATTTGTATTATTTTGTATCAAATTTTTTGTTAATCGAAATATTCTGAATATCATTGTATGTTTTATACTCTTTAGACTGTTATTGGCTAAATAAAATCTCAATTTAAATCACGAGTATGAATTCTTTTAAATTTTAATGTAGTAGTTTTCGTATTGCATCCGACGGAAGTTGAAACACATGTTTGGATTCCTAAAGCTTTTGAATTGGAAATGTACGTTAAGCCCCAAAATGATCAGTAATAAACATATGCGATGAGATATAAAACAATATCTAGTGCTGCTACACCCGTTAATGGGAATATCAGCAGCTAAAAAAGTACATGTTATTTACTCCTGGATATTCTGGTTGTATACCAAATTTCATTAAAATATCGACTAGTTCGGTCGGTCGGTCTCTTTGTCACTAGTGTCGTGCAACAACAAAACTGTAATTCGAGTTCGATTTAATTAGAATTAAGACGTTTCCAAGATAACGAATTTTGCCCTGATTGTTTACTTGAAGTGTAAATTGTAGCAGTTCTCGTAACTTTTAGTTCCTTATATATTTCCCGCTTTAAACTCTCTAACAAACATTTCATGCAAACTACAAATTCTATCTGTAATTTTCCAAGGCAAGATAAATATGTTTTGATTATGGAGAACTTCGCAAAAAGATAATAGAGCGAAAGCACCTTGGAATCAGTGTTGATGCGCATTCATTACCTCGCGATTCACAAACAGAATAAATCTCAATCTCTTTGGGGTACGCTACAACCAAGTTCCGGATTAAATAAAGCTGAAATCAGTGGTGGAGATCACAGTAGTTTTATATACAGGGTGTTATGAAAATGCTTTAATATATTGGAGTGGATGACTCTTGGGGTAGTATAGAGACACGCCGTATACACCTTTTTGGCTTAAATCGAGCATCTGTAAAATTTTCTCTTCCCCCTAAAAATTATATCATATGTGCGCCCGCAAACCTATTTTCCAGGGTACAAACTGCAACGTTGCCAAAATTTTATATTTTAGGGGAACATGATGTTTTAAATTTGGTTTTACAAAAAAAAAAATAACGCTGTAGTTGGCCAAGAATATCCTACTATTAGTTCATAAATGTATTTTTTCCTCAGCTTTCCGATGGTGTAATTTGTTTCTTTAAAATTCCGCTTCCTTAACCTCAAAAAACACTAAACTTGCTGTATCTCGAAAAACGCCATTTTTATCTTTTTTTAATATGCTAGATCGAAAGATCCGGATTTCTTACATCGAAAAAGCTATTTTTCAGAGAGAACTTTTTTTCGTTTACGAGGAATCAACCGAAAAACATAGCTAGGCATAGCAATTTATACAACTACAGAGCCTGGCCCACGCGTCGCTGCCCTGCCGCACGATGGAAACGCATGCCGCACTATGTTTCTTGAATAATTCCTCAAAAACAAAAAAGTCCTCTCTGCAAACAAACTTCTTCCACGTAAAAAATCCTGATCTTTGGACTAGTGTATTTACAAAAATGCCATTTTTCGAGATACAGCACGTCTAGTGATTTTTTGAGGTTAAGGAAGCGGAATTTTGAAAAACAAATTGCACCATCGAAAAGCTGAGGAAAAAATTCATCGAAAACAATGGTTCGGTTATTTTTTAAGGGCGTTTCCATTGCGAAATCATGAGTTTAGAATGGCATGTTTTCAAGCTCGCGCGTTGCTCTGGGACGTCTATATGTATGTAAAAATGTAGTAGGTACAGGATGTATTTTTACAAAAAAAAACTAATTTCCGTAGGGGTTCTTTTCTAATATCCTACACCTCTTTACATTTTTAAGAAAACTAAATCCAAAACCGAGTTCAAAACACAAACCTCATGTAAGTTCTGCATTCAGCGACGCTTTAAAAATTGACCGCATCACATAAAAACAGTAAAAGTATCCGCCACTCATTTATTACTTATTTTTTGCTAGGTTTCTGCTTCCGATATTATTATTACTGGTTATTCATATAACTTTTTTGTTACTATTGTAACACTAAATTTCATCACTGTAAAAAATTACCAACAAATTTGTTTACAAATCTGTAAGCGTCTTTTACTAGATTCAACAATTCAGACTTTTTCATAGTTTTGCTCGAAATTTTTGACAGGCACATATCTTATTGTTGTAAACAGTACGACTGATCACGTGTGGGTCAAAAATTTCTAACAAAACGATGAAAAAGACTGAATTGCCGAACGTAGTATTTGAAAATTAACAAATATATCTTATTTCGCTCTTGCTTCCCTGTCCCTGTCCCCGTCTCTTTTTTCTTGTTTTAATGCTGTTTTTTAAATGAAAATTCCATATTATTTCGATACAAATAACCCCTTTTCCCTATCTCTTTTGCAACAAAAATTAATAAATAGGTTACCTACGCAACCCAAAAAATGTTATGACTGCTTGCCCACATTGTCGCGAATGTCAGATAACGTGTTTAAATCTTGGCGTACCCTAAAGGGGCCCATACACTTGCGAGCAAATTGCGCAACGGAGGCTGTTGCGCAACGAGTTTGCTAGTGTATGCCGCTGTTTGAAGCGTTGCGCAACTGTTTGAACAAAATCGGGAAAGTCTGAAACGCCTTGTGCAACGAGAAGCATTGCACAACGTGTTGCAAAATATATGGGCTTGCTCGCGAACAAATTTTAGTTTGGAAGCATCATGGCGGCGTCAACATCGAGTAACGGAATTGTAAAAACGTCACAAAAAGAATTCTGGAAAACCTGGGCAGATGCAAGATATCTTAATGTTGCAAGTAACCTCTGCTTTGGAGAAATGGCATCTCTTAATTTCGTATCTTGTTTTTTTTATGTATGGTGTGACCATCTCCAAATAGTTCTTATAATCAAGAGGAGATGTAACTGAAGTTCCATCAAAAGGTTTTTATGACTAAAAGAATCTCGTTTTTTGAGGCATTCTTTCATCCAAATTCTTTGATTTATCTTCCTTTTTTTCTTAAGATCAATATTTAAAGCACAAGCATTTACAATTGCTAAACAAGCCGTTTCTGTTGATGTCATACTAAGGTATCACCACGGCGCGACATATATCAACAGCACCGAATAACTAATGTTTGCGTAAAATTATGCCTAGTGTATGGAAAACGCGTTGCACAACTATATAGTTGTGCAATGCGAGTTTGCACAACCCGTTGCATAGTGTATGGGCCCCTTAAGAGAGTTGTGTTTTTAATAAATACAATTTTACACTCAGCTTCACTAAAAAGGTTTAAGATTTTGTACTGGTTTAAATTAAGATGTTTTAGGTGGTCAGTGGTTCTGACAGGTTTTTTATCCTGTCACTGTTAATAAGTCGTCATTTAAAACTTATGAGTTATTCTAATATCTCAACGATTTGCTTAATTTCTAACTGATTTTGTCTTGTAACTTAAATAAATTTAGTTTTACTTTTTACTTTATAAATTTACATCTTATTAATTAATTATACAACTTATCTTATTATTACACTTGTCACTTTAAAATTTTTGTTTGTCAAATTAGACCGGTCTACTGTTGGAAAATTTGGCCGTTACTTCTCAGATTTTCAATGGTACCGATAGTGGACAGATCTTGTGGATTTTTGAGTATTGTGTTTTAATTAGTTAGTGGGCCGTTTTTACATTAATTTACTGTTCTATTAGTGTTGTAAGTGTGTTAATTTTAACGTAAAACCTTTTTTAGAGGAAATGTATTTTACAGAAAGCTTTGAAACTAAAAAAAAAACATTAATTTTCAGTTTTTAATAGTGATAAAATGCCGGAAGTATTGTGCTTAATTTGTTAATATTAACTGTTAGTCAGGCATTGGTTTCTTACGTTAATGGCTGTACTGTGTTATTGAGTATATAAATATTTGTTAACCTACGCAATTTCAAATAAAGTGTATCTTAAGACGTTTTACTTTAAAGGTAACAAGAACATTATTTTTTTTATGCTGACTTGTGGCAATAGAAAATTATTGTAGAATTAACAACTTTTTCGGTATGTGTTTCTTGCCAGTGGAGGGTACCGTTTTTTTTAAACACCTTTTCTCGAAAATACATTCTTTTAAATATCGATCTAACTGGACAATAAAGGGTTTGAATTCACAATAGTAGAAATAAGACAACTAAGTTTTGTACTTTAAATTTATTCCTGATTTTTTTTTGTAAATTTATAAAGAAGAGGGCAATATGGAACATATTGCATAAATCGTCTAAGCAAGTCATTACAAACCTAAACATATCATTTTCAAGGAAATTACTATAGTAATTAAATTAAAATTTTTGTTTACTGTTCAGTATAATTTATTCTAATTTGCTATGTTCTTAAATTCAATTTTTTTATATTTTTGCTCTGAGTATTTGATAGGCATGTAATCGATTGTATTTTTACAACGACTATTTACGTGCCTGTCAAAAATTAAGAGAGAAATAGTTAAATTTGAAACCCTTTTGACTGTATATTGAGTTGCATATAGCATCATAGATATCTGTTTTGTTTGGAGTTCGTTCCATGATTATAGTGTAATTTGTGTGTATTGTTATAAAATAATGAAATTTCGTTAAAACCTACCCTATAAGTATTGTATTGTCACGTATACGCCTGAGGACACGGCGCCTCCACCAAATGTCACGTAGGGGTTGATGAAATAACGTAAAGTTTACTTACAATCTTTAAAAACCATTCGACTTTATTTTTTGCCCGCATTTGCCCTTGACATGCTAAATGAATTTTTATAACTTAACCCTCCTACATTTTACAGAATATTTACAGCACAAGTGCAGAAAAATAGTTTACCGAGCGACAAAATTTGTAGCAAAACGGGGCCAGAGCAGGGTCGATTTTTTAAATTTTCGAGATCGGTGAGCACCTACTGACTATGTAGGTATTGTATACTATTTTTGGCACAATCATATTATTCTTTAGGAAAAAATACAAACACTGGTCTAATTGGTATGAAATATTGAGCGTTCGTAACATTATAATGAGTTATGGGGAGTTATTATGTCTGTTGCTATGCAACGGTTCGTGGTAATTGTTGTTACTGTCAGTTTGAATTTGTCGATACCGATTATTCAAAAAAACGTTTGATACAAAATAATTCTAAATGTATAGATATTTGGGAAAGAAAGTATTAATAAAGAGGAAAATGTTGATACAGAAATCGAGGAAGGATGGAGAGTCGGTTGTTTACAGCTATTGCCTCTAAAATCATGTGAAAGGTACGAAAGTGCAGTTTTTAAAAATTGGCTATACGAGAAAAATAGTGTAATTAACGAGAAAAAATTACTGGCATATTTTGTAATGAAAAGTTCAGGTTTAAAATTACCTGCAAGGTTGTGGGCTGAATATTCAATGCTAAGGACAACAATCAATTTGTACTTTTAACTTTAATTTAAACAAATAAATTCTATACCATGTGTTTTTTAGTCAGCTGCGGATATAAGCACAACTTTACTTACCGCCCTCGTGCGGAAAGTCGCATTTACCGGCTTAGATATGGCTTGTGCACTTTAATTGCTAGGAAAAATAATTTAGTAAAATCAACTTACTCTTTCTATCATTAATGACAGTAAGTGACAAAAAACATGATTGTGCAAAAATATATATTAAAAACACGATTGTTCCGACACTGTCCGCGTAACCAACTCAACATTAAAATTGAAATAAATTCGTGCAGCTTTATGACGCAGCCAACATCGTTCTGGCTTGTTGATGCCGAATAAATTACTCGGTTTTTTCCGCATCTGATTCATATTTCAAAAAATTAGTGAGCGTTTGACACTTTCATCTTTCATCTTTTTTATATCTTCGCCTTTGTTGGCTGATGCTCCAAAAAAGGGATGACTTAAAATTTTTATTTATTTAGTGAAGCGTTAAAATGTTATAGATATCCTTGATGTTATAGAAGCATTTTGTATGTTACGGACAAAATGATTATAATGGGCAATATGCATAATACACCTCATTATAAAAAAAAAAATAAGCAAAATTTTATAACTTGTGAAATCAGTATGGTAGAAACGTTATTTAGGGAACATAACAGAACGTATTTACATTCAGTGAGTGCAGTCGGAGGCTTATTCGTTTTTATCTTAGACAGCCCACGTAGACTTTAAGCCTAAGTACTAACGTACCGTGGGTATCTGAAAGAAGGGAAATGTAATTCATTGACAAGGGACGTTTGAAGGAGAAGGGAAAACATCTGCAGGCAATTTGTTACATAATCTGGAGACTGTAAGTGGACAGTAAAGGGATGCATACGTAACGCGCCTCTTGTTCTGTTAGAAACAGTCAAGGGGGGAATGATAGCGGCTAGTTCTTCAGAGGAAAATCCGTGGAAGTATCGGTAGAAAAGGGATAAATTCGCAACAGCGCAGCGCGGCGATTAACGAGAAAAGGGGATTTATTTTTAAAAAAGAAAACCTTTACATTCTCTTCGAGTAACCGTGTGGTGTGCGTTGTGGGCTGGAGGTGTTATTGGGCCATTTTGTGATGAAAATGACGATGGTGAAACAGTTAATGTAATGGCGAACGCTACCACAATATGTTAAGAAACTTTTTATGGTCCCAATAAGATAATATGCACCTTAACAATATGTTCTTTCAACAAGATGGTACCACGTGTCACACGGCGAGAGAAAGATTTGTTACGGTCGCTTCATTTCTCGAAATGATGATGTTCTCACGCCCTTGTTTTAAGGAACGCGGCTAGGGGCATAGAGGTAACGGCACTTTTACTAGATTAAAATTAAATGGAATGGACACCATATGTAGTTACTTTTGAAAGACAACCTTCACAAGTTCAGTTTATATTATTTTATATCATTTCTTCTACCGCAATTCTGCTGACTTGATGATTCAGCGTCGTTTAAATAAATTATTAAAAGTAATTGTTTAGTTTTATAAAGGAAGTATGATATTTCATAGTTGCAATTTTAATGCGGATTCAATAAATAAGCTACATTCTGCCAATATAAACTGCTGGCCACTCGAACTTACATATAGAGATTTTTAGGCAAAATTTAAAGTTCAATATTTTCAACAGGAATGCAAATTTTCGAACGCGTCTTGCAGATTTTAAGAGCTAGTTTTTTTGGATTAAGCTGCATGACGTATATTTATCGTAGGACCATAGATTTATTATATACGGGGTGATCAATGAAGTCATGCAAAAAATCAAAAAGTTTGTATGAGTGAAATTTCCGCAAAAAATTTTTTTGGTCGTTGCAATATGGGTCGTTACTAAGGTAACATCAATATCTCTAGACGTTTTCGTCACTTTTTGGATTAAGGCCCTTAGGTCTTGTACACACTACTAAACATAAAATTTGGGTAGCAAAATTTTTAAAATGCTATAACTTGACATTGGATTGACGGTTCTTGATGATTTTTTACGGATTTGGAATCCTTATTTCACGTAGATTTTCTATAATCTAAGCATTTTATTTGGGGCTTGAAATATACAGGTTGAAATTTACACATTATACCGGGTCGATAATAGATAAAAACGTAGCGACAAGAACAAGTTTATTACATTATATTATACAATATACAAGATTGGTTAACAACGGCCAAAAGTCAATTCTTACAAAATTTCTAATTCTAAACCTAATTTAAAGGTTCCTGCAATCCCTAAAAAAACCCGGCAAATATCAATGGAAAATTGCCAAGTGTCCTATCTTTAAATACCTAATCTTTGGTAATAATTTATAGACAAAGAACTCTATAAAACTGAATGACTCTTTGAGACAATAAACTGGGGTGAAAGTTTTGGACAGAACAATGAGAAGGACATTGAACAAAAACAACTTGAGGTGAGACTTTATTTTTGCAAAAACTTAAATAAAGCCAAACCGTAGAGCGCGTCGTACCCTACGTTTTTGTCTATTATCGACCCGGTATAATGTGTAAATTTCAACCTGTATATTTCAACCCCCAAATAAAATGCTTAGATTATAGAAAATCTACGTGAAATAAGGATTCCAAATCCGTAAAAATTACCAAGAACCGTCAATCCAATGTCAAGTTATAGCATTTTAAAAATTTTGCTAACCAAATTTTATGTTTAGTAGTGTGTACAAGACCTAAGGGCTTTAATCCAAAAAGTGACAAAAACGTCATGTTACCTTAGTAACGACCAAAAAAAATTTTTGCGGAAATTTCACTCATACAAACTTTCTGATTTTTTGCATGACTTCATTGATCACCCCGTATATAATAAACCTATGGTCCTACGACAAATACACGTCATGCAGCTTAATCCGAAAAAGACTAGCTCTTAAAATCTGCAAAACGCGTTCAAAAATTTGCATTGCTGTTGAAAATATTGAACTTTAAATTTTGTCTAAAAATCTCTATGTGTAAGTTCGAGTGGCCAGCAGTTTAGAAGGCAATAACTTATAAATAAGTAAAATAAGATTGTAGTTTATCTATTGAACTTCCGAATATTGATCTATGACATATTATTGGGTTTTCCACTTGTGATAATATTCAGTGGACTGCTAGATCATGCGATCTAACCCCGTCGATTTTATTCTTGTAGGGCTTCCTTAAGGGCAAAGTCTATTCTAACAATTCGTAGACGAACTTGAAACAAAACATTCGTGAAATTATATTATTGGTGAAATTGAATTGCAATTAAATGTGCCAAAATGTTATTGACAATTTTACGCAAAGATTGGTCATCTGTAGAAACAGCCAAGGAGAACATTTGGGAAATATTATTTTTAAAACATAACTACCATGTCTCTAGTTTTTGATAAAATAAACAATCATGTTATTTTTATAAAATTGTTGGTTTTAATTAGAAAGTAAATCCCGAAGTACCTACTGGAAATTAAAATTTTATTTTGTACTTCGCTTTCAATTTTTGCTAAGCGCACCTTTAAAGTGAAAGTAATAAATAAATGCTTGATTTCTTTTATAAATTATATGTTTTTTATGTGTCTAAAATCGAAATTAATTGTTTTTTTTTATAGTGAATGACTGAATAACAATGTTGAAAAATCAAAATTGAAGCAATGGGCGCTGAAGGCCGCTCTTAACAAAACCCCATTTAACAGTTCCCTTCAGGATAAAAAAAGTCTTAGCAGAATAAAAGGATTAATATATTTACTATCTATACTTATCAGCTTGTTTCTAAATCATATTTATACATAAAGAATATAACTTTCCCTATTCGTTATATCTAGAAAGATTAAAACTTCTATATATTTTTCAGTATCTTTCTTATTATTATTATGTCAAAAACTTTTATTCTTGGTAAATGTATATTAAAAAGTAAGATTAAAAAAACGTCTTTAAAGAATGCCGTGGAATCAATCCCGCATGTCTTGAATTATTACTCCGTAGAGGTAACATAGGTAAAAGGTCTAGATTACTCTAGATGAATGAAAAATACAAGTCAAGTCCTGAAGTTTTAAGAAAATTACATTATTGTCATTGCATAATACAGAATTTAAAAAAAAACATATACAACAAACAACCTAAAATTTATTTTAAACTAAATGAGAGACGTGTGCACCTACTTCCAAATATTTTCTCATTCTTGTTTTTACAACTTCAAAAACATTGGTAAACACTTGGGGGAGTTGTTAATATCCTGAAGTTTATTTGTAATTCTAGCCCGTACGTCTTCTAAATTTTCACAAGGGATTTTAAAAACCGAGTTTTTAATGTGTGGCCATAAGAAAGTCACACGGCGTAAGATCGCAGGACCGTGGCGGTATATTACGACTAATGATCCAGTCTTCGAAAAATTCTTCCAAAAAATTTAAATTATCAAGTTAAGTGAGTTGGTGCGCCGCACCGTGCTGCTGGAAATAGCCTTGTCGCATCTCCTCGTCGTCTAATGCGTTTACAAAATTTTCTAAAATGTTATTACTGTATCGCGCCGAATTGAAAGTCCTTTTAAAAAACATCTGTCCAGTTAACCTTCTTTTCGATGTGGCCGCTCACATGCCAACTTTCTGTGAATGGCTTCTCTATAAAGAAATGTGAATTCCTCCATATTCTCATTTGTTGCTAATTTACATAACCAGAGTGGCAAACCATGCCTCGCAGGTAAAAAAGCATGTTGCTCCGCCTACGGCGTCGGTATGTTTCCAAGCAACATGCCTTCGAAAACGTCATAAGATTTTTTCTATTGTCGATGTCCTTGGGTTATTAATACTGAGAACAGAGCGGGTTTGATTGGGTTTGATTATCCTAGCATTTTTTGTGTTTATACCTTTTGTTCATTTGAACAGATATATGAAAATTTTTCGGAAACCAACTTTTCGAATTTTTTTTACTACTACTAAACCATGTTTTAGAAAGTACCTATATTTTTTCAAACATTATTTCGAAAAAGAATGTTCATAAAAAACTTTTTTCAAAATAATTTGCTACAGAGTAACATAACAGACACAAAGAAACGTAAACCTGACCGAATACCAAAACGGTTTGTTTAGGTGAGTTCAGGATCTTTCATTTCATCTTTCATTTTTTCATTGACTTTTCTAAGCCAGTAGAGTTCATAATTTAAATTTAGAAAAACTGTTTTCCAAAAACTATATTTCTGTAGATTTTGTAGATCGATTTCTGAAAAACCATCTTTCGAAGAAGCTGTTTCTCAAAAAAAAATGTTAAATTAACATCAAAAAAGATGTTTGTTGAAAAAAAAAACAAAAAAGTTGGTCATCTTAGCTTACACGCGACAGGACAAATTGTTTTATTAATATGAAAGTGTAAATATTGTAGAATTTTTTTATTTATGCCTTCTGCTCATTTGGGGGGATATACGAGTACTTAAGAAAGTGCAATTTTTCTAAAACCAATTTTTCAAAGTTTTTTTAAAGCATTTTTCTAAAATACATTTTTTCAGATAACATATTTTTCGAAATTAAATTTTTTCGGATATTAATTTTTTCAAGCTTCGAAAAAGTAGTTTACGAGAAAGTAACATACCAAACCTAAGGAAACCTTATCAAACCCAAAAAAGGTTCGTTTAGGTTTGTTCACGATTTTTTTCATTAGCGTTTTCCAAGCTACTAGAGTTCATAATTTAATTTTCTAAATACTGTTTTTGAAAACATATATTTTCGGAAAATGTACCTTAAAAATTATTTTTTTGCAGACATTTTTGAAAAGATTTACTTTCGAAATACGTGTTATGGAGAAAATATTTTAAAAATATTTCATAAATCCGTTTTCATAAAAGCATCTTTGAGAAAGCTGTCAAATTTACTTTTAAAAGAGATGCTATTTGGTTATTTGTTTGCTTTCAAAGCCAAAACGATACGGCGCAAATTTTGATAAGATCGCAGTGAGATCTGTAAGGAATGTTTTCAGAAACAATCTAAGAGCATGTAAATCAAAAATACCAGAAAAGGCTTGCATTTTTTTACTACATATTAGTATTGATCTATTATTCATATTTTTGTGAATAATTCGTTTCAAATACCATACATAGACGGCAAATGTTTGTTTTTGTTTATAATATTTTATGGAATATGACAATGTAGGACTGGTTAATATTTATGTTGCCATATCTATTTTTATAAAATTAGCTATTAAAATCCTTTTTGAACAACAAGGCTTTGAGATGCCCCCCTAAATTCTCGCCTGCCTACCATAACCACATACTCCCCAATATGGGAAAAGTAATTTGGCGCTCCTCAAATCATTGTGCCCCCCGTCCCTAAAGACACGGCACGCCACTGGTATGGCTACTGATCCATTTACTGATGTTAGATTCAAGAAGGCAAGATACGCTTTGCGACGTAACTTACAAAGCGATTTGGATAAAAGGAAAACCAATTCATCAGCTTTTACACACCAGGAGCTGCTGGTAAATTTATACAACGAAAATACCCCAGATAGCCTTCAGAAAAAATTGTTTCATGTAATGTCTTATGAGTTGGCATTTCGAGGAAGTAGAGCTTCAAATTGTTTGATGATGTTTTTTCAAGAAGAAAAACTAAATGATGAAAGATGGGTCGATAAGTGACAGAATCGAGTACAATCCAGTTTTTTCAAAAACCCGCCATGATGAAGATCGCAAACTGACGGGAAGCAAATGGTTGTGGTTAGTTACGTCTTAACCTATGAATTTCTTATAATAGTATAAAGTCCTCTTTAAAACTGAATCAGTAGTTTCACCAAAACCTTTTCACAAAATGAGGGACAATGTTAACAAAGAATCTACATTTTCCGCAACCAGTAACAACAGCATAGTATCTGGACCAAGCTGGGACGGACCAATCATCAATTATAGCAAATGTGTGTTTAATTGTAACCATTTTAATAATTAGATATAAATGCCTGTCGATTTGTTAAGCTTATTAAAAAAATGAAAATACAAAATAGATGTTTATTTAAAAACTACATGACAACCAGAAGCACCTCAAAGTTAATTCCTACCTATACTATTTTTTACGAAAAAAAGGGTGATAATCATGCACTAGTGCGATTATCGGATAATCGCCCTAGAGCATGATTATCGCGTAATCATCCATAGTCGAAAATTGCTATTTAAATGAGCCATTTCTGACTTTTACCGTTATTTTAATGCGCTGCCGCCCGATGTTTTTTGTCGCTACACACAACAATAATTATTATTCTCTTTGTGTCTATCTTTTGTGCATTTAAAAGAGAAATAAACAACATTTGCCTTTGTAGTTTTTTACTCGTCGCCATCAATTTTTAAATTGTTTCAAATGAAATCTGTTTCTGACTTCACATAGTACTTTTTGCAATTTTTTTATATATACAGGGTGTTATAAAATTTACTCCATATATTGAAACCGGTAAATGCTGGTAAGAATTCAGATACGGGAAAATTAGTCATAAATGGCGCTTCGCAATAATATGCTAGATATCTCCCCTCAAAGAAAAAAATTTAGCCACTGCGCATCACTAGCAATGAACACATGGTCATATAAAAAGCAGTGATTTAGGTTGCTGTGTTGCCAAGTCTTCCAACAATAATTCTATGTAACAAGTTAAAAGAAATAATAATTTTGTTACCTTTAAAGAAACAAATCCTACTAAATAACTCTTCCAAAATTCTCAATTTCACAAAGTTAAAATATTATAACACAAATAAAACAATCCAGAGAACAGCTGTTTAAACCAAAACTAATACCAAACTAAACACTCAGAAATGTTGTGTTTTACTAACTTATAGAAATCTTATAATGCGCACCACTAACCGCGTATGATATTTTGTTAATACTAATAACTCTAATAAATAGCTGAAAGCTATTTTCTTTCACTAATTAGTAAATAGAAAGCAAAAACTCACATGGAATTATTCATCTCATCAATACTAATGCACCATTATAGTTAGTATCTTCACTTCTGTCTTGACAGCTGTTTGGAAAGGTGGAGGCACGAAAACGGTGGCTGGTTAAATGGTAAAAAATTTTCCATTTTTATTATCATTCGCCATTTTTTCAAGAAACAAGATACTAGTTTTGGTATATTTTTAACAAGAAACAAAAAAACACATGTATTATATCTAGTTAAATCGATATTTAGTAATAAAAACGGTCTTTAGTTACTTATTTATGATATTATTAAATATAAACGCTAAATTACTTGCACAATTTCAAAACCGCCGCCATAAGCTGACTAATCAAAACGCGTCTGTCCACGATCGTTGGTCGCTCGTCTTCGTCAAAGTTCGAAAACAAGGTCCATTTGGCGGTTTTGGGCAGCCTTGCACAGATTTTATATTTAACGGAATAATGTTTTTTCACAAAATTTCCTGCTGTATTGGTTATAATTTTATAATACTGTGTAGTTGTGCTCAATTAGTATGATAGTAAATTATGTGAAGCTCTAGTGCGACCACCGGACTGTGTCAATAAATTATGAGAGGCTCGGCGGCCACCAGAATGGACATTCACGAGTGAATGGTCCATATTTTCCCATATTAAGTAGGTAAAGAAATTGCTATGAAATTAGAAGACACATTTTTAATAAAATGCGTATTTGGAATTAAAAATATTTTGCCTTATTTTCGGTTTTCACTAAAACTGCTATAAAAAATGAGATGTCAAGATAATATTTAAGTTTGGCTGGAAGCATCGGTTTATGGTATTTTTTAAAATAAAAAATAATGTGAGATTTGAGGGGAAAAGGTACCCCAGGAGTCACCCATTCCAATATATTAAACAATCTTTATAACAGCCTGTATAACTCCAGCAGTTTACAATTTATTTTTGATTATTCTAGTTGAGCATTATTAGTAAAAGTGGTAAAAGATCTTAAATTGGACCAGCGGAGTGGCAGCGAGGCAACGCGGCCAAGTAGCAGTGTAAAAAGGAAAAAACAATAGAAGTTCTGATCATTTACATAATATAAAATGTTAATGGTTTGTAACGTTTGTTTCTGCAAAATCGCGTGGATTCGCGAGACTATAAACTCAACTTGGTGATTTCGAGTTTAGCCTTTGTTGTAATGATACTTCCGAGTGGTCCGGGTCAGTCTTCTGGGTTCGCGAGAGCGTGAACTCCAGGTAGTAATATTGATCACACTGTCTTGGCCGACGTTGATGTCTTTGGACTTGTCATTTATCCAAGGTCGTTTCCTGATGACATTTCAATTTTGACAAGGCTGGGCAACTAAGCCTTTTTCCTAAAGAAACTAAAATCCCGTTCCATCCCTAGTATTTTCACACATGATACTTTGTTAGAGACTCTTAAAGGGTAAGTAGGGACGAATTTTCTGATTTTTTATATGTTTTGAATGGTCGTGAATCTAAAAAGCTGCGCTCAGAGTTGCCGTAACGTAAGCTTTAAGACGTAACGTTAATCCGTAAGAAAAATAAACATTTGATTAGCAATAGATCCATTCATACTATAAGCCGTAACAAGTTAAGCCGTAAGGAAATGGTTCAATTTCATTTCTTACGTTACGGCTTCCCGATTCGGTCGGGATCGGTCGTACTCGTGCCTAACCGCCATGTTCACATTCCCAAATTTGACCTTGTCTTGCTTTTGCATCAAAGAAAATAAAAGGGTATGATTTTGCATTGCTTCCTAACAAGTAGCAGCACAATATTGCTCCAACAATAATAATATATTCGTGGTCAGTAAAATCAAAATCCATATTACCAGTTTAATAACCTAACAAATTGTTTTGAAGAGACGTCAAAAAACAAAAATCATAACCTAGAAAGTTGTAACCAGATTCTTAACTACTTAGAACTATGAATGTGTATGTTGTTACGGCTTAACTTTTACGTCTTATCGACTATCGATTACTTCTTACGGCTTACGTTACGGCAACTCTGAGCGCAGCTATAC
Source organism: Philopedon plagiatum (assembly GCA_963971165.1). Classification (NCBI taxonomy): domain Eukaryota; kingdom Metazoa; phylum Arthropoda; class Insecta; order Coleoptera; family Curculionidae; genus Philopedon; species Philopedon plagiatum. The sequence continues at coordinate 83,797,096 of OZ020193.1, forward strand.
GTATAAATTCATCTGTTTACATTCGACCTTGTGGTTCTTTTAGGAATACCCAGCCCGCTAAACTAATGGTTTTGTGACCTAATGGCTTAGTTATGAAGCCCCCTGATTCATTCATGTTTTGGACTTCGTTGAAGTCACCGTGTTGTGAGATTTGCCTCCTGTGATGATGACGAAAAGTTGTTTGGTAAGTTAGAAGGAAGTCTTGGGGAATGTGTTCCTGCCAAGGTTTATAACATAAAGCAATGACTCCTGAAGTTCCAGGGTCCGAGTTTCGAACAACACGAACATGAAGCTAAGTACCTAATTTTAGCATTGCATTGGAAAAGTCAAATACTAAGTATAGCCAATTTTCTTGATGGTTAAAACAGATTTAATATAGAGCCTACTAGCGTTGTAAAGAAATTGCAATTACCTAGGGCTAGGTATAGCATTAAAGTCTATTTGTTTGGACGATAGACCGATGTAAATATTAACCCTACACGTCATAGTCTGACGATCTCGTCGAGCCTCCACCAGCTTCCTATTCGTATTGGCCGACCGGACATTAAATTGAAAGAGGCGTGTCAGACAGCTATCGGCGGTAGTTCGCAGGATTGTAATTAGGCTGTCTAGTGAAAAAGGCTATTCGACTTTCTTTCGAGTTTTGACTTGTTTTGTAGTTTTAATTTTTTGCGTTGATTTTTAATCGCTTTTTGTTTGTTCGGTTGTCAAGGCTGGCAATTATTTAAGTTTTTATTTAATTCTAAACAGTTCTGCAGTTTAAAGTTTTCCTTCTCATTCTCAATGCGGCCCTGTTCAATTTCACCGTTTGAACCGATCACTTGTAGGCAGCGTGCATCTGTTTATATTCGGTCTATTGTCGAAACAAATACCTACACTTTAGTATCTTCATTTTTTATAACGTACAAATATATCTTACTCAAATTTAACGATACCTTTTTAAATTAAACTTCAATCTAATTTTGTAACGTTATTTCATTACTCTATGTACACCTTTAGTTTACTTATAGGAGCTCTAATTAATAATTATTGGACTGTGGGTAATTTGATACGTTATAATACTGTAAGCGGCGCCAAATTAGATCTGTTTATGGGCCCACACCAATAATGTAAAAGAATGTACTGTTATTTGGTAAGTACTTTGATTTAGTTATTAGCATCTGGCATTAATGAACTATAATTAATAAAAACCCTTCAAGTATATTACCACGCAACATTGAGCTAGTCGATGGCCTGCTATCAGATACCTTAGCCCTTTAAAATAACAAGTAATTAATGACAGCAATTATTGTTATAGGTTAATGATCTGGCATAAAACTCCATTATTAGAAAGCCCTCCACATTGGTTTCGGTCAACCGCCTGTTGTATTGTAATAATTTTTTTTAACAAAGTTTCCCTCCCCTTTTATCCCCTCTCACCCCTTTACCTTTATTATTGTCTTAAGGTCAAATGCTAATATAACCACCGAGCCGTCATGCTAAACTCAACGAACAAAAAATTATTGGTGGTGGTGCCGCCATTCCGAAGTACACGCAAAAATTATATCGATCTTCATGGCATTTTTTGGGGTTTCATATTTTTTTTTAGGTTTTCACTCACTTTAGCTGAAAACACTTACAATAGAGATCTGGAGAACTTGTTTACAAAAAAAAATAAAAGTTCATCGAAATCTGTGAATTGAGAACCTCCTCTTCTGAAGTCGGTTAAACATGTGTGGATATGTGAGAGAAATTATTACTGTAAAAAGAGCGATGTGCTAGCAAACTTTAACAGAGAATGGGTTATTACTTTATAGAGCACCCTATAATAAAATACCCAATTTAGATATTTTAGGTATTGAGTTTTCAAACTAGTAAAAGGGACAGTGATCGGTTTACCAAAGCAGGTATGATGATAAAACAAGACACCTTTAAACAGGACCCTGATCAACGTAATCCTTTGCTGAAACCGCATAACACTATAAGGCTATTTACCTTTCATGTTGTAGCAACTTTAAGGGCTTCAAGTGAGAAGTAACAAAAAATAAAGTGGTTGAAGTTGGACAAAAAGTTGAAATAGGTAGAATTTGATCTGGTTTCAGATGTAAAAAATGCTGAAAAAAAATTAAATAGACTGTTCAGCTCTCAATTTTTCTTACTTGTTCTAAAACTATAATCCCAGGATTTCCGAGAAAAATTTAAAAGTTAGTAATGTTTTAAATTTGTATTTGGATCAGTTTTGATTCGATTGTCCCGTCATTATTAATAAGTCTTCATTCTACTATTTCTGCGATTTGCTTGGCTTCCAAATGATTTTAACTTTGCAACTTGTTGCTAAAATGAATTTAGTTCAATTATTTTGTTGAAAAGCCCTAGATAATTGTCCCCTTCTTTATTACTTTGGACAAAGAATTCAAAAATAAATTCACATAAAAAAGTACCTGTCTTATTCGTGCAATGGACTTGCTCAGTTATTTCGCGTTTTCAATAAATATGTTTATTGTTATGTATGTTACTGCACAATGCACAGTCAGTCAATGTAAAGACGCATACAAAAAATTACGTCGGTTGGACGGATAACAAAAATAAGGTTTAAAATTTGACCAGATGTAAAAAATTCAGTTTGCCGTCTGACGTCTTCCTACCAAATACCACTGAACGTAGAGGGCAATGTGGCGAATCAAAATAAGGATGTGACAACACCGCCACGCGTCCCTTTGGCCGTTTTAGTACTAACAGATATTTTACCGAACTGGTAGCATTTTTAATCTTCTAATTTAGTTCTAGATTAAAAGCTCTTTCGGAGTGCTTAAGTTTATTTCAAAGTAACGATGGGCTACAACAAAAATAATAGTAAACTCCATACCTCGGCGTGTAATAATTTTTTGCTCCTATCATTCGGCGAATAATGGTTAAAATTTATATGATACCCATCCATAGATATCCAAAATATATGCAAAGAGTGCCATCCTTAGGATGCTTAGGATGACAGGACAGTATTGGCCCTACAGACAATTTTTTTTTGTAAATCGCTTGGTGTTATTTATTTCACTTTCACCTTCAAACGCCTCGATTTTCCACGTAAAAAAAATTCTGTGTGTGCAGCTATGAACTGGGAAGATAGGTTAGTTCACTCCGAGAAGGGGTCTGCGGTGGCTGAGTTGGGACGGCGCCAGCTTCGCAACCGAGAGGTCGCGGGTTCGAATCCCGCTTCGACCATGGGTATTTTGTGATTGTTAATTGTAGAAAGGTGGTAGATGAATTCTTCCTCGACCAAAGTAGTACCCCCCACACATCCTCTTAAAGGGCTTGTGAAATTCCTACGGATGTTTCCAGCTCTGGATGTGTGAGTCGGATTTCCCCAATTCACCTACGCACATAAGGGCATTTGACCCACAAACCTAGCCAAAAGTACGATTTCATCAAAACGACAATTTCTTGGAAAGGGCTACTACCTGCGAAGGCTCAATGGTTTAGGAACACAATGCCCATATTTCAATAATTTTTTAATTATCTGACAAGCAGGCGTAGTCTTCGATCGAACGTGTTCGTAAATAGTTGTGTGTACAGAAGCTGCTCTCTAATTTTTCGATAAGCTTCGATTCTAAAACTTTTTGTGAATAAAAGTGCGATGAATTTTCTTATGGATAATCCTGAGCCAGATATGTGCTATAACTTTCAGTACTTTTTTAGATTACATTATTATATGTTATGGTAATGATGTTATTATATGTTATTTAGTTATCGCATCTTACATGGAAATGTGTCACAAATATTTGGGTTAATATAAAACGCAAAGAGATTTGTTGTATCACAGGGTCCGTCCCTGTACCCTTTTATATGGCATTTGTTACCCATCTTTATGTAGTTTTATTATTAAAAAATTTAGCTGCGAATATCTGCGAATTCAATTTTTATGATAGTTTCTGTCTGGGTATTCGTATAGACTAACCTTAAGTCAGTATTTGTATAGTTGATAGTTAATGGCGAATTTCTTTTGTAGGTCCTTCAGAGATTAAAATTTTCTCAAAAAAACCTCTGTATGATATTATGAAACAATGTCCTTATAACAATTTTGCAACAAAACTCGAATATATGGAAATTCACATACGGACAAAATTATTTCCGAAAATTTTCGCGAGAGAGTTGTATCTTACAGTGGCGCAGCCACAGAGGGGATTGGGATCCCCCTCCAAAGATCTAAAGATTATACTATATTTGTATTCAAAAGAGAAATAGGAAATAAAAGTTTTTGTCTTTGTTGTATCGTAGGGTCCGTCCCTGTACTCTTTTATATGGCATTTGTTACCCATGTTTATGTAGTTTTATTATTAAAAAAACTTAGCTGCGGATATCTGCGAATTCAGATTTTATCTTTAACAGACTCTGTTTCTGGAAACAGCTCCCAAACAGGTACAAAACAGCTACAAAACAGATCCTATTTCTGAAAACAGTTGTTTAACGCATGCATTACAGTCCGGGAGTGTTTTCCCAACTTGGATATGTTGACAGCCAGCATTAAAAAAGTATTCTTAAAAGCCCCAGGATGCTTACGGTTGTGTTCTGAAACGTTACCAGGCATATCATTACCTCCAGATCCCGTTATAACTAGATGGGGGACCTGGATTGAGGCAGTAAACTATTATATGCTTCATTTTGAGGCTGTGAAATGAGCTGTTGAACAATTAAATTTAAGTCAGGGTGTGCCAATTTAAAATGCTCAAAAGTCTGTAAAGGTTCTCACTGTGTTTAAAAGTTTTGCAAGAGATTCTCAGTTTCTATTTGTGGATTCCTCTTGCAATACAGCAGCTGGAGCGGAAACCACACACCGGCACAGGTAAATTTGTTTGGTTGATGCAATGCCTTTAAACTTATGACTTGCGTCAATACATATCATTGACAACATGCGAAACTGCACAACGCATCCAACAAAAACTGACAAATGTTTTAAATTTAAACCCAGATTTTCGTACCCTGTGTAGCATAGAAAAACTGTTGCGCAACAAAGAAGTAAATTTTGCTGCCTCTCCTGTAAAGGACTTATCACTCCGTAACTATTTACTTTTGGATATGCCCCTATCACCTCCATAGATATTGAACGCACCTTTTCTGAGTACAAATGGATATCCTCTGATAGACGACGTAGTTTGAGCCCCTTATTAGTGTTTTCGTGACTCCATTAACACACAGCTTAAGGTAAGAACTTTCAAGAACATAAATAACGCAAAATTTAAATATGTGTTCCCTGAGTGCGACTCTGTCTTTTGTCGTCATCACATCCAAATCGATCGGGTCTAATGATTACGAACCTTAGAGTGAGAGTGGCAACCTCGCTTCTTCATCAGAACGGGAACCTTCGCCTTATCCATTGGTGATTTAAAGAGTTTTTCCCCCAATGGGACTATATACCATAAACTTTGAAAAATGATGATTCAGTGCCAAGTATGGGTAAAAATAGATTCATTTCATCCAGAACTGTCTTTTCATAAGTTTTTTTAATGGAATACCGACGGCCCGGAAAGCCATTACGGTGGTGCGCGGAGACGGGGTTATAGCTGTCGCAATGTTTAAAAGAGAACAAAAGGCTAGTTATGACTGAATAGTGTCCTCTCCTCTTGCTGATAGTGAATGATCAGAACAATACCGAACAATATTTTTATTTGATCCATCCAATACTTAGTCTAAATTAATTTAAATTAATATAATACACATTTCCCGATTTTTCATAATTTCTCTGAATATGAATCTCACAATTTACCCTGCGGGTACGGTTACTTTAAAATGGTTTTGAGTTTGGTAATTACTACAATTTATGACCTACTTGTCATCCATAATTCTCACTTCTGTAGTCAACTTCACCTATATACCCTCATATTATTCCACAACTAATAAAGTCAGTGAACTTTCCAACCCTATCGTTTTTTAACTATATATTGTACGCTGGGAACTCCTAAGATAAAACAACATTGTTTAGAAGATTAAAATACTTGTTAGGATGTAAATTCGAAGCGTTTTCGGCTCCCAGGATGCTCACAATCTGCCTTACACTATATTACTGCATTATCTAAACGCGTATCTTTTTGAACGCCCCCCTAACGTTGGGCCGTAACTCTATCAGTGCAGACGTATATAGTAAATTTAGCACTAGTGCTGCGTTCTGGAGTGAAATGCCACTTTAAAGAACATAAAAATAGGTCAGGAAGTCGCTAAATACAATACCCAGTTCTAATTTCGTACCCCCACAGTACGGGAGTACTGATATCTAGTAAGCATGGAAAGTTTCTAGTAGACAAAATTGAATATGGTTGGTACATGGTTACAGAGATATTGCCAAAAAACTGTTTGCAACATTCTTTTCAATATGGCGGCCAAATGCGAAGGTTGCAATCCCGGAAACTAAGATTTACACTCACCAATGACCCCTCTATACATTCCAAAAAAAAATTGCTGCCTTCCCAAAATGTTTCATAAAACTACCATTTCATTTTGCTATAAAACAAATTAGAGAAAAGGCTAGACGGATATTTTAAGGGTTAAACGGGAAAGCAAAAAGAGTAGAATTAGCTGAAAAATAGCTAGGTTGGTAACACAGTTCGCTTGATAGCTAGGTTTCATAGTATACTTTTGATATTGCGTCGTGGAAGCATTGCGTCACTACCCATTTCAAGCAATGTGTTGGTGATAATGCTCGTTATTCTAGTACAAGGGAGTATTGATAAGTACTTAGTCTGTCATTTAAAATGCACAAATATTTCAAAACAATATCTTGTTTATTTAACATTATCTACTTTAAGACTTGCACATTTAGCAGAACGTTTATAAAGTAATTCTCAGGCCTTTAAAAAAATTCTTTGCCTTGGTCTGTAAACCACTCCTGAACGGCATATATAGCTTCATCATTTGTCAAAAATCTCTTACCTTTAATTTTTTTTTGAGTTTTGGGAACAAGTAATAGACTGACGATGCTAAATCCGAAGATAGGGCGAGTAGTCAACCAATTCAAGACCAATTTCATCAATTTTTGCAGTGCAATCAACGACTTCTGAGCAGGAGCGTTGTTTTGCAAAAGAGCACACCTTTGGCAAGGTTTCCGGTGCGTTTTTACACGATTTTCTTACGTAATTTAGTTAGCAACTTAGTATAATGTGCTCCCTTGATACTGCTACCCTGTTCCAAATAGTCTATCAGAATGATCCCATCTTTGTCCCAGAAAACTGAAGCAAGAATCTTGCCAGTCGATTTTTAACCATGGAATTTTTCGGGTCGTAGAGAACCAGAATGCTATCACTCTATGGATTGCTCTTTAGTCTCTGGGTCATAGTGATGGACCCACGTTTCGCCCATACCAATAAGTCGCTCCAAAAAGTTTGAGGAATCTTTTTCAAAACGGTAGCAGATTTCCTTCGACATTGTCAATCAAATGCGCTTCTGATCAGGATTCAAGCATCTCGGAATCCATTTGGCCGAAAGCTTTCTCATACCAAAGTCGTGATGAGGGATGTGAAACACACGGTCGTAGGAAATGTGCACTGTTTCTTCTATACGTTTGCGCCCAATTCGTCGATCTTCTAAAATCATATCGTGGACAGAATCAATGTTTTCCCGAGTGGTCATAGAGATTGGTCTTCCAGAGCGGTGCTCCTCCTTGACATCTGATCTTCCTCTTTTAAATTCCGCAACCCAGTTTTTAATGGTGGTGTATAAAGAACACTGCTCACCTAAGGTTTTTATTATATCAAAAAAAATTTCTTTGCCCGATAACCCTTTCAAAAATAAATGCTTAATAACTGAACAAAACTCGATTTTTTTTTCAAAATCTAGCTTTTTCCCAGACATGTCGTTTTCAAAAGTTCACAGTTTTATCACAGCTTATGGATGTCAACTTAACAACTTATTTATAAAACGTCGTAGTTGTAACCATATCAACCTCATTCAGTTTTGGCTACTAGGAACTTTCCAGGCTATCAGTTCCCTCTCGTATGTCCGGAGTTCTTTCCATCTATCGAATTTTTAAGACGCATGCTGATTTTGAAGGGAAGGAAAAGAACAAAATAAAATTTTGATTTTTTGACTGAATTATATGGCTTACTTATGTATCTACACTGGACAGCCATTTAATTTTATAGCAAATTACTGAACAATAATGTTTAAAGAAATACGAAATAGCGGCGATGGGAGCTGATTGCCCTCTACACTTAAAAACGTATAAGCTGAGAACGCAGCTCTCCTAATCAGAAACGCGCCAGTAAATCTGTTACCTTCGCTCTGTCTTATCCATTAATTGGTTAGGAGATCTCATTGAATATGTCACATTGAATGGCTTCTGAGATAATGGCACGGGCCGGGGTGCTGCTGCTGTTCATTACGCCAGAAACCGCGACATGGGAAACGGGCGCGGCGGATGTGAGTAAGGGTTGGAGACTGGGGGTGGGTGGGGTTTTAGTGGGTGATATACGCGTGCACGTATGTCTTTAATGTCTGTTGACTCTAAAAAGTTAAATTTTGCCTTAGAAATAAAGATTGGTGTCTTATTTTTTCAAACTATTTAAATCTGAATAGTTACAGTTTATATTATACTAGCTTTCTCCCGCGACTTCGTCCGCGTGGTATAGGTGATAATAGTGTAGTTTTGATGTCACGCCATGATTATGAATACATGAAACGTGAATTAGGTTAGGTTAGTTATATCTATCTAGAGATCGGATTTCAATGTTAAATGACGCAAAAATTGGGGTCGGACACAGGTAACTGATAGAAAAGGTAGTACGTCGAAAATCACATATTAGTTAACATCTTGAAAAAATTTCCAGGCGCTTCTTTTTATAATACCCCCCCCCCCCCTACACGTTAATTTTCTAAATATTTATTACACAAAATTAGATTTTCTAAAATGTTCCAAAACATGTGTTTATTTTTTCGAGTACTTTTACGTAGTTTCAAGGGAATAGAAGCGTATAACAATTTTACTCCATTACAAACTTTGAACCCCCATTTCACCCCCTAGGGGATGAATTATTAAAAACTGTGAAACACGACTTTGAACATTTATTTTTTAGAGTACTATGAAGTAATTAATAGAACTATTTAATATTTTTTCTCCATACAAAATTTCAACCCCTGTTTCACCCCCTTAGGGGTTGAATTTTCAAAAACCCTTTCTTAGTGCACACCTATGTTATGTAAGAAACCTCTGTGCAAAATTTCAAGTTTCTAGACCCAGCGGTGTGGGCTGTGCATTGATACTTCAGTGAATCAGTCAGTCAGTTACTTCTTTTATACAGGATGTTACAAAAAGATGTTAAGAAATTTTAAGGGCAGATTCTACATATAAAAATATGGAAATAAGTTTATATAAACATGGAACCCCAAACGCTTCTTTTTAGGTGTTTAATATTTTCTTTTTTAAATGTTTCTTTTTAATTTCTCAAAAATGCCTTAAGATATTGACATGAAATTTGGTACACCCCAATATGAAATCAAAAGGATACCTTTATGTGCAAAAACTTATTTTCTAAAGTACTTTCATCAGTGGCGTGCGTGCTGGTAAGTCTTTATTTTTAGCGAAAGCAATGGCACGCCGTTGATTTTTTGCAAAATTGATATAGTTTTCATTAAGCCCAATTAAGTCTGCGTAAAAAGTGTCTCTTGATATTCTGTGCGTTGGTTTCTTGCATTAAATTAATGGCTGTACTGTGTTGTTAGTGTTTATTGGTATACTGGTATTTGTAAAACCTAAAAATTTTCAAAAGAAGTGTATTTTAAGCGGATTTTACTCCAAATGTAACAACAACAATATTTCTGATGCTGACTTGTTACATAGAAAAATTATTGATCAGCTTACTATTGCAAAGCGCCTTTTATGAATATGTGTTTTTAATGTGAATTCATACCAGGATTTACTGGTTTGAATATATGCAGTGAATTTTATAATACTCTGTATAAGTATCAGGTTGTAATAGTTCAACAAACCTAAGCAAACAAACCTAAGCAAACCTGACTCACCCCAAAAATGGTGAGAAGGTTTGCTCAGTTTAATTTAGATTTGTTCGGAGCCCTTTTTCGCCCTTTTATTAACATTTTCAAAATTATAAGATTTCAAAACAAAATTTTTGAAAAACTGTATTTTCAAAACACATATTTTCGAAAAATTGTATTTTCGCAAACTTTTCGTAGATAGCAACTTGAGATTTTGCCACAAATATCTCTGGACAATCTACCCAACCTGAGCAAAATCCCAAATCTAAAAAATTCAATATGGCGAATTCAATAGTGCGGTGACCATAAGGAATGGCTTCTTCTCATGTGTTAATTCCTTTCAAAAGGAATAGACTGAATTTTGTAAATTAGGAAGTACATTTTTGATAAATATTCTTATTCTTCCACCCAACAGCCAACCTTTTTACCCTTTTTTGCTCAACGCGACTGACCCCTTAATTTAAATTCGGGTCCACTCTAATATCGGCCAGACGGTCTATTGTAAAATATTCAAAGTATATATTAAAATATACAATTTTAAGTACTTTTTCGACCCTTATCCCTGTTTGTCCGTGAAACAAAGGGACGCATTTATCACGTCATACGTCATAAACACTCCATATTGTACTCGTACATCTTTTAGCACCCCTTGAAAATTATGACGGCTAATTTCGCTCAGTTATTTATGAAACGGAAAATAGTGACCTGTGGGGAGTTGAAGTTAATTACGACGCGTCGGCGTCGGGACGGGCATCTCCCGGTCACTCTGACGCAAAACAAAATCCGGCGGAAATATTTGATAAATCCATTAGGCGGATAATAAACAGCCTTAAAAGCCGAAAAAGATTTTGGGGTGTTTACAATAAAACATCTGATCAAAAATATAAATGTGAAAACATTTATTCTCTTTGCCTATGTTGGGATTGTGGAATATTTGGCGTAATAATACTGTTTACACAGTTCTATCTCCACAAAAACTTTACAACGAACCAAAGTTCTTATGACTATTTGGTTAAAATTGTGACCCATGGGGAGTTACCAGTAATTACGACGCATCGGCGCCGGCGTCGGGACGAACATCTCCCGGTCACTCTGACGCAAAACAAAATGCGGCGGATACATTTGATAAATAATCCATTACCCGAAAAGTAAACCAACCTTTTTTTGTTAAATTTAACACCCTGTATCTTTGAAACGAAGCATCTATGGCCTCATGTTCATATGAACTTTTTGCCTCAGTTTATTTCAAAGAATTCCCGTTTAAGGGATGGCATATTTTTTGAAATACCGTCTATACAATATTTGGTAACATTTAGTGGCTAAACATACTACACATTGGCCTAATTTCAGTCAAAAGTACAATACCTTACTAATAAATTGGCAGCCACAAAAACACACAACGGTGGTCATTTTTTGTCACTCGGTTGCTTTAAGACTCTAGGAACGATTTTTGAAAGTTCGGATTTGGCATTTTTTTTCCCTTGAAAATTAGTTTCACTCATACCCGTACCATGTTAGAACATATCATTTGTTAAAAAAAAGTACTAATATTCAAGTAGCAAAAAGACAAGTTTGTAGTTTAAAAATATATACCTAATAAAGAGTGTAATCTCCGTTATTATCAAACTCGCTTTGACAACGTACTTATATTTATATTTTGTAAACTTTGGTGGTATGCTTTCCACAAGCTTCTTTTCATGCTCACTAGGCAAAGCGCCCATATCTGGCGAATGTTGCGACTTAAGTGCTTTAGTGTTAATACGAGTTTTCCACCAAGGCTTCGCTTTATAGTAGCCCAAACATTCTTAAAACGATTAATGTCTTGGGACTGGGAAAGTCAATCCAACTTTGGAAGGTCATTATCGCATTTTCAAGTTGTGCATAAGACTAGGGTTGCCAGACCTTCTATATTTAATAGAAGTCTTCTATATTCAACGAAAATCTTCTATCTTCTATGTTCCTGAAATATAGCAGCAAAATCTTCTATATTTCGGCGTTTCAGAATAATATTATAATTTTTTGATTTTTGGCCCAGCAATCATCACTGCTTGTTATGGAGAGGGTTGATCCATAGAGAAATCTATGGGTTGATCTATGTAGAAGTGATCGACGGTGTCTCGTCTCGGTCTCGATTTTATCCGCCCGAATCCTAATGTAACAACTTGTGACTGCATAACAGCGGTAAATAATAACTTAACCTAAAATTTCTAGCCGTTTCGTTCTTTGCGAGTTCGTTTTGTTTCTATAGTGTAAATGTAAATACACTACTTATCAGGCGACGCCCGTGAAATTTTAAAGTTGCGTATCTCTGTTGCTACTTATAGTACCCATGCCAAGTTCAGGTTTTTTAATAGTGTGTCTACAAGGAATGTTTTGGTAAAGAAAAAAAATATTTTGTAATTTGCGAAAAAAGTTGAATTTTTGAACTGACCCACCTGGGAAAAAAATTAAGACGCTTAGGTATTTTATTTATTATTTTTTCTAATCAATTTTACATCATTTTGTCGACAATTCTTAAATTTTAAGAGAAAAAAATGTGTTAGTAGAAAGTTATAGTCATTTAAATTTGTTTTTAAATTATATTTTAGGTTTGAGTTTATTTGAGGTTGAGGTTATTGAGTTGAATTTAAAATAATGTTTAATGGTTATTATTTTAGTCCTTCTTATTTTCATTTATCTGAATATGTTTAATATGTGTTTCTTTTTAATACATTAGCAGTTTTACCTAATGTAATGATGGTAATAAATGATTTATTTGAATCTTCTATATATTTTTTGAAACTTCTATATTTTCAAGTTAATTCTTCTATTTTTGACATTTTGATTTCTGGCAACCCTACATAAGACACTCCGGTGTTTTGGGTCATTATCTTCTTGTAGTACCCAGAAAGCAGTATTATATCCATACCACCTTTCGGCAGATTTCAGCAAAGCAGTTTTATATATTGTTAACATTTTCTGTGCATTTAAATTATCGCTAAACAAGTATACACGGTGTCCCATATAAGAATGCACACTACAGGGATCTCGTAAACCAGAAGAGATACAAAGATGATTAATTTAGAGAAAAGTTGCGCTTTGCTGAACCCTTCAAAGTCACGATTCGAAATCTAAAAAAATCCGATTACTTCCGAAGATATTTGGGAAAAACCGAATTTTCGCGATTTCGTTTTTATTTTTTTCTGACTCTATTTAAAAAGATATTACAAAATAAATTTCACATTATCATTGCCACTTTTTCTGCTCTACAAGCCGGCGTTCTTAGATTTTCAATGCGACGTTTCGTTTCTTGGCAACCATCATCAACTTAATTTTTTTAAATAGTCGAAAAATTTCGTTTTATTCCTAAAAAATTCTAATTTTAATTCTAAATCCCACGACATACCGCTTCTTGCATTTATCCGACGTTTCGGACGAAAAAATCATCATCAATATTATTTGATGATTATTACGAAGGAACGAAACGTCGGATCAAAAATCGAATTACGTTATCATGTAGAGGAGAAAAAATTACATGGGAATGTGAATTTTATTTTGACCTGTCTTTTGTGAAAATCAGAAAAAAATTAATTGCCAAAATTTATGTTTAAAATTTCAAGAATTCGTAGATTTTTTCTGATTCTACTGTAAGAGATAGATTAAAATAAATTTTACATTTTTATTGTCGTTTTTCTCGTCTACAACATGACGTCATTCAATTTTTGATTCTACGTTTTGGCTTTTCTCGACCATTATCACCTTTTTTTTAAATAATCGGAAAATTTTATTTTAAAACAGTTAAAAAAAGTTGATAATGGTCGAGAAAAGCCAAAACGTAGAATCAAAAATTGAATGACGTCATGTTGTAGAGGAGAAAAACGAAAATACAAATGTAAAATTTATTTTAATCTATCTCTTACAGTAGAATCAAAAAAAAATCTACAAATTGTTGAAATTTTAAACATAAATTTTGGCAATTAATTTTTTTCTGATTCCACAAAAGAAGACAGCTCAAAATAAAATCCACATTCCCATGTAGTTTTTTCTCCTCTACTTGACAACGTAATTAGATTTTTGATCCGACGTTCCGTTCCTTCGTAATAATCATCAAATAATATTGATGATGATTTTTTCGTCCGAAACGTCGGATAAATGTAAGAAGCGATATCTCGTGGGATTTATAATTAAAATTAGAATTTTTTAGGAATAAAACAAAATTTTTCGACTATTTAAAAAAATTAAGTTGATGATGGTTGCGAAGAAACGAAACGTCGTATTGAAAATCTAAGAACGCCGGCTTGTAGAGCAGAAAAAGTGGCAATGAGAATGTGAAATTTATTTTGTCATATCTTTTTAAATAGAGTCAGAAAAAAATAAAAACCAAATCGGGAAAATTCGGTTTTTCCCAAATATCTTCGGAAGTAATCGGATTTTTTTAGATTTCGAATCGCGACTTTGAAGGGTTCAGCAAAGCGCAACTCTTCTCTAATTTAATCATCTTTGTATCTCTTCTAGTTTACGAGATCCCTGTAGTGTGCATTCTTATATGGGACACCGTGTAGATATCCGAAATCGCAAAAACTATACCAACCCCAGACGTGAATCTTAACTAAATGTTTAACGGCGCACTGCATGACGGGATGTCGTTTGATAGTCCAAGCTTTCTTCCTAGAAACCCAAGCCCAAAATGACGCTTTATCAGAAAAAATATGTCGCTCCAGTCGCAAACAATAATTATTGTCTCGTGCACAACTCAGTCGCTGAGGTCAGACAGTAAAGGTTGTTGTAGTGTGCTTCTGTAAGCGACTTGCTTTCACTTATTCTCTGTTTTATTGCCATTATACTACTGTCTATTCCTTGTTTCTTAATAATTTTTTGTGCTTGATGCAGTTGTAATATCGATTTTTTTTCAAATAATTTACAAATTATTGAATCTTGCTTTTTAGTAGTCCTTCGGGTTTACCCCTATCCTGAAAGTCATCAACGTCTTTCAGTTAGTTGTAACGCATGACCTACTTCCGTATGAACTTATTTGATTGTTTCATATTAACGAGCCACTGCCTGCTGCAAAACTTGATTTTACAAATCTAACGATTACCACCACGACTGTAAATAGACTGGCTCTTTACCGTTACCCCGTATTAGCTTTCCCCACACTCTAGTAATTTGTGATGGGATTAGTCTAATCCCTCTCGAACTTTCCAAGAACTCGAGCCAACTTAATAAGAAATGATTTAAAATATTTTTATATTTTTATTGACTTAATCAGTATCGATTAAAAGTAACTTAAAATGTGTATTTTGCATAAATAACAACTTAATCAAAAAATATACTCAGACATCTCTGAAGGTTAATCATTGAATTTTTTACTGTGTAAAGATTCGGAAGAATCTCGAGAGGTGACTTGTCACGAATATAATAGTACTTCTATAACAAGGACAGTAAAAAAGAAAAATTACTACAACCAACCAAGACAACAAAAATCTTTATAATAAAAATGAGGCCATATTTATGTCACCCCAAAAATGCACCCCGAAGTATATTTCCATTATTCCCACGAATCATCTTTCTCTAGCATGGCATCTCGCGTGGTGATATACACTTACTTTCGTTGAAAAATAAAAATGTTTCTTCCACTGTCACAGTTTATTTTAGTTCTGTCATTTCATTTTTAAAAAATCAGTCTTGTAAACGAGAAATGCTAGATAGAACTGACAGTGGAGGATAGATACGTATCGCAGCATTGGGCCGTTATTCCAGCACAGAGCAACAATTTTGCATCTTTAATACCCAGTAATTCATTAAATTTCTCTAATTAAATATAAAATAATACTAAACAAACCCATCTATCTATCTTTTACAAACCTCTTATGACAAGGGTATTTTTCAGATAGGTGGAAGACTGCTCGTGTGCAGCCTGTCCCCAGTAAATCCCTTCCATCTAATTATTATAGGCATATCTCTCTTCTCTCTGTCACCGATTGAATCATTTTATACCTATACCAGATTGAGCCAAGTGAATATGCAACAATAATACGACACGTGGGTTCTTATAAATTTATCTAGATCTTAATTAATATGACAAAGACGGCGCTGACCTCCTGTGACTCTCGTACTCCTCCAAACGAGAGGGAACGAAAGATAATGGAGTTAGTACAGTTATTCATTATCTGCAATTACTCAAACTTCAATCTTGCAGCCAATCTAGACGATCATGCAGAGGCGGAACAACGCCGAATTAGGAAGCTGGAAGTCAATTTCCGTAGCCGTAAGCTTGAAGAGTCAGAACAACAAAAGAAAAAGATGTGCAATAAAATTCTTAAAATTAATCCTTGTGATCAGCAGTGTGGACCCAAGTGTGAACCACGACCATCAACTTCATTTGGATACAACTTAACAGCTTCTTCAATAGACGAATAATCAGTAAACATCGACTTACCGTGCTGATGGATCCACCTTATTGAAGAATCAGTTGACATTTGCGATTAATTTGCGAAATTCTACAAACTGTACAGGGATATCCAAATAAAAGTGGACAGGCCTTATAACTTTTTTAATTTTAAAGATGGAAAAAAATGTTAAATACAAATGTTTTATAGATTTTTATGGATCATACATATATTTTATCAGAAAAACAATTGAGCATCAAATAAAAAAAGGATAATATAAAACTCGATTTTATTTATTTTATTATTTTAAATTGGATGGTATGATCTGTATCATATTTTTGGATTCTAGGAGAAGTTCTAGACACATTTTGTATAACATTCCCTATGCGGCTTTCAATCGTTTTTGAAATATTTCAAATTAAAAATTATTTCGCATAAATATACATTAAACGTATGCCACCTTTTTAAATTTGCTTTATAGGTAAGTCACAGTCAGTTAATGTCAGGGTTGACAATAATACTTTAGTCACTGTGAATTTATAATTTTATTTTTATGCAAAATGAATTATTCTTTAATGAGACATACAAAATGTTAAAATTATATTTAAAAAATAACAATAATGTTAGAGCGACTCAAAGACAATATGAAGAAAGTACTTAAGAGGGACAAAGAATTCCATCATTAAACACCATAATAAAAACAAATAGAAGACTGGAAGAAAGAGGAATTCTGGGCAATGGGAAAAGAAGAAGAGAAAGAAATGAAGAAAGGGACCTAGCGATTTTATTACATTTTCAAGAGAATCCAAAAAACTCAATTTCCGATTGTGTGCGGTATCTCAGATATGGAAGGAGAGATAAAATGTTGACTTATGGAACAATTCGAAGAACATTAAAGTAATTTAAATATAGATCATATAAAATGATGCTAGTTCAAAAGCTTAGAGTCGATCAAAAAGAAAGGAAATACTTTTGTCACAAATATTAACGAATGGACAGACGAAATATTATCGTTTGGACAGACGAAGCAACTTTCTCAACTGCGGGAAGGTTTAATAGACGAAATGGTTATGTTTGGTCGGATGCAAATCCCTTTACCGTCGAAGATATTGCTTTTCAGTGGCGTAATTCATCAAAGTTTGGTGTGGGATATTACAAAATAAACTTATAGAACCTTTGTTTTTTCGGGAAGCATTAACTGGCCAGTGCTATCTTAGTTTGTTAGAAAACGAAATCGAAGATATTCCCGACGAATTACCACTTGTAGAACGTCGACGTATTATATGGCAACAGGACGGAACGCCTCCTTATAATATAATTGAGATTCGCAATTTTTTAAACCATCAGTATAACGAATGGATCGGTAGATATGGAATGTTATATTGGCCTGCAAATAGCCCAGACCCTCACACCTTTAGATCCATTGCTTTGGCGTCAACGTCAAACGAAGTAAGAAATCTGAACGAAAAGGATGCTGAAAGCACACTCCAGAGGCAGAGAAGAATGTATGAAAAGTGCGAAGAATGAAATGAGCATGTTGAATGAATGTATTTGGATATCCCTGTACGGTTGCAGTCAATATTACCAATAATAAATAATTACTTTTAATGTTAACAATTATTTATATAAAATAAAAATTTAGTTTTTCAGAATTTCATTTCAAATAAAATACACTCGTAGAAAAAATATTGATCCTAACGCATGCGGAAAGTATCTTTCCCGCACTAAACTGCTTGCCCGAATTCCGCTTCGCGTCGTTCGGAACAGCCGCAATCGCGTGCGGGAAAGTATATTTTCCGCACTAGTTAGGATAATTACTATGTCCGACGAAGCTCTTTTCTACCTCAGAGGTTATGTGAACAAGCAAAATTGTAGAATTTAGGAAAGTAAAAATATTCGGGTGATTGAAGAAAAACCTTTACATCTTCTTCGAGTAACCGTGTGGTGTGTATTGTGAGCTGGAGGTGTTATAGGGCCATTTTTTAATAAAAATGACAATGGTAAAACGGTTAATGTTAATGGCGAACGCTACCGTAATATGTCAGTGGCGGCTCGCAATATGAATCAAGTGAATCAGAGATTTACCTAAAATTTCGGTTAACTTTGTTTGTGTTTTATAATATTAATAATTATAATAGTAAAGGTCTTTTATTAAACATATTATATGTTTTGTGGGAAGAGTCTTTTTCCAGGTGGAATAATATGGATCATTATTATTCCAGGCATTACTAAGAAAATACCATTTAGGATTTTTTTGTGGGGCGGAATACAAGTAGTGTGATTCACTTATTTCGGAGGTCACGAGTCACTGCAATATGTTAAGAAACTTTTTATGGTCCCAATTAGATAACATGCAACTTAACAATATTTGTTCTTTCGACAAGATGGCGCCACGTGTCATCCGGCTTGGGAAACTTTGGATTCGTTACGGACATGCTTTCTTGCCCGCGTCATGTCTCGAAATGGTAATATTTAGTGGCCTGCAAGATCATCCGATCTAACTCCCTTGGATTTTTTTCTTGTGGGGCTTTCTTAAGAACAAAGTCTGTTCTAACAATCCGCAGACGGTTAATGACCTGAAGTAAAACATATGTCAAGTTATAGGTGAAATTGACCGCAATTCTGCCAAAATATTACTGACAATTTTACACAAAGAATGGTTATCTGTAGAAACAGCCGAGGGGCACATTTGGAAAACATTATTTTTAAAAAATCTTTAAGTAAATCCCGAAGTGCCTATTGGGACGCCCATTATCTTGAAGTATGATTAAAGCAAGGTATCACCCAAGCTTAAGGAAACCTCAAGGTCTAAGGAACGACTACATACGACCCATTGTAAACACCAAGATATATTAACGTTAACGTTAACTTTAACCGAATTTTCCTCATGCGATCTTTGTCCTTTTAGTGTCTAACCCATAATAATTTTTATTATTTATATGCAAGAAGGGGTTTCCAAAAGACGCAAAATGGAAAAAGATAATATTCGGCAATGTCTGGATTATTCCAGACTGGTAATAGTCCGGATTTATGTTCGTAACAGTTTTGTCGACGACGAGCTTTTTAGTGCTTTGAATAAAGAAGCGAATCGGGCGCTGAAATATTGTTCTTTTTAAATGACATTCTGTGATGTGAGATAATAAAGCTTGATGTTGATAGCGTATTAGGTTTGCTCTATTAATGTTATGATTAGTGTTATATACAGTGAAGGTTCAAAATGTGACAACGAAAAAGGAATTATCGTTATTTATCCACACGAAAACGTTTTGGTAAATTTACCCCGGTTATGTTCTAAAAAAATGCGCTCCAGTACTTGCACTCATCTTAACTCATCTTTTCCAGATCTTCTATGACAAAGGTATCTTCCCAGACAGCTGGAAGACTGCTCGTGTTCAGCCTGTCCCGACGAAAGGTTCAAGTCCCTTCCATCCAATTATAAACCTGTCTCTATTCTCTCTGTTGTCAGTAAAGCTATGGAGAACGTTGCAAATTCTAAAATATCTGAAAAAAAACAAAATCATCCATGACAGACAGTATAGGTTTCATCACCAAAAATCCACAGCTGATCCCCTTACCTTTCTCACACGTTACTGGAACAAGTCTCGCTACTTTTATGGTGAATCCCAGATTGTTGCTTTTGATATTTTCAAGGCCTCTGGCCCAGTATGGCATGCCGCACTCCTCAACAAACTACCTTCTTACGGTCTTTCTCTCAAACTATGTACTTGGATTGGTAGCTTTTTCTCTAATCGTCGTATATCTGTAGTGGTGGATGATCACTCATCTACGTTCCATTCTATAAATGCTGGAGTACCCTAAAGTTCAGTCTTAGCACCAACCCTATCTCTTCTTCACATTAATGACCTGCTCTCTATAACTACCAATCCCATCCACAATTAAGCTGACGATAGTACTGTTCACCCCAACATTTTTCCAGGCAAGTCTCGAATTAAGAGCTGGATAATAGGCGCAGATCTATGTACCAATTCCTTTCCCGAGATCTTCAATTAATCTTAGACTGGGGTGCCAAAAACCTTGGTCGGTTCAACGCCTTCAAAACCCAGACTTGCTCCCTGTCGCGCAAAAAATCCGGCAACACATCCCCATCCACATGAATGACCAAGCCCTATAGAACAATAAAGCGCTTTATCTTGTTTGCATTGCTTTTGAATAGGATCTCAGCTGGCACAAGCACATTACTTCGATAGCCACATCAGCAGCTAAAAAGGTTGTTTCTCTTTCCAGCAAAAACATATTTCTCCCATTTCATCTTACCTATGGTTCCCAAATAAGACCTAACCTAGAGTACTGTTCCCACATCTGGGGAGCGGCATCACCTTCCACACTTAACATCCTTGATTATATCCTAAAGAGAGTCATTCGACTCAGCAAGTCCTCACAAGAAAACTCTCGCTCATCGCCGCGCTGTTGGGGATATGTCCCTCTTCTACCGCTGTTTCCACGGACTTTGCTCTGAAGAACTAGCCACTATAATTCCCTCCTTGACTGTGTTGACAGAACAACAAGAGGCGCGTTATGTATAATGTTAATAATAATAATAGTAATAATAATAATAATAATAATAATAATAATAATAATAGTAATAAGAATAATTATAATAATTAAACGTTTATTAACCCAATCAGAAAAAAATACAAGTAAAAGAAAAAATTATAAAAATAAGGAAATGGCCTTTTTTCAGCTTCCCATATTATAGTGTGTACTACACAGGTGCTGTTAAAGCCATTAAAAAATAGAGAAAACGCTTTTGATGATCATACACAAAAAAAAATTGCCACGACATGTATTTAGGAAAGAATGAGAAAGAGGGAGTATATAAACCTAAAAAAAGGAAGGGTAGGTAGAAAGAGAAGTGGAGGAAGAAGAGAAGAGACAGTAACCAATTGTAAATTAAATTAAAAGAATCTTTTAGGCATATCAATAAAGATAATCAAGAATCTGTAGGGACATGGGGTGCATGGAAATCAGAGTTTTTTTTTCTTTTTAAATTGATATAATATGTATGTATTTATCATTTTTGATTAAATAAAGTATGTCTTAACTCATTTTTAAAGGATGTACAGAATATTGAGAATTCAATAATATTAAATTTGTTAATATAGGATGCTACACAGTACGAGAAAGAACGTATTATTCTTTATAATGTCGAGGGATGGTTAGTATATTTTTGCGACGAATGTTTAAATTGTGCACATCTGTTCTGTAAATGATCCTTTCAAGTAAGTAAGGAGGGCTTCTATATTTAAGTATTTTGGAAAAGAAGCAGGTCGCATGCAGTATACGCCTGTTGTTCGTATTTAGCCATTTTAATTCCTTAAGTTTATGGGAAATTCTCTCTCTACGGCGGATACCAAATACTAGATGCAGACATGAATTTTGAAGTTGCTATATTCTTCTATAATCAGACCTATCCAGACAGGGGTGATACGGTGGGGATACCACTAAAGATTCGCAAAGCATTTTCTTAATATCCGGGTTTAAATAATGCTTATGTGATTATAACATTATTAAAGCCGAGTACCCCACTTCCAATTTTGCGGTGATGTGTTCTTTGAATTTTAGTTTATGATCCACTATCTCTCCCAAATTCGTAACTGACTTTTTAAAGAATATATTATTTTGGTCCAATTTAATATCAATATTTTGGAGAATATTCTCTCTTATACCATCACTACCTTGGATTTATTAAGAAAGGATTCAATGTCCGTATACTGTGAGCGTATCGAACGTGAAGCCTTATATTTGTTGTTTGTTATGAAAACAATTCCCCCAGGAGATTAGTTTACGAACTACATAATTGGATCAAGAATGGTAGTAGAAAGAGATAAAATAGCAATGGAGTGTTGGAGCTCAGAAGTGTTGCTATCTGTGCTGGTTGCTTAGGGAAACTGCTGAACCTCGGTCTGAACACTCGGTTACACGTACGTCTTTGTCTAATGAACTAGGAAAGAAAAAGTGCGATTTATAGATTTATAAATGACTCGGAGCTACTTTAAATAAACCTTTAGAAATAACATAACCTATAAATAATAAAACCTTTTTAACTTAAATTTATTATTATTTAGCAGAAAATAAAATATTTTAGGGCTTTTATTACTTTTAGTAAATCTTGTGATGCTTCTAACGTATTTTTGTACAAAAATACAAGGTAAAATACGATGTGGCCAATGTTTACAAATTGTGTTTACAGTGTCGTTTAGAATGGTGTGTTTTGGCTTCAAAGAATGTTAAATCATCCCGTATCCATTCTTAATAAATCCATGATCACTACCGAGAAGAACACCAATCGACTTATTTGGATTAATAATGAAAAGATTATGAAAGAAAATTAAAACTACAGACGAAAGCATGGATAGACAAACAAATTAAAAGGACATTCTCGTCGCGGTCGTGACCCTTGAAATCTGCTGAAATTCTAAAAATTGTGATTAGCCCAAGCATAATTTAAAAGTATTTAACTAAGCTATCTGGCTAAAGTGATCTGGCTCAAAACTGCGTGCTTCTGAAATAAATAGGCTCAGATGACTGAAACAAAGTCCCTATTAGCGATGAAAGGCGCTGCACGATCACCAAGTCTAATGAAATCAAACACATCAAGCGACCAGTCAATACAATATTTTAATTTGAAGTACGTTACACCTACAATAAGGAATATGCACGTATTTTTTTATTGCATAAATCCTGGAAGTCATTACAAATCCAAAAATATTATTTTGAAGCAAATTACTAGGATGATTTAACTAAAAAAAAATTACTTCCCGATATCATTTATTACAATTATTTAAAAGGCAGTCATTTACCCTCAGTACCAAGCGACATCAAGCAATATAAGTGTTAGTCTATATGTTAACATAAAGCTTAACCTAGGGGTGCTACATTCAAAAGTACATAAAATGAATCGACAACTTCTGTGATAGTCCGAAAGCAAGTAAGCATTCTTGTACGATTGTACCTTTATTAATTGATTTACCAAACTGATTGTTATTATTTGTAACATTCTATGCTTAAGAGTGGCATAATGTTAGTCCGCAGGACCAAAAGTTGAACATGTTTGTTATGCAAGACAGAAAACATTTACATTTCCTAGGGTCACATACATACACACACATAAATTTTCTATAAATAAGTATGATTAAAGGCCAGGATCGTCAAATTCAAGTAAGCATATTTGGCTGTACTATTATTTTTATGTCACAATAAATAATAAGTATTTGTAACGAAATTTGAAAGACAAGTAACCGGCCATCCATCATACAAGCATCAACTTTCAGCAAATTATTCGATTGTCCTTGCACAAATTCCTATCCGGTAATTGTTAAACATTTCTTTTACTGAGATGTAATGTTTCTTATCCAATGAATCTCCTAACCTCTGGGAAATAATTAAGAAAATAAATTACCACTTAAATTCACCATATACTAGTCAGTATAACATTTTTATTTACATGACATGTGACGTCACAACCAATAGTATCACGTTTTGCAAGTTTTGAATTCCGTATGAAAATTTATAGTAGAAAATCTTTTTTTTGTTAATAAATAGAGAGAAACAACTATCATAAATATTTAATTTATTTTTTTACAACAAAAAAATATTTCAGGTTTATTTGGATAATATGCATATTACCTATGGGTTTTAAATAAATTTGATTTAATTCAAAATCTTTGTTAATTCTTTGTACTTTTTCTTGAAAGTTACGCGCAGTCGAATTTTTCCAACTTGCAATTTAGGAGCAAAAGGACCAATTTAAAGTTTTATATCCTTAATAAATTATATATTTTTGTGTATCTCCGCTGGAAAGTTATTGGATTTTTATAACAAAATTGAGCAAAAAAATGTTATAAAGAAAATCAAAATAGTAATAAAGGGAACAAAATAGCGCCCTTAAAATTATGCAACACGGCAGAGTCAATCGAATAATAATGTTTTTGTTCCCACAATAAAATTTAAGTAAACAACACTAAAATAAACAAAAGGAAATTCTGTTTGTTGTTTCGGTTGTTTTGAGAAAACAGTCTTAATTTGAGAAAACAGAGGGAACGAACTTCGTTGCGGTAATTTCTTAAAGGTTTCCCTATTTTAATAATTACATTTAAGCCTCAACTTATAAAGTAGGAGCGCGAATAAGTCGGAAAGTTATTATTGCTATGTGAAAGTTAGTGGATATTTGATATTACGTTGTACATAAAAGCGATAATTTTTATTTTCCACCCCTGGCCTATTTTTAATATTTTCCTCTTTAAAAATATAAAGTCTAAAAAATAAAGATGACATTTTAAAACAAAATCAACACAATTACGATGAAATCCAGGTCTACGCCAGAATGGCTAAACATACCACACCAAATTTAAGTCAAATATACATAGTAAAATACTTAAAAAAAAATTGACAGCCACAAAGTTAAACGCACAACTTAGGTTTATTTTTATCACTCGGCTGCTCTACGAACAACTTTTGGAATTTTCGGATTTTGACATAATTATTTTCTTTAATATATGTAACAGAATTTTCTATATTTCTAGAAAGGTCCCAAGTCCCTTCAGCTCAATTATAAACCTATCTCTCTTCTCCCTATTGTCAGCAAAATATTAGAGAAAGTCATAACTGCAAATTCTAAAATATCCAGAAACACACAAAGTCTTTCATGACCCAAAGATTCACAACTAATCTCCATACGTGTGCCACATACAACTGGAACAAGTGTCTAGAATTTCATGGCGAATCCCAGATTGTTGCCCTCGGTATTTCCAAGGCCTTTGACCAAGTATGGCATGCCGCACTCCTCAATAAACTACCTTCTCACGGTCTTCCTCACAAACTATGGATATGGATCGGTAGCTTTCTCTCTAATCGGCACATATCTGTCGTGGTGGATCGTCACTCATCTGACTTCCATTCTATTGTAAGCTACTTTTCCCTATCCTCCCTACATCTTTTACCAGATAATCTAGATGTTCTGGCCTGGGCACGGCAGCTCTTAATAGTCTCTCTTAGCATAATCGGTCATGTTAGCATGGTTGCATGTTAGCCCTTGTTCATTACTCTCCACACAGTGTCAATAGTACCCTAAGGTTCGCACCAACCCTATTTCTTGTTCACATTAATAACCTGCTCTCTTCAACTACCAATTCCATGTACAGTTGCGCTCACGATAGTACTCACTTCAACATTCATTTTTCCAGACATGTCTCGATTCAAGGGTTGGATAATAGACGCAGATCCATCCCTTTCCCAAAATCTTCAATTAGTCTTAGATGGGGGTGCCAAAAACTAAAATTCAGCGCCTCCAAAACACAAAAAAGAAACGGAAACACTTACCCCATCCACATGACCACTTGAACCCACTGAATACCACCATTTCGAGAATTCGAATGACGCGGCCAGGAAAACGTGTCTGTAACAAATTCAAAGCTTCCCTCGCCGTGTGACAGATGGCGCCATCTTGTTGAAAGAACCTATTGTTAAGACGCATATTATCTAATTGGGCTATAAAAGGTTTTTAACATATTGCTGTAGCATTTGCCATTAACATTAACAGTTTGACCATCGTAATTTTAATGAAAAAATGCCCGTATAACGCCTTCAGCTCACAATGCACACCACACGATTACTCGAAGAGGATGTAAAGGTTTTTCTTCAATCACTTGAGTATTCACTTCCCCAAATCAGAGACTATAAAGAATATAGACAGATACTCGAATACACCGAAAAGCCGGTCTCCCTTGAGATATTTGGTGGGTTTACTGGTGTATGGTTTAAAAGTTTGTTTGTCCACCATACATGTAGATACATAGTATACATATTTATATATATAATGGTGGACAAACAAACTTTTAAACCATAAACCTACCAAATGTCTCAAAGGAGACCCGCTTTTCGTTGCACGGCAGTGTTATAGGTACTATTTAGTCTATTTCCAAATCCAACAATTATGCTTGTTCACATAGTCTCCGAGGTGAAAATGAGCGTCGGAAAGGATAATGTTATTGCAAAATTCTGCACACTACAATGGAAATTTTCGTAGTAAGTTTAAATTCTAACACGTTCTTCCGTCGTAAAATGATCAATAATTAAATGACCAGGTCTCTAGATGACACATACAAAATATAAAATTTCTAGGTTAAATTGTTGAAAACTGGCGCCAAATTTAAATCCCGAAGTATATATATTGAGACACGCTTTACATATGACTATTACAAATATTATATTATCCTCCTTAATCGGTTTAAAATGAAGCTAAAACTCGGCGTACAAGTTGATTTTCTGTTTCATGATAACAAAAATGTAAAATAACATCGCCAAGAATACCTACTGAAATATCCCATCTAAAATATGACCCATATACACACCGGTCGTAAAAAGGTACAATGTCTAAATAAAATATGCCATGTCCAACTCTGACCCGCCCGAGTAGTTCTGTTGACCATAAACTATAAATTCCAGCGAGCCAAAGTAATAACTCTGGCCAAAGGCGGCAAAAACATTGGCAAATTATTATTTGTCCCGTATTTTATTGTAAAGCTCACCGGCAACCCTGAATATATAGCCCTGTCTCGCATGGAAGAAATATGTACGGTTAAGGAAAAGGAAAATATTTTATATAAAAGCGCCACGAAAACTTTTTTAAGCAACCAGATATACACTAGGATGTAGTTTTAACACTACAGGCGCTTGCGTCCATGGACGTAGTATGGAAGAGGAAGCCGGATAAGCTCGTCCCACCCCAGAATCCGGCCAAGCCCCTCCTCCAGGAATAGAGATGTAAAAAATCATTGATAGAACCAAATATTCAAAAATTTGTTGTACCAAAGTGATGTAGCGATAACACCGAAAGGGTGTTTCACTAGGTACTATGGGATTTAAATTTGGCGCCATTTTTCAATAAAATTACCTAGAACCCCGGCAATTTAATTAGGAATTGTTTTACGATAGAAGAACGTGTTAGAATTGTTCAAACTGTACCTTTTTCAAATCCAGTGTGAACTGTATTTCGAAATAATTAATTTCAGAAGTAGTCAAATGTGTTTCAGATTTTGATCCCACCAAAAACATTCATGTAAAAAACACGCCAAGTTCTCGTCAGGACTGTGTGTTTTGCTATCTGAAAAAAATAACTGAAAAGTAAAAATTATGCCAAGTTGCTTGCCAATACGCTATTAGCAGTGTTTTGATAAGCACAGAAAAATATTGTGTGAATTGATAAATTTACAGACCAAACTTGGCAAGTTTTCAAGTGTTTCAATATTACTCAGTTCTTTTATGAAAACTTGCCAAGTTTGGTCCGCAAATTTATTCCAAGTCACTCCTTTTTACCCTCCCCCGGTCATTTCTTTTAACGCCTACTGGAAAAAATTAGATTTTTTGACGTCAATATCCCCGAAAATGATATATTAGTCAACATTTTCAATAAAATACTCAATCGCTCCGATTTTATCTTCTCTTACCCCTTGCTCTTTATTATTTTTAAGGTTAAATAAATGCCAACGATACCACCAACCCCTCATGTTAAACACAACGAAGATAAATTGGTGAAATCATTCCAAAGTATACACACAAAATTTGTCGTTGTTCGCGTTTTTTTTTTAGTTTTTCATAATGTTTTAAGTTTCTTTTCACTTTAGAAAAAAAAACCTTCAAATGGGACCACTCGAGAGAACTCATCTACAAACCAAAAAAGCATCGAAATCAGTGAATCCGTTCAAGAATTATACGTAAACATACATAAAAAAAAATCGCACATACGCACAGTGGTTCTCTGAGCCAATCTGAGAGATCGAAATTATGTAAACCTAAAATATGTAAATTTAGTACAGAAAAAACACCTTTTAGGGTCTATAAGACAAGTAAAATTAATCAAACACAAAACTGAGGGTTATAAAATTTATAAAAAAAATAAATTCAAAAAGGACACTGAAAGTCTTCTTCATAGTCTTTAAAATCACTGTTTTGTGTGATAAACTTTAAAAATATCTTCAATTTTTCTAACGGAACTGGTTTGGCCCTTCCACACTCTATACAGGTCCTGGCGTAGGATGCCGTCATAAAAAACTGAAACAATTTTTTTTATAAGTAGTAGCGCTAAGTAGCACACAATATCGATATCAGTGACAAGCCAAAATGCCAACAGTTATGTTCATTTAGCAACTTTAACGGATAAAGAGTGATCAAGTTGTTTCCGGTCTAACAAACTTCATTGAAACTTTCGTGAATTTAGTATGTCATAAATATATATCTTAAGTAAACATATAGCCCACAATACTTAGCTTAAGTTAGTTTTCTCAAAGATACTTACCTGTTAGCTGTATCCATAGGAAAAACTTGTAGAGTTAATTGCACAAACACATTTAAAAACAATTATTACTAGGTAACGACTGGCGCCTTAGGCCACGACATTCGAATAAAAGTGAGTTTTGGCCTGCCCTCGGTCGGTCGGCTATGCGAACTTCGACTGAACCTTTATTGGTATGTATTACATGAGTAATAAGGTCGCTTTTAATGCACCTTAAAGACGAATAGATCACTTAAAGTTTTTCACATTTCGATCTCCCAGAATGGCTCTGGGAACCACTGTGGGTGAAATCATTCCAAAGTATATATACAAAATTTGTCGATTTTCGCGTTTTTTTTAGTTTTTCATGTTTTAAAGTTTCCTTTCACTTTAGCAAAAAAAAACTTCAAATGGGACCACTCGAGAGAACTCGTCTACAAACCAAAAAAATCAATCGAAATCGGTGAATCCGTTCATGAATTATGCGTAAACATACATAAAAAAAAATCGCACATACTGGTCGAATTGATAACCTCGTCTTGTGAAGTCGGTTAAAAATACCACATTAACCAATCGATTTTGTTTGATATCTTTAACACTAATTTAATGCCAGTTTATTTACAGTCAAAATAAATATACATATTACCATACTTTTACCCTTTGTGGAGTCAATTTTTTCCACTAACAAAAATTACCAATTCAGTGCCATTACAGAAACGCCCGGTCGATTTTCAGATGATTTCGTCGACAAGCCACTGATGGGAACTGTCTCCCCTTTTTAGGGAAAGAGGGTCTCACTTATCTGCACCAGACCCGAAACACAGCGCCAAACACGGCCCAGTTGTCAAGTGTCACCGGGTGTCGCGGTGATGAGGGATGACCACGGTTAAGGAGAGCACTTCATTTTTCATTCTGTTTTTTTTTTCGAAAGAGTTAAGGGGTTTGAAGGTAATTAATAGTCCGAATTACAATGTACGGTAGTGACGTACATTATAACGTGACGTGTGCTGTTTCAATATCGACATTTTTTTTGACCAAAAAAGATAAAATTTCGAAACTATGTAAAAAATTGTTATTTAACTTTTAAGTAATGTTGATAGTCGGTTATTTTTTTTTGAAAAAAAATATTTTTTTAAAGAACATTTAATGCACCTCTTCTATCCCGCCCCCTCCTCACCCCATTATTTCCCATTATGTCCTCATTAATTTTTTAATATCAATTTCATATTAATATTTTTAATCCTAATATCACTAAAAATTATTTACTTATTTACATTTTGTATTAATTTGTTTATTCATGTATATACATTACTTACAGAATGTCAATCCCAAACAGATTAAAACAGAAGGAAAGGAAAGCATACAAATAAATCATAAAAGAACACCAAAAAAGCATAGACACAAATAACCAAACAGAAAGGTAGACTATAAAACATTTAAAGTTATTTAAATTTTAAACAAAATGAATCTTTTTAGGTTTGTCAAAGTAGTTCTAAAAATATCACAGTCCGAGTAAAAAGAATTGTAATTCCAAGAGCAATTTTAGCTCTATTTGATCCCTTATAACTTCTAAATAGTACGTGCTAGAAAGATCTACGGTGGCTGAAATTGAAAGCCAAGATTCCTAGTTGCCAGTAGAAATTACTGATCAGAAGTTTTTAACAAAATGCGTACCGTAAGATTGTGTATTAATATAATTGTGTATCACATTTCAGCAGGATCGACCATCAACGAGCATTCGCTTACCGTTACCCAGCAACCTGCCTACTTAGTGTAGTTTCCAAGAGTAGAAATAGTTGTTATTTCCCTTTCTAATGTTAATTTCTCCCTAAAACCGGTAAAACCTACAGGAAATCCAAAATGGTGGGACTGAATTTAGCCTGTAAAGTGTAAAGGCCTAAGGTAGATGGCAGCAGGTGAGATCGGTGTTTGGTGAAATCACGCCAGAGCAAAGTTGCAACTTATTGTTTCTCACCGTCTTGTTTATCTGGTACAACGCACATAGGGGTGTTTGAGCCAAAATTATTTGTTGATGTTTTTTGTTTCTAAAGCCCTTGAATATTATATCTGTAACAAAAAAAAATCTGCAGGTATTTGTAAAAATAAAACACGTAAATGTGCAATCGGTGCAAAATAAAAAGAGGTTCTAATAACAAGGTTCCTCCCATCGTTTCTCATCAGATGACTCGTTAGATGTTTCACACATGCTACGTTCTTCTTCTTCTTCTTTTTCTTCTTCTTCACTAAGCCCTTCAATATTCAGGGTAGGAAGTAACATGCTTAATATCTCCTCACTAAGACTCAGACTCTCCTGACTAAATGGTTTCGTAGATTTTTAGATTTCGGTGTCGTACTGCTTATTAGTGGATTGGAATTTAGTGATAACATATTAAAGACATCGTCCAGTGGCGCAGCCAGGACTACGCTCTGGGAGGGGGGTACAACACAGACAAACACTTTTATTTCCTTTTTCTCTTTTGAATACAAAGATTGTATAACCTTTAAGCATTTGGGGGGGAGGTGTTAGTCCCCCCCCCCCCGTGGCTGCGCCACTGTAAGATAAAACTCTTTGGCGAACAGTTTCGGGAATAATTTTGGCTGAATGTGGTTTGCCATATGTTCGAGTTTTGTTGCAAAATCGTTATCAGGTCATTGTTTCATAATATCACACAGAGCTTTTTCTGAGAGAATCTTGATCCCTGAAGGACCTATAAAAAAAATTCGGCATTAACTATCAACTATACAAATACTGACTTAAGGTTAGTCTATCCAGGGGTTGGGTTGGGTTTGATCCAATCCAGTTAATCATAAAATTTAAAACGTAAAGCTAAGATTTTTTGATAATAAAACTACATGAACATGGGTAGCAAATGCCCTAAAAAAGAGTACAGGGACGGACCCTGCAGTACAACAAATCTCTTTGTGTTTTATAATAACACAAATATTTGTGACACATTTCCATTTAAGATGCGATAGCTAAATGAACAAATAACAATGTAATCTAAAGAAGTACTGTAAGCTATAGTACATACCTGGCTCAGGATTATCCATAAGAAAATTTATCGCACTTTTAATTAAAAAAAATGTTTGAATCGAAGCTTATCGAAAAATTAGAGAACAGCTATACACACAACTATTCACGAACACGTTCGATCGAAGCCTATACCTGGCTGTCAGATAACTGAAAAATTACTAAAAGATTGGCATTGTATTCCCAAACTATTAAACTTTCGCAGATAATAGCCCTTGCCAAGAAATTCTCGTTTTGATGAAATCGTACTTTTGGCCGGGTTTGTGGGTCAAATACCCCATGTGGAACGTTAAGTACTTTCTTCGTTTGATTTCCTTCTGCGGATCCTCGCCGATGTGCCGTGATACGGCGAAAGGCGTCCAGAGATGAACCCGCAGAATATAATATTAGAACAAATATTAGAACTTTGGACTTTGTCCAGGTTTTTAGATTATTTTATTTAAATATTTTTTTGTTTGGAAGAGGACTTTCGCAATAGTCCCGGGTAAGTTTGGTCAGAATCTGATGATGGTGTCCAAAGGTAAGCCATGGAGTTCCTTCACGGTTAACAGTACACATACCATAATTGACCCATAACTTCGGCATGGGCGTGTCGATTTTGATGATTCTGTCTGTATTTGAAAGAGTACTGTGGTTTCACGTAAATTTTGTCATCAGGATTTGATAAAAAAAATTAAGATAGAAAGGGCACGAAAATAATTTGTATTCAGTAATGTTCTGTAGGGTGTCGATTTTGTGATAATTGGGATTAAATAATCCAGTTTTGGGAGGGAAATGTTAAAACAACCAAGACAAGAAGGTATGAGGGAATCAGTGAGCTTTTCTTTTAAAATAGTGGGCTATGTTCGTTTATAGGCTTTAAACAGAATTTAGTAATGAATTATAATGATAATTTGGATCAACACGGTTTTAGCAATGGACGCTCAACTACAACTAGTCTTGCAGTGTATCTTTTTAGAGGCTCGACACCAGATCGACTGCATATATACCGATCTACCTAAGGAGTTCAACAGCGTCTGTCATTCACTTCTTTTGTCTTTTGAAAAACTTTCTGAAATTGGTATTGTGGGAATTATCTATTGTGGATTGAATTTTATCTCCGTAATCGTCGGCAGCATATTCAAGTGTGTGACTCTTTTTCGCTTAAGGTGCTTGAAAGGTATGGCGTCCCCCAGGGTCCACACATTGAACCGGTGGTATTTTTTTATTCGTCAATGGCTTTATGTCCTGCTTTAAATTCTCCATATTCTTTTATGTGCAGACAAGCTGAAACTCTACAGTGTTTTTAATGTCAGCTCGAATGGTTTGCAATCCGATTTCGACAATTGTGTTGGCTGATGTGCTCCTCAAACTATTTAAAAATTAACGTATTCAGATGCAAATCAGTCAGTAATCGATAATCTGGACTCAGAGTTACACCACTTATAAGAAGAGACTTGAGAGGGTTCAGAACAAATTTACAAAATACTTATTATACAAGCATCGTTTTTCCTCGTTTGATGTCACCCACGAGGCCAGACTGATGTGTGAGATGAAGAACCTTAATTTTAGACGTAGAAACGTATTTCGTACTTCCTATTTTCTTGGACAAGATTTTAGGTAACTAGATTTATTGTCATAGATTGTTAGAGCTGGTTTCATAATTTTGAGGGTTACGTCATTTGGGCTATAGATACATTCGTATCGACCAATTAAAGTAAAAGCTGAAGTGCTTTCCTTAAGCTAGATATAGAAATGTGACATAGGTATCAATATTTAAAATGGATCGCCTTTGTTTTCAGAATATGCTCAGTGTATTACATGACGGGCCACACGAAAAATGTGAAATGGGTTATGACATGAAAAATATTGGGGTTTTGCCTTTTGCGAATGGGCATTGAAGAAACTTATCGCAATAGGAAAATTTTAATTGTTTTATATAGGAAAAAGTGCATCTCGTTTTGGTAACCACAAAGTAATATTATGCATTATAATCGTGACTTTATGGGTTCGATCCCACTTCGACCATGGATATTTTGTGATCGTCAGTATGAATGCAGTGTGTGTGTGTGTGTAGTGTGCATGAGGGGACGAGTGCATAATGAATCGACTGACGCGTCAAAACCATCCTATTCACGCTAGGAATATGCGGTACGGTACGATACTTTTAGGTAGGTACCGATTTTTCTCCTTTCGATATCCGATATTTTGTACTGGTATGTAAACATAAAATATAATTTAAAAAAAAACTCAAATGCCTATAACTTTCTACTATATGTTTTTTTCTTAAAATTTAAAAATTGTCGAGAAAATGATGTAAAATTTGTTTAGAAAAAATAATAAATAAAATGTCTAAAGGCGTTAATTTTTTTCCAAATTACAAAATGTTTTTTTACCAAAACATTCCCAGTGGGCTCACTATTAAAACCCTTAAATTTGGTACGAGTCCTGTAAGTGGGAACAGAGATATACAACTTTGAAATTTCATCAGCCGCCATTGCATGATGC
Source organism: Philopedon plagiatum (assembly GCA_963971165.1). Classification (NCBI taxonomy): domain Eukaryota; kingdom Metazoa; phylum Arthropoda; class Insecta; order Coleoptera; family Curculionidae; genus Philopedon; species Philopedon plagiatum. The sequence continues at coordinate 83,831,225 of OZ020193.1, forward strand.
TAACTTCACTTTTGTCATCTGAACACTGACAGTAGGTATTCAGCGAACCAATCAGGTGGAGGCACGGTGGCAGATTAAAAGGTCAATTACTTCTTGGCTCATTTTGTATTTAACAGAATATTGTTGTTTTTTTGACAAAATTTCCTACTGTTATCAACGAATTTTGGTTTAATTTTATAATACTGTGTATTTGTACTCAATTAGTGTGATAAAATAGTATGTAAATTATGTCAAGCTCTAGTGCGACTACCTGAATAGATGTATTAGAAGATTATGTGATGCTCTAGTGCAGTGGCGGTTTTTGTGTAGAATCAATTCTGCAGTGAACACCATAAAAATCTTCGCAAAAAGATGGTTTTCTATACCTTATAACTATACTATTACACATCAACCATAATTTGTTTTAATTTCTTTATTAGAATTTCAAATTTTACATTTACTTTTACTACTGTATAATAGATTTTTGTATTTTTATAACAGGCAAGCTCTTTTCTTTCACCGTGTAACATTAACATTAATGCGAGCTCTATCGCGTTCATTATCAGAACTGAACGCCGCGCCGAGAGTATCGGTAAAGACCGTGTGTTGGAGAAATAGGAGTCCGGCGCGTGAGACAAAACATCGTCGTATCAAAATGATGCAAATTTTAGCGTTCTGGCGTGCACTGCACAATGCACCTGAATCATATATATTATCAGTAGTCAGCTGATAGAATGGTGATATCATAGAAATAGGAGGGGATATAGAAATCGCTTCCCCTCTGCGCGGATGGAGAGATTTGTTGGGCGGCCATTTTTACACACAAATGTCAATTGCAAAGCGGCAAATTTAAAACGGTATTTCTACCGTGCAAATCTACAGCATTTGTAATCATTTTGTAGTACATCGACTGTTTATCTGGTTTAACTGATTATTAGAAAGAAAAACAATAGGTGTATATGTATGCCTGGGCTGAATATAAACCTACAATAAACGTCTTTTTTGGTACGAGCCAATAACAATTATTGTAATTTGTTTTTCAAATTCTCGTTGTGAATTTTTAGTCATTTAATACAAAAACCCAATTAAACCAAAAATCGATTTATAAACCCAAAAATACCTACTGGACTGCGTTTTATACTAAATTTGTTTTTTTTTTCAAACTTTGCTTACACCGTACCTTAAACTAAATTAATGTCTAAAAGTACGTACCTAACTGGAATTATTTTAGTACACACATACTATTGTAGTGTATTTTGAGAAACCATATGTTGTTTTGGTGAATATGAACGTCGTGTAGTGCTAAAATATCCAACAATAGTGGTTCAGGATTAGGCTTTGGTGGAGTTAAGATTTTAAATCATAATAATCTTATTTTGTGGTAGGTAATTAAAAAAAATTTTAAAAAAAAATTTAAACACTAGTAATTTTAAATTAAAAAACAACATAAAAATTTGTTTTATTTCATTTATTTATTTGCTTTAAGATCATACATAATATATTGCTATGATATAAGCTTCGTCAGTATCTACAAATCTGAGTAAAATGGTATAACATAACTTCACATACAAAGAATTAACGAATAGATAAACACTATACAAAGTCAAGTACAAGCACAAATAGATATAACGGGCAGTTCACATCAAGAAAATTATATTACGAGGCAACATTTATAAATTCCGATAAGCTATAAAACACCCTGTCTTGTAGTAATTCCTTCAGCCTCTTCTTAAAGGCTTTCATGTTATCTACTGATCTGATTTTGTCTGGCAATTTATTAAAGATCTTAACGCATGCAAATTGTGGAGATCCTTCATAGTGGGCAGTCTGATTAGCAGAGCGGAAGCATTTCTTGTTGGGTAGCTGTGGTTGTGTTGATTCGTCTTGAAACTGCTACTGTTGTTGAAAACATACATGGCACATTTCAGTATAGTATCTTGAACTGTTTAAATATTGGTCTACATAATTCTATGGGCTTGAGCCCAAACAGCAGTCATATTATTTGTTTCTGTGTAATGACAACTCTGTCAATGTTCGTTGCTTGACCCCAGAGTATTATATTATAAGCAAGGTAGTGATAGGCAAGCGAATAGTAAGCACTCAGTAACGTATGTTGAGGGATTGTCTGTTTAAGTTTCACGTATGTCCCCAGAAACTTTACCATAGCAGAGCTGTTGTTGATGTCTATCCTAGGTTTGTTTTTGTAAAAGTGTACCATCAACGTCTTTTCTTTGTTTAGTATCAGTTTCTTGGAATTGCACCACCCACTCATACTATCACAAACTTTGGAGATAGAATTCATAATTAATATTACTTATTACTGCAGGGCACAATGGGCTCGATAAGTCTGTGTGTGCTCCTATCACTATAATACTTAATTCTAAGCATGTAACATTGTCAGATTTTCTTCCACTAAACCAGAATCACAGTAATTATCAGAATTAGTGATTCGTTAACATTTTCAATATAAATTACAAGAAGTCTAGAATTAGTTGTTTACATATTTTCATATTTAACTTTATTTATTCGGAAGCTTGAAACGTCAAATTTGTAGGGGAAGTGACAGTTCTGTGTCAAAATGGCAGCCTCCGTTGCGTTCCAATAAAATTGGATGCGCACTCGTCCAAGCGCGTTCTAACTACCCTCTCTTTTCTCTGGGTGATATACGCGGGAGCTCGGACGGCTAGTAGTGGTAGTAGGGTATTTTCGAGGTTATTTAAAATGCAGTACCAGATTTGAAATTTTAATCGCGTAATTAGTTTTAGTTTTTGCAAAAATGAAGAACATAAGAATGGACTTTTTACATAGATAATTTTGCAATATTTCTCTTCGTATTTTTCTTGTATAACCACCGAGTTGAACACCCAGTTTAATACCTCACGAGCCGCCACTGCTCAAGTGCGACCACCGTGTTTCATTTTGATTTTTAACTTTTTTTAAAGGCAGAAAATTTAAGCTAGTAGAAATAATGATCATCTCAGTAAAATAAGTTTTTGGAATTAAAAATGCTTTGGATTATTTTCGGTTTTCACTAAAATTGCTACAAAAAAATGGATGTAAATAAAATAAATAAATCAAAGCTTTATTTGAAAATATTATAGGAAAGGAAAACTACATAGTTCATTATTAAATAATACAATTCTTCAAAATGGCGAAGTTCATCCTTTACTCTAATAAAGGTTGATCCTACACTTAACCAAAAGGTATGTCAAGGTAACATTTAAGTTTGGAAACACCGCGGCTGGAAGCGTCAGATGTGGGGTGTTTTAGGGTATTTTTTTAAAATAAAAGAAATGTGCGATTTGAGGGGAACAAGTGTTGGGAATGTCTGTACACTATCCCAGGAGTCACCCATTCAAATATATTAAGCAGCAGTCTTTCTTGCAACAGACTCCCGAACCTGGAATCTGTCAAGCCCGATATTCCCTGGTTAAAACTTACCCTTTAATCTGATAAATTTCTCTGTTGCATCTACCGCTCCCCATCAACCAACTTCTACAATGAGTTCTTTGACTTTCTCTCGACAAACATTGAACATCTTATCTCTGAACTTCCCTCCACTGAAGTTATCATCCTAGGCGACTTTAACGTCCACAACAAGGAATGGCTAGGATCCACAAAAACCAAACAAGAAGGCAGAGCGGCAGAAAACTTCGCAAACACCAACTCGCTCACCAATTTAATCAGAGAGCCAACATACTTTCCTCGCGTTTCTACCCATAATCCAAGTCCACTAGATATTTTTCTTACCACCCATCCTGAGCCAGACTTATCATCTGTGTGCGCTCCCCTTGGTCGTTCAGATAATGGCCTCTCACTACCGTCTCTTGTCCCATACATCCCGAGTTCGTTGAAATCATGCCAGAACGCAAGATCTGTCACTAAAATTCTGCTGACTGAGATGGTCTTCGAAACTTCTTCTCTGCTTTCCCTTGGAACCCTGTATGTTTTTCCACTCCCGATTCTTCCTAAATTTGCTCTCGTATCACAGATGCCATTCAGGCAGGTATTGAAATTTTCATTCCACATACCCGCAAGAAACATAAACCCCACCATCAAAAGCCATGGTTATCCAAGGCCTGTGATAAAGCCAGGCTCAAAAAAGTCCAAGCTCACAAAAGATGTCTTCAAAATCCTACACCCGAAAATCGTCAAACTTTCACCCAGGCAAGAAATCAATACAACCAAACTATCTTAGAGTCAAAAAATGCTTTTAACAACCGCATAAAAGATAATGTGCTTTCCTGTCCCAAAGGCGGTAAATCTTTCTGGTCACTTGCCAAAAACATGAGTCAAAACTTCTGTAGAAGCACTTTTCCTCCCCTGACCTCTGAAGGAAGTTATATCCACCTCTAAAGGAATAGCTGAACTATTTGCAATACAGTTCGCTGCCAATTCCACCCTAATCCCTCCCGCTAATTTTGCCCTTGCAACTGCTATGTCTGTACCCCGCAAAATGCCCGATAATAATTAAGGTCAACACCAAAAAGTCCTCCGTTCCAAATTGTTCGAAAAAAAAGCGCTTCAGAACTTGCTCCCATCTTAACTCGTCTTTTCCAGATCTCTTATGACGAGGGTATCTTCCCAGATAGCTGGAAGACTGCTCGTGTGCAGCCTGTCCCGAAGAAAGGTTCCAAGTCCCTTCCCTCCAATTATAGACCTATCTCTCTTCTCTCTGCTGTCAGAAAACTTATGAAGAAAGCGATCAACTTGCAAATTCTAAAATATCTAGAAAAATACAAAATCATCCATGACAGACAGTACGAATTTCGTCACCAAAGATCCGCAGCTGATATCCTTAGCTTTGTCACACATAACTGGAACATGTCTCTGGAATTTCATGACGAATCACAGATTGTTGCTTGATATTTCCAAGGCATTTAACCAAGTATGGCATGGCGCACTCCTCAACAAACTACCTTCCCACGGTCTCCTACCAAACTATGTACCTGGATTGGTAGCTTCCTCTTTAATCGGCGCATATCTGTCGTGGTTGATGGTCACTCATCCAACTTCCATCCTATCCGGGGTTCCCAAAGGTTCAGTCCTGGCATCAACTCTATTTCGTCTTCACATTAATGACCTGCTCTCTTCGACTACTAATCCCTTCCACAGTTATTCTGAAGACAGTACTCGTCACTCCAATATTCATTTTTCCAGACAAGTCTCGAATCAAGAGCTGGATAATAGACGCAGATCTATGCACCTATCCCTTTCCCAAGATCTTCAATTAATGTTAGACTGGGGTGCCAAGAACCATGTTCAGTTCAACGCTTCCAAATCCCAGTCATGCTCCCTGTTACGCAAAAAATCTGGCAATGCTTACCTCGTCCACATGAATGGCCAAACCCTACAGAACAATGAAACGTACGATGTTGTTGTTGGCATCACTTTCGAACATGATCTCAGCTGGCACAAACACATTACTTCACTAGCCCCATCGGCAGCTAAAAAGCTTGGTTTTATCTTTCGAGCCAGAAAATACTTTTCTACTTCCAACTTATACAGTTTCTGTTTCCCAAATAAGAGTACTGCTCCCAGATCTGAGTAGCGGCAGCACCTTCGACACTTAACATCCTTGATTATATCAAAAAGAGAGCCATTCGACTCATCAATGACCCAGTTCTCACAAGAAAACTCCCTTCTCTCGCTAATCGCCGCGCTCTTCGGGATTTATCCCTTTTCTACCGGTACTTCCACGGATTTTGCTCTGAAGAACTGGCCGGTATTATTCCCCCCGTGTCTGTTCCTAACAGAACAACAAGAGGCGCGTTACGAATACATCCCTTTACTGTCCAGCTACAAAAGCCTAGGACATACCACTTTTCTCGCTCATTCATACCTAGGATCTCCAGATTATGGAACAACTTGCCTGCAGATGTTTTCCCTTACCGTCCCAATCTCCAGTCCTTTAAATCCCGTGTCAATATACTACATTTTCCTTCTCTTTAGAGGGCTATGGTACGTTAGTACTTAGGCTTGAATTCTACGTGGGATGTCTTAGATAAAAACATATTAAACTATTTTCATAACATCCTGTATTTGAGTTACATTGCAATCCTATTGAATTAATGTGGCTACTCCAATCCAGATAAGTATCGACGATAATACCAGGTAATTTAGCTTCTGTGTAAAATCGCAATGGTGTATTGTTAAAATTTAATGGCAGATTAATTGGCTTACATAGTTTTGTTCTAAATTCCACACATACAGTTTTGTTAAAATTAATAATTAAATAATTTTGTGTGCATCATTTTGAGAACTATGTTAAACTTTGATTTATTTCTCCCGGATGTTAATTTTAAATTTATCAGAAATATTTATAGATGTGTCTAGCGTACATTAGCACACTGCCATGTTTAATATATTGAGGTATATCTCTTATGAAAAGCAAGAAGCAAGGTCCTAGACTACTTTCCTGGGGAGTGCCAAGATCTGGGTCAAAATATTTAGAATAAATGTCGTGAAGTTTTATGGCATTATGTTAAAAATGATGTTATCGAATTATTAACTTGGCCTCTAATGCTTAATTTGCTTATTGTTAGGGCTATAAATTGGAGATCTATAGTATCGAATGTCTTCGACAAGTCAAACGGAACTGACCACGTATTCACCTCTATCAACGTGTTCATAAATATGCCGGATGAAATCAATAGTTGCTTTTTCAGGAGAATGTTTATTTCTAAATCCATGTTAACTTTGCTTAATAGGTCATATTTCTCAAGAAAGCGAATACGCTGATTACATACCGCCCTTCCAAAATTTTTGGAAAAGCCACTAAATATGAAAATTGGTCGATATATTCAAAAGCTCCTTTTTTAAGATTGGCAAAACACTTGCGTTTTTAAATTTATCAGGCAACTGGCCTTCTCGGTAGGATTGTGAGACTAATCATATTGACTAAAATCTCATAAATACTCATAAATATGATCGGCCAGTGGCTCGGTGTGTAGCGCCGTCGAAATGCAAAGCAGACTCACTCAAAGACCTGGCTGGATTCCGCTACTGTACCATACATATCTGGGTATTTGTGCTGTATAAATGAAGGTATTAGAAGTCCCCTCGATCGAAAATATACCACCTTACACACCCTCCTGAAGGGCTAGTAAAATCATTATGGATGTTTCCAGTACTGGGTGTGTGAGTCGACTTTCCGTTATACAGGATGTTAAGAAATTCACTGCATATATCGGAATGGATAACTCCTGGGGTTGTCTACAGACACACTTAATACGTTTTTTGATTTTTTTTGAACAACTGTAAAATTATCTCTAACACCCGAAAACTAGACCATATGCGCGCTTGCTGCTGCGACGTTGCCAAAATTTTATTTTTTTAAGTTAATATTATGTTTTAAATTTGTTATATTCAAAAATAAATAAATTACGCTGGAATTGTCCAACAACGGCCTATTAATAATTTATAATAGCCAAAAACGTATTTTACTTTAAAAAATTACTTACTTACATGAAATACGATATTACTTTCCTACGTATTTAAAAATGTACCAATTAGATGCAAACTCTATTTTTTCAAAAAAAAAACATAATTTCTGTATGGGTTCCTTTTTTAATTTCCTACACCTCTTAACATTTTTCAGAAATCTACATCCAAAACCGAGTTCAAAACTTAAGCTTCGTGAAAGATATGCAGTCAACGACGCTTTAAAATTTAACCACATCATATAAAAATAGTAAAAGCACCCGGCACTCATGAATCTTTGTCGCCAGGTATAAAACCATTATCAAATTTTATACACAACTTTTTTATAATAATTTTACAAGAAGTTAATTAAAAAAATTACAACAGAAGATAAAAAAAGATTTACAAGTAAATTTTTTACAAGAAAATATTGAAGTTCAGCAAGTATAATTAGTGAAGAATATAAAAATAAGAATTTATATAAAATAATAATCAAATTTTGTGACGTTAAAATGACAAGAAAGAGTAATAGAAAAAATACCAGCCAAGATATAAGTGACAAACCAAAAGAGAATTTTAACCAAAGTTTTTTGAGTGATGATGAAAGTTCATATTTACCTTTAAAATATCCCATAAGAAGTAGTCAAGAGAAATGTGAAGAAAAAATTAAAAACTTTAATATATGTTCACAAGACAAAAAAGAAGCTACATTTTCTAAAAGTTACTCCTGCAACGAATGTAACACAAACATTAAGTCGAATCAAACATCAATACAATGTAATGGTTCTTGCGAAAATTGGTATCATGTAAGATGTTTAAATATAGACAATAATTATTTAGATGTTCTAATAAAAGAACAAAAGAAAAAAAATGGCCTAAGATGGATTTGTCAAAAATGCAATAAAGAAAGCTCTAATATCATTTTAGAATTACAGAAATCAATACATTTTTTATCAGAGAAATATGATGAAATATATAAACAAAATAAGAAAATAACAACAACTTTAATAGAAATTTAAAAAAATCAAGAAGAACTGAAACAAGAAAATGTATCATTAAAAAATGAGGCACTAAACTTGAAAAATGAAATAACAATTTTTAAACAACATAATGATTTACAATCACAAATTTCATTGAAATCAAATATAGAGATAAAAGGAGTTCCTAAACAACCAAATGTGACAGATAAGGAAGTTGCAAAGAAAATTTTAAATTACATAGGAATTAAAAATGAAAAAGAAGATATATTGGAAGTTAATAGAGTGAAGAACAAGAAGGAAGATATTATAAAAATTAAATTTAGAAATGAAGAAATAAAAAATCATATAATATTGAAATCAAAACAATATTACAAAAGCAAAGGAAAATTACATATAGAAGACATAAAATTAATTGGACCTAACAACATTATATATATAAATGAAGAATTAACTTCGAATATGAAATACCTATTTGGAAAGACAAAAGAACTGAAGAAATTTGGATACAAATTTATTTGGATAAAAAATAGGAAGATTTTTATAAGAAAAAATGAAGAAGAAGACATAATAAATATTACTAATGAAGATAAAATAAAAGAAATTAAGAGTCTGAGTAAATTTTAGAGATTATTTTATTTTAGTTATAATTTGTTTATAATTTAATTTAATTAAATTATTTATAATTTAATTTATATAAGTTAATATTATCTTTTTATAGATTTAGGAATGAACATATACTTAAAAGATTTTGAAATAAATAACATTCGGACACAACTGGTAAGTAGTAAAAATGAATATAACAGTCTCAAATTACAAACTAAAACATTTTCAGTGTATCACAATAACATACGTAGTATACAAAGAAATTTAGACGAAAGTCGAATATTTATTCAGTACTTAGAAGAAAATTTTGATATTATAATTTTTACTGAAACATGGAAAATTGTAAATAAAAGATTGTTTAACATTCCTTCTTATAATTTAATATACAATAATAGTAATTTTAACCAAAATGATGGAATTGTTGTTTATGTAAAAAACAATTTTAATTATAATTATGAAATAATACCTTTTAACCAATCAAAATTAATATACATAAAGCTATTTATTGATAAAACCACAAAAATTGATATTATTGCAATTTATAGATCTCCATCAACTTCTATTCAACAATTTAATCATAATTTAAAATCCTTTTTTGATAAAAACTATAAAAATTTTAATAACACCACAATTTTTATTGGTGACACAAATATAAATTTACTGTCCAATTCGAATTATACCAATGAATATTGTAATATTTTAAGTGAATATGACTTTATTTCTTTTATTAACAGTACCACTAGAGAAGTAAATAATCAAAAATCTTGCATAGATCATATTTTTATTAAAACTCAACAAGACTTAGACAATTTTAAATCATTTATATTTCAATATAAAATTACCGATCATTATCCCATTATTTTACAATATCAATTAAAAACATATGATAATGAACACTCAGAAGTAAAATATAAAACGTATATTGATTATAACAAATTAAATCAAAATTTTAGTCAATATAATTGGGATAATTATTTTTCATTAAAATCATCTAATGAGTTAGCTGACTTTCTAATAAGAAAAATACAACAAAATGTTGAAAAATGTAAAGTAAAAATAAAAATTAAAAATAATCTTAAAAAAGAATGGATTTCAAATAGTTTGTTAATATCGATAAATAAAAAAAACCAACTTTATAAAAAATCTAAAAATTCTAATAATTCAATCTTATTAAATGAATATAAGGTTTATAAGAATAAACTAACTGAAATTATTAAAAAAGCAAAAATAAACTATTATAAAAATCAGATAGAAAATAAATGTAACTCACAAAAAGATTTATGGCATTGTGTTAAAAAGTTGTGTTGTGAAAATTATAAAACAAATAATTCAATAAACTATATGAAACTTCAAAATGGAGAGATAACATCAAATCAAAGCTTAATATCTAACAACTTTATTGAATATTATTCAAAAGTTGGAGAAACACTTGCCAATAATATATTAAACAACAAAAACCACCAAACACCATCTAAAACACTATTAACAAATATAAATTCTTGTTTTCTTAAAGAAACAAATTATTATGAAATTAAGAATATTATAAATAATTTAAAAGATAAAAAATCTCCAGGTATTGATGGAATAACATCAGAAATTTTAAAATCAATAAATTCACACATTTGTAAGCCTCTAACACATTTAATTAACGTTATCTTTAAAACAGGATTATACCCAGAAAGTTTTAAAATAGGTATAATAAAACCTATTTATAAAAATGGTGATAAAACTGAATTTCAAAATTACAGGCCAATAACTTTAATATCATCACTAGCAAAAATATTTGAAAAGGTTTTAAAAGATCGTATGGAAAGCTTTTTAAATAAATATAATATATTATCAGATAAACAATTTGGTTTAAAAAAAAATAAATCAACTGAAAATGCAATTTGTCACTTAACCACACAAATATATAATTCAATGGATAATAAAGCTGACAGTATTTGCATTTTTTTAGATTTAACCAAAGCCTTTGATTCTGTTAGCCATGAACTGCTTTTAAATAAACTGGAGAAAATTGGATTTCGAGGTCAAGTTTTAAATCTGCTTAAAAATTATTTAAATAACAGAATCAGTTATGTCAAAATTGATGAAAAAATAAGTGTACCTAAAACCTTTAATTACGGTGTTCCACAAGGTTCAGTTCTAGGACCTCTACTATTTAATATTTATTTAAATGATTTATTTAATATAAAATGTAAAGGTAAATTACATAGCTTTGCGGATGATACTGTAATTTTTTATGAGGAAGAAAACTGGAACATTCTAACTAAAACAATCAAAACAGATTTTACTAAAATTTATAATTGGTTTAGTAATAATTTATTAACAATTAATTTTAACAAAACAAAATTCCTCCCATTTACTTCCTATACAAATAAATTACCAAAGATAGGTACTTTAAAATTAGATAATATTAACATTGAAGAAGCTGAATACGTTAAATATCTCGGAATAATTTTTGATAAAAATTTAAAATGGAACTTACACAGTGAATATATCACAAAAAAAATTAGAGCTTTGATACCCAAATTTAAACATCTTAAACAATTTCTAAAAATTAAACATTTAGAAATAATTTATTATTCTTTAGTACAAACACACCTAAATTATGGTATACTAGGTTGGGGAGGAATAAACAAAAATTATTTACACAGCATTGAAACTATCCAAAAAAGGATTTTAAAAATTATTTACAATAAAGATTATTTATATTCATCAGATTTACTGTACCAAGAAAGTAAAAAAATGGACATCAGACAGTTATTTGTTTATAATTTATTAATTTTTATCTTTAAAAAGAAAAATGAAATAAATTTTCTTAATCATACATACAACACACGCCATAAAAATATAACTGTATTGAAAAATAAAATCAATAAAGCAAAAAGTAACAAACACTTTTTAAATATAAAGCCATATTTATTTGAAATATTACCAAAATCAATAAGAGATATTAAATCATTAAAATCTTATAAGAAGATGATTAGACAATGGATATTTACGAGTCCAAGAGAAATTATACATAACATTATAAATGGTGAAAAATAAAATTATTTAATAAATTATTAAGGAACGTTGTTGAGTACACAGAAAGTGCAAAATTAAATAAAATTTTTCATAAACATATAAATTACAGTTGTGTCCGAAGGAAGAAAGAAAGAAAGAAAGAAACAATTATTAACTGTAATGAAAGTATCCTATAAAATATTACGATACTCACAACAAGGTAAACTTCGTGAGTTTCCTTAAATTTAAATTTCTTAGTTTATTCATAAAATGGAATATTTTATATATATATATATATATGTATCTTATATTTGAATAAACATTATTATTATTATTATTATTATTTATTACTTGCGAAATGAAAACGTTTCTCACTATGGTAGTCAGTAAATCTGCCGGTGAGGGCACAACATTCTTAAGTTAAATCCCCAATGGGAAAATACATGTTATCTCGCTCTTGCTTCCTTGTCCCTGTCTCCCGTCTCTTTCTTCTTGTCGTTTTGACGGGATTATTTGACAGTCGAACTGTGCACAACAATAGGGCATGTGTCTCTCGAAGATTCCGAGCACAAGGCTGGAAACTATCAGGGAGATTTGCAAAAAAAAGTTAGATTAGCTAACCCATAACCGATAAAATTTGGAGTGGTAATTTAATCAGAGTTTTCACCTGATTGGCTAAATAACTTTATAAGCCTACCAAAACTGAGTAAGACTGAATTTTTTAAAATTTTTAGGTTTATATAAATCATGTGATAGAAACACTACTATACATTTTACAGTTTATGGGTTAGCGTGTCTGCATTGTATTTAATTAGTTACCGGTACGTTTTTTTCATTAATGGCTATACCTACTATTTCGTTTGTGTTGCATAAGTGTGTTCCTTTCTAGAGGACTGCTTTACTTTAAAAGGAATACAAACATTAGTTATCAGTTTTTAATGGTGCGGATAGTGACAACATACCGTGGAATCTTTTAATTAATATGTTTAATTTGCTAATAGAACCTTTGTTAATGGTAATTATTAGTCAAGGTTTGGGGTCCAGCAATAATAGTTGTTTGGGATATTGGTATTTGTTAACTGAAAACCCTTTCAAAAGAAGTGTATTTTAAAAGGATTCTTAGGTTCCAAAAACATTATTTTACTATGCTTATTTGTTGTATAGAAAAAATTATTGGCAGAATCAGCAACTTATTGTGTATGTAAATGTTTATTTTATCTAACTTACAGTAAGTAAACAAAATTTACTAACTTTTTTACTAATTTTAGTGTAGTCTAACACTTTAGAAACAAAAAATAATCTCTGTTTATTTTATTTATTGCCATTTTTGTTTGTCAAATGTTAAAACAGGGTTTTGTGTGCTTAAATATTATTTCTATTGCTCTTTATCATTTCGAATTTTAATAAAAATTATGCACGTTTAAATTGTCCTCTTGTTTTTCTACTGTTACATTCGAAACTAAAGCAAAAATAAACAGAAATACTACTTATAAAATGCCATTACCCCATTTTACAACGGTTTAACCTCCCTAAATCATCGTTCACTGCCACTACTGGAAGATATATTCGATATCAAATCGATATCGTAAAATAAATTCCTTAGATTCTGGCTTTATACGATAACTTAGAATGTGATTTTTATGAGAATTTACTAACACATTTGAGGAAAGAATGTTCAGTATAAAACTCGGACTTAAAATATTTATATCTTCTCCTTTCTGTTTTACCTATATTTTAAAGCTCACTTTATGAAATACCGTTTATGGAAAATGGCACTGAAGAGCCATTTGTTACTTTAGTCCCTTGTTGAAAATCTATCGTCGTTTACAGTGAATTTTTTATGGCATTCTTTCTGTTTTTGCCCAACATATGACGGTACCTAATAATTTGAAAAATATTTTTTTATTTAGGTTAAATATTAGATACTACTGAACAAAGCTGGAATGATTACAACAGAGAAGGAATCGATTCCTGATTACAATTATTATTTGGTTAAAAAAGTACTTAATTGTACATGGTTATGAAATTCACTGCATACCTTGAAAACGATCAATCCTGATATAAATTCCGATGGGGGAAAAGTAGTCATACATGGAGTTTCAAGATAATAAGCTAGATTACGCCCCAAAAAAAAAATTTAACCACTGCGCACCACTGATAATTATCACATGGCCTTATATAATAACTACACTGAAAAAAGCTATACTAGAGTCAAGAGTAATAGTCTTCAGTGAAGGATAGATTAGTCTTGTATATCCGCAAGAGCAAGTATAGTCCTTCCAAAAGGCATGTTATTCTTAAAACAATACGCACATCTATACTTCTTTCAATACTAAATAAGAGTAAAATAAGTATTGTAATTTTTGAAACAGAACTTTCTTAGCTTGAGAGAAAATCAAATAAACTTGAAATAGGTATAGCAATTCTTAAACGAACTGCAATACGGTCGTAATGTAAAAGTAGGTAACCTCAACCCAAGTATAGTAATCCTTATTTCAACTTTTCCTTAACTTAAAAGAAAAGTAAGTAAATTTAAAACAAAAACAGCAATCCTTAAAGAACTTACTAGTTAAACTTGAGTTTCCCGAAAATAAACTTGAAATAAGTATAGTAATATGCAAAAATTGAGAATCATTCTCCAAACCACCTGAAAATTCCTTATACATTAAGGATGTCAACAAATGATGGTAAAACAGCTATTCTCCGGGCTATATGCCCCTCCGAGCGCTGAATTACATACCAAAAGTTGCCGTATTTTCGTCTAACACAGTTAGATAATAAAATACTTGTTTTGAATGCAAGAAACTACTAGGAAGAAGGAAGCTTTTTCGTTGGTTAGGATGTCGTTACCTGCATACCGGTTTCGAACTCTTTAGTTCTCGTCAGTACAGGATAAACGAACATACCTACCTTCCGAAACAGCAATCCTTAAAGCTAACAATGTCGTACTGCATAAGCAGTGAGACACAGGCAGAGCCATCCATTAGCAGTTTCAAGCAGTCGGAGTAGAGTTTAATGATTCTCAATTTTTGCATATTTATATGTACCCCTGACAGGTAGACTTCATTCAAGTATAGTAATCCTCAAATCAACCGCTTCTTGCCCTTGACTTAGGAATAGGTAAACTTAAAGTAAATTTACTAGTCTTTTAACCAATTGCTGGCTTTAATTGACTTTAGAGGAAGTAAACTTAAAATAAGGATAGCAATTCTTTGAAACAATAGTATCTGTAAGATAAGCCAAGAATAAACGACTTTTATTATTACAAAATAAAGCACAATTTCACAACAGCTTAAAAAAGATACATAAGTACAAGTACAAGGTACAAAATACAAATAAGCGTATGACAAAAAAGTGCACGCAAAGCGTAGATACAACTATCCTCCTCTGCGTGTAAAAGCCGGCAGTGCCGGGGGCTGGTGGGGGCCCTGGGGAAATATAAACTGTTTGCCATAACTTTAGTTATTCTTGAGACAATGTAAATTACCAATTAAAATAACTGTACTCCTATTCTTCATCTTAAACTAACCCTTCTTCTTGACTGAACAGTAGCAGTAATTAAACCAATATTACTATTGTCTTGGATGCCAAGAATAGAACGTTTGTAGATTCAAGATTAGCCTTACTTGCACTAAGAATTTTCGCTTGACACAAGAATATTAGCGCTTCATGTAAGGATAATTTTCCAAGAATATTCTAATTTTCAAATTAGATCAAGATTTTTTCAGTGTAGGAAGATAAATACCCGCTGTAGTGTTGCCAAGTCTCACGGCAATAATTATATGTAACAAGTTTGAAGAAATAATATTTTTGTTACCTCTAAAGAAAGAAATCCCAAAATTCTCAATTTAAAAAAGCTGAAATACTATAGCACAAATGTCGAATTTTACTATCTTATAATGCAAAACACTAAGCAAGTACAATATTTTGTTAATACTAATAGCACTGAAAAGGTCTGAAAACTATTTTCTTTAACCACTTAATAAACAGAAAGCAAAAATTCACACGACATTATTCATCTCATCACGATACTCGTACGTCATTATTGATGTTACTAACTTCGCTTCTAGTGATAGGCGGATCGGATCTGAACCGGTTCAATGAGTCGGATCTTAAGAAGGATTCGGAGTGATCCGACTCCTCAAATAAAACAGACGGTTCACGGATCTTAAATGGAATCTGTTTGATTTGACTGTCGATTGCGCTACGTTTGTCGTAAGGTGATGAACGCGGCGATTGCTGGCGGCTCTCGGTTCAGTTTGAAGTAAAATTTGGCAAGGGATCCGGGATCCGATTGCCATTGCCCGACGGGCGGATCTACGTTAAAGCGATCGGTGATACCCTTTAATTTTCTTTGGAAGCGATACTCCATATTATTTGTGTACTGTATTGTGGGGTATTGTGTGTTGCGTTTGTCTATATATTTTTTGCGTGTTAAATAATCTTAATAGTAATAATTGTGGGATTCCTTATAATAAAAACTAAAATAAATACACATTATAGATATTTTTAAAGATTAACATGTAAAAAAATAATTTCAGTAGTTTTTGAACTTCTCAGTCTACTTCTTTTTTCTGTGACTATTTGCCCACTTTTACTAAAAATTCGTTCACATGGTACCGATGTAGCCATAAGACACAGTATTTTCTTTACCATTGTCAGTATATGGCCATCCTGTTTTTTTTTTAATTTATTACGTACCGATGTGTTTTGTACGCATATATCTAGTAAGATTTCCAGTGGATCCCTTGGGTATATTAATTAAAACAAAACAATAATTGCATTTTGCTTTATTATTATCTTCGTCAAAATCAAAGTGATTCCATATTTCACTCTTTTTTTTTAAATGCCATTTCTATTCTATAAATAGAACGCTTTGAAAAATACCCACAGCAATTAAAACGAATTTATGCCAAAACTACAAAGACAAATAAACTGTGGGAATCCCCAACCTCGATACAAAATACAAGCTTGCTCTGTCTTGAAGTAGTTCGGATCCGTTACCACCGCGCGCCGTCCGCCACCTCTCGAAACAGCAACGAGCGCGATTCGGTCTTCGGTCGATATGGGGATCCAGTAATATTTCAGATTCCACAAGGATCCGTTCGGAGCCGAGATCCGGTTCAGTGATCCGGATCTCTGTACTGATCCAGATTTAGTGAACCGAATCTCGAAAAAGGACCGCATTGCCCACCACTATTCGCTTCTGTCTGGACAGCTGCTTGGAAAGAAGCACGTGCGTGAATCTCTGGCGACCAATCAGATGGACGCACGGCACCAGAGATGGATTTAAACGTCAAGAACATTTCATTTTTATTACCGTTCGCCATTTTGTTTAGAAACAAGATAATTTTTTGGTATGTTTTTTAAAACAAACATAATATCATCATTAACAATCAACAATCGTCTAATCAAAACACGTCTGACCACGATCGTTATTTGCTCGTCTTCGGCAACGGTTGAGTACAAACGTCAGCTTCTGCGATATAGCTAAAATTTTGTATTTAACCGAATAATGTTTTTTCTTTGATAACATTTCCTGCTGTTATAATTTTATAATACTGTGCCGGATATAATTTTATAATACTGTATAGTGGTGCTCAATTAGTGTAATAGTAAGTTATGTGAACGTCTGGTGCGACCAGGATGGTGTTCATAAAAAGGCTGTAGTGTGGCCACCGGGATGGATGTTTGCGTTTTGATTTTTAGCCTTCTTTAAAGCTGAAAGTTTAAGTTAGTAGTAATAAAGCTTAACTCATTAGTAACGTAATTGGTAATACTAATAATAATAAAACTTTATTTCTTCAATTAAAAAGTATTAGATACAATACAATGATTGAAGAAGACGTCACGATACAGTTAACAATTAACATCTAACCTAATAATATAGTTTTTTTCTTTAAAAAAACTCCTGAAGAGAATAACTGTAGTAAAAACCTTTAATAGTTCGCCCACGATATCTGAAACCGGCAAAAGAATTTAAAGAACGGAAGGAAAGGCCCA
Source organism: Philopedon plagiatum (assembly GCA_963971165.1). Lineage (NCBI taxonomy): Eukaryota > Metazoa > Arthropoda > Insecta > Coleoptera > Curculionidae > Philopedon > Philopedon plagiatum. Next base: position 83,849,221 of record OZ020193.1, read on the forward strand.
AACAACGCTACCAATTGTTTGTAAACCAGTTTTGAGAAACTGAAAATTTTGCGTTAATAAGATTTAATTTTTTTTTACATTCTGGTTTACAAAGAAATTTGCAACGTTGTTAAAGCCTTCCCTTGCATTTTTTAAATTCTTTTGCCGGTTGCAGACATCTCGGGCAGACAATAAGCCTATTCTTCAATCCCAGGAGAGTCCTTGATTTCTTTTGATAGTACATTGTAATATTTACATGCATTGCAGCATAAATTTCTCTGAAAGAATATGGAATGATGACTCTCTGGCAACAGTAACTCCCGTTTTCCCATTTATGGGTGTTATGTTCATGATTTGATCTTTGGCTCCAAGGAAAGACTTATTCTTGTAAGCAAATAAGCACACTTCGCTTATATAAACATCAAAGATCGTTAATATGTAGATCCCTATAGCTACCCCTACATGATTCTCTCGACGGAAGCTCTCTCAAAATTCTAATGGCATATTTTTGCAGTAAGAATACCCTAGTCGCGAACCTACTGGTACCCCAGCATAGGATTCCATAGCGTACCTAAATGTGAGTGAAAATTTGAGAAATACAGAGCACGGAGTGTGTCACCACTAGAATAGTTAGATAGATATCTGAGAGCAAAGCAAGAACGTCTTAGCTTGACACAAAGCTTATGTATGTGCTCGTACCATTGAAAGTTGTTAACCAAAACAACTCCCAACATCCTAGCACTCGCTACAGGCTCAATGGGACTGGAAGTGCCCTCGATCAAAGAGAACTTGTTGGCCCGCCTACCCGATAAGAATATGACAAAATTAGTTTTTCTGTCATTAATCACTCCATCATACACAATTTCGGATGTCGTTTTTAAAGACACCAAACCAGGCCTGATAAGCAAAATATTGGTGTGATCCGCATAACAGATAGTTTGCCCATTTTGGATAGTACTGTTTAAGTAAAGAATCATTTGCAAAAATTATATAAAACAAGGGGCCAAGTATGGAGCCCTGTGGAACACCCTGAGTCACCGGCAAGGATTCGCTTCTCTGGCCATTTCAGACCACAAACAGTAGTAAGACATAAGTATTTGTGTTACATAGCCTGTTTCGTTCTGCTTACAATGTCAACCTAATTTCACAACTGTCCGGTCCATATTTTACCATATTAAGTAAAGAAATTGCTATTAAATTAATAGACACATTTTTAGGAAAATAGGAATTAAAAGTACCTTGGTTTATTTTCGGTTTCCACTAAAACTGCTGAAAAAAATGAGACGTAATATTTAAGGTCGGCTATGCCGCGGCTGGGTCGTTTGTTTCCCCTTTAGCCCATGACTTCATGCCTTTTAGAAGCGTCGTGAAGCATTAGTGACACCTGAAATGCTACAGCAAGTACGAAATTCATTTAGAAAAAGAGTGAGAAAGTGTTTGTAAGTTAAAGGGGACATTTCGAACAACTTCTCAATAATATCATGTAATTGCGTAACCGAAAGAGCAAATCCAAAAACAAGTTGTACACATATGTATTTTTTACGTAGATTCGAATTTTATAAACAAAAGTACATCATCCCATTTAAAATTCCACCAACCAACCCAACCTCAAAATAGCGAGAGGGGATAAATGTCAAAAATATGTTTAAATACGTCCCCCACAACTCTCCTCAATTTGATGAAAATATTTTAAATCGTTTTCGAGATATCCCCTTGTAGCATTTTAAAAAACTCACCCTGTAAAATACGAACCTATTTTATGTTTTATAGTTTTAGAAAATTATTCCTTTTTTAAATAAATAATTTTTGTTGAGGTTTTAATTTTTATTTTACTTTTTATTTTTAATTGCGATTTTTTAAATTTTGGTTTTGATATTCGTATGCCCCTTTGGCTTCGTAGGCCCTAGTCACAGTACCTACATTGTCTAATGAATAATTCGGCCCTGCTCTGTCTGACTTCATATTAAAATAGACATTGCATATAGTTCAATAGATTTCAAATTTCAACCCCTATAAAATATCAGTATTCAAAATCATTAAGCCAGGTACAAAGCCCCAAGAAATCAGTGTTAAATAGGAAGAAATTCGTTATGTACCTCAATAAACATATACACAAATAGTAATCGCGATTTCTCATTGTAATCGTGATTATGACTACAATAAAGAATCACGATTACAGACAGTAATAATGGTTACTTTTCTGCAGTAATTGTGCTCGTGATTACAAGGTCCTCAAAAATTGTAATCGATTACCGATTACTAACTAGTCTATAATAAAGGACTCAGCCGCGATTCCTAATTACAATCAATGTAAATAATTACAATAATCGATTACTTCGCAGCTCTGCTACTGTCAGTATTAATATAATTGGTGCACAGATAATATTTTTTATTTGGATTGAAAGAAAAACATAGTTGCCCCGAATAAATATTTATTTCCGATTGCATTCCAGAATGGGAGATTTTTTCGCAATTTTGGGGGAAAAATCTCTTGTGGGGAAAATTTAGGGAAATAAAAGATGTGGGTTGCACCCATCTTACCTCGTCTTTTCCAAATCTCCTATGACAAGGCTGTCTTTCAAGATAGCTGGAAGACTGCTTGTGTGCAGCCTGTCCCGAAGAAAGGTTCCAAGTCATCCTGTTATAGACCTCTCTCTCTCTCTCTCTTCCCTCTGTTGTCAACAAAGTTATGGAGAAAGTCTTCTGCAAATTGTAAAATATCTAGGAAAACACAAAATCATCCAAAGAACCATAAGTCATCTCCTTACCTTTGTCACATATAATTGGAACAAGTCTCTCGAATTTCATGGGAAATCCCAGATTGTTGCTATTAATGTTTCAAGGCATTTAACTAAGTATGGCATACCGCACTTCTCAACAAACTACCTCCTTCTGGGTCTTTGTCCCAAATTATTATGTACCTAGATCGATAGATTTCTCTCTAATCAGCGAATATCTGTCGTAGTGGTCGGTCACTCATCTAACTTTGATCCTGTCAATGCTGGCGTATCCCAAGGTTCAATCCTGGCACCAACCCTATTTATTTTTACATTAATGACCTGCTCTCTTCGACTACCAACCCATTCGCAGTTATGCCGACGATAGTATTATTCACTCGAACATTTTTCCAGATAAGTCTCGAATCAAAAGCCGGATAATAGACGCAGATCTATGCACATATTCCTTTCCCAAGATCCTCAATTAGTCTTAGACTGGGGCGCCAAGAATCGTGCTCAGCTCAACGCCTCCAAAACCTAGTCTTGCTCCCTGTCATGCAAAAAATCCGGCCACGCTTACCCTATCCGGATGAATGGCGTAGCCCTACAGAACAATGAAACGTTCGACCTTGCTGGTATTGCTTTCGAACATGATCTCAGCTGGCACAAACACATTACTTCAATAGCCACAACAGCAGCTAAAAGGCTGGGTTTTCTTTTTCGAGACCGAAAATACTTACACACTCTTTATGTTTCCCAAATAGGACCCAACCTAGAGTACTGTTCCCACATCTGGGGAGCGGCATCACGTTCTACTCTTAACATCCTTGACTTTATCCAAAAGAGATCCATTCGTCTTATCAATGGCCCTGACCTCGCAAGAAAACTCCCTTCTCTCGCTCGTTGCGGCACTGTTTGAGATTTATCCCTTTTCTATCGATACTTCCACGGATTTTGCTCTGAAGAACTAGCCGCTATACTTTCCCCCTGGCCGTCCCTAACAGAATAACAAGATGCACGTTACGTATGCATTCCTTTACTGTCCAGCTACAAAAGCCTAGAACATCCAACTTATCTCGCTCATTCATACCTAGGTTCTTCAGATTATGGAACAAATTGCCTGAAGATATTTTCCCTTCTTTTATCAGCCTCCAATCCTTTAAATCCCGTGTCAATAGATTACATTTCCCTTCTCTTCAGATGCCCACGGTACGTTAATGCTTAGGCTTGAAGTCTACGTGGGCTGTCTCCAATAAAAAAGGGACTAGAAATTTACCCAGTTTAGTTATTCATTTCAAAATTTTACCCGAACGCTTGTACGTCACGTATCTCACACAGCAATTTTTCCACAGTAAACTCGTATGAAAAAAAGTTTTACGAAGTTCTAAATCCAAAGAAAATCTCGCAACTGTGTCAACAGATCCAGAAAAAAAGCAGATTTATTTCAGCAAATCCACACGCTAAGTGAATTGGAGTTTTGTTGCTGCGAAAAAATTAATATCACGAAGGAACATAATTTATTCTGTTAGAGAGTGTCGCCGGGATTTTCAGGACAAGATGGGAAAAGGGACAGATAAATATTTTTTGCATTAGATTATTAGTTCCTTTAATCTTTGGAAACAGAACAAGATTTGTCAGCTCTTTAAGAGGAGCACTCCAGCGCCCATTTTTACTACTTTGCTGTTTTTTACATTATTATTTCTGTTATTTGGTACAAAAATAGTATAGTATGAAACGATTATGTAATGATGGGTATTAAAATACGAGCATAAAGCAATGACACGAGCCTTCGCGAGTGTCGTTACGAATGCGAGTGTATGACCATTACATGAGAGTTGCATAATTATTTTTTCTACGACCATTTATTATTAAATAGTAAAACTAAACAATAACTATTTAATTTAGCAACAGTTAAACATATTAAATTCTCCACTATCACTAATACCATAAATCTGACTTGTTCTAATTTAAATATTCTTAAAAATTTTAATGAAAATACAAATTTTAGTAAAATAACTGTAAAGTTACATTATTTGTAATAAAAGGAGGCCACTTGATTAAAAAAGTATTGATTTCAAATTAGCTAATAACGCGGTTTCATAATGAAAATTTGTATCATAATGCACATTATTATGAAACGTATTCAAGACATTTAATTTGAACATAGTACGGGGGTAGAAAAAGTTTATTTTTCCAACTCTAAGTCAACTGACATGCAAGGAACAATCGCATTCTCGGCAGTCTGATGTAACAATGATTTTCTTTGACGCAACAGCTTAATCCATATTATTAAATTATGCCTGATTTCCATTTTTTAAACATTTTGTTACCGTTTTCGATTATTTTTTATTTTTGGACAGCCCACGAAGGCCCTAAACCTAAATACTATATACTGTGGGTATACTACGGGTGTCCGACTCACACACACACCCATCCAGAGCTGGAAATATCCGTAGGGATTCACCAGCCTCTTAAGTAGATGGGTGGGGTGATGCCTCCTCTCACGAAGACGAGCTCCCCTACCACTTTTCTTGCTTACCAAGGCGGCGAGACATGGCATTCACGGTGATCAAACGAGAACTCGCTCGACCGACGAAGTTAAATGGAAAACGGAAAGGTGTAATATGTAGACATGGAGAAGACAAATAGAATAATAGTGGAACCAGATTATTAGAATTCTGTGTAGACAATAATTTATTGATAACAAAGACAGTATTCCAAAATAAAGACATACATAAATACCAGGCGCAGCCCGTGAGCTTTTTACAGGTGGGGAAAATTTTGTGGCAACTAGTGATATCAACGTAATAAGCAAAATACAGTTTTTTAATTAAGGAAGGTTTTTTAATAATGTGCCTAGTTCTGCCACGAGATTATTTCCCTGCACAAAAGAACAGCAAAAAACACAAAATAGTATAATTGCATTTTTGCTGTTACTTTTTTTTAACTTACATGCAAACAGTTTCTTGTACCGTTGAAGCCACTGTTAACACAAGGGGTCTTGTGCACTTAAGGTATGACGGAATTAACAAATTTTCGAATTGATAAAGGAGAGATTACCCTCTTTAGAGCACTTAAAGAAAAATCGATGGATGATCCATTTTTCTCCAAGAAAACAGCCGAAAAAATAAAAAATTGGAACGTTGCACAGCACGGATTTTTACATGTAGACAGACGAACACACAACACCAAAAATATGTTATAATCTTCGCTTAGGATTTGTATCATGTATACAAAGATTGAGAATTCAACGAAACAACTTTTTAAAAATTTTTACACGAAAATAAATTATAATGGCACGAAACTATTTGTCTACTTGTGATTAGGGCACGCGTCACTTCGCCGGCATAGTTCCCCTTATGGTTCCTATATTCTCATTTCTTCTAATACACGGATACAATTCTGAAATAATAATGCGTCGGGTGCTGCGTTGCCAAGTTATTGTCAAAGTCTACTGTAGGTTACTGTAGGTTTTAATGTTTTGTCGGCACAGGTACAATTATTATTATTATTATTATTATTAGTAATTACCTACATATCTTTAAATAAAGTTAGGTAAGCTTATATTAAATGTATAAATGTATCGCGAATCGCGAATATTGTTCTAATAATAATTTGGCCAGATTTAAATTAGTGCGCCAGAATTTGCGACAACCCGACAACAGCACGGCGGCGTTGACGACCACGCGCGCCCCGAAAGCGATATTATTGGTGGGCCATCATCAAATTTTGTCTCTTTTTAAGTTCCTGAAGAGCGTATGTTTGCTTCTCTCTTAGCTTTAATGCATTTTATATAGGCCATATACACCTATGAGATAAATTTAAAATACGGCCAGTCCGGAATAAGCTTGATTCTCTCTTGGGGAATTTTTCGCATGGAACATGTACTTTTTTGAAAGAAAAGATTATTTTTTGGTTTTAAAAAAATAAATTATTGGGTTGAAAATAAATTTAGGTGGGTCATTGACCAAGTACCTTATGGACTAGCCGCGCCTGATAAATACACCAGAGAAATGGAAAACAGGGGAAAAAATCAATAATAGACTTATTAATTATGGAACAGGAAAATAGGGAAGAAATAAATGATTGTAAAGTAAGAAGGGGATATGAAATTGGAAGTGATAACTATTTATTAGTAGCAAAAATAAAAGAAAAAGAATTAAGCAAAAGTGAAAGAAAAGTAGATAATATACAGAAGGAGGAAATTAAAGTGTATAAGTTGAGAAAACCCGAAATACATAAGTCAAAAATATCAAAAGGAAGCAACCGAATAGATAACGAAAAGATAAGGCATTGCAAGTGACGATATAAATGAAAGTTGGAAAACATTTAAAGAAATACTGCCGATGTGACTATTGAAGTAATGTGTTTGTGCCAGCTGAGATCATGTTCGAAAGTGATGCCAACAAGGTCGAACATTTTTTTGCTGTGTAGGGCTTGGCCATGCATGATGGGATCGGTGTTGCCGGATTTTTGCATGACAAGGAGCAGGACTGGGTTTTAGAGGCGTTGAACTGAAGAAGATTTTTCGCACCCCAGTCTAAGATTAATTGGGAAAGGGATAGGTACATAGGTCTGCGTCTATTATCCAGCTCTTGATTCAAGACTTGTCTGGAGAAATGAAGAATGCTATCGGCATAGTAACTGTGGATGGGATTGGTAGTTGAAGAGAGCAGGCCATTAATGTGTAGAAGAAATGGGGTTGGTGGTTCATCCCCTCTTCCTTTCATGATGATGTCTGCTCCTCCGTATGCTCTTCCATAGCCTGTTTAAATACAAGAATTGCCATCGTTGTATACCCTCCAGAAATAATAAAGACATTTAAAATTAAATAAGTTTCACCTTAAGAAAGTTTAAACTGTACTACATATAATGCTTCTTAGTGAAAATCATAAAATAGTCGTATCAACTTTCCGAAGGCTCAAACAAGTTGTCTGCAAACAGGCATTAAATAATGGAGACGAGTGCATTTAAGAGTAAATATCTGCTTCAGCGCGGAGAATGTTTACTTTCAATTATTTCCCTGAAAAATTCTCTCTAAATCGAAGCAATAAGATATGCAATATTTCAAATTGAACTCTTTTACGAATATTTGTTTTTTTTTTAATTTAACTTTATCGATATTTCGTACCTAGGAGCAAACTTATAAGGTTTTGTGTGTTTTAATACAATAAACGATATTTATTGATATTTATTGCATAGATCGTTTTAAGAAGTCATTACTAACCCAAGAATATTATTTTGAAGAAAATTACTAAGATAATTTAATTTAAAAAAATATATTTCTCGGTATAATTTATTACAATTTAAAAAGCAGTCATTTGCCCTCAATGTCGTCATGTCAGGAGATAAGCAAAAATGAGTGTTAATCTACATGTTAACGTAAAGCTTAACCTAGGGGTGCTACATGCAAACGTATATGAATCAACAACTTATGTGATAGTCCGAAAGCAAGTGAGCATTTTCTCGTACGATTGTACCTATATCAATTGATTTACCAAACTCATTTTAATTATTTGTAATAATGTATGCTTAAGTGTGGAAAAATGTCAGTCTGCAAGACCTAAAGTTGAACTGGTTCGTTATGCAACAAAAAAAAGCATCCACTTTTTCTAGCGTCACATACTCTATCCAACGTATTTTTTCCTCTTCGCAACACGACATCAACCAATCCGACGAAGAATTTAACTTCGGAAACAAAGATATACGTTTAAACGAGTGGCAGTAGTAATTGTTGTTGGTGTTACCGTTGTTTTTTATTGCAGTGTAATTTATGTATAGTTATATTTACTAAACAATAAAATATATTAAAAAACTACCTTAGAAGTATTGTATTGTGCCAATGTGCAAAAATGCTACTGCAGGTGCCCTGAAAACCTTATTTTTTACGTGCCCAGAACAGCCGATGTTGGAAGAAAGTACATACCTAGTGAAAAGTTAATCAAATATTTTCCATAAATAGGTATCATTAAAGGTAGTATCGTCAAATTCAAGTAAACATATTTGGTTGTGCGCTTATTTTTTGTTTCAATAATTAATAAGTATTTGTAGCGAAATTGTAAAGACAAATAAGCCGCCATCCATCGTACAAGCACCAACTTTCAGCAAATTATCCGATTGTCCTTGCACAAATTTCTTTCCGGTCATTTTTTATCCACGAAATTTTCTAACCTCTGGTAAATAATCAAGAAAATAAATTAACTCTGGAATTCACCATGTACTAGCCATTATAACACTTTTATTAACATGACATGTGACGTCACAACCAATAGTATCGCGTTTTACAAGTTTCGAAATTTGCATGAAACATTGTAGTAAAAAATCTTTTGTTTACTGCGCTCGCGCAGAGACTAATACAGTTTACCGTTCGATCCGAATTTTACCTACTCTTCTCGACAAACAACAGTTTTTGTCATCGCTTCACATTCAAAAGTTTTTACCGGATAAATATACATTCAGGGTTCTGTACGAAATGGGTAAAGAAACCGCTACTACAAGTTCGCATATTTTTCAATTACTTTTTAATTCGATCCTGATGTTTTTGAGTTTTCTACTTGGTTTATAAAATTTGATAATTTTTTAACACTTAGCGAAATTACTGACACTACTGTAAATAGACCATTTCATGCTTTAGTTTCATTATGTTTACCAAAATCTCCGAAAGAACATTCATCGACGAATTAGTTAATAAATTAACTACCAATTACAAAAGGATGACCTTCAAATCAACTGAACGTTTTAAATTTTTTTCTCATAAGCAATCCAGTGGACAGCAATTAAATGAATTTGCAAATTATTTAAGATTTTACTACAAAGTGCGATTTTACAAATAATTTCTACGAAGATGGTTTGATTACGGCATTCTTAACAGGAATTAATAACGATTCGATTAGAAAGCAGTTACTTCAAAAAGACCTACACACCAGGCGCGGTCCGTCCATAAGGTCATTTGGTCAATGACCCACCTAAAATTTTCAGTGACCTACCTAATAATTTATTTTAAAAAGAATCTTTTGTTTCAAAGTTCCATGCGAAAAATCCCCAAGAAAGAATCAAGCCAAGCCATCTTCCAACGATATCCAAGCTTGCTCCGGGCTGGGTCATATTTTAAATTGATTTTATAGGTTTATATGGACGATATAAATTCATTAAAACTAAGAGAGAAACAGACATACGCGCTTTAGGAAGTTAAAAAGAGACACAATTGGTCGACGGCCCACCACTAAAATCGGGCCACTCCCACTATGGAAATACTCTCAAACCGCCCCTTAAAATATACTATTTCAAAACATTTGGTTCGGAAAAAGAAAAACTAATTAGGTACGTCATATGCGCAGTGTATTTGCATTGTATTAATAATATTAATTAGCGGTTAAACATAAAAAATTATAAATACGATTTCTGTCAGGCCAGCGCTAGGCATCAAATCTAACGGTATCGGACCGACTTTCTTACATAACCATCGTAGTCCAGAGGTATAATCTCAGCGAGTTGATCAGAAGGTCGAGGGTTCGAATCTGTGTTGGGGCAAGAACTTTTTTAAATTTTTTCTTATTTAAAAAATTAGATCGGCTCTAAAAGGTGTATTGGCAACAAGTTGTTCCTCGACAAAATATTTTTAAAATTGTTGGCAATCGCATATTTACTACAGCTTACAGCCTGCAGGGGCGTAGACAAATATCGTATTACTATATCTAGTCGCCAGCATTGTATTTATTAAAGAAAACGGAGTTTCGGCAGCGTTCCTAATTTTATTTTACGAATAATCATACTTTTAGCTCAGAATTTTGTTCTGTTTATATTCTGGGCTTTTAGTACAAGGCGCGGCTATCTATCTATCTATTGAGGAGATTCTAAACTTATCAAAACGGAAGCCGCTAAAATCTACTAATCTAGAGTATTAAAACACAGAAAAAAGCCATAAACATCTAGAGTAGTAATGTTCAATATTCTGCAGTTCCTATTTTATGATTTTTGCAGTGTTTATTTGTAGCTAAATAATAATTTCTTGGCACATTATTAAAAAACCTTTCTTGATTAAAAAAGTGTATTTTGCTTGTTGCGTTGATATCACTAGTTGCCCACAAAATTGTGACACGCCTGTAAAAAAACTCACGGGCCGCGCCTGCTACACACTTTTTCTGAAACGCTCGAGACGACATGTACTATTGAAGGGTTATTTGTATCATCAACATACAAATAAAATACAAAATTCAAATTCAAGGAGACCAATACAAAATCAACAAAATGTCACTTCTGCAACGTATCCTTCTCTAAAAACACTTTGCCATTCATGTGGTGGTTCACTTTTGCGTTCTAATTGCCGTTTTAAAGAGGCAATTTGTGGAAAATGTTCAAGAAAAGGACATATTGCCATGGTTTGTAGGCAAAAACTTCACATTCAGGAAATTTTAATCGAGAAAATAAAAATTTTCAACAAAACCGTAATGCTAATGTCACTGAAATCTCTTTGCATAATTTTAACAATTCCTGATATTTTGAACATAAATAAAATTTACAGCTCTGCTATTGAAATACCTGTTCACATTAATAATAAATTAGATCAATTTGGATTGGATACTGAAAGCTGTGCTACAATTGCTACCGAGGAGGTTTGGAATATCATTGGAAAACCAAAACTTTCTTCTTCCTTCGAAACCTTATCAAGTTTTTCGGGACATAAAATTAGCCTAATAGGCGAAATTTCAGTAAACATCCAATGTCAAGGAAAGCAAAGTACTCGTTTTGGATTTTAAATAAATCGTCATCGAAAACAAAAAGGTTCTCTTTAAATAACTGGCCTAATCCCCACTAACACTACCAACTATATCATATAACTGGCCACTAACCTTTTTAAAGTTTATGTTATCATCAGTGCGAAAACGCTTTGTTTCCGAGATACAAGGGGACAAAATAAATAATACAATATAAAAATAACTAAAATTTCATGACCCTGTATCTCCGACAAGAAGCGCTTTGCGGACCTAAGCTATTTTTTCCGGTTTTGGTCAAGAAATCACCTGTTACGTTTCGCATGATTAGGACAATTTGGGTAGATATGGTTTAAACCAAAATGGTTTAATCAAAATATAAATGCGCATTAAGCAGATCTCAATTTTTTTAAATATTTTTTGATTCGTTACGAACATAAACTGTCTTACAACCCTTTACTTTAAAATTGAGAATTAAAAGTTATGATTTTTTTAAGATGGAAAAAAACGTAATTAAGTAACCTAAACTTATTTTAAATATTATATTAAGAAATTTGATTAATCATGAAAACTTTTTTACACTTTAAGCTGTAAATAATAAAATTTCTAAATGCGAATCAACAGTGTTTTCCTTTTAATTGTTGTTTCTTAATTATATTTTACGGGCACTCGTTAATATCGCTCTCCAGACTGAAACAGTAAGTACCCTTTAAAATATTAGAGATATAAAGAATTCGAAATAGACCAATTTTGTAGACAATTACATGTTACATGGGCTAAATTTATGTTTCATAAGATTTTTTGTCAAATTAGCAGTTTATAAATTGCAGGTTGAAATTCTACTTATCTGACCGGATTGTCGCCCTGCAATATTAATTTATATAATAAGAAGTATGTATTAAACAAGGTTATATAAAGAAATTCCGTGCAAATAATTATCGAAACTTATGCGCCAATACCTGCTATACTATTTGTATTCTGCAGCAGCATCCTCTTTAGGGTTTGAAACTGTTGGACGAATGGAACCAATTATTATTTTTAGCGAGCACTGTTACTGAGTTTTTAATATGATGTCCTTGTTTTCCATGAACTGGCCACCTTTCTTCAAATTTTGTTTCAGCCTTACCACTTCGGTTAAATGACGAAAAAAGTAGGATTATCATCAGTTGCCACCATGCAACTTTTGAAAGTGTATGGCAATAAAATGGAACAGTTGACACTATAACAAATTAGGTATACGCGTTTTTTAGGAATAAAAGTGTACCAACCACACTTTTTGCTTTATTACATCGTATATTATCAATAGGAGGCTGATCACATGTTCTCGATTACCATATAAAAGGTGCATCATACAAGGTGATGTTGATCTGTTGTTATCAAATGCTCTAATAGAAAGGACTTAATCAACTAGGAAAACTGATATTACAATTATTTAACTGTATGCGTTCTTGGTGAATACAACTGTACTTATAACACATTTTTTTGCTTTATTACGTAGTATAGTATAGGAGGCTAATCATAGGTAATTGTATTGTGTAAGCTTAAAAAAGGTAGGTCATACATGGTGATGTTAATTGTGATTGAATATTGTTCTTGATATTCTGACAAAAGAGTATTGCATCAAAAAGGAAAAGTGATATCGCGAATAAAACGTACGCGTTTTTCTATGAATAAAACTGTACTAATCTCGTTTTTTTGCTTTACTACGTAGTAAAGCATTAATAGAAGGCTAATCATATGTTGATGTATTGTGATACCATGGAATAAAGGTGAGTCATACATTGTGATGATCTCTTGTTATCAAACGTTGTTCTTGACATTCTAACGGAAAAAAAGTACTAAATGATACAGATATGACAACTTAAGTGTACGAGTTTTTATAAGTAAGACTGTACTCGCCACACTTTTTTGCTTTATTACGTACTAGGGCATTAATAGGAGGCTAATCATATGTTGATATATTGTGTTACCATAAAATAAAAGAGCGTCATACATGGTGATGTTTATCTCTTGTTATCGAGTGGCGGATTAACCCTATGGCAAACTAGGCACGTGCCTAGGGTCCCGACTTGACTGGGGGCCCCAAATGATCACCGAACCCGAACCCCGAGTTTATTTACACCGGCCGTCATTATTCACTGAATTTCATTTACAGCGACGCTAGATTATAATATAATAATTTTTACAAATACAAACCTATACCTGAATCTATAAATTTGTTGCAATATGGCAATACAGCTCAACTTACTGGTTAGACCGCGAACGCCAGAAAAATTTGTCTTAAAAACGTTAGTGTTCCTGTTTTGTTATCTATGGGTTTATTTGTATTCGTGTCTTTTTTATATGTATAAATGTTATTTGTTACGTACGTAATGTCAGATCAAAAGAAAACGCCCTCAAAGTATGACGTGGAATCAATCACGCATGTCTTAAATTATTTCTCTTAAAAGATAACATGTGTTAGTAAAACGTATAGGTAAATGAAAAATAGAACTGTCAAGTTCTGAAGTTTTTTTTTTAAGAAAACTAAATCTCACGGCAGAACAAAAAGCTTTTATGATCGAAAGTTACTTTAGAAATGGTAGAATGGTTGATGGTGGGTTTATTCAACACGGGATGCCATTCAGGATTTTCAAACAACAAACATTTCCACACATAGTCATGGATTTCGACCAGTTTCGCCAAATTTTGATAGATCTGTGGCTTTGTTTAGAGAAACAGGAACTGTGAATTGAAAGGAAGGCAGTGAGAGACCCAAAGTTCGTACCGCAAAAAAGTAAAAGAATTGAGGCAAATTGTTAGAGAACACCCACAAACCCCTATTCGTCGTTTAAGGCAAAAAGTAAATGTATCCTACGGAACCTGCAATAAAATCCTGAAATGTGACCTGCATATGTACGCTTACCGTCTTAGCTCAGTCCAAAAGTTGTTACCAAATGACAATCCGCCGCAAATACAATTTTCAGAGTGGTTTATGGGTAATTTGCATAATAATGAAAACGTATTTGAAAAAACCTTTTTTACTGACGAGGCATGGTTTCACCTCTCTGGTTATGTAAATTCTCAACAAATGAGAATGTGGACTTCTGAAAATCCACATTTCTTTATAGAGAAGCCTCTGCATTCACAGATAGTTGGCGTATGGGCGGCCATATCGAAAAGAAGGTTAATTGGGCCGTTTTCCTTTTTTTTGAAGGGACTCTCAATTCGGCGCGATACCGTAATGAAATTTTAGAAAATTTTGTAAACGCATGAGACGATGAAGAGATGCGACAAGGCTACTTCCAGCAGGACGGCTCACCAATTCACGTACCTCTTAAAAATTTAAATTTTTTGGAAGAATTTTTCGAAGACCGAATCATTAGTCGTAATATGCTAGTTAAGTGGCCACCACGGTCCTGCGATCTCACGCCGTGTGACTTTTTTTTATTGCCATTTTTATTAACAATTCGATTTTCAAACCCGTATGAAAATTTTGAAGACCTATGGGCTAGAATTACAAGTAAATTTCAGATTAACAACTCCCCCCAAGTACTCACCAATATTTTTGATGCTGTAAAAAGAAGAATGAGAATATGTTTGGAAGTAGAAGGTGGTCTCTGATTTGGCTTGAATTTCTAATTTTTAGGTTCTTTGTTAATATGTTTTTTAATTTTGTATGCAATGACAATGACAATAATGTAAGTTTCTTAATAATAAAAACTTCAAAACTTGACAGTTTTAATTGTCATTTACCTGTACCTTTTACCAATGTTACCTTTCAACAGTAATATTCAAGACATACGTGATTGATGCCACGGCATACTTTGAGGACGTTTTTTTTATCTTACGTTATGTACTAACGTTTGTTTATTTCATTTTCTCTGTAAGAAGTTTATTTTGTTACCTTTTAAATTCATTTTTGCTGTATAAGTCTTTTTTTGATCTTACGTTACGTACTACCGTTTGTTTATTTTATTTTCTCTGTAAGAAGTTTTTTTGTTACTTTTTAAATTCATTTTTTACTGTGTGAGTCAATAAGTGTTATTTATTACGCAAGTATGTACTAATGTTTGCTTATTTTATTTTCTCTGTGAGAAGTTTATTTTGTTACGTTTTAAATTCATTTCATAATAAATTACGAAAAAAAATTCCATCGTTTAAAAATTTAGCTGAGAGTGTCAATTTCACAATTTTTTTTTAAATGAAACATGCAACAAAGATATCCCCAATCAAACCCAACAAAGATATTTTTTCAAGAATAATTTCGAAGTGTACTTTTTCGAAATTTTTTTGTTAATTCGGGTTAGGACACTCATGTAGATGATTATTGCTAAATTTCTTGTGCAACAGTAAATATTACTAGTCTCCCATAAATAAACAAAAGCCCTCCAGCCGTCGAGAAGCTACAAAGCATTGAAAAATTGCACTCTCTCCCGAGCCAACGCCCAATATAAATCCACCTTTTCTCTAAAACTACAATTCGCGACTTGTTAACCCAAGAAAACCGTAAAACTTACTCTTAACAGCTCAGCCAAGGAAAAATATAATCTCAGCTAAAAGCTTAAACTTAAAGTTTACCGTCATTTGTTAACAGTTTTAAAAACGTTTTATTTCACTTCATCTCGCGTGTGAGAGAAAAGCTTGCCTTGCAATTTTTCTGTAAACATAAAGTGATGTGTTTTAGTGTCAAATAATGATACATATCTTGTAGTCAGTGGCGTACATTAAGTTCCTCTAGGTTGAAGTTGAGATATATTGATGTAGGTGAGAGAGACAAACACCCCGTTGTATTACTGGTATAGTGGCACAATTATCTGTGCCCAGTCATGTGATCATTAACTTACTGATCCGTTACATTAAACTACTGATCCGTTAACTAAGTTCAAAGTTTATTTTAATAGTGCCTGTCTTATACCAGTAGATCTCGAACGGTCTTCCTCAAGACGTAAGGACATTTTTTCATTACGGCGAACATCGTTCACTGAGACAAGTGCGGAAACATACCGATGCTGCAAAGGTTTAACGGATTCTTATCCAGTTTGTGTTAACACTGATAAGGTTACTTCTACTTCTTCTTGTGTTCGGTAATTCCAATGTCCTCATGCCTTTAAGCAGCCAGCCAAGCCACTTGATAACGCTGCTTAAGGGGGTAAGTGTTCCATAAGTTTTTATAAATTATAACTGATTATTTCTTTTATTATTTTGTTTTCTGTTATTTCACTTACTATGACGCGCAGGAACAGTTGTACCGCTCTATTTATAACAAGGTTTGTTTACATTTTCCAAAAAAGAAAAACTTAAGAATATTACAAAGAACACAAAAGATTCTAATTTTTCTTGCGCTGTATAGTGCCACCGCAATAAAATTTAGCAAAGAATTCCATTGCACCCGAATCAAGAATATCAAAATAGATATCCACACACTCCGCATTATGAATAAAAGCGATATATATAGTTCAAAATGATTCTTTATTTCAGGGTTACATCATTCTAGAATATACCACCCCAGAGAGACCGATGCCTATTCTCACGGCAGCCATTTTCATTTCGTTTTTGATGTATTTACTGCGAGAAAATTCAAAATAAATAAATTTGTTTTTCTGGCAAACGCGTACGAGCTAAATTGAATTTTGATAGTGAATTATTTTTCTCCAAGCCTTGTTTTCCATACTGTATAATTTATAGTCTGTATATTGTATATGTGTGTTGATTAAGATATAAGTAGTATAGAGGGTATATTTTGTATGGGAAATTTTCAGCAGTAATCAGCAACAATCCCTACTATTTTTTATTTTACACGTTATTGTTGATCAGTTATTTGCTAGAAAAAATCGGTGAACATCTACAGGGTGTCATGGAAATGTTTAATATATTGGAATGGGTGACTCCTGTAGTCTAGAGATACACTTAATATTTTTATGGTTTAATCGAACAACCTAAAAAATTTCTCTAACACCATAAAACCTGACCATACCACGTATGCCAAAATTTTATTTTTGAGTAGACTATTACAATTTAAATTTATTTTACTAAAAAAAATCAAAAAAGCACGCTAGAATTGTCCAGCAATAATTAATAATTTATTTATTTATATATTATATTTTATTTACAAAAAAGCATTATATTTCAATAGAATTATTTACGTAAAATAAGATATTACTTTTCTACCTATTTAAAAATAATTTAGATATAGAATGTTGTTTTGCAGATAACATAATTTCTGTATGGGTTTTTCTGTATCTTTTGGCCTCAACTCCCTAGCGTTACCCCCAGGGGAGTTGAGAATGTTAAATTATACGAAAAAGTAGATTTATTACACCTAAAATTTGGTGTCCCTATCTTTACTAATAGC
The DNA here is from genome assembly GCA_963971165.1 of Philopedon plagiatum. Lineage (NCBI taxonomy): Eukaryota > Metazoa > Arthropoda > Insecta > Coleoptera > Curculionidae > Philopedon > Philopedon plagiatum. The sequence goes on from OZ020193.1 coordinate 83,866,962, forward strand.
AAAGATATTTGCCCATACTAAGACTTTTCTGACACCCTGTATCTTTTCCCAAGAATATTTTTTTAAATTGAAAATTCTAATTTACTAAAATTAACCGTCAGATTCTTCAACGCTAGTTCGGTCTAATTTGACAACCAAAGGTTTTAAACTGGCAAGTGAAAAAATACGACAAGTTAGTTTTCTACTATAAATTAGTTTTTGAGGTTTTTCGCAAATTTGTCAAGAAAAGGGCAATTTTAGTATGTACTTCCTACAATAGAACTAAATTCATTCTAGCAACCCGTTCCAAGATGAAAATGATTTGGAAACCGAGCAAATCGCTGAAATATCAGAATAATTCATAAGTTTTTAAATGACAACTTAGTAACAGGACAAAAAGCTGTCACTATATAACTGATCAACTAGAAGATCTTAATTTAAACCCGTACTAAATCTTAAACCTTCTTAGTGAATCTGAACGAACAGATTTAAACAATATGTTTTCTCAAAACAAATTTTTCTTCGCATATCTTTTCTCGTTGTCTCTTATATCTAAGTATCTAAATTCGAAGGGTTGTGACAATATTAAGAAAATAGACATTAAGAGAAGTTAGTCTTTAACTTTCTCCAATAAATTAAATTTTCTAGAAAGGTGCGTCGAATCCTTCGCGTCATATTTAGCATAATAACCAGTCACGAAAGTCCGGGAGGCTTTATTGGAAAAACACCACTTCAAAACAGCAATTAAAAGTTCCAACTACCATCGTTACGGATGGCGAATGATATTTTTCATCGATAGATAAAAAATGTATCGATATCGGGGTATAACATAAAATGCACTGAGGAAAATGTGCTTTTATTCATAATTTATAATGTATACTGCCAGATTTCCTATAATGCTGGTCTTATTTGACAATTGCACTGGTTTTAAACTGGATTGCTGATGCTGAAAACTCTTTGCGGAATAGTGAACCAAAAAGTGAGTATGATCTTTTCTTGCATTAAAGTACGGGGCATCCAACAACTATTGGAAAACCCCTGAGCCATGTAGACAGTAAGCTTTCACCCTTGTTGGGGATCATCAGACTACCGTCCTAGTCAGGCAGCTACCTCAATATCAATATCGCATAGTCAATACTTGTTCTAAAACAGAAACCACAGAAAATATGCGTTAACGCCATATGTAGGAATTACTGTGATTTAAAAACAGATCTCACTAACATAAGGCGGCTACCATTATAAAGACGGCACATAAAATAAAAACATGAGCTGAAGCAACAGATCCGATACCAGTACCGAATTTATGAGTTTTGTTCTAGATCTCCATCATTTTTGTGGACTCACCAGAGCTCGCACATGACCCCACCAGGAGCGTTGCTAATCGGTCTAAATGTCAGCATAAAGATAAGAGTAATCCGTAATTAATATAAGAACAGAGAAATGTTTGTGGCATAGCTAGGGTTGCCAACCGTCCCGATACATCGGGACTGTCACCGTTATTGGAGTTCATGTCTCGACGTACCGACAAAGGAATCAAAAGTCCCGATCAACGTTATCAAGGTATTTTAAATTAAATTTTAAAAGGAACACGCACGAACAAATGTGATTTTGAGAAAGAGGTTTTTAGAAAGAAAGCTTTTGCGTATAGCGCACTACAATAGCATGGTGCAGTAGACCCCTATCTTGCGGATTTGTGCGTAGCGTCGCGTCGGTATTCTTTGGAAATAACTGTTCGCAATACCTTGGCACAATGCAAATTGCAAACGAATTTTTTCCTTAATGTCCATCCAGTGGCAGTCGTCAGAAGCAAGAAATCATTTATTAACTAAATCCTTTGAGGCCATTCTGCCAGTATAATTTTAAATTATCATGTGCAGAATTTTATAAGTACATCCAAGATCAGAAAGATGTTCTAAAGAAAATCACGTCATCGAAGAAATAGAAAACTGGCAAATCCTAAATAATTTTTTGATTTAGTTTTAGGGAATATTAGTTATAATACAGATTTTCGTTCCCAATATAATTGTTCTTGTGTTTTGATATTTAGAGCTAGGTAAAAATTTTATAAAAAATGTGAGGCTAAACTCAATTCAGAAGTGAATTCGTGTGATTTGGTATGACAAATTTATTTAGGGCGCCAGAAAGCTCAAAGATTATTTAAACTCTCGTTTCCTTGCAATAAATGAAACCAAACCAAAAAATTATTAAATTTATGAATTAAAATTGATAATACAAAATTTAATGATTTTGAAAAAAGGTTTTAGATGTGTAATGTTGTTTGCTGGTCTTTATATGCTTTTCTTCAGACTGGCAATACTTGTCATTCTTGTCGGTGACAACCCAACTAGCGAATGAGTTCTTCGCCTGATTACCGCCTTAGGACGTTGTTATGTTTGGCATTGGAAGTTAGCTACTATCGCAGGACTTATTGGCTCAAGACTTTGTGGGTGCATCAAGATGTATCACTTGATTCTTGACAATCCAAAGTGATTTCTTTTGCCAATCTTGAGATGTTACATGAAAATATAAAATGTTGTATTATACCAGAGGGAAAGAAATCTAAATAAAAAAATCCTTTAATTTAAGTATTATTAATACCTGAAAATTTACTATACACTTTTGGAAAGTTAAGGAAGAATCATGGATTTATTAAGAATGTATACGGGATGATTTAACACTCTTTGAAGCCAAAACAAACCATTCTAAGCGACACTGTAAACACAATTTGTAAACATTGTATTTTTGTACAAAAAATACGTTAGAAGCGTCACAAGATTTACTAAAAGTAATAAAAGGCCTAAAATATTTTATTTTTCTGCTAAATAATAATAAATTTAAGTTAAAAAGGTTTTATTATTTATAGGTTATGTTATTTCTAAAGGTTTATTTAAAGTCGCTCCGAGTCATTGATAAATCTACAAATCGCACTTTTTCTTTTCTAGTTCATTAGACAAAGACGTACGCGTAACCGAGTGTTCCGACGTATTTCCTAAGCAACCAGCACAGACAACAACAGTTCTAAGCTCCAACACTCCAATGCTATTTTATCTCTTTCTACTACCATTCTTGATTCAATTACGTATTTCCTTAAAGTTCGTAAACTAGACCTCTAAGGTAAATGTTTTCATAACAAACAACAAATAAACAGGCTTCACGTTCGATACGCTCACAGTATAATTCAATTATAAAATATACATAATAAATACTAACTGTTGCTCAAGAGTAGAAACGTCATTGTGTCAAAGAAATATGGAAAATATAAATATTTAAATTTATTGCATGATTGACTTAATAAAAAAGTTGAAATAAGATTAATAAACTATAAATAATTTTATATCAAAATGGAGGAGATATAACAATGCTAGTAAAATCGCTAAATTATCAAATAATATGAAGATATACAATGTCAAAACCGGTAGGGTCAAATGAAGACAGTAAATAATTGTTAGATTATATACTTTAAAATCTTACAATAAAACAATAGCACTTAGAACAATAATCAGTTGCTTTAAGAAAAGATACTAATTGCAAATATTCAAAGAATTTAATCTTTGAGGTACTCTACGATACGATAACGATAAAAAATCTAATTTGTAAGATTAATCAAGAAAAATACACAGCCAAATCAAAACTGAGTGCCCGCCAACGCAAATCATCAACTTTAAAATTAAATAGCTTGAGATGACATTTACAGAAAGGAAATAGGAAAATGAGGTGAGCTTTACAAAGATTAAATTTAATTTTCTTTGACAAAGAAAAAGAAATAAAAACTCACCTTTATTTCCCGTAGACTGGAGAATTCCAGAACCTTTGCCAACATCGGTCTGTCCAGCTTAAAAATAATGGAATACTCGTCTCCAAAATCTGGCTTAACCATTGTCATCAAGTGACCGTTAAAACGAAAGATTGACCACCAAAACATGTGCTAAAACGTTAAAAAGCCCAGCAAAAAAACAGAATATAGATGTTAATTTAGAAAATTGCTATAATTGGTTGTTGAAGTAGGTTAAGAATGCATTTTTTAATGAAATAAGAAAATCCTGAAAATATACTGGAATAATTAAAAAATGTTATAAAATTTAATCGATAGGTTAAAAAAACTCTAAAATATCTTAAGATGTTTCCAGTATTCTTAGATTATATGTGCACGACAAGTTTTCATGATAGACATTTGCGTCATTTAGCGAACAGACTTAAGGCGGCATTCCCCACGTGGCGTCCACGTTGGCTAAACCAATTTAATTTTAACGTGGTTTTTCGGCTTTAAAATTTTTAACAATAACATTATAAGTATATTAAGTACAGATTCATATTCTGCAAGCAATTTTCAGTCACATATTTCAAGTTTTAACGTTAATAATAATTTCATTCAGAAGATTAATATGTTAAAACAGCTATGGTGACATTTTGTCTGTCACTAGGACCTAAATATATTTTTTTAATATTGTTTTCCTAAAACAAATCATAAAATATCCTGAAGCTTTTAGCAGTACGCTAAAAAATACCTATAGAATATGAATCTACGGTTAATATTGTCACAATATTTATACAAAAAAAAATTAAGCAAAAAATTGTACTAAAATGAAATTAAGTAGGCCAACATGGACGCTACGTGGCAAATACCGCCGGTAAAAACCTGGGAACTCATCATTATTTAAGGTCAGATAATGAGAAAATAAAGCTTATGCTATGTTAAATTTAAAAAAAAAATTATAATTGTTTAATTTAAAGATTAATTTAGTAATAATTTAAACTATTTAAAAAGTTATAATTCCGGAGCACTCGCCTTCTCAAAGGTTTCCCCAAGAAGAGAGCTCGAATTATCGAGTCTGGTCTTTCATACGATTGGTCTCAAACGGAGAGGGGCAGCAATTAAACGACCTCTATATTAACAACAAGAAAGCACTTTTTTGAATTTACAGAAATTAACTAAATACAATTAACCTGTATTTTAGCAGAGATATCTACATATTAACAATTAAGTTATAAAGACCAAGTTAAGAAATTGTTAAAGAAAAAATCTATATTATCGATTAGTTATAAGTTTATTCTTTGATGGCTCAATAATAGCAACCAAATAAGAATTAACCAAAAATGTAACAGAATAGGCATTTATTTCGTTACAGTAAAAAAGTAATCTATACACTATCCGAATCGAATGTATCGATATGAATAGTTATCGATACATCATTGCTATGTCTCACTCCCGTTATACACTGTGGGAAATACAGCCGTGAAAACTTTTATCCCTGTCACTTGCGAATAAATGAAATTTCTTGACTTGGCGCAGTACGCGGCGGCCGACGCGACGGCGGGCGAGCACTTTGGCCAACTTTGATTAACTTTCCCAAACTCGAATTATGCCCGCTTCGAATCGCGTATATACGTACAGTAGAAACTGAGGTGAAAACGACTTGCTTATACAAGGTTATTCATATACGTAGGTATGGTCTAATAATGTCTTAGAAACAGTGACGTACCAATTGCACTCGACAACACACCTTGCACATTATTGCACATTTTTTGATATTTCTTTCAGTAGCACGCGTATAATTGAATATTTAAAAACCTGCTTAAGAATTTCTAAAAGTTGGTCAATAGATGCTAGGTTTCATCCCGGATTGTAAAGGGTGTCCGAAAAGGTATTTCGGGTTTTATCTTTTAAATACAACCAACAACTTTAGAAAAATAACCTGATGATTTGGCAGTTAAATTTTAAAAATAATATTTATTTATTTATTTAAATACGTAAATTACAGAGACACTCCAAATAGTACGACCCATAAAAATGAAAGAAAACAAAAAGAGAGAACGAAACAATGTACAAAGTACAAAGGCGGTAAAACAAACTTATCCGGTCCAACAATACAACACATCAAAAAGTTATAATTAATATATTTCCACTTTTCGTTACCCCCTTCCACAACAGGGATAAGATTTATATAATTATATATTAAGATTGTCAATAATATTTCGAATTTTATTTTTAAAAGTTACCGCAGAACAGTTAGTATTCAGATTATATGGTAATATGTTTAAGTACGACATTATTCGGTTAATGGTGCTGTTTCTGTTTTTTCCAATATCATTGCGACTAGGGTTTATGGAAAATAGTTCTAGTTGCCTCGTATGGCGATATGCAGGACCGTTTCTAGGGATGCAGGCGCCTTCGTGTAAAGCCCTTCCTTGGTGCCCCTACATTTTACACACAAAATGCACTAATGTAAAGAAAAATCGATTTGAACAAACAAACATAATAATAATAATAAACCACGCTTTGGCCATCATTATAAAGAAACTAACATTGAAGAAAAATAAATAAACACCAATACTGAACAAAAGCATACACAGAAACAAAAACAAACTTTTTTGGTTTTGTTGATACATGTAGGAAGCAAGGGTTACACAGAAACAAATAAAAATACATAAATAAAGAAATATTTAAACACAAGCATTATGACATAAAGCGCTTTTAAGAACTCCAAGTAATATAAGTCTAATTACAAAGAACAAACATTAAACAAAAAATAAATTAACAATTACTATACTAATCAAAAACATAAATAGAAACAAAAAAAAAGTTGTTTGTTTTGTTAATAAATACAGAAATCAAGGGATACAGACGAACAAATGAACCAAACATTGAGAAAACTATAATTATAATTATATCATAAACAAAGAAATATACTAGAATATGACTCTCCTTGCTTTCTTCCAAGAAAAACCAGCGAAAAATCGCTAATAACTTGCTCAATAAGGAGTATTCACGTATTTTTTTATTGGGTCGTTTAAGGAAGTCATTACAAAGCCAAAAAAATTATTTTAAAGAAACTAGGATAATTTAGCCAGATTTTTTTAACTTTTTTGCCAGGAAATTTCTATAAACACATAAATTTGATTGGCATGACCTACCAGAGAAAAATCCATGCTGGTTCGCCGTAATTATGTCCCTAAATGACGCGAAAAGGGTGACCGTCGCAAGTGACTCCTAAACCTTAGCGACACATGATAGGCCAGAAATTGGTTGAGCAATTCCTCCTATGACCTCTGAGAATGAAATTATCTCTATCTCTAAAAAGCGAAAACTGAACTATTTGCCAAACAATTCGCTGTCAATTCCACCCTGATCCCTCCCGCCAATTTCGCCCTTCCAACCGCTTCGTCTGTACCCCACAAAATGCATGACACAATAATTAAGGTCAAAAAAGTTCAAATTTTTTCTACCCCTTGAAACCAAAAAGTCCTCCGGTCGGATGGCATACCAGCAATTGTTCTAAAAAAAATGCGCTCCAGAAGTTGCACCCATCTTGACTCGTTTTTTTCCAGATCTCTTATGACAAGAGTATCTTCCCAGATAGCTGCAGGACTACTCGTGTGCAGCCTGTCCCGAAGAAAGGTTCCAATCCCTTCCCTCCAATTATAGACATATCTCTCTTCTCTCTGTTTTCAGCAAAGTTATGGAGAAAGCGATCAACTGCAAATTCTAAAATATTTAGGAAAAACAAAATCATCCGTGACAGACAGTACGGATTTCGTCACCAAAGATCCACAGCTGATCTCCTTAGCTTTGTCATACATAACTGGAACAAGTCTCTCGAATCTCATGGCGAATCTCAGAATATTGCTCCTGATATTTCTAAGGCCTTTGACCAATTATGGCATGCCTACTCCTCAATAAACTACCTTCTTACGGTCTTCCTACCAAACTATGTACCTGGATCGGTAGCTTACTTTCTAATCGGCGCATATCTGTTATGGTTGACGGTCATTCATCTAACTTCCATTCTATCAATGCTGGCGTCCCCAAAGGTTCAGTCCTGGCACCAACCCTATTTATTTCTTCTTCACATTAATGGCCTGCTCTCTTCAACTACCAATCTCATCCACAGTTATGCTGACGATAGTACTCTTCACTCCAATATTCATTTTTCCAGACAAGTCTCGAATCAAGAGCTGGATAATAGACGCAGATCTATGCATCTATCCATTTCCCAAGATCTTCAATTAATCTTAGACTGGGGTGCCAAGAACCTTGTTCAATTCAACTCCTCCAAAACCCAATCTTGCTCCGTCACGCAAAAGATCTGGCAACTGTTACCCCATCTATATCAATGGCCAAGCCCTACAAAATAATTAAACGTTCGATCTTGTTGGCATCGCTTTCGAACATGATCTCAGCTGGCACAAACACATTACTTCAATAGCCACATTGGCAGCTAAAAAGCTTGGTTTTCTCTTTCGAGCAAGAAAATACTTCTCCCCTTCTAACTTATACCCCGTTGAATTTGTTGATTCGAAATGGTTGAGCTTGTGGTTGCAAGTTCCTTTTCTCTCTTAAGGCAGGATATAGTTTTTGTGGTAGTTGTTTGTGCACTAGGCATCCTTTGTAGTTAGCTGGGTGATCGCCATTATAGTTGACGCATTAAACTTTGTCATCACGCGTTTTGTGAGTGCATTCCTTCGTTTCATGTTGGCCCGCGCATTTTACGCATCTGAAAATCTTACGGCAATACGTTTTAGTATGTCCATAAGCCTGGCATCTGGTGCATTGTGGTACTATTCTTTTGGTGTGGGACGGTTCACATTTGATTATGCTGTTACCTAGTTTTTCTAGTGCCTGTTGATGAGGCACTAGAGGATCTTGATTTTCTTGTTGAAAAGTTTGAATCAGTGATGATTCCTGTTGGTAAATCGAATACTGGGGTGCCACTGGTTGCATCAGCGGAAGTGGCATTTGTGATTGCTAGTATTGAGGGTACATCAGTTGATTTGGAAAGGTAAGTGCTTTGAAAAACAACAATACAAATCGTCTCAGTACTTGTATTTCGTTGTTGCTCGTTGTAATTTCTTGAACAATTTTCTCGTTCAATGTATAATCATGCATGGAATAGTTTTAAACTGACTGGACTTTTTTAAATTACACTCATGTTTATAAATAATAGTTTACCGTTAGAAAACAGACAAAAAGCACAAATTCTTTTAAAAATTTGTTTTTTTAGATTTATGTTTTTTGTTATACCAAGTATGTTTCCGAGCTTCTTTCTAAAACTCTTTCTCTTCTATTCTAATTAATCCCCTTAAAAAATGCAAAGATAATATTATCCGTCGTGCCGAGTAAAAAAGCAAGCGACCACTTTTTTCCTAAAAAAGCCTTTTTGTATGTTTAGCTTGGGAGTCTTAAGGGCTTTTCCATTGTCTATAAAGGACCGAGACGCAATTTAAATTAATAAAGACGAGTGTATGGTGTCAAGGATGGACTGGAGTGGCGAGGAAGGAAATGGGGGCGAGACGAGTGGGTTGCTTGTAGCCTTGGGGTAATTTTTATTAGAATTTAATACTTTTAATCAAAAAAGTAAGTAGAATATTCTTCTTACAATATATTATGCGAGTTTCGTCAATTTTTTTTTGTATTGTAGTAGTAGTTGTAATACTAACATGGCTGGCGCAACAATTATCAAGAGCAACAAATTTATTTCAAGGTGTGTTACGGAACTGCCTAAACAGTTTTTTTTTTCAATAAACTTTATGTAGTCTTACTTCTTACTAGAAATCCCTTTCAAGCTTCGCCCGCGTAATTTTTATTTTTGAGATCATTGTTGTGAGCGTGATGACAGAAACCCATTTTACAAGGAAGAGATCAATTATTACGCCTCTGTCTCTCATGTTCTTTCTCTCTCATTTTTCTCTCTCGTCTTCTTTCTCTCTCATACTCGTAAAATTTTTACAACTGGTGGAAAGAGGTTGTGAGAAACATAAACATAACATAATATTTGAAGCCTGTCTCATAAGATGTTTTTACGGTGTAAAAATATACGTAAAAAGTTTATATAAATTATTAGCAGCTGAAATTTCTGTGTTCTATGAATCTACGACTGACTAACAACTATTGAAATATGACGCAAGGTACATATGTATATGTATTTGTTCTTCTTTACATTATTTGGACCGGGCGTTATGAGAATGAGTAGCAAGAATACCGACCCGATATAAAGTTGAGAACAGAAGATTTCTTTAGTTACTGAGAAAGGAGTGACAATTGTGCCCTAGAAACGTTTGGTTTCAGTTAAAAGCTGAACTCATAGTGCCAGTATAAAGTGTATATATCCTTCTGGAACTTTCAACATTTACAGTTAAAAATTGTGAAACTACTTGGTATATTTAATTAAACAATTTTTATCGCGTCTTTAACTCTCCCAAACGTCATTGTTTGCAGGTAGGCTATACTATTATAGATCCATTTTCATTATATTGGAGAATAGGGAAAATTTTCATTCACATTATAAATTGGTTATCTTAATAAAAATATTTTCTCAATTTTGCTATTTTTTCTTTATTTATTTAAAAACTTTTTCTCCAATCCTTTTATTACAAATTATTGGTTAGAGGGAGTATTGTTTCTCAGAAGGATCGGAACCAATTTTAAGTATAGTATAAAATAAGAAGGTTATTGTGGCTATGCTGACACTGTTCTTGCTTTATAAAAACGAGATTTTTGCAAATGCTGTTCGTATTTAGTAAAAACATGAGGTATTTTGCTATAAGATCATAAATCTACATAAGTATTTTGCCAGATTAGGAATCTATTTTTCATGACAATTCCGATAAAACTTTAAAAGTAGGCAACCAGAAATACTTGCGCAAACAAAGTCGGCTGTGATAAACTGTTTGAACATTTTATTTTATTGGCAACAACACCGTTTTTATTTGTCTTTTACTAATGCCTTTTTGCTAACAAGGATAGAACAAAATCGGATCCGGGAATTTTATCAGGAAAGAAAAGAATTTTGTGATGACTAATCTTTCTAAGTAGATAACCAGCAATACTTCTTCAAGCAAAAAACGTAGAGATAAATATTTGAACATATTGTTTTTGTATTTGTCTTTTTCTAATGCATTTTCGCCAACACGGATAGAAATAACTCTGATTTCTCCGTGATTATCAGGAACGAAAAAATGAATATTGTGATTGCTGAAATATGTTCTGGTAAACCGTCCCTGGAACTGACCAGTAGGGTGAGTTCTTGCTCAATTGTCGTTTCTGTCATTATTCTCAAATTAAATTGGATAGAATGTACGATAGTAGCAAAGCAAGCCTTATCTGTCCATATTATCCTGTCAAAAAAGTGGCATCCCTGTGTTGTTCTAGCATACCATAAATATTACATTACAAAATTTAAATTTCTGAGTTTATTTTCTCTTCAAACAGCTGTTGAACTTTACGGAAGGTTTATAGATATTTGAACTTTTTTAGATTGCTTTGGGCTCCGTAAAATGTGGTGTTTAATGCTTTACATGCCACCGGTATATAGTTAGTCGGCTATTTATTAAAATAAAGCAGAACATCTAGCTGAATGTGTTGGTCAGGCTGGCGTGCTGTCCTTTTTTCTAAAATCTTAAGAATTTATTATTTTTCTATAGGTCCTTACAAATGTGTTTAGACTTGGAACCTGCGGGTTCTCATACAGTCTTGCATATAATGTCCTTGCTTTCCTCTTATTTTTATTGCATTTTATGTTTTAAATACACCAACCTATTCTTGCTGACTGTAGCTCATAATAAATAAACTAATTATAAGCCTTCTTTCTTTGAATGACTGAAGCACTTGGTTAGAACACCGGTCACTAAACTAAGGATTGTCGATGTTTCCATAGAAACCCTATACGATTTACATTAACTTATATGCAAGGGGTATAGAGGATTGCTTGAGTTTCTTTATATTTTTTAAAGTTATAGGAAAACAGTTAAACATCGGTGTAGGATTCTTAACATAAAATATAGCTCTTAGCGATTAGAATTTAAAAAATAAAAATATAATATGGATAAACTAAAGGTTAGTTCAAAACTCGCTTATTTGACTGGGGTTGATTGGTTGTTCAGTTACGTTTTCTGATGGTTCTTGTACAAATCTACAATTTTTCTAATTTAAACATGTTTCTATCCCTTCAAATAAAAAGTTGTCTGTTGGCAAAAATATGGCATTTGACTTTTTTTAGTAGCTGAGAACTTTACATGCATGTTTTCATAGATTGAGATAGACTAACAATAAATCTGTACATTTAAACAAATACGAAACGACATTGTGTTTCGGGATAATCAATTCTAAGCAAATTGCTTAAAATTCCTTTCAATTTAATTCCAACATACCGAACGAAATTTTCGTTCTATTGCCGTTGACTGGGCCTTGTTAACGAAATTCCAGAGTTGTACAATGTGAATGGGCTGATTACCACTGATTTACGGGAATCGGCCTTATTTGTTTCGATAAATTGGTGATTTCTGTTTGAACATATGAAACAGAAAATGGGAGTTATCTTACAAAGACTGTGAAATTTATTTTTCCTAATACTTACCTGTATTATGAATGCGAAAATCTGTTTGTTTATTTCACTGTATGTTACAGAGTCACGTCTTAACGGAGCAACAGATCCCGATGAAACTTGACATAAGGAAAGCTTACGTCACAGTAAAGAATATAGGCTAGTTTTTATTCCCGCTGAATTGATAGATCCTTAGGAATTCACAATTAATGATGAACGTTGAACGATGAACGATATAGTACTGTTTTAATTCTTATAGAAACACCTCGTAAAAATAAAAATCAAAAATCTGAATTTCTTCATGCATAGTACTTTAAAACAAATCTTTTTTAAACTATAAAAATAAAGTCATACAAAGCCTCGACTAACGAAAGACATTTGGACACCAAATTCTTTGACTTTTCCCTTCAAAATTTTTAAAAAAATTTTTAAAGTAAGGGGTTAAATGTTTAAACAACTATTGTGCCCCACTTACTTGTCCAGGTTTTACAAGTAAGGTTCCACTTCAACCTTCGAGATACAAAACGTAAAAAATTGTCACAATTTAATATTAAAAACATTAAATTAAAAAAATTTAACCAGAAATAGAAAGAACGAACTATACAGAATATTTATCGGAAAAGATTCCTCAAACTCTGTATATTTGCAAAATAATACCCCATAAAATTTCCCTCAAATAAGATATATCAAACGCCGTCACAAGCATAAAAAATAGCCCGTACGCAGCCCCGCACGTCAAAACATATCCGAACAAAAATACGGCTCAGGTTAACAAAGGTGAAAAAGGTCACAGAGGGGTCTTTTTGATTGTGACGCTGGTAGAAGTCTTATTTTCCGGTTTGTGTTGATCGTGTTACACTAAAAAACCTTTTAAAAGTAGCCGGAAGTAGAAATTAGAATGTTAGTTGTTCTTTTCTTAAAAAGAATTTTCATATATGCCATACTTAACTGATATAATTTTATCTAAAAATTTTTGAGTAATGAAAATCTGTTTGTTAACAAAATCGCGAACCGGAGGTGAGCGATTTTGGATCAATGTCATGAGTAAAATTTCTTAAAAGCAACAAACTTAAGTTTATTAACCAAAAACTTTTCCAGGGAAAATTATATCACGAATGGTGTTTGCCATGACTATTTCACGAATAAATAATTTAGGCAAAGAATAGGCAAATAGCATATTTTTATTTAAACCTGAAATACAAGCAAACAATTACCATATTTAATTTGAATTGTAATTGTTAACAATATTAAAAGTACAGTTCTGATAAACTATGGGGTTTCTGTTGTCAACATTTTGACTGTGACTAATGAGCAACAATATTGGCGAGATTTGAACAATGGGTTTCAAAAATTGTGCTTTCTGTTTCATTGTTACCCTTCATGTGACTCACTATTTTCGAATGATGCTCTAAACCCATTTGGACGAAGGGTCTAATCTTCCTGTAAAGTTTCCCTGTATGTCTATTATATCTTTAAAATAATCGGTCTTACAGTAAGCGGCTTCATTACCTCTCCATGCCAGTCAAAGGCGGGTATATTAAAGAGCTTCCTCCGCAGCTCATCTGAAAAATCTTCATCCCAGAGAGAGGCCATAGCATACATATCTTTTATGCCTAAAGCTGTGGCACTCTCCTATCGTTTATCTAACTGTCCTGTAGCATTTTTTTGTAACGTTTCATACATCTGACCTTTTTTTAAAACGTATGTCGGTAAATGGGTCAAAAGAAATATTAAGCAAAGTAAAATACTTTTCCTGTAACATTTTTGCGGTAGAATTCCAGACAGATTTCACACAGTTCTTCTTAGAATCTTTTCCACTCTTTTTTATATTAAATGCCCAATCTTAAAGTATTTTTGCAAGTTTCGATACTGGTCACAAAAGCCCATAAATTGATGCCATACCTATAGAATCGCCTTTATGGTCAATGGGAACATCCGTTATATGAACTTAGCCTCTCTGACTCAATGTCCCCGATAATGACCCATCAGTTAACATTTTTGGAGAAATTGGCAGTCGCTCCTCTTTATTCCCGCCGTGAATTTTCTTAACATCTGTTACCCGAAATTAAATTTTTTGAACAGTCTTTTTAATCAGATGTAATGTTTCTTAGCCACGAAAGCTCGTAATCTGTGGGAAATATCCAAGAACATAAATTAACACTCGAATTTACAGTACACCTGTTATAATAAAAATTTTATTTACATGTAATGTGACTTCACAACCAATAGCGTCGCGTTTCGAATTTTGCATCAAAATTTGTAAAATCAAATATTTTTATTTCCTAAATAAATACCTAATTTATGTCGAGAAAAAATATTTCAGGTTTATTTGGATTATATGCCTATTTCCTATTATTAGTCTTTCTTTGTAAATTCAAGAAAAACGAATTATTTACATTATAAAACTTAGATGTGTAAGATGATGATGAGGTCTCAAATTTTGTTAGAAATTAGCGCCGCCAGAGTTATTTATTATCTTCGTCTTTGTCTAACTAGCGAATTTTTCCCCAAATTAAAGGTATTTTTTCCCGTTCGCCCATAGAAAAAATATAAATTAGGGGCCTTTTGTACGTCCGGTCGGGTAATACATCTTGCCTTTTCATAAATCAAACCTCGATGTATCTTTCTATTTCAGTTAATCGATTGATTGCTGCGGCGCGGTCTACCGACACGTCTTTCACGGAAATGAAATAAGACAGCCTGTTTTTGTTATACAGAAGATTCGGCGTTCATTAATAAAAAAATATCGACTAGAACTAATTTTTCTTACCCGAAGAACAACTCCAATTCATTAACAATATAGCACGGTTTTAAAGAAAAATTTGTTGGGCCGTTAAGATGTTTTAAAAAAATAACCGGGGGGGGGGGGGGGAGGAGCGGCTGGAAAATTTTCCGAAAATATTAAATGTGTCATTTTTGGGGTTAATGAGGTGACAAAATCTAATTTTGTCTAACAGATTAACAGATGGGAAAACATTAATTGAGGGGGAGAAGCGATTGGCAATTTTTCCAGAAATGTTATCATTTTCAGGGTGATTAAGGTCAAAAAATATAATTTTGTGTAATAGATGTTAAGAAAATTGCCGGGGGGGGAGGGGGACTGGCAATTTGTACAACAATGTTAACTAATGTGACATTTTTTGGGTTATTGAGGTCAGAAAAGCTGATTTTGTGTAACGAATTTTATAAAAATTAACGCCGGGGGCGGGAGAGGTGCTGCGGGTGGAAATTTCTTTAAAAATGTTAACTAATATGTCATTTTTGGGGTTATTGAGGTCAGAAAATCTAATATGACATGGCCATTACAAATTTAGAGAGGGGGAGAAAAGATAAACGGGGGAGAATAGGTTGTACTAAAAAGAAAAAAAAAACATTTTCTCATTAAAATAAAGAAAATTAAGTTGACCATTACCCACAGTAATAAATACGTAACAATATTATTTCATACTTTTCAGTGCTTTTCCTTTTGTGAAGTTAGTTAACTTTTTTGAAAAAAAAAGAGGAATATTTTTTAGGAGCAATAGTTCATAAATACAACCTGACAACATTTAATATTAATTTCATTTAATTGACCTTTTCAATCAGTTACCTGAGTCATGTAATATTAAAATTCGGTGTCTACTCATGTTTCATGTATTCATAATCGTGACATCAAAACTACACTATTATCACCCATACCACGTGAACGAAGTCGCGGGTGGAAGCTGGTTTACAATAAAGTTTAACTGGGTTATATTTTTAACAAACTTCACAAGAGGAGGTTATCAATTCGACCCGTATGTGTGTTTCTTATGTATGTTCGCGCATGGTCCCAAAAAGGAGAGAGAGGCTGGGAAATTGTCCAAAAATGTTAACTAATGTGTCATGTCATAGTTAGGGTTATGGAGGTCAAAAAATCTAATTTCGTCTAGCAGATGTTAAAAAGTTAACCGTAAGGGGGGGGGGGGTAAAAGAGCGGCTAGGAATCTCTTCAAAAATGATAACTAACATGTCATTTTTGGAGCTATCGAGGTCAGAATATCAAATCTTTTCTAACAAATGTTAAAAAAAATTACAATGGGGGATAGAGATAATAAAAAGAACGGCAATCAAAACTAATGTGTCATGTCATAGTTAGGGTTATGGAGGTCAAAAAATCTAATTTCGTCTAGCAGATGTTAAAAAGTTAACCGAAAGGGGGGGGGGGGGTAAAAGAGCGGCTAGGAATCTCTTCAAAAATGTTAACTAACATGTCATTTTTGGGGCTATCGAGGTCAGAATATCAAATCTTTTCTAACAAATGTTAAAAAAAATTACAATGGGGGATAGAGATAATAAAAAGAACGGCTGGGAATTTCTAAAAAATTGGTAAATAATGTGCCATTTGAGGAGTTAACGAGGCCAAAAAATCTTATTTTGTCTAACCAGATGTTAAAATAATTAACGATGGGGAGGGGAGACTTAAAGGAGACGGTTGGAAATTTCTCCAAAAATGTTACCTAAGGGATAATTTTCGGGATTATTGAGGGAAGAAAATATAATTTTGTCTAATAAGTGTTAAAAAAATGTGAAGGAGTAGGCGAGATAAAGACAGAGAAAGAAAAAGCAAGTGGGATGTGTGCGACGAAATACATCGAGAAACGATTTATTTTTTCTAAAACTTTGTGTAATATTTATTTTTTTGAGTGATATTTGGATTAAAGGAGTCAATAAATTAATTCACAGTACAAATAAAAAGAAAATGATATAGGAGGAAAGGGGAAGGAAAATAAGTTTAAGAATTTGTTTTCGGAAAAATGAACCGAATTTCCGAATTTACAAAAAGAAAGGCACTGAAATGTATAAAATAAAATTTTTAAGTATTTATTACTGAGGTTAATTGTTAGCTTACATTTGTTTAAATTTAGGTAACTAGAACATCAAACTTCTAAGGTTTGAAGTCGGCGCAATTCCACAGTATGAGCATCCATAATGATAATTTATCGGCAGTTAATAAGGAGTTGCGCTTCCTTCAAAGTTTAGAACATTTGTGTACAAATTATTTAAAGTTGAACACAATTGAAGACACCGGTGCAAAAACGAGGTAGCTCCATTTTTTTATGATTTTTAGTTTTACAGCGTAACACAGTAACAAAAGGGTGCTCCATCGTTTGGTGCAACAACGAGGTAGATTCTTTCATTTGTACCAGGGTTATATGGAATATTCCTATACCTCCTACTTTAATTCGGTGCAAAAAGGAGGCAGCTCCGGAGCTACCTCATTTTTGCACCGAGTTAGATCATATTTCTGCCGCTTCGATGCGGCACTTGTAGTATTAACACATGTTGGATTTGCAAACAATAAAGAAGTAGTGTCGTCATTATTGTGTTAGGCTGTTGGCATATTTTGAGCATTCTTTACTATCAGTTGTGGACCGTTTTTTACCATCAGTTGAGCAAAAGTAAATTCCAATCATTTTCCTCTTTCTTTTTATAAATCAGTAAAATGTCTCGCAGTAGGTCATGTGAACAGTTTGATGATTCAGACAGCGATCCTGATTTTTGTCCCGACCTAGTGGTGGGCGATTTTCTCTGTTTAATTCGTGAGTCGGGCTTCCCCAGTACACCCCGTACATGGTACTTAGGCTTCGGTCTTCGTGGGCTGTCAGAAGACAAAAGTGCTGAGATTTCTACCCTAACCGAGAATGACTGACAGTGATGGAAGAATAAAAGTAAAAAAGTTAGCAAAAAATGAGTTAGAGATGAAAGGTCGTGGAAAAAAAATGTGGCGAAAAAAACGGAAGCTGAAGGAAATTCTTATGTTGTGGTTAAAATCGAGAATAACTGTGTGAAAGAAGAAAGAAAAACTGGAAAGAAGAAAAAAGAAAAAAAGCGAGAAAGAATAGTGTTACCAGAAGAATGGGTACCCCTGGAAAAAAATACGTGTCGCAACTTTGAAGGAGTTCCGGTTATTCAAGATAAACTTTTAAGTGACCATTTTAGTGGATTTTTTAAAAAAACTATTTTCATCCAAAAAAAACGAAAGTTTGCTGTCTCTTCTTACCGTGTAATGGAATACACATACAAAAAGTTGCATACAGTAGCTCCAATGCCATTTTTAAAGATGAATTTATTATTCAACAACCTAGAATGAATCTGACTTTACCGAATCCTGATTTACATCTTTACTCCCGGTCCTTTAGCACTAAAGCGCCACAAATACATATCTTCATGTAAACGGGCACTAAATACGTATCCGCTGGTTGTATGTAGTTAGTTTTAGGGGCTGACAGATTTTATATCGCTGTCCGGTGCAAAAAGGAGGCAGCTCCTTTATATATTTTTTTAAATTATGCTTAAACCAAAATATTTAGAAAACGTAAAACTTTAAGACATTACGCATCTTCCATCAAACTGTAAAATAGCGTTTATAAAAAGTACGTTAGAATTTGTCTTTTTAAGAAAATAAGTTTTTTTGTGTCTCCTGAAAATTTTATAAAAATGGAGCTATCTCCTTTTTGCACCGGTGTCTTCAATTAGGCTTACCATTAGGGTCAATGTTAAAGAACTAAAAATGTTACTCTCTATTAATCATTTATTAATGTATTATCATTAATTTCGCTTTAAAAGTATGGTTGTTACTAATTTTTACGACACTCACAATAAATTTTAACAAAGATATTTTTGTTGAAATTAAAATGTATGTAAAATATTGATACATGACTCACTGACTGACTGATAGATCATCATATATCTAGGGTCCTTCCAATCGAGCTAGAGCTTTGAAATTTGGAACATAAATAGTGTCCAAGGTGATAATTAGAGAAAAATCAAAAATCAATGAAAATCCGACATGGCGGATTCTGACACGAAATAGGTAGCGACTTCTGCTTTAGAAAGTTATGTGTGTACGTAGTGTAGTGGTTAGAAATTTTTACTCGGAACAAACACACATATACTAATAAATAAATATCATCTGGTATCTGAACAAAAAGTTATGAAATCCCACCAAAAACATACATGTAAAAAATCAGGCCAAGTTCTCGTCAGGACTGTGTGTTTTGTCATCTGAAAAAGATAACTGAAATGTAAAAATTATGCCAAATTCCTTGCCTACACGTTATTAACCGTCTTTTGATAAGCACAGGAAAATATTGTTTGAATTAATAAATTTACAGACCAAACTTGGCAAGTTTTCATTAAAGAACTGAGCAATATTGAGGTCCTTGAAAACTTGCCAAGTTTGGTCTGTAAATCTATTAATTCACACAATATTTTTCTATGCATATCAAAAAAATGCTAATAACGTGTAGGCAAGGAACTTGGCATAATTTTTACATTTCAGTTATCCGTTTCAGTTATCACACAGTCCTGACGAAAACTTGGCCTGTTTTTTACATGTACGATTTTGATAGGATTCCTTTTTATTATATGATTTATTTGACATTTTTATCACGCATATATTTATTTTCTTTTTTGCTTAGATTTTTTTTTCTTGTTATTTGTTAACATTCTTTTGTAATTTTATTATTGCGTTAAGTTTTTTAAATATTATTCGCTATCTATGATGGATGGCAATTCTGGCCGATGTAATTTATAAGACCAATGTATAAAATAAAAGATAAATGAGAAGTAGGACATAAGGAGAGAGAAGTAATTCGCACCGGCTTTCCAACCCTTTGATTAATGATGACAGAGGACTTCGAGTCTCCTCGCGAGATATTCCAGCGACTAATAGATAATTATCACAAAAAAAATGTTTTGGTGCACTCGGCATTTTGTGCGGGGTGTAAATCTAATTCTGAGGGCCTGGTATTAAGCTACCAGGAATTTTTTACGCGATAGCCCGTGGCGGATATTAGAGGAGGGCAAGGGGATCACGTGGCCCCCGCCGTCCCTGTCGCTACTAAATTTGGCGCCCCTTACTATGACACTCTCTTTCATTTTGAAGAAAAATATTTGTATTTCGAAAAATATTTTTTTTAATATTTACTAGAAGTTCGTATTTGCTGCGCCGCGCAGCAAATAGACGTCCAGTGCTCAGTGGCCATTTTACATTTCTTTTGCGTCTCGACCGTCGCTAATTCGCCATTCACCCTTAGATAAATATTCAAACAACCAAATCTAATCTAATTTAATTTACGAAATTAGATAGCAGTTGGGTGAATTTTTGACGAACTGCGGGCGCGGCCCCGAAAAATTTTCATCTGCGGCGCTTTTCCACCTTCCATTTAGTGATTGACCCTCCCCCTGAAACAAAATTCCAAATACACCAATGACGGCCACTAAAGGGGCCCACAAGCCTGGATTCCCCGGGGCCCGTTCCAGCTCTCGACGGCCCTGCTTGGCACCATAATACGGGCATGCCCCCCCCCCCTTATCCAAATATCCGCCACTGGCGATAGCGTATTTGCACTTCACACCATTTCACGTTTTTATTTAATATTTCAAAGAAATAATAAGCTCTCGGTCATACCAGATTTTTTTAACATTATTTTTGCTTAGGTATTTGCTTTAAAAACCATTTTTTTTCTCTAAGAGAGCCCACTTAGATTTCAAGCCTAAGTACTAACGTACCGTGGACGTCTGAAGAGAAGGGAGAAGCAATCTATTGATACGGGATTTAAAGGATTGGAGGTTTGGAGGGAAAGGGAAAACATCTGCAGTCAATTTGTTCCATATCTTATGATTCTTAAAGAAAAAATAAAAAAGGTATATTTTCAATTGCACACCTAAATGTTGTTCTAATTTAGGCAACTCGTCTACCAAAGTTCTAAACTTTAAAGTCGGCGCAATTTTAACATCTTTAGTAATAATAAATTAGTAAATTATTTTTAGGTATTTATTACTGATTCTAAGGGTAGACCTAATAAGGAATACGCATGTATTTTTATTGCCTAAATTGTTTAATGAAATCATAACAAACCCAAAAATACTATTTTGAAGAAAATTACTACCATAATTTAACTAAAAAATGTTTTACTTCTAGATATAATAATATATTAGAATTTAAAAAGTAGCCATTTGCTCTCAGTGCCAAGTGAGGTCAGGAGATAAGCAAAAATAAGTGTGAATGTACATGTTAATGTAAAGCTTGACCTAAAGTTAAACAAGTTTGTTATGCAACACAAAAATCATTCACATTTCCTAGCGTCACATACTCTATCCGATTTATTTCTACCTCTCGGCAAGACATCAACCAATCAGACGAGGAGTCTAACTTTGGAAACAAAGGTGTGCGTTTAGACGAGAGCATTATTTGCTCAGATGGTAATAATTGTTCTTTGTGTTTTTTTATTAAAATGTATATATGTACGTATAATTCTTTTTATTAAGCAATGAAATCCATTAAAAATTACCCTATAAAATGGTTATTTGCAAAAACACCACTGTAAGTGGCCAGAAAACTGCCTATTTTTCACGTGTCGAAGACAGCCCATGTTGGAAGACAGTACATAGGTACTATAAGTACCTAGTGCAAAATTAATCAAAAATTTTCCATAAATAGGGGTCATTAAAGATCGTCAAGTTTAAGCAAGCAACTTTCAGCAAATTATTCGAATGTCCTTGCACAACTTTCGTTCCGGTCTTTCTTAAACATCCCTTTTATTTTGGGAAATAATCAAGAAAATAAATTAACACTGGAATTCTCCATGCACTAGCCATTATAACACTTTTATTTACATGGCGTGTGGCATCACAATCAATGGTATCACGTTTTGCAAATTTCGAATTTTGTATGAAAATTTGTGGAAGAAAATCTTTTTTTTTGTTAATAAAGACCAGAATAAACGGATAAAAATAACCACAAAATATATTATTTAATTTATGTAGAGAATACAAAAAAATACTTGAGGTTTATTTGGATTATATATTTATATGCATATTCCCTATTATTGTGTTCAATTTTGAGTAATTTGTACGCCATGAATTATCAATACGGATGCTGGAAAATTACGGCTACTTCAAAGTCTATAACCTTGGTGTACAAGTTACCTAACACTGTACTACTACTTGAACAAAAGTAAGATTACCATTAACGTCAGTAATAAATACGTAAAAATAGTATTTCATACTTTTCAGTGCTTTTCTTTTTATGAAGTCGGTTCATTTTTTACATTTCTCTTTCTTTTTAATGCACGCGTTCTCTCCTTCCTTCCTCTTATCTCTCCCTCTTTAAATTTGTAATATACAATTAATATTGACTTCTTTAACCCCAATATCGCTAAAAAATGATACATTACACAGAATTTTAGAGAACTCCATATATTTTATCTCACTCATCCCACCTGCCTTGTCTTCAGGCGCGGCCCGTGAGTTTTTTTACAGGTGGGTCAAAATTTTGAGGGCAACTAGTGATATCAACGCAACAAGCAAAATACACTTTTTTAATTAAGGAAGGTTTTTTAATAATGTGCCTAGTTTTGCCAAGAAATTATTTACCTAGAAATAAACACCGCAAAAATCATAAAATAGGTACTGTAGTATATTGAATATTGCTACTCTAGATGTTTATGACTTTTTTCTATGTGTTTTAGTACTCTAGATTAGTAGATTGTTAGCGGCTTCCCGTTTTGATACGTTTAGCGTCTCCTCAATAGAGGTCGCGTCTTGTACTAAAACCTAGAATAAATGGTCTAAATTCTGAGCTACAAGTATCATTATTCATAAAAAAAAATTAGGAACGCTGCCGAAACTCCGTTTTCTTTAATAAATACAATACTGGCGACTAGACATAGTAATACGATCTTCGTTTACGCACGTGCAGGCTGCCAGCTGTAGAAGATATGAGATTTTATCCCTTTTCTACCGGTACTTCCACGGATTTTTCTCTGAAGAACTAGACGGTATTATTCCTCCCTTGACGGTTCCTAACAGAACAACAAGAGGCGCTTTACGTCTCCCTTTACTGTTCAGCTACAAAAGCCTAGAATATACCACTTCTCTCGCTCATTCATACCTAGGGTCTTCAGATTATGGAACAAATTGCCTGCAGATGTCCCAACCGCCAATCCTGTAAATCCCGTGTCAATAGACTAGATAGGTGAATAGATTTGCAAAAAAAAATCCCTGGGGAGTTTTCATTATAAATCAAATAAAAATTGAAGAATTTAAGAAATTTAATATTATTTATGTCAACATTGTCGCAAAGTACCATACAAGATTTAACCATCGAATACTGAGCCCATAGGGTAGAACATTATTTAAACTTTTTAGCTTTTTCACTAAAGTATACCAGCGTCGCATTTTCAGTAAAGTTTACTACATGCTTTTCTGAGCACCACTTTTTAAAAGTTTAAAAGCAGCATTTGCTGCTTCAGTAATTTCTTCAGGTTCTTCAACATAAAAAACTTTAAAATTCATATTTTTGTTTACTTAAATTTTACCAGTTGTTTATTTAAATTTTGACAATTACCATGACCTTTTTTGACTGATCAAATGCTACTAATAATTTTAAAATCAATAAATATTACCGAAATTAGGTTTTTCGTTTTACACTTACATGGATCGTAAAAAAAATAATATATGCACCTTAGGAGAGAATGCTATTTCTCCGCCAGTGCTTTGTAGCCCTCTGGCTGCAAACTGCACCTCAGGAAAAATCAGACATTTCTCGCCATTGATGTATAATGTACTATATTCTGTCGTAATTGGGATTTCTAAAAATAACCTTTATAAATAAGAGTTTATAATATATAAACTCTCAAATATTAAAAGAAATAAATAATCCTCTTTTACGAAGACCCTACTTTTCGTATTATATTCTAAATAATGCCAGTATATGAGGGAAATTTTTTCATACCCACGCTCTCGCTACAAGGTAAAACAAATAGCTTTATATATTCTACGAAAAATGGTTTAATAATTTCGGATATTTGTCTTTCTGGTTTGAGAATATATTTCTGTCTTGTTGCGTAAAAATACTTTAGGGTTTGTTTTTTGAGGCAACTGGAAAACATTGTAGCGTTTCGCTACAACGTTATGTAAATTTAATTATAAATTAGCATATTAATTTAAAACATTTAATTTTAAAGTGTTACATGGGTACCGCCTAGTTATCTGGCGCATTCGCCAGGAATATATATATATATAAGTTAGTACCGTAGTGTTAATTTTGGTGAGTTAATAGGGAGATGATGGGGCATATTGAAATATATTTTTAACATTTACCTCCTTTATGCATTTTGAGGGGTGGGGGTAACTTTAGAATTTTAAATGAGATGATGTACTTTTGTTCATAAAATTTGAAGTTGCGTAAAAAACTACGTATGTGTCAAAATTCTTTTTGATTTGCCCTTTTGGTTATGGTTAACTAAATTTTGATTGAATTTAAAAAAGAAATAACTTTTACCAATAAAACAGGGTTACTTATTTTAGAATTATTATTATTCGTTTGCATGGAAATTCCTTAATTTTACTTAAGTCCCTTGAGAATTTTGACGTTTTAACGATTTTTTCTGCTGGGTCCGCGGATTTGACCCCACTTGACTTTTTCTTGTGGAGTTGTATAAAGGACAAAGTGATGGCGACTGCACCTACAACATTAGATGATATGAAAAACCGAATCCGCTTTGCCTGCTTATCAGTGACATGATTTTGGGTAAAATCCCGGGGCCATCCCGGGACCAAATACCGGGACTGGAAACCCCACTCGTGAGTTATGGGAATCTGATGGGTCCCAACCAGGGCGAAACATTATTGTGGATCCGAACTGATGTTGTTCATTGTATTTGAGTTCCCCGAACTTCAATACAAGGACAGAACTCGCTATCTTTGTTCCAGTTGTGTTTATTTTTCTAGTTTAGATCTATTTTCGTTTTCAATTTTTCAAAAAGACAACGCACAGCAATAATATATATTCTAGATCTAATTTTATCCATCAAGATTTTCAGTAAACGAGCGAGCAAATAAAATTTTCTCTCAATAAAATTTATCTTAAAGCATCATGCACGATATTTATGTTATTAGTAGGGCTGGAAAAACATATCGATATATCAATCATACTCTTTTTTCTTTTCGGACTTCCCCAAGGACAATGTATATCCTAACAATTCGCAAACGATTAATGACCTGAAGCAAGTTATTGGTGAAATTGAACCGCAATTGTGGCAAAATGTAAGTGATAATTTTACGCAAAGAATGGTTATCTGTAAAAACAGTCGAGGGGGATATTTGAAGACCAGTATCTTTTATTCATATTATGGCTCTATTTATTGATAAAATAAATAAATATGTTATTGTTGATTTTATTTAAAAAGTAAATCGCGTATTACCTGTTATTGGGACAACCTTTATAATGCACGCATGCAGACGAGATAAAAATCAATATTTTGACGTTTTATAATAAATTCTTGTTTATACACCAAATTACATATTAGGCATTTCTTACATTCGCATAAAAATATTTCGAAACAAACTTTATCGATATAATCTTCAATATCGATATTCGTCCATCTTCATTTATTAAAAGTGCCCAGCCAAACAGTTTTTATAGTGTATTCGTCAATTCGCATTCAATTAAATACATCGGCCCAGAAAAGAAAAATACAGCTTCCATTTAGAGTTTAGTGTCTTTTAAAGAGGAAAAAGATTTTATTGCTAAACTAACCTGATGTTGAGCTACTAACTTCTGCCCGATTTATTCTGCAAGAAATAAAAACGAAATGACGTCTAAACCTTGGGAAGTATTATTGTTGTTTGCTTTTATTGGGCAACTGTAGCAGTTTAAACGTTTTATAACTATTTGTTTTTATTTTCTAGTAAAATTTAATTTATATACGGAGCGAAACTTTAATTGTTCCGTTTCGTTCACGATGACTTTTTACTGTAATGAGTAGGTAAATATTTTGATATTATGTTAAGTTAGTAATAGGTACTAGCCTATCAGATAAAACGCCACAATATGTCAAAACCAAATTTTATTCATTCAACATAATCTCCTTTAAAACTTACACATTTAGCAGAACGTTCATAAAGTAATTCTTTCTTTGGCTTGGTGTGCAAACCACTCCTCAAAGGCACATATTATTATGGCTTCCGAATTTGTCGAAAATCTTTTACCTTTCAAATGTTTTTTGAGTTTTGGTAACAAATAATAGTCTGACGGATCTAAATCCGGAAAATAGGGTGGGCGGTATTCAAATTCAAAATTCAAAACCAATTTCATCAATCTTTTGCAGTGCAATCAATGACTTGTGAGCAGGAACGTTGTCTTGCAAAAAGAGCACACCTTTGGCGAGTCTTCAGCGACGTTTTTCCACAATTTTCTTATTTAATTAAATTAGAAACTCAGTATAATATGCTCCAATGATGCTTCTACCCTGCTCCAAATAATCTATCAGAACTATCCCATCTTTGTCCCAGAAAACTGAAGCAAAAATTTTACCAGCCGATTTTTGAACATGGAATTTTTTGGGTCATGAAGAACCAGAATGCTCTTTAGTCTCTGGGCCATAGTGATGGACCCATGCTTCGTCCATAGTAACAAGTTGATCCAAAAATTTTGAGAAATCTTCAAAACGGCGGCAGATTTTTTCCACGTTATCAATCGAACACTTTTCTGATTCAAGGATCTCGGAATCAATTTGACCGAAAGATTTATCATACCCAAGTTGTGATGAATGATGTGAAACACACATTCATAGGAAATGTGCACTGCTTCTGCTATACTTTTGAGCAGAATTTGTTGATCTTCTATAAGGACAGAATCAATGTTTTCCGGAGTGGTCACAGAAATTTATCTTCCAGAGCGGTGCTCATCTTTGACATCTAATCTTTCTCTTTTAAATTCCGCAGCCCAGTTTTTAATAGTGGCGTATGAAATACACCTATCGCCTAAGGTTTCCCCAATCAAACCCAATCATATCAGCACAAATTGATTTACCCTTTCAAAAATAAATACTTAATAACTGACTGAGACTCAATTTTTTCAAAATCTAGCTTTTTCTTAGACATGCCGTTTTCAAAAATTCACAGTCTTGTCACCGTTCAACTAGAGAAAGTACTGTATTTGTGAAAAAATTACCTCTCGAGATTTTTAAATTGGTAATGTGAAACGGTTTTTTTTTCATATTATATACAATATATATATATATATATATATATATATATAAATATGAATATATAAATATATATACAGTGACCGGCAAAAAGTTCGCAACATATGGGAAAAATTTTTATTAGGAGAGTATCGGAAAAACTTTCCCAGGGGATCGGTTCTGCATGTCCGATAACCTAAAAATCGATTTTGACATACGTCACGTGACCACTGGTATAGCGTCAAATTAAAAAAAAAATTGTTAATTTACAAAAAGTGAGGTTAGTTGACGAGATATCAAAAAAAGTTATTTGAAAAAATTGCTTAGAATTAAATTCTAGGTCCTTGTGCAAAATTTTAAGATTTTATTTAAAGAAATTGGAAAACTCAATTTTTTTTAAATATTTTTTTATCGATTTACAAATTTCCGGTTTTTTTCGTTTAGATAGCTTGGCTAATGTAAAGCCCATGTATCTGGATGAAAATAAACGAATGTAGTAGTTTTTTCTACAATTGACAGGACAAAATTAAAAAAAACAGGGTTTCGCCGGACGCTAGCTGTTGCAATGATTTGTATCTAGCAGCAGTGTCAAAATTTTAGAGACATTTCAATGAGATTACATTGAGAAAACCTTAATCGTCTTAAATATATCTGAAGTTCGACTTTTTGTAAAGTTAAGGGGATTAAAATAGACAATAAACAAAAAATTACCTGTTTATTTAATCGAAATTTTATAAACGAAAACCAATGTAAGAAAAACTTAAAAGTAGTCAAATTCTGTACTAACAACACAAAAAATCATTGTTTTTCCTTGGGTGCACAAAATTTAAAACTCAGTATGACCACCATTTCTCTCCATACATACTGTTGTTCTCGAGCGCAACTCTCGATTAACATTTCGGAGCATTTTACGATTTATTTGCAATACACAATTTATAATGACATTCTCTAAATTTTGTATATTCCTAAAGGGTCGATGTTTGTACACAGGGTTCTTTAGGTATCCCCACATAAAAAAATCTAACGGAGTCAGATCTACAATTCTACAATTGACAGGACAAAATCGAAAAAATAGGTGTTCGCCGGACGCTCGCTGTTGCAATGGTTTGAATCTAATGAAATGACTGTATCAAGATTTTATTAAGATTTTTCGCACATAAATTTAACAACCAGGTCTATTTAGTTGTACTTAAAACTACCAAAGCAGGCTCTGAAATTAAAACAACCAAATAATCTAGTAGGTTAAAAACAACAGAAAAATGTCAAACAAATTATAATTTGTTTGATTTCAACCTATGTCATTGGTTTATGTCTCGCATCTTACTAAGTTTGATATTTTACATAAGTTTATTAATATTTTATTCCTTAAAATGGCACCCACACTACTTCTTCAGGAAAAGATAGAAATTATTTTAATTTCTGGAGATAATTACAAAAGCCATAGAGAAACAGCAGCAATTTTTAATGAGAGGCACCCCGATAAATCCCTCCATTATTCCACAGTATCTCGTCTAGTCAATAAATTTAAAGAAACGGGATCGGTAGAAAATCAGTATAAAGTTTCCCATGAAAAACCGGTAACAGGTGACGAAGGTTCTCTGGATGTGTGTTTGTCGATCACAGAAACACCCCAATTAGCAGTTAGTCAAATATCGGAGATCACTAACATTCACGAAAGATCTGTGCGGAGGATATTAAAAAGAAACAAATTTCATCCGTACAAACCTAAATTTGTACAAGTATTAAAAGATAGGGATTATGACGCCCGCTTCGATTTTTGTGCCTGGTTCCAGGGTATGATTGAGGAAGATTTTAATTTCCCAAAGAACGTTCTTTTCTCGGATGAAGCTACATTTACCTCTAACGGAACCGCCAGTTCACAAAACTGTAGATGGTGGGCCACCGAAAACCCAGACTTTGTAATTCAGAGTAAAGACCAATCTAGTTTTAAGGTTAATGTGTGGTGCGGAATTTTCAACCTCAGAATAGTGGGACCTTTTTTCTTTAGAGACAATTTAAATTCAGAACGATATTTAGAATTTCTACAAACTGAGATATCTGACTTTTTAGACAATTTGTCATTAGCCGAAAGAAGAAATTTATACTTTCAACAAGACGGAGCTAGCATTCATTCCACAAATGAGGTGAAGAGATGGCTGGATCAAGAATTTGGAAACCAGTGGATAGGACGGTTTTCTGAAAATCCGTGGCCTGCGAGATCACCAGATCTGACTCCGTTAGATTTCTTTATGTGGGGATACCTAAAGAACTCTGTGTACAAACATCGACCCTTTAGGAATATACAAAATTTAGAGAATATCATTAGAAATTGTGTATTGCAAATAAATCGTAAAATGCTCCGAAATGTTAATCGAGAGTTGCGCTCGAGAACAATAGTATGTATGGAGAGAAATGGTGGTCATACTGAGTTTTAAATTTTGTGCACCCAAGGAAAAACAATGATTTTTTATGTTGTTAGTACAGAATTTGACTACTTTTAAGTTTTTCTTACATTGGTTTTCGTTTATGAAATTTCGATTAAATAAACAGGTAATTTTTTGTTTATTATCTATTTTACTCCCCTTAACTTTACAAAAAGTCGAACTTCAGATATATTTAAGACGATTAAGGTTTTCTCAATGTAATCTCATTGAAATGTCTCTAAAATTTTGACACTGCTGCTAGATACAAATCATTGCAACAGCTAGCGTCCGGCGAAACCCTGTTTTTTTTAATTTTGTCCTGTCAATTGTAGAAAAAACTACTACATTCGTTTATTTTCATCCAGATACATGGGCTTTACATTAGCCAAGCTATCTAAACGAAAAAAACTGGAAATTTGTAAATCGATAAAAAAATATTTAAAAAAAATTGAGTTTTCCAATTTTTTTAAATAAAATCTTAAAATTTTGCACAAGGACCTAGAATTTAATTCTAAGCAATTTTTTCAAATAACTTTTTTTGATATCTCGTCAACTAACCTCACTTTTTGTAAATTAACAATTTTTTTTTTAATTTGACGCTATACCAGTGGTCACGTGACGTATGTCAAAATCGATTTTTAGGTTATCGGACATGCAGAACCGATCCCCCGTAAAAGTTTTTCCAATACTCACCTAATAAAAATTTTTCCCATATGTTGCGAACTTTTTGCCGGTCACTGTATATATATATATATATATATATATATATATATATATATATATATATATATATATATATATATATATATATATATATATATATATTTATTATATGCTATATTATTGTTTGATTTTTAACCTTTTTTAAAAGGCAGAGAGTTTAAGCTAGTAGAAATTATGCTCATCTCATTAATAACGTAATACAGGTTAAGTCATAATGCTTTGTGTTGTCGGTATAACATAGCTGTTTTGTTCTAGTTTCAATTTCAACCGATTTCGCGAGTGGTCCATATTTTCCGCTACTAAGTAAAGAAATTGGCATATACCTATTAAATTAAAATACACAATATTTAAGTTTGGCAATGCCCCGGCTGGATCATTTGTTTTTTCTTTATAATATTAAAGCCAATGACGTCAGGCTCTGCAGATGCTTCTGATAAGGGTCGGTATTTGGGCATTTTTTAAATAAAAAAATGTGCGACTTGAGAAAAAAAGTATTGGGTATATCTGTACACTACCCCAGGAGTCACCCATTCAAATATATGCAGAGAATTTTATAACACCCTGTATATAAATATATATGAATGTAACAAAAAATGAATGTAAGAATACTATCCTAATTTGTTTATTTACTAAGTATTATTTACTAATATCGCAACAATTTCACTTCCGGTTTAACCTGAAGTGTTACAAAAATTAACATCCAAGGTCAAATTACTTGCGAAAATTTTAATGGAACACCCTATAAAAAATATTTCTCTTAAATTCTGCTTACATTTCTCGGTATTTTTTGTTCATACTCTCCTATGTCTAAACCCAATAGTTTTTGAGCTATCGGCAATTAAAACTGCGTTATAGGAAAAAAACAAAATAAAATCCCATGCATATTTAACTATACCTTAATCTAAGGTAGACATGCCTGTTAAAACATCTTTTTAACCTTTATCATTTGTTTTGCGACGCCATGATTGTGGTAGGTATAGTTAAAGAGTTTTCTCGATAGTAGGTACTTAATTTTGTGTTTTATTCTCAAATTTCATTTATTTTATAATATTATCTTGTAAAATGCCCTTTTTAGCCGTATTCATTAAATTGATATGCTAATAATATACGCCGGGGAGACACAAGGAAACCGAAGGGAAGCGAGAGCATTGTATATTAAACGATATCCGAAACGTGGTCACCCATGTGAACAATATTTTCCATAGTTGGAAAAACATTTAAAACAGAAAAATGATTACGAAAATGTTATTATCATAAGTGAGGAGGCGGACGCATACATTGGCTTGTGTTGAGATTGATCCTACAACATCTACAAGACAAACTGGCTTTGACATTAGAATATGCCACGAAAGTGCTAGAAAAATACTACATAAACATGGTTATAAATCGTATAAATATCAAATACATCATCATCTTTACGATACCGACTACCAACGAAGATTAAATTTTTGCAATTGGTACCTACAAATTGAGCAGCAACAGCCAAATTTAAAATAACTTATGTTGTTTTCAGACGAATCCCGTTTCACTAACATGGGAATGTTTAACAGGAACAACACGAGGTACTGGGCAACTGAAATTCCCCATTTGGTTAGGGAAGGGGCTTTTTAAGAAAGACAACGTTTAATTCATACAAATACATGGAATATATATCAGCATATTTATTTGGCAGGAACAGACCCATAAATGTGCATCCCGTAAATTGCTGCAGGAAATAAAAGTAGAGTTCAATCACAGATCCATATATATGGATCTGTGGTTCAATTTATGTTAAAACTCAGCGGCTCGACATTTGACAATCACAGATGACAACGCTGGATATTGGTTTGCTTGGGTGAAAAGTGCCTAGATCCTAGATCATGGGTTGGTGTGGGCAGTATTAAGCTGACACGACATGTTGCCTCGTTTTGTTTTCGTTTGATTGTAGTGTTTTGTGTTTGCGATGTTGGTGTTCCTGTGAATGTTTTTTGTATAGTGTGTGTTTTAAATATTTTACTTTTGGACTTTATACATTTTAGAGACTAGATTTTCTTGTTGTTTATTATTTAAGTTGAACGGCAAGTACAAGTCCGGTCCTATTTGTTGGTCAACCTTTAAACTTAAATAGACCAGACTTCAACAGGGTACCATAAATGACAAGTGACTTGGCCACCATATTGCGAGATCTAAAAAATAGTTTACTATAAGTTAGCACGAAAAACGTACTCGAACATTGGACGCCAGTGTGTATCTCAAAAAAAAGCTCTAAAATAATATCAAAAAAAGCAATAAGTACTCACATATTTTACACTGTTAAAGGTACCTTACCTCAAAAATTTTTTGAGAGTTTTTAAGTTAAACCTGGCATTTCTCGACGAAAATATTGGAACTTGAAGGTAGAGGAAGGCATATTCTAATAAAAGAACTAAACTAGGAAACGAATTTTCAAAAGATTATCACGAAAAAACTTGATTAGGTATAACTAACCTGAATGAAGAATGAAGACATGGAGGAATCCTGATTTACGGCTTATATACACTCTTCACCATACTGCGCATCAGCATAGTGCCAAAGAAGCTGTTATTAATAAAGTAATGGAAACTTTTAAACACGAAAAAAACATTTTGTAAAAAGAAACTGAAAATGCAAAAGCTCATTTTGGCTTTTCGGCATTCTCGTTTGTAAAACGCCACACTCGACACACGGACTAGAAGGAAGTGTCTTTCGAATTGTCCAGCAACAGCAGAAAGTCTTTCAGAAGATGATGTTCTGACATTCTGAAATAGTATCTTCAATATTGATTTATTCCATGTTAGGAAAGGATAGAATTCAAAACATAAATATATGCAAATTACAGAAAATGAACCAAATATCTGCCAAAGAATACTCCGTTCTATTGATTTTTTTGCGATGTTTGTACAGTTTCATATATTATATCATCGGAAGTATGGCACTAATTTTCGGTATTTATGCCCAATGCGCCAGATAACTAGATAGAACCCAGGTAGCACTTTGAAATTGACTATTTTAAATTAATATGCTTATTTATAATTAAATTTACATAAGGTTGTAGCGAAACGCTGCAACTTTCTTAAATACATACATATTTTAATATCCAAACTGACATTGAAATTTTTGTTTCTATTTTTTTATCTAAGACATCCCACGTAGACTTCAAGCCTAAGTACTAACGTACCGTGGGTGTCTGAAGAGAAGGGAAATGTAGTCTATTGACACGGGATTTGAAGGATTGGAGGTTGGGACGGGAAGGGAAAACATCTGCAGGCAATTTGTTCCATAATCTGGAGACCCTAGGTATGAATGAGCGAGAGAAGTGGTCTGTTCTAGGCTTTTGCAGCTGGACAGTAAAGGGATGCGTACGTAACGCCCCTCTTGTTGTTCTGTTAGGGACATTCAAGGGGGGAAAAATACCGCCTAGTTCTTCAGAGCAAAATCCGTGGAAGTAGCGGTAGAAAATGGATAAATCCCCTACAATTTGTTTTAGTAATTTGATTATAGTAATCTCTTAAAGCAAGGAACCAATAAAAAATGATTACTCGTGCGAAGTCACGTGTAAAACTTAGTCAAACAATTATACATTATTACGAATCGAGTTTACAACATAATCGGCTGTCAAATTTAGAATCCGTCATTAATAATTGCTATACACCCGTCAAAGCTTAAGCAAATATCATAAATAATAATACCTTTACACTTAAACATTCCTCAAAGAGCCATCAATCACTCGGCACAATTAATTTAAAACTATCGAAACAAATTATCAAACGGTACGGCGCGCTTCTCTAAAATCAAAATTAAACCAATTAATCATACTATTCATAGTTACTAATTAAATTTTGAAGTGATTAAACCATCCAAAATATACGCCGAAACTAATACATCGCCTGAATGAGTAATTGTGCAAGTTCCTTAAGTACGTAAACTAATTTTGATTAGTATTGTTCTTCATTAATATGTTTGGAAAGAACTTTCTAGTCAATTACTAATCAATCACACAATACCCAAAGTATGACGGTGATTCATGTACGTCCACTGGATATAAAGTTCTGTGGCGACATCTCATGATTATTCTGCTAACTTCTCGGACTTTAAAGGAAATCTAAACGTAGAAATCGTGCCCAGCAAACACTGTCTCAAAATAGTACCTACCTTATTAGTTTACGGCGAATAACTTGAATTTAAGTCCAACACGTATTGGCGCATGAGATTTTTTGCATACCTTATTTTGTTTATTACATATACAGAGTGTTATGAAATTCATTGCGTATATTGAAATGGGTGACTCCTGGGGTAGTGTAGAGACACACTCGATACTCTTTTTTGGTTTCGATCGAACAAGTGTAACTGCGATGTTGCCAAAATTTTCGAGGGAAATATGTTTTAAATTTGGTCTACTAAAAAAAAAATACGTAACCTGAATTATCCAGCAAAAACCTATCAATAATTTATAATTGCCAAAAACGCATTATCCTTTAAAAAATTACAGACACCCTAGCCCAGGGCTGTCGAACCTATGGCATGCGTGCCATAGGTGGCACGCGACAGAATATAGTCGGCACGGCATTGATTAAGGTACTAAATCGAAATAATTAGAAATATGTTAGATGTCAAAAAATTTTTACTATATCATTCAATAATATAACTGGTACTATAATTGTTACAATGTAATACCTTTCTATGTCTATGTTATCGACATAATAAAGAATTTTAAAGTAATTTCGATTCATTTTTATCCACTAAATTTCTCTCAATCCACCTCAGGTGGTATCCAGAGATGCCGATCTCAGGTAGTTTTTTAATAACAAAGGGTGACATACGCTGTCAAACGCTTTGGAGAGGTCGGTATAGATGCAGTCCACCTGACTTCCTGCCTCAACCGACGACAGAAGATAGTCCTGATATACGGCTAGGTTTGTTGCGGTTGATCGACCTGAGAAAACACCATGTTGCTCCGGTATTATATAGTTTTTGAAAGTGTTAAAGATCTCATCGGTAAGTAAGGATTTGGGAAGTTTAGGAATGGTCGAGGGCAGGGATATTCCGCGATAGTTAATTACATTGATTCTGTCACCGGATTTATCATGGATTTATTATATTATACGGATTCGATGTCCGTATACTGTGAGCGTATCGAACGTGAAGCCTTATATTTGTTGTTTGTTTTCCCCCAGGTTTTTAGTTTACGAACTACGTACTTGAATCAAGAAGGGTAGTAGGAAGAAATAAAATAGCATTGGAGTGTTGGAGCTCAGAAGTATTGCTGTCTGTGCTGGTTGTTTAGGAAAACGACTGAACTTCGGTCTGAACACTCGGTTACACGTACGTCTTTGTCTAATGAACTAGAAAAGAAAAAGTGCGACGTATAGATTTATATAGATTTATAAATGACTCGGAGCGACTTTAAATAAACACCTTTAGAAATAACATAACCTATAAATAATAAAACCTTTTTAACTTAAATTTATTATTATTTAGCAGAAAAATAAAATATTTTAGGGCTTTTATTACTTTTAGTAAATCTTGTGATGCTTCTAACGTATTTTTTGTACAAAAATACAAGGTAAAATAAGATGTGGCCAATGTTTACAAATTGTGTTTACAGTGTCGTTTAGAATGGTTTGTTTTGGCTTCAAAGAATGTTAGATCATCCCGTATCCAGTCTTAATAAATCCATGGGATTTATAATCAGGAATGAAATTTAAATTTTTCCATGAGAAAGGGAAACAGCTGGTGTCAAAGGATCTCTAAAAAAAATAGCCTTAAAGGTTCCAAAAGTAAACTGCAGCAATTTCTCAAAAACACAGGAAGTATTCCGTCAAGTCCTGCCTTTTTAGAGACATCAAGAGACATTATCTTTCCCCTAATCTCGTCATCAGTGAAATCGTGAGCAGACATAATTGGCGAGAATTCAACAGGTGGGACGCCAGACACGTCCGAGTTAGAATTATCAGAGTAGCAAGACTGAAAGTGAGTGGCAAAGGCGTTAGCAATATCGTCAGGCTCACTAAGCCTCCGATCACCGTACTGCCTAGCACTTGGGAGACCGGACGACCCCGTCAAGCCCCTGACGTAAGACCAAATCTAATGTTCTCTGGAATTAATAGTAGTGCGCCAATCAAACTTGACATCTCCTGTAGTGCTGGAATAAGCGTCATAATCGATATGCAAACCCGATCTTGTTTTTTTGGCAATAAGTTTACGCAGGTCTCGATCACGCCACGAAGGACATTTCTGGCCCTTAACAGTTCTTCTTGGAATGCATACATACATAATATACCCTCAAAGAAAATGGTGTAAAATCTTTCAGTTGCTAAATCAATATCAGCATTCAGTGCAAGAAAGCCCCAATCGACCCGATTAGAAAAATTATTCAAATCGTTAAAGTTCGTCTTATCAAACTGACAGTATGAGAAAAAGTTGTTTTTTAATTCAGGGATATTTGAAACGTTAAAATAGCGTTCGATTGCGGGATGGTAGGGGTCACTGTCGATCAGAGGAACAGAACACAATAAAACAGAGGTTTCCTGGAACTCGTCAGGAAATACCAAATCCAAAATTCGACCAAGACTGTTGAGATGTGGATTGACCTGCTGTAGTTCGAGAAAGGCCATGGTATCCGTCAGAACTGCAGCGGTAGAAGAGCGTTAATCCGAGGGAATCTACAAAAACCAGCAGAATAAATCTATGACCCACGTATTGAATTGAACCGCAATTCTGCCACAATGTTATTGACAATTTTACGCAAAGAATGGTCATATTATTTTTAAAACATAACTAGCTAGTTTTTCAAGAAAGACAACTATTTAAACAGCTAAGTAACTCTAATATAGTAAGGCCTGACACGAAAAGGTGTAAAAATATATACGAGTCAGACAAAGATACTGCTCCTTTTTGAGCTCGCTGTCCCACATTTACAAAGTTAACTATAATACGGACAAAATTAGGTCAAGGAATTCATAAGCCGACGCCATTATATTAACGTTACAACGTGGGCTGATTCGTTATACTTAAAGGACATTCCAGAGACTTGCTTAATTTGTTAAATCTCTTCTAAGAACTTGCCACATATTTTCAAAATTCCTCGAAAGTTTCACGAAATTCTTCGGTGCGAAACAAATAGCTTTCCAACAACGAGATTTTTTGTCTTGATAAGTACTTTTGAATTAAAATTCTTTTACAAGACTGTTAAATTGTTATGTTAGACTTAAAGATAACTATTTTCGATGTTTCTGCTCAAATTGTATGCAACGGTAAAAATATTGTATCATTCTCAATCAATATTTTTATATGTTTCTGTAGATAGATCAGTACAGGGTTATTATTTTGATTTAAGAGATAGAAAAATGT
Source organism: Philopedon plagiatum (assembly GCA_963971165.1). Lineage (NCBI taxonomy): Eukaryota > Metazoa > Arthropoda > Insecta > Coleoptera > Curculionidae > Philopedon > Philopedon plagiatum. The sequence goes on from OZ020193.1 coordinate 83,904,747, forward strand.
TTAACTACGAAGACATGTAGATTTGTATAAGAACCATCAGGAAAAGTAGCTGAAAAAAAAAATTGAACATCAAATAAGCGAGCTATGAACTAACCCTAAGTTTTTTCAGAGGGCTCGCCATATTACTTTTTTGTTTTTTAAATTCTACTCGCTAAGAGCTCTATTTCATGTTAAGTTATCTACACCGATTTTCAACTGCCCCGCTATAATTTTTAAAAAAATAAAACGACACTTGAATAATTTTTCATTCCCTTCGTATATGAGGTAATGCTAGTCGTATAGGGTTAGGTTTATAGGGTTAGGGTTTAGTTACGTGACAGATGCTCTAACAAGGTGCTTCAGTCATTCAAATAAAGACAGATTATTATTAGTTTATTTATTATAGGCTACAGTCACCAAGAAAAGGTTGATATATTTATGTTGGGGAAACCCATCAATTCGTTTAATTTCTATTTTTCTGTCTTTATTTCTAATAACTATTAAAAATTAATATAGTATAAAACCCCTTGCAAATCAGTATCCATTTCTAAACAAGGCATAGTCCTGTTTGTTCTCGGTTCACAGAACCCCCCATTTCTCCAGACAAAGTCCTGTTCTCGGGTCGTCAGCACCCATTTCTCCAGGCAAAGTCCTGTTCTCGGGTCACCAGAACACCCCTCTTTTTCGAGCCTTCAGAGCTCAATCCAATCAAGGCAAAGTAATGTCCTTATTTTCTTTCGAGCCATCAGGGCTCAAGAACTCTCAGCTCAGTGCAATTTGGATCACGGCATCCTCTAAATCTCAATAATTCTTCTAACCGTCAGTGCCAAAAGTAATATTCTTTCGGGTCGTAGTACATTTTATGTCAATACTTCTGCAGGCCATCAAAGCCGGAGTAACCCTTTTTGATTCTTCCAACAGAATTAATCATTCAAATTAGGTAACCCATCCTATTTTGGTCCTTTCTTCGTTATAACAATCCTCGTTATATCAATTACTTCAACATAAACGAAACCAACGTTAGAAGTTTCGGCCAGGCGCAAATTAAAGAAATAAAGTGGCGGAACAATAGTTTCAAGTAAGGCCTGGGTTACCCAACTTCGTAATTTTTAGTCCTTAATTCTTAATTCTTAAGCATTTCGTAAAATTTGAATGAGTTATTAGATCAGGTTTATCCAGTTTCTTTATTCTTAATTTTTATCTCTTCTTTTTCCAAATTTTTCCAATGTTTCTTGTTCCATAGATTCGGAAATCCCTGAATAATATCTATTAAAGAAGACTGATCTTCCAAATTCATTTTTGTCACAAAATAACCGCATCAATATTTAAAACAATTTTTTACGTTCACAGACTGTCGTCCATCACCAAACGTCAAATTAACCCGGATAACAATGTCATTTGTCAAGATCTGTCTAAAACAGCTGAACAAGCCGCATGCGCATTTAATATTTCCTTAATTCTTTATTCGTAATTCGTAAAAGTTAAAAATTGGCAACTTTCAAGGTCGTTCTTAAAAATTAAGGATAAAGAATAAAGAATTAAGAAACTGGGTAATCAGTGTCACTTAATAGTATATTGTGAACTTGCTTATGAGTTAGGAATTAAGAATTAAGAAGTTGGATAAACCCGGCCTTAAACTGAATATTCTTATTACAACTGTCCAAGTCAAGAGTTGTATTGTAAATATGCAAGTAAATGAATATATAAGGTGTTTAGTGAAATTGATGTATCTTAATGTCTACAAAAAGCAACTACCAGAGATTGCTCAACCAGATGAAAATGAACCAGCAACCCATGAAAATAGTTTGCAGTAAGGTGGAGGTAAGGTCTTGATAAGACGCCCCTTATCCATCCAATTTACAACATGCATATATAAAATGCAATAAAAACAAGATAAAAGCAAGGATATTTTATGCAAGGCTGTATGACAACCGGTAAGTTCCAAGTCCAAACACCTTTGTAAGGACCTACAGGAAAATAATAAATTTTTAAGATTTCAAAAGAAATAGCGCCAGACTGGCGAACACATTCAGCTAGATATTCTGCTTTATTTTAATGAAAACCCGACTAACTCTTTATTGGTGGCATGTGAAGCATTAAACGCTATATTTTGCAGAGTCCAAAGTACTCTAAAAAGGTTCGAATATAAACCTGATATGTTCCGTAAAGTTCAACAGCTTTCTGAAGGAAAAAACGCTAAAAACTGGAATTGTGTAATGTTATGCTAGAAAAACTACACAGGGATCAGAACTGGTCAGTAGTTAACTATTTAGTTAACTACTTTTTCTGTAAAAGTAGTTGTATTCTTACTACTTGTTTGCTCCTGGTAGGTATACTCGATTATTTTAAGATATTCACAAAAAGTAGTTAAACAAGTAGTTAACTACTCAGTGCTAACTTTTTAAGGTATTTTAACTACTTTTGTGTAGTTTAACTACTTTTAAGAATATTTAACTACGTAACAATATTACGTCATTACATTATGTGTACGTCGGCGCGTGCCAAAAATCTCGTTGGAACAAATTCCAAACATAAGCAAAAGCAAACCTGATACAGAATTTGCAGGTCTTGAAAGTTTTCCAAAAATTAAAATTTTTTATTATTTTAAATACCTCCTATTCCTATTACCTAATATGTTTTAGTTTTGAACCAAAAAGGAAGTGTGTTAATAATTTATGTTTAAATTTGGGACAGTGGACAGTTAACTTTAAAATAAAGTTTAAATAATAAAAGCTTTTTTTTATATTATAGGTTGAAGTCCTTTTTTAATCATTTTTGTAAGTACGGCTACGGCACTGGTGTTTTGAGCCACAACGGTACATGTTTAGTTTGGTTTGTAGTTAAAAAAGTATTACTTTTTAAAGAAGTAGTTTAACTGCCAAGTAGTGAGTTACCGCTTAGTATCCTCAATCGAGCTATTTGGCAACAAGATGGTACACACAACACGCCAAATGTGACTCAATTTTTAAATCGAAAGTATCAGACTTGGATTGGTAAAAATGGTTCAATTCGATGGTGTCCCAATAGGCCTGATCTCATCAAGTTTAAGTCTTTCTAGGGATAGTGCATAACCAGAGCACATTTAACACTTTAGAAAAGCTAGGGCGAAAAATTGTGGAAGAAATAAATTTTATTAAATCACACCAGAGGGAGTCGCTGAGAGATGCCGTCAACCATTTGCATTGAGCAAGAGACTTTGAAATGTATTAAAGTAAATATTTATCTTACTTTTTTATTATTAATCCATGAATTTTAGTTTAATATAAAGAATATTGCAAAATCATATTAAACTTTTCTTGCCGACTGTGACCCATAATAAATACATCTTTCTTTGAATAACTGAAGCACCTAATTAGAGCACCTGTCACTTAACTAAAGATTGTCGATGTTTCCATGGAAACCCTATACGACTTGCATTAACTCATATGCAAAGGGTATGGAAAATTACTTTTTCTACTAGCGTGCGCAATTCACCGTTTTCCCGCACTCATTTTGTCTCTGAAAGACTAAGTTTCCCGCACCGTGCGGGAAAATTTTTCCCGCACCGTGCGGGAAAATATTTTTTAATGTTTTATATTGAAATAAAATTTTGGTGATGTATGAATAATATTATTATGAAGTCTTAGAGTCATTTCCAATAAAATCAAGTGAGATATATCAGCGAAACTCTAATTTTTCACTGTTTGTTGCAAAAATAGTAAATTTAAAAATACTTACTCAAAAAACCCTGTACATAGAAGTTGGCATGCCAACCATCACTCAAACAATTTTATTAAATTGTCAAAGTCACAATTTAACATCATTTGTAAACGCCAGCAGACACGCAGTGATTCTTTTTAGATTTCTACACGTTTAATCTACCCAAAACAGTATTCCCGATGGATTCTTCTTACGAAGAGCTTCCAGAAGATATCTTGGAAGCTGCAAGTCTGGCAAATTTGGAGTTACTACCAGAGAAATCGAAATCAAGATATGAAAAACAATACCAACATTTTATGAATTGGTGCGAATCAAAAAAAGTAAAGTCGCTGAAAGAAGAGGTCTTTTTGGCATATTTCTCCGAAATGTCCAAGTTGTGGAAGCCGAATACGTTATGGTCACGGTATTCCATGTTGAAAAGCGTCTTCAAGGTAAAGAAGGATCTAGACATTAGCAAGTACTACAAAATAACTGCATATATAAAGAGACAAAATGTAGGGTTTCGTCCAAAAAAATCACTAATTTTCACACAAGAAGACATTACGAAGTTTATGACAGAAGCACCAGATGAAGTTTACCTTTTAATCAAGGTGGTTGCTATTTTCGGACTAGCTGGTGCCTGCCGCCGTGAGGAGTTAACCAAGCTCACTCTTGAAGACATAAACGACAAGGGAGATATTATAATCATTACTATCCAAGACTCCAAAAACCATTCCACCAGGTGCTTTGTAATATCTGAAGAAGTTAATAATCAAAGTTTTGTAGGACTGTACAGAAAATATGCAGGGTTACGACCAAAACAAACTCCACACCGCCGATTTTTTTTAAACTACAGAAATGGAAAATGCACTACCCAGTGTGTTGGTATCAATACCATAGGGAAAATGCCCTCTAACATCGCGGCTTATATAGGACATAAAAATCCTGAATTGTACACCGGTCACAGCTTTAGGCGCTCATCGGCCACTCTACTGGCCAATTCTGGTGAAGGAATAACGAATATTAAACGCCTAGGGGGATGGAAATCCACGTCTGTTGCCGAAGGCTACCTAGAGGAGTCCATCAAACAGAAAAAAGATATGTCCAACAAAATTCTCAATATCAGTCAAGCTATTCCAACGACTTCCAGTTGCATCTTAGAAACATCCACGTCCCTAGATATTGCACCGGGTCCCAGTAGCGTCCATGAAAGTTCAACACCTCTGTCTCTTCAAACTTCCACTATGCAGAATCAGTCAACTTCAACCTCTCTAGCTTCAGCAATTAATTTACACAGTGCATGGAATTGTACTTTTACGATAAATATATATAATAAGTAATAAGTAAACATTATATACCTGTTATTTTTTGTTTATTAAAAAATAATAAACTTTGTAAAAATGATGTTGGTTTTTTTAACGCTAGTAGAAAAAAATTTGATCCTAACTCATGCGGAAAGGCACTTTCCCGCACTCGACTGCTTACCCGAACTCCGCTTCGCGTCGTTCGGGTAACGGCAGTCGCTTGCGGGAAAGTGACTCTTTCCGCACTTGTTAGGATAATAACTATAAGCATCGTTTTATTTTTTAAAATTATAGGAAAATAGTCGAAATCGATGTAAGCAACTTAACATATAATAAAACTACACATCCTAGTATTATAACGCACTAAAAATACGAAGATCACTTGGCTAACTATGCAGCAAAACTGAATATTTTTTTTTAATTGATAATGAATCAACAACTTATCTGCAACTGTTTATGATGTTTTATTTTTCCTAAATAACTGAACTTCTTTTATTTTACCTTCTGACAGCCCTCGAAGACCGAAGTCTAAGTACTATGTACCGTGGGTGTACTGGGGAATCGACTCACACATCCAGAGCTGGAAACATCCGTAGGAATTTCACCTGCCCTTTAAGAGGATGTGTGGGGTAGTACCACCTCGGTCGAGGAAGAATTCCTCTACCACCTTCCAACAACAATCACAAAATATCCGTGGTCGAAGCGGATTCGAACCCGCGCCCCAAGGTTGCAAAGCTGGCGCCGTACCAACTCGGCCACCGGAGACCCGGTGACCCTGACAACGAAAAAATATTTAGTATTCTTTTATATACAGGTGACCCAAGTATCCTAATAGACTTTTGATGTTGTGTGTAACAGACAAAATAATGAACTTATTTTATAAACTGACAATACCTACAATGGTCGCCATGAAATGTCGCACATTTTATAAGAAAAGCGAAAAAAGCAAAGATACGTGACTTATTCTCGAAGCACATCCTCAGAATGAGCATTCGTCATGCAGAGCTGGGCAAACTACTTGAAAAAAGTAGTGGAGTTCTAACTACTTTATCAAAAAACTAGTTAAGTACTAACAACTAAGTAGTTAGTAGTTAAAATTTAACTACGAACCCAAACATTTACCGTTGTGACCCAAAAAACAAGTACCTTAGCCGTACTGACAAAAATGATTAAAGAAGGACTTGAACCTATAACATCAAATAAAAAGATTAATTAATTAAACTTTATTTTAAAGTTAGTTGTCCACTGATTTAAATTTACACATAAATTAATATTATTAACACAGTTCCTTTTTGATACAAAACTAAAACATATTAGGTAATAGGAGTAGGAGGTATTTAAAAAACAATAAATTTTGATTTTAAGAAAATTTTCAAGACCTGCAAATTCTATATTAGATTTGCTTATTGCTGACTGGACTGGAAACGCCAGACGAAAGATTTTCGAGAACTTGTTCTAACGAGATTTTTGGCACGCGCTGGCGTGCATGTAATGTAATGACGTAATATAGGGAAGTAGTTAAATATTTTTAAAAGTAGTTAAATTAGACAAAAATAGTTTAAATACCTTAAGTAGTTAGCACTGAGTAGTTAATTACTTTTTGCGAATATTTTATGCACACTTAAAATAATCGAGTATAACTACTGGGAGAAAAAAGTAGTAAGAATACAAATACTTTTCCAGAAAAAGTAGTTAACTACGTAGTTAACTACTTTTGTAGTTAACTACTGCGCAGCTCTGTCGTCATGAAGCATTATAATTTGAATGTTATAGTTTAGCTAGATTTTGATAGGTGACATTAAGGGGGTCAAAAAATTATATTTACCATTTTGTCCAAGTATCCCATTTAAGACATATTTCCCCTACATTATTTTTAGATTTTGTCGTCTTTGTGATAACCAGTACGTATGGCTTTTTTTAGAGCATATTGTTTTAAATAACCACATGACAACATTTGATATATAGTCGCATTGCGGCCGACCATATAATTTTACAAAATTACATTAAAATAAGTCATATAGAACAGAAACACGGCCCTGAGGCCCAGAGAGCCTGTCCGAAACACACCTGAACGTTAATAAATGCAAAAAGCCAATTCGGTGTATTATATACTGTTGTATTATGCAGCAGAGGCAGAGGTAAAACTATTAAAATGAAAATAAAACTACATATTCTTGACTTAAAAGTTTATAAATTAGGATTTAGTAAAAGAAACACACATGGTGCCAGGTTATCGAACGGGGTTATTCGTATCTTGCTCTGTTAGCTATCATCAGACTTTCTAAAATTTATAAGAAAGACAAGCTACTTATGATTTAACATGGTTAACGCAACAGCGCTGATATATAGAAACCTAAATCGAAGACTGTGTGCCTGTTCCAAATAGTCTTCAAGAAAATGTTCTGGTTTTTTAATGGTATAATTTTTGCAAAGGGTAAAAATTGATACAGATTTGGGGTTTCTACTATTTTAATTCGCTCAGAATGGAACATTAAAAGATTCCTTATTGACATAATATTACGTCACCTCCAGGGAACATAAACTTACCATATACATTTATGCTACAGCATGTCATTAGTATGTTTATCAATACTGCTGTATTATGCAATAACAAAACGCGGTGGATCATATACCGACATATAATGAGAAAAAACCAAATTCGGTATATCATATACAGTAATATTATACAATGACAAACTTCGGTGTATTACACAATGCGGCATCATGCAACAAAAACAAATCGATATATTATACATGGTGATCCACCGAAATCTTTCCACCCAGGCTTTCTCCTTTTTTAGTTAGATAAGAGGGAGATATAATTTTGATATAATCATTCCCTAAATTTCAACCCTTAAGAGGGAGTGACATTTACCCTTAAATTGTTAAATGGTAAGGGATATCGTATTTTAAAGGAGTTGTCTTTCCAACGTCACCTAGTTCTTTAAGCTTGGATAAGCAGTTCTCGAGAACTTAATTTTTATAAAATAAGGATTGTTATCGCAAAAATGGCAAGAAGTCTGACTCGGACAATAATACCTAGGAAAAAATTGGACACCTTACCAGTTTACTGCTTCATTCGGTTCAGTAAACATTATCGTTCGTTTTTAATTCAGTATAAAAATGACCTAAAATCTGTTCTTTGTTTGTTACTCAACCACCTCTGTACACAACAGCGGATCCCTATGAAACTTAATATAACGGAAGTTTCCATCACAGAAAAGAATATAGGACATTTTTTATCCCGACTTGATAGGTTATTCCTCTGGGATACACAATTAAATATTATATTTATACAATCACCTGTTTACGGAGTTTAATATCATAGAGCAAAAACGTAGAGTACTTTATATTTAACCAGGATGGTTGAATGTAAAGTACTCTACATCGTGCTATATAATATATTATGTCATGCATTAATCTTGATAGGATAGCGCAAGATTGCTGCGTATTCATATTGTCAATAGATGGCTCTGACTCTGAAGTGTTTACATTATAAAAAAGACCATGTGACGAAAACCATTTAATCCAAAAATTGTAATTGTTATTGATTTACGTTTGAATCATATGGAAAACTTTTTTATTATTAATTTTACGAAAAATAGCGATTCTTCATAAAAAGTTCTGCATGGTATAGAACCTAAAATGCAACCATCAGATATCAAAATTTTTCAGTCATATACGACGTTTGTCAGAAAATATAAATTTTGCTCAACAATAAAGTACCTTTATATTTGACAATATCGATAATTGTTATAAAGGAAAGTTTATCAGACTTAAAAACTATGTTCTAATATGCAATTCATCCATCGGCCTTAACAAATATTTTTGTCTCTCTTATATGTTTGCTCAGAGGTGTTGATGTTGTTTTTTGTATATATGTGTCCATGTAAAATACTCGGGTATGTTTTAATATGTCTGATAAGAAATCACATATCAGTCGTCTATAGACCTTAAAGTTTTCAAGGTGCGTATAATAAAAATATCTTGGAATTGTAGAAAAATGTTTACTGTTAAGAACGTAGAAGTTCAGAAATTATATCCAGATTTTAATGTTTTACTGTCGTATTGTAGTGTAAATTGTTTTAACCAATGATGTATTTTAGGTCATTTACCAAACAGTATAAAAAATAAATCCGAAAAAGGGTCGAAACGTCAATAGACTTTTAATAAAAAAAATGTTTTTACTCTGATACTAAATCCCAAGAAACAATATATATATTTATTTATTGTTTGTTTCTTGGGATTTAGTATCAGAGTAAAAACATTTTTTTTTATTAAAAGTCTATTGACGTTTCGACCCTTTTTCGGATTTATTTTTTACACTGTTTGGTAAATGACCTAAACTACATCATTGGTTAAAACAATTTACACTACAATACGACAGTAAAACATTAAAATCTGGATATATTTTCTGAACTTCTACGTTCTAAGCAGCAGTGGCGGCTGGTGAAATTTCAAAGTTGTATATCTCTGTTCCTACTTACAGGACCCGAACCAAATTTACGGGTTTTAATAGTGAGCCCACTTTGAATGTTTTGGTAAAGAAAAAAATCATTTTGTAATTTGCGAAAAAGAGTTAAATTTTTGGTGTGCCCCTCCTAGGAAAAAAATGAAAACGTCTAGGTATTTTATTTATTCTTTTTTCTAAACAAAGTTTACATCATTCTGTCGACAGTTTTTAAATTTTGAGAGAAAAAGCCTAAAATAAAATTTAAAAAAAAATTCAAATGACTATAACTTTCTACTAACACCTTTTTTCTCTCAAAATTTAAAAACTGTCGACAGAATGATGTAAACTTTGTTTAGAAAAAAGAATAAATACAATACCTAGACGTTTTCATTTTTTTCCTAGGAGGGGCACACCAAAAATTTAACTCTTTTTCGCAAATTACAAAATGATTTTTTTCTTTACCAAAACATTCCCAGTGGGCTCACTATAAAAACCCTTAAATTTGGTTCGGGTCCTGTAAGTAGGAACAGAGATATACAACTTAGAAATTTCACCAGCCGCCACTGCTAAACAGTAAACATTTTTCTACAATTCCAAGATATTTTTATTATATGCACCTTGAAAACTTTAAGGTCTATAGACGACTGATATGTGATTTCTTATCAGACATATTAAAACATACCAGAGTATTTTACATGGACAGAAATATACAAAAAACAACATCAACAGCTCTGAGCAAACATATAAGAGAGACAAAAATATTTCTTAAGGCCGATGGATGAATTGCATATTAGAACATAGTTTTTAAGTCTGATAAACTTTCCTTTATAACAATTATCGATATTGTCAAATATAAAGGTACTTTACTGTTGAGCAAAATTTATATTTTCTGACAAACGTCGTATATGACTGAAAAATTTTGATATCTGATGGTTGCATTTTAGGTTCTAGACCATGCAGAACTTTTTATGAAGAATCGCTATTTTTCGTAAAATTAATAATAAAAAAGTTTTCCATATGATTCCAACTTAAGTAGACACACTGTATATATATATATATATATATATATATATATATATATATATATATATATATATATATATATATATATATATATATATATATATATATAAACGTAAATCAATAACAATTACAATTTTTGGATTAAATGGTTTTCGTCACATGGTCTTTTTTATAATGTAAACACTTCAGAGTCAGGGCCATCTATTGACAATATGAATACGCAGCAATCTTGCGCTATCCTATCAAGATTAATGCATGACATAATATATTATACAGCACGATGTAGAGTACTTTACATTCAACCATCCTGGTTAAATATAAAGTACTCTACGTTTTTGCTCTATGATATTAAACTCCGTAAACAGGTGATTGTATAAATATAATATTTAATTGTGTATCCCAGAGGAATAACCTATCAAGTCGGGATAAAAAATGTCCTATATTCTTTTCTGTGATGGAAACTTCCTTTATATTAAGTTTCATAGGGATCCGCTGTTGTGTACAGAGGTGGTTGAGTAACAAACAAAGAACAGATTTTCGAATTTGTTCTATAGGTAATAATTCTTCAATTCGATTTGCTTGGTTTCCAAATGATTTTTATCTTGGAATATAATATTACATTTTATAATATACCGAATTTGGTTGTTGCTCATTATAGGGCGGTATATGATACACTGCATTTTCTCTTGGATAACACAATCGTATATGATAAAGATACTACTACATGTTGTAGTATACAGGGTGGCCCCATCAAAAACTTTTCACCCAGGATTTCTCCTTTTTGACATAATAAACAGAAAAGCACTCAAACTTGATGTGTTTGAGCGTTTAGTTTTCAGAGGGACATATTATTTCGATATAATCATTACCTAAATTTTAACCCTCAAGCGGGGGTGACTTTTAATCTTAAAATGTTAAATGGTAAGAGATATCGTGTGATACATCGTTTTAAAGGGCATTCAACTATCTTTCCAACGCCACTTAGTTTTCCAAGTTTGTATGAGCAGTTCTCGAGAAATTAAAGTAAACATTTAGAATAAGAAATTGACGTACCGAATGATTCAATTTATTAAATGTTGAAAATGCCCACCGCCAACCTCCTTGCAGTAGTAAAGATATTGTTGAAAATATTCCCTAACATTATGAAGAATTGCTGGAGTGATGAAATTACACTCGTGTACAATACGTTGCCGCAAGTAATGCTACAGGCTGTGTCGCGTAAGTTTTTCTATTTTAATGGTCCCAAAAAAAAGTTCAACAGGGTAAATGTAGTAACCGTGCGGGCCATTCAGCCCTCCACCTAATCCATCGTCCTGCAAACGTCGCATCCTTGTCTTTCAGGCATCGCGTAGTGGGGAGGAGCTCTATCTTGTTGGACAATTAGATTTTCGACACGAATGAATGGCGTTTTCCAACAAATCCAAATATTTTTTTCCGGGCAGATAAACGGTCCAACAATGTGAGCTTCAAAATTCTTGCTTCTCTGGATGCTGTATGTGTAATTCTCGACATATTTTTGGATTGTTGTCCGACCAATAACTGCGATTAACTCCGTTTAGAAAAAAAAGAACTCATCGGAGAAATAAATATTATACAGATAGTTTGAATTATTGAATCCTTTACCTATGACCTCACAAAATTCTGAACGCCGGTCGTTATCGTCTTCATTTAGTCTAACTTCGTTTTGTAGGGGTGAAATTTATGGTGTTCCAATATTCTTTGAACGGTTGCACGCCGAACACCTGAAACATTTGACAAGCTTCTAGTATTTAGAGTAGGTTTCATCGTAATGTGATCCAAAACAGCTACTTCAACTGCTTTGTTTCGCACCGGATTTTAGATATTTTTTGTTTTGTACAAATCCAGTTTCTCTAAATTTAGCCAATAGATCGCGCAGGTGAGTATGGGAGGCATATTTATATGGATGTCGTTCGTTACATAAATTTGCAGCAGCTCTACCACAATCATTACTTCGGAAGAAAAAGGAAATAATTTCAACTTTTTCTTGAATAGTGTAGGTCATTTTTATACTGAATTAAAAACGAACGATAATGTTTACTGAACCGAATGAAGCAGTAAACTGGTAAGGTGTCCAATTTTTTCCTAGGTATTATTGTCCGAGTCACACTTATTGCCTTTTTTGCGATAACGATAATATAATATATAATATATATATAGTTCGGTGATGGTAAACGTCGACAGTTTGGTTCGAAGAGAATTTTTAAAAAAACATCGACAATTTTCATCTTCGCATTGTTAAGATATTTTTCCTCCACTAAAACATAGTGCTGTTGTACATACGAATGAAGTCGATATTTTTTAATAGGGCCCCTTACCATCAATCTTTTAAGTTCTCTAGCACTAGGTTTTTGTACGGCACTGTTAGTTTTTAACACTGCTGCTAGTTGTAATACTGCGCATTGACAAGTTATGTAAATTCGGCACGTAGAAAAACCATTCTCTCTGAATCATAATGGCGCTATTTTGCTAATGACAATTTTAATTGCAGTGAGCAGGGCGCGACGCGACGGGAGTACATATGAAATATGCATTCTGTCCGGCGGACATGTTTGCTTTTATTTTTAACTTTTAAGTTCAAGAATGGACGCATTTGGAGCAAATTGTTTAAAATTGTTTGCTTTGTGTATGCAATATACATATAAATAATGTATATATGTAATTGTGGCCAGTGTATACTGAAGAGATCTATTACTTGAGTGTTACGCCACTCTACTGTTAAGGAAAAATTAATATTTATGAAAAATTGTAGTAAGTGGTCAAAATAAAACAGAAAAAAGAAGTTTTCTGTGCACTGTCAGTGACTTTTAATTGTTATAAAAAGGATGTCTGCTGTGCTTAAGATAACTAGGGAAAAATTTCGGAGCGCATCCGCCATTTGTTCAAGAATTAACCCAAAACTATGCCAATTTTCTAAAATTATACATTGTAGGTACTATACCTGGCACACCTTTAACGGAAAACAGTACGTCTGTCTTCGCCATTTCATTTTTTGACAAATTTTTTCATATTTTTGTCTTACTAAAATGTAGCCTGTATAGCGTCCTGAGGAATCATATTGCCTACATTTTAGTGCCAGAAACAAAATATACATTAATAAAGATGTAAAAAGAAATTAATTAAGCATTGTATGATAAAATAATGGTTAATTTCTTCTTACATCACTATTAATATATATTATTATCGTAATTTCTCTGACACCAAAAGGTAAACAATTAAAATCCTCAGGACGCTATATTATATTTTGAGTATGGCCCAAATGTAATGAAATATTTGTTAAAAAATAAAATGGCGAAAGCATCGCTACTGTTCAGTCTGAAAGTCGCCACGGAAACGTCAACCCAAAACTATGCCTCCGACATATTTTTATATTTTTAAAATTTTTATTTATCCAATATTTTTTTAATGCTTGGTTGGAAACTGCTAAAAGGGTATAGCAGGATAAGCATGACGAGTTGGCCCCCAAATGGCAACCTATATCGAAACTTATGTTATATCATCGGCCTGCTGTACGAACACGATTTATATAAGTTTCGCCGCCGGACTCCGCTTTGACCTTGAGATATGGACAAAAATGACCGCACGCATGACTATCTTTCAAAGAGGCATATCTTGAAAACTAACTAAGCTAGAGAGGTAAAACCAACGCGAGGCCTCAGGTAACCTTACAGAGTATATTCTATATTTTTTTTAGATTTAACGAAGAATTACGCATAGTTTTAAACAATAAAGAAAAAAATTATAAATTTTTTTTTCGTGTTCCCTCTGACTTACAATCACTAAAATAATATATGTTGTAATCCTTTATGTGCACTAGTACCAATAAAAATTGCGTTAGAAAAAACTTGGTGCAACACTTCGAAAAAAAATAAAATTCACCGCGCACTACATAATATAACGATACAAACTTGACATAGGACACATATAGACATGTTTATGAATTGAAATTATTGATAAAAAAAAAATAAAAAACCAGAGCCAATGTTTAATATTAGGTAGTAGTATTATTAACATTTTTGATAATTAAATTATAAGGAAAAAAACAATGTTAATCATCATCGCTATTGTAATTACTTACAACTGGAATATTTTGAGTCACAAATATCTTTGTTAGTACATCAGCAGGTCGCAAGATTCTGGATAAATACCGTGCATATGATAAATAATAAATTACAGCTGCCGCATGAGAACAGCATCCCACTGTGCGGTTGCCGTTAGGACAATCGCAGCAATAACGATGAATCCTGTTGTGATCAGTATCGTCAGAAATGTAATCAATGAAAATACGATAGACTTTGCTATTTGTATGTCTTGATTTGACTTCTGCTTTGATCATATGGGGTACTGATTTTACATGTTGTATTGAAAGATTGTTTTTATCGTCCAATAATTCGGCCAAATAAGATAGAGTCTGTGAAAAGTGATAAGAGACTGTGAATAGAATCTTGAGCTTGAACGCAGAAAGTCAAGTAGGTCAAATGCATTTGAATGGCAAACATATTGAAATGCATCATTGAACGGCAACCGCACAGTGGGATGCTGTTCTCATGCGGCAGCTGCAATTTAATACTTATCAGGTACTAACAAAGATATTTGTGACTCAAAATATTCCAGTTGTAGTTAATTACAATAGCGATGGTGATGAAGATTGTTGTTTCTTTATAATTTAATTAATACAAAAATCTTAAAAATAATAATAATAATAATAATAATAACTACTATTAAACATTGGCTCCGGTTTTTTATTTCTTTTTTACCAATAATTTCAATTCATAAACATGTCTATATGTGTCCTATGTCAAGTGTGTATCGTTATATTATGTAGTGCGCGGTGAATTTTTTTTTTCGAAGTGCTGCACCAAGTTTTTTCTAATGCAATTTTTATGGGTACCTACTAGTGCACATAAAGGATTACAACATATATTATTTTAGTGATTGTAAGTCAGAAGGAACACGAAAAAAAAAATTAATAATTTTTTTCTTTATTGTTTTAAAACTATGCGTAATTATTCGTTAAATCTAAAAAAAATATAGAATATACTCTGTAAGGTTACCTGAGGCCTCGCGTTGGTTTTACCTCTCTAGCTTAGTTAGTTTTCAAGATATGCCTCTTTGAACGATAGTCATGCGTGCGGTCATTTTTGTCCATATCTCAAGGTCAAAGCGGAGTCCGGCGGCGAAACTTATATAAATCGTGTTCGTATAGCAAGCCAATGATATAACATAAGTTTCGATATAGGTTGCCATTTGGGGGCCAACTCATCATGCTTATCCTGCTATACCCTTTAGCTAATTGATTTAGCTGATGCTACCCAACAGAAATATTAATGAACAGCCTCCAAGATATACAGAGGAGTCAATATCTGAGCCCTTCAAAATTAACATGGGATGTCCTATGTATAATACATACACAGATACACATTTATTACAGCACAGTACACACGCATCACGCATCGACATGTTTCCACAAAAAAAGTTCCAGTTGCGATTGGCAAAGGCCTTGATGTCGTGGGAGACTTTTGGGGTCAATTTAAAAAGAGTGGAGGTGATTTTTGGAAACAGTCTTGGCCGAACAGTCTTGGCAAGAGAGGGCCGTTGGCTATAAACCTCGTTTTTCGTAGATATTTGTATCTTTTAGTTCGTGATTGTGGCAAGAACCACAATATGGCCGATGGTCGTTTTTGTTTTGTTAACACTCCAATGGTTATGAGGTAAAAAAGCTTTTGAAACCAGTAAAATCATTAATTAAAAATGTATAAGACTTCATTGGAGAGGGCGCAAAATTATGGAGCTTGTCCTGGGCGACATAGTTCCTAGCTACGACACTGATTATCGCGGGCCTGGTTTTGCTACAAATTTTCTCGCTTGGTACCTATAAGAGAGGTAATTTTCGTAATATACTATTATGGAACTATGACAACTATTTTTCTATGTAGAATGATCCTCTCCAAGTTTTATAATGCATTTTCCGAACATCCTGGTATGATTATGTAATTACTCAACATTAACAACAAATATTTCTATACTGTGCCCTGTTTCCCCCCGTATTATTTCTTAACAAAACCTCTCCAGTGTGCGGAGGGTAATTCAAACTCATGTTTTATTGCCCACATGTATTACTGCAATATTGCTCGAAACCTAAATTCTTTATCTAGGTTTACGACTAGGTACGGGAGATTTGTTCTTTTCATTTAGAGATAGGCGAAATATTTTTGCCGTGTACGGTGCCAGAAACTTTATGATTAGCGCAGGACTATAAAACTACTAACAGACGTGTCTAAGAATGTTTTGTTTTACGAAGGTCCCACTTCTGATGTAGATTTAAAATGTATGTATAAAGAAACTGGATCTACGAATTTTTTTTGAAAAACACATTTTTCGAAAATACAATTTTTCAAAATATAGTTTGTTGAAAAATTAACTTTGAACTCTAACACCGAATTTCATTAAAAAGATTTAAGATTTAGTAGGTACTGGCTTAAATTATAGAATCTTCTGGTTGATTAATTAGGTTTTGACAGATCTTGTTTTGTTGCAGTTAATAGGGCGTCATTACAAATTAATGAGTGCATGAGTACATCTTGTACCCAAGATGTAAAGCATGAACTTTACACGTAACATGTAAAAACGATCCACAGTCTTCTTTAAGAGAACGGCCTACACAAAGCGCATTGTCGCGGCACCATCGGCATCGCTCATAAACATCAACAGTTGAGTTGTTACGAGTTGAAATTTTTGTAACGTATCGAGCACCACCCTCGTAATTGTTTCGTCAGTACATCTACCACTTTTGCTAGCTAATAATATTGCAAATGTCGGTTCAAGAGGTTCCAGTACACGTACTGTAACATTTACAACAGATTTTTTACAACTGTAGTCTCGTCAAGACATAACCAAAGCTGTTCATTTTTTAATTCAGATTTATTCCTGTTTTCGATTTCTTCGCGTACAGATGGTACATACTTATGTAACGTTACCCGAGTTGGTAACTTCCAGTTGGGATTGTATTTATTTCAGAAGTGCTGAAATGGTTGTTGATCGAGTAAGCGGTAGTGGTAAATTACAGGCAATCAGCATAAAAACTAAATCGAACATAAATTAAGTTTTCGGTGGCACGCCATTTTTTTTATTTGTGTATTCTATAGTATTTACATGATCTTTGCAGTCCCTTTTGTCCTAGCACAAAGGTTTATCACACACTTTACAAAATATTTTATCACCCTCATTAATCAGAAAATTCGCCGATAAGCTTATTCACTTTGTTAGCTAATGGTCGTTTTTCAGTCTTTCGCACGTTCGATATACAGGGTGTCCGAAAAGTCTTAGTATGGGCAAATATCTCTGCTATTAGTAAAGATAGAGAGACCAAATTTAAGGTGTATCTTATTAGTTAATAAATCTACTTTTTTATGTAATTTAACTTTTTCAACCCCCTTGAGGGGCGAAGCTAGGGAGTTGAGGTAAAAAATTTTAAAAGCAATGCTATGATGTGTGGTACCTCATTTTAAAGGTCTTCAAAAAAGAAACATTTTAACGAAAACCCGAGGTCCGTATCTTAATTCGTTTTTAAATGGCAAGTCTCTCAAAATTAAAAATCGTGAAAAAAAGTAAAAATTTAAACACCTTTTTTTCTCTTATTACTTTAAAAGTTGTTCAACATGACCACCATGAACTTCTTGGCAGTAATAAAGTCGATTTTGGAACTTACTTTTCACATTATGTTAATGAATTCTGACTCGATACATATAAAGGGAGCTAGAGGGTTTAATTTTTCTTGATATAATGACGATCTATTTTAACTAATCTTTCACCCTCGTCAAAGAAAAAAGGTTTCTCCCACTTGAACGATTCGTTGCCCATGGAAGCGGGGGAGGCGCCGCTTCCCTAAACTTTTTGGAGATAAAAAAAATTAATTTTTATACTGTTACAAAAACATGAAAACCTCCCAGGGCCTCCCACTGGTTGCGCCACTGCTGGGTTATGGGGACAGAATGCGAAGGCAATAAGAAGTTTGTAACAAATATTCTGACAGAAATCCATGAACTAAATCTACTGTAAGTAAAGATTTTTAAAAATTTCGTCAAACTGGAAACGTAAAAGAAGCAATACGCTCTGGCCGACCTAAAAGTGCAATGGGTCAAATAATGTTTTTTGGTTTGTAATGACTTTCTTAAACGATCTATACAATAAAAAAAGACATGCATATCCCTTATTGCGGTTGATAAGTCTTATCGTTTTAGAATAAACGACAAGAACGAAATCTTCAAATAGAAAACTCTCAATGAAAATTTTTATAAGAAAAATTAGGTCTTCAGTATACCACTGAATTCCGGACAAAAACTTGTAAATGTATAACTTCGCGCGAGAAAAACGAACTAAAGAAATAACTTTAATTCCACAGAAACTACAACACTGTAAAAGTAAGAAACAAAGAATTATTTGAAGTTATTTCTTAATTGGCTAAGTACGGCGAACTTTCGAAATTTTCCGAGGCGGGCAGGGCGGGCTGCGAAAATGCGATTAGTTGGATTTAATTTTTATGGCCTTAACAAGAAAATAAATTGCAGGGTGAAATGTTGGGAACGGGGCAATAAACAGAGGCGGCTCGTGAGAAAATTAAATTGATAAACAGTGGCGTATGCAAATGCATTTAAACGGAAATGTTTACGTTTTTGTAACGATATCGCAGGAGCGGATTTAGAGTTTCGTCTAGGGGAGGGGGGGGGGCGTAACGTCGCATCAAGCTTCACAAAAACATAGACCAATAAAAAAACGGGCAAGTTCGAATGCGACACAATTTTTTTTTGTTAAGGGTTCTGAGAAATGAACACTATTTTATAATGGACGAAAAAAACCTGTTCTTGCGAAAACAGAATGAAATCCCCTAAAACAGCCACCCTTCAAAATCTGCCGCCCTGGGTTACGGCCTACTCGGCCTCTTGGTAAATCCGGCACTGCCTGCTGATGCTACAAAAAATTATTATTTTGTATTACAGTAAAATTTCTATTAAGGCGGCATTTTGTTTTATCTTCTGACAGCCCACGAAGACCGAAGTCTAAGTACTATGTACCGTGGGTGTACTGGGGAATCGACTCACACATCCAGAGCTGGAAACATCCGTAGGGATTTCACCAGCCCTTTAAGAGGATGTGTGGGGTGGTACCACCTCGGTCGAGGAAGAATTCATCTACCACCTTCCAACAACAATCACAAAATATCCATGGTCGAAGCGGGATTCGAACCCGCACTTCTCTTTTGCAAAGCTGGCGCCGTACCAACTCGACCACCGGAGACCCAAATTTCCACGTGGCGTCCATGTTGGTCAACTTAATTTCATTTTAACATGGTTTTTCGGCTTTAAAAATTTTAACAATATCATTATAAGCATATTGAGTATAGCTTCATATTCTGTAGGTATTTTTAAAAATATTAATAAAAGTTTCAAGATATTTTCTTATTTATTTTAGGAAAACAATATTTACAAAAAATAGTGAGGCCCTAGTGACAGAGAAAATGTCACCATAGATCTTTTAACATATTAATCTTCTGAATGAAATCATTATACACGTTGAAACTTTAAATAATTGACTGAAAATTGCTTGCAGGATATGAAGCTATACTTAATATATTTATAATGATATTGTTAAAAATTTGAAAGCCGAAAAGCCATATCAAAATGAAGTTAAGTTGGCCAATATGGACGCCACGTGGAAAATGCCGCCTTAACGGACACCTCTCGACAATGGACCCTTCTACTAAACGGACACTTTTTAAATGACCAAACATTCCTGATATAGGCACCTATATAAAATACCTCTTAACATCGGTTCCGGGCAAAAGTTTTTAAGATTTACCCATATTTTACTTGTAACATTTACCTTTCAACAACGGACAATAAGTGCCCATTAAAAATATACAGACTTACAACATACTATTCATAATTTTGTTGGAAAATTCCCCCGACCCAAAAGTAGGTGGGTATCGATTTTCTCAGAACTTATGGTAGGTATTAGTGGTACATGTTACCTGTCTTTTCTTTAGGGACTAGGCACTTTTATAGATTTTATAAATTTCTAAGGAAAATTTAATTGACCACTCTGGAATAACCTACATGTAATTTAATAGGCATTTTGTGAATTTAGTTTTACTTGTCTATTCATAGAGTGACAATGTCTAAAATGAAGAGAAAGATTTTGAGTTTGGAAGAGAAATTATCAGTGTTATCTCTGAAAAGAATAAGTACAGTGTTCGGGTTTAGGCAGAAAAATTTCAAATCGGAATGACTCAAGTTAGTGATGTGATAATATATAAAATTTCTCAAGTAACCATGCATGTTGAATTAAAAATTGTAAAAAAAAATCATAGTCAAAAGCAAAATAAAACTAAAATTTACTATTTCTTAAAAACATAATTATAAATAATATGTAGGTACATATGCATAACATATGCAGTAATAGATAAAATAGTACCTACCCTTGTAATATTTGGGGTCACTTAAATGAAACAATATTTAAAAGTGGTGCCACTAGATGGCAATATTATTTTAAATTCGACAAAGGAGTCTCATAAATCTTCATAAGAAAGAATGTCTTCCCGTTTTCATAAGTTTTTGTTCCGAGAGCAATAAAAAATAAAAGATTAACTATCGGATAAAAGAAAAGATTTCGTTATATTTCAAATAGTCTATCTTTCCTAACTTTAAAAAGTGGACTAGAACAATGGGAAAAACTTTTCCTAAGAGGATCCGACGTCAATTAACATCTGCATATCGGGCAAAGTTGGGGCGCCGTCCGGAATATCTCTACTGACTTTTTTATTGGCAAGATAAAATTTCTTGGAGCTATTTTTAAAAAAGTTTGAAAGTTGGTTTTCTGTTTTGAATAAAAAAAGTCGTTTTATTCTTTTTTTGTTTTATGTGGTAGCAGCATGAGCTTATGTCTACAGACTATTCGAGATAAGATGCCCAATCCTTTTATCTTGGAAACTACAAGAGTTATAGAACAGGGGCGTGCGGTCCATGGAAGCGGGGGAAGCACCGCTTCCCAAAATTTTTTGGAGATAAAAATATGTATACGTATATATATATATATATATATATATATATATATATATATATATATATATATATATATATATATATATATATACAGTGTGTACATAATGTATGGAACAAATTCATTATTTATCAATTCAAAACATTTTCGGAAAAATCCTCGGATACGTATATAATAATTTTTAATTGCGCATTTTTTGAAATAAAAATTAAATGTACAGGGTGATTGATGTAGTAGATATGACATCATCGACGATTTTTTTAAATGGAAACCCCTATATTTTAGTTCAGATTTCTAATGTCCAAGACGAGCTGATTCCAAAAACATAAAATACTTGTGGCCTAAAGTTGATAGTTTCGAAGCTACAAGGTTTTAAAATATATTTTTTTTAACGTTAAGGTATATTTTATTTTAACATTTAAAAAAATAACAATAACTACAATAAATTATTTAATTAAGTGTTGAAACTGTTGTCCTTCTTGTGCCTGACAGTAACTCAAGCGATCAATAAACTCTTGTTGTACTCCTCGTATTGTTTCTTCTGAAATATTCCTGCATTCCGTTGTTATTCGATTTTTTAATTCTTCAATATTGGCAGGTCTGCTTTTATAAACAACATTTTTCAGGTGACCCCATAAGAAGAAGTCCAATGGTGTTAGGTCGGGAGACCTAGGCGGCCATTCAATAGGCCCACGTCTCCCGATCCATCTGTTTGGAAAAACATGGTTGACATACTGGCGCACTTCTGCTGCATAGTGAGGCGGTGCGCCGTCTTGTTGGTACCACAAATTTTCATCCAGAACCGCAGGATTATTTATACTAGGGTAAAAGTTAAGTAGCGTAGGGATAAGAAAGTCTTGAAGAAAAGTAAGGTAATTTTGCCCGTTTACATTGTTGTCAAAAAAATATGTCCCGATAATTTTGTTTTTAACTATGCCCGCCCAAACGTTAATTTTCTGAGGATATTGAGTATGATTCTCACGCATCCACCTAGGATTTTCTTTAGCCCAATATCTGCAATTTTGTCGGTTTACTTCACCATTTAATTTAAAAGTAGATTCATCCGAAAATAGTATATTTTCAACAAAAAAAGGATCCTCGTTACATCTTTCCATTAAAATTTGACAGAACTCCATCCTGCGATCTGGATCATCGTCATTCAACTCGTGAACCAGATTGATTTTAAACGGGTGCCATTTTTCTATTGTTAATAGGTTGTGAATGGTCATAGCAGAAGCCCCTTGATCCTAGACCAACCTGGCGGACGCTGTTGTGGGGATTTTCTTCCATAGCTAATAAAATATCTAGTTTTTTATCCTCCTGAAGAGCTGGACGGCCTTTCTTTGGGAGATCTTCTACAGAACTCGTTTCTCGAAATTTTTTTTCAATTTTACTAACAGTTGATCTCCTGATTGGCCTTTCTGGGTACTTAGCATTGAACAAAATGCAAACTTCTTGTTGTGTACGAACCCTATTACCATATCCAATCATCATAAGGATTTCTATCCTTTGTGTAGAAGATAAACGCATAGTAATTAAATATTATAAATCAACTTTACTGCTTAAAAAAATTATTCAATATTATGACAGCAAAATGTCATTAACTGCCAATCGAAATACCATAGTTACAAAGCAGAAATAATGAGAAATTTCATGATTACTGTTATTCTACCTTAAAAAACTGATTTATTTTAACACCTTGTAGCTTCGAAACTATCAACTTTAGGCCACAAGTATTTTATGTTTTTGGAATCAGCTCGTCTTGGACATTAGAAATCTGAACTAAAATATAGGGGTTTCCATTTAAAAAAATCGTCGATGATGTCATATCTACTACATCAATCACCCTGTACATTTAATTTTTATTTCAAAAAATGCGCAATTAAAAATTATTATATACGTGTCCCAGGATTTTTCCGAAAATGTTTTGGATTGATAAATTTATGAATTTGTTCCATACATTATGTACACACTGTATATATATATATATATATATATATATATATATATATATATATATATATATATATAATATATTATATATATATATATATATATATATATATATATATTTATATATATATATATATATATATAATATATATATATATATATATATATATATATATATATATATATATATATATATATATATATATATGAAGAAATAATGATCCGGGAGTACATCCGTTCGTTTGTTAAATTCCTATTGGAATCTGGCAGACGTTTCGCCAAGGTCTCACTTGGCATTATCAATGCTTATATAAATATATATAAATATATATATATATATATATATATATATATATATATATAATATATATATATATATATATATATATATATATATATATATATATATATATGTATATATATAAAGGGTGTTACAAAAAGATGTTAAGAAATTTTAACGGCAGATTCTACATCTAAAAAATATGAAAATAAGTTTATATAAACATGGATCCTCAAACCCTTCTTTTTCGAGATACAGGATGTTTAATATTTTCACACCTCAAGAATTCCGAAGAGTTAGGAGAAATATGCGAATACGATTTAGAGCATGTATTGAAGCACGAAGAAGCCATTTCCGGCATCTACTATGAACTTAAATCAAAAAGCACTGCTTCCTGAACAAAACATACATATGTTTAAAAAAAATTAATTTTAATTTTTTATTATTGTAAGAAATAAATTAATGTTTATCTCGAAAAAGGTGCGTCAAAACGAAAAAACTCAAGAGACACTTTTCACGCAGAATTAATTGGGCTTTAAGAGAAAACAATTTTCCAAAAAATTAGTGGCGTGCCATTTTTTTCGCTAAAAATGAACACTTACCAGCACGCATGCCACTGATGCAAATACATTAGAAAATAAATTTTTGCACGTGAAGGTACCCTTTCATTATATACTGGCGTGTACCAAAATTCATGTCAATATCTTACGCATTTTCGAGAAATTAAAAAGAAACAAACAAACGATGTTTATGGGCCCGAAGTTGCGGCATTAGCCTATGAAATTCCCCTTTTTGTTGTCTATCTAAATTTATGCTATGAGTCCAAAGTCGGCTTTTTCTAAAAACAATTGATTTTAAAAACATGTTTCCAAAATTTTTTATTTTTACTGTGTGACAAAAGTAGTACCAATGTACGTTAATAAAAGTCGTAATTAAATTTTACAAATAAAAATATAAATTGAAATGTAATACATAAATTTTATCTTTGATCTTCCTCATCCTCTAAGGCAGCCAACAATAAAATTGCCTCTTCTTCAGATTCTGAAGAATCCATATTTTTACGCAAAGTAGGACGACAGAGTATCAAATAAAATAATTTCTGGGGAAAGCTTCGCTGTTAATGTGACGAGAGAAATAATCGCGCGAAATATTCGCTTTGCCCTCGCGCCGAATAATTCGCGTGCATTCCTTGTACATAAAAAACATTACCGAAACGTGACATGGCTGTGTCTATTACTTTAAATGTATAACCATCAGCTCACAAGAAAACTAGTTTTGGTTGAAGATATGAACCGATTAAAGTTTAGCGAAACTTATAAAATTAAAAGTTTCAGACCCAGTAGCTTAGTAAATAAAATATGAAAAAAATTAGTAAACATGGACAATTTCGACTTTATAGAACTCTTAAGGTGTTTAGCACGACTGCATCAGTCCTAAAGAATGCAATTGCTGGAACCGGTCGATAATGTACGCCCTCAAAATGAAGTCATTAGAGCACCTCAAATCGCGATGGAATTTTACAAGTCGTGTACAATGGCGTTCGAGAGGTATTTTCAAAGAATTTTAAGTGCCGAGTATCTGGGTTAATATAATGGTCGACAGAGAAAAAAGAAAACTCTAGTGGCTTTTTACCCAGTAAAAAAGGTGGATTGTTTTGACGAATTAGTAAAAAATGTCGGTTAAAAGAATCTAGAGAAAATAACAGTAGGATTAGAACCCTAATTTATGTTTATTTATTACTAAGTGATACCCACGACTTCACTCGCGTACATGTTACAGAATTTTTGGGAGGCGCATTTTAAAGGGAGAAATGTGATGTGTGTCTACCCCGGAAAGTCATGGTTTTTTATAGCGAATAAATGAGCAGCAACAATGTTTAAAAAAATAAAATGATAGAGATGTAAGATGGAAGCCAATTACTACTCTTAAGGATCAGGTATTTGCTTTTTTAAAAGTTTTTAAGATTTGTTCAGTAGAAACAATAAGATTACCTATATTAAAATTTTCTACCGTTTTAAAAAGTAGACCTGGTTTAAAAAAGTACCCATTATTTCTGTGTAGCCAGCTGTCCCTGAACACCCTTTTGCCACTAGAAAAACACAAACAATAAGATTTTTTGCTTAATCGCCTATTTTTCCAAATATCCTTGGCAAGAAGACATATGGCCAGCAATTTAAAAATAAACAAAATTTTGCGACTGAACAATATCTGCTATTTAATGCATCATCAAAGTGTGACGATCTTTTTATTTTTATCGAAAAAGCGTTGAAAAAAATCATCAGTCGACAAAATTTGTCGACGGCACAAATAATATCATGCCACTCCCACTATGGAAATACACTCGAACCACCCCGTGAAATATACTCTTGAAAAAATAATTAGGTACCTAATAGGCGCAGTGTTTTTGCATTGTATTTAATATTAATGTATTATTAATTAGCGGCTAAACATAGAAATTCGACCTCTCAGTCACGCCAACGTTAGTCATCAAATATAACGGCACCGGCACGGGCTTTCTCACATTAGCAACGTAGTCCAGAGGTAGAGTCTCAGCTAGTGAACCAAAAGGTCGTGGGTTCGAGGCTGTGCTCGGGACGTTTTTTTTTATTTTTGCTATTTAAAAAAATTAGATCGGCCCTAAAAGGTGCATTGGCAACAAGTTTAGCACTTGTTCCTTGATAAAATATTTTTAAAATTATTGGTAATCTCATATCTAAAAGAACTAAGTCAAAGGGGTTACTCGATCCTGGGCTACGCAGACGACCTGGTCATAACGACTCAAGGAAAATTCAACACAACCGTGAGGGACTGCATAAGGAGCGCCCTCGCCGTAGTGGAAAAATGGGTAGGACAGGAAGGACTTAATGTAAGCCCACACAAGACTGTCATCGTCCCGTTCACAAACCGCAGGAAAAAGGAGGGACTCGGTCCTCTAACCCTGCGAGGAGTCACAATTCCACTGCAGGAAGAGGTAAAGTATTTGGGGGTAACACTGGACTCAAAACTTACCTGGAACAAGCATGTGGACAAAACCATACGAAAAGCGGAAATCACCCTTGCGGTGGTCAGACGAACGTATGGGAAAACATGGGGTCTCTCACCAAAGATGGTGCACTGGCTGTACACCAGAGTGGTGAAACCCGCAATAACATATGCAGCTCTGGTCTGGGGGACCAAGGCAACGCAGAAAACAATAATGCTCAGACTCAGCAGTCTGCAAAGGCTAGCCTGTCTGGGCATTACAGGGGCAATGAGATCGACCCCCACCTCAGCGATGGAGAATCTCCTAGACCTTCCTCCCTTGCACCTGGTCATCCAGGGAGAGGCGAGGATGGGTCTCTATCGACTACAAAACACTCTGCCCGTTTCATTGCGGAAAAGGGCGGGACATGTACTCATAAGAGAGAAGATTGGAGGGCCCGATTTAGAAATGAGATCGGACTACATGACTCCAAAATTCCACTACAACATCCCCTACGAGGTAGTAATAGCGGATCGCAGGGAATGGACTTCGACAAACCCAGAGTTTCCTCCGGGGGCAATTATATGGTACACCGACGGATCAAAAACCGAAACGGGAACCGGAGCAGGAGTACATGGGGTCGGACCAAGGAGGGACATGTCTTTCTCCTTGGGGAAGTACCCCACGGTATTCCAAGCAGAAACTTACGCCATCTTACAATGTGCGCTGGAAACAATAGGAGGGCTTATTCAAATAAGCGGATCTATATCTGTTCAGACAGTCAGGCCGCTTTGAGGGCACTCTCATGCCACAGAGTCACTTCGGGACTGGTATGGGAGTGCATAAATGATCTTGGCGCGCTCGCTGCCAGAAACTCAGTCAAGCTCATGTGGGTACCGGGACACAAGGGCATCACTGGTAACGAAAAAGCCGACGAACTTGCTAGACAGGGATCGGCTGCACCATTCATTGGCCCAGAACCATCACTCGGGGTGCCAAAGTGCACGGCACGAGAGGCGGTAAACAGATGGATCAAACACCAACACAAAGTCCACTGGAATGGAGTACAGGGACTGAACCACAGCAAGGCCGCTATAGGAAATCCCAATCCTAGACTCACCAGGCAACTGCTCAATCTGAGCAGGATCCAGTTGAGGACAATCGTAGGGGTACTAACAGGACACATGGCTGTAAAGGACCACCTCAACAAAATGAAACTGTACCAGGGAGACCTTAGCTGCAGACTATGCGGTAGGGACAGGGAAACAGTTCAGCACATAATCTATAATTGCGAGTCACTAGATCGCAAGCGCCACCAACTATTCGGGCAACCAAAGTTAGAACCGGAGGAATTGATCACCCACTCCCTTGTGGACCTGTACAGGCTTGTGCAGGAAACTGGGATAACAGAGTGGGTGTAACAAAAGGTATTGGGTAGGCACAATAGGCCTCTAGTGGCCGCAGTGCTTCCGGTCTCGGACGGAGCCCAAGGGAGAAAAAAAAATCTCATATCTACTACAGCGGGCAGCCTGTATCATACTTTTAATACAAGGCGAGACCTCTATTGAGGAGACGCAGACGTATCAAAACGGGAAACCGCTAACAATATTAGACTATAAAACACATAAAAAGTAATACGAAAAGTCAAACATCAAGAGTAGCAATGGTCAATATACTACAGTACCTACCCATTTTATGATTTTCGCGGTGTTTATTTGTAGGTAAATAATTTCTTGGCAAAACTAGACACATTATTAAAAAACCTTCCATAATTAAAAAAGTTTATTTTGCTTGTTGCGTTAATATCACTAGTTGCCCACAAAATTTTGACCCACCTGTAAAAAATTCACGGGTCGCGCCTGCAAATTAGACCAGTATAGCGTTAGAGAATAAGGCTGATATTGTTTAACTTAATTAACACAATAACTTTTTCTTGACAAAATGGCGAATGACAATAAAAATGAAAAGCTCTTCCCCTTTTAATCCGCCGCCGCCACCATACCTCCAGCTGATTGTTCGTCAGATGTCCGCTGAACACGTACTGCTTTCAAGGCAGCTGTCCAGACAGACGTGAAGTTAGTAACATCTATAAAAGTCGATGAGTATTGATGAGATGAGTAATGCCATGTGAATTTTTGCTTTCTATTGATTAATTAGTAATAGTACTATTCGTATTAACAGAATATCGTAGGCGCTTAGTAGTGTGCATTATAAGTTCGTAAAACACAAGTATGAGTGTTTAGTGAGCGTTACCATTTGACCCTTAGTTCTGTGGATAGTTTTGTTTGTGTAATAATATTTTAACTTTTTGAAATTGAGAATTTAAAAGAGTTAGGAAGATTTCTTTCTTTATAGATAACAAAACATTAATGTTACATAGAATTATTGCTGAGAGAATTCGACAACACTACAGAGAGTATTTACCTCCCTAGTTGTTTTAATATGACCATGTGTTTATTACAAGTGGTGTGCAGTGGTTAAACAATTTTGAGAGACGATATCTAGCTTTGGATGGATAAGGCTCTATTTTAACCCTACCTCCACCTTACTGTAAAATATTTCCATAAGAGGCTGGTTCAGCTTCATCTGAATGCACGATCTCTGGCAGCCACGACTTGTAAACAGTAAGACATCAATTTCACTGAACAATCGGTATTTATTTCTGGTAAATATGCACAACTATCATTCTTGACACTAACAAAACCTGACGTGTATTCCTCACATTCTGTTACTACGAGATGTTATTGTCGTATATTTATTCTGACTTTCCTTGATTTATGAAATGAAATATAGGACTATGCCTAAGATAAAAAGGGGGAGTTTCCCCGCACTGATTACAACATGATTTACAGGACTATGCCCAAGAGAAAAAGGGGGAGTTTTTCCCGCACTGATTTAATTTCGGTCTTACTTGACCTTCGCGATTCTGTTGCGCCAAGGGGCGCAACAGTCTTTCCTTGTGGTAGCTGTTGGACTGAAGCTGTTTTCCTGACGGGAACTAAGTTAAACTGAAATGTACAATCCCTTCGGAGATAGGTTTGACCGGACTTGGCCAATTGCAGGGTATTCTGTTATGACGCTTATGAATCATATTTAAGCAGATGTTATCTTTATTGGTGAAGGGGTTGACCCGATACTTCGGTACAACGAAGTGAAGAGACAGGGGGGTTTAAGTTGGTAGTCATATTTGCTGACTTTTTTATGCATCTATTTTAGAAAGTAAACGCAATAAAACTAAGAGATAAGAAATCTTCAAAGGAAACTAAGCCTTTGACGGTCGCCGACAACGTGCCGGTGCTTTAGAAGAACTACATTAAAGGAAAGATTTTCTTTAGATATTTTAGACGAAATAGTCTTTATGTTTTGCCGATGACTGTGTATTTTTATGCAAGTTAAATTTACAAAGGAGACAAGTTTGAGCTTGTTTTATTTGAAGGGGATTCAATACCTGCTCGGTATTGATATTTATTTAGAAATAAAATAGAGTTCTAGAAATTAAACGAACGGTTGGGTTTCCCCAACAAGCTTATTACCGTGAAGTGCCATTTGTGACAATTTTTACCCAATCAGAATGCATACCAAGATTTAGCGTTTCCACTATATGCAGGAATTTCATAACACCCTGGATGTATGTTTTTTATGGGTCTATACTACTATATATCATTGGCTTTCTTACAGCAAACAAGTAAGAAACAACGTTGTCAAAAAACATATAATGGGCACTGAATACTACTCTGAACGTGGCCTTAATCTATAAAACAAAATGCTTTGGTATTTAAAATACTAGCAATGTATTTCTAACCTCAATTCACCAATTTTCATAAATAAAATACATACTTAAAATTAAGGTCAGTAGGTATACAAAAACATCTAAAACTTAGGAATAATCTTAGCAGTAACAGTCATGGCTTTTGGATCTACAACCAACACCACTCCATCTCTCACTTTCTCGACTTTGCCATCCTTGTTTGTCAGCCATATTTTGCCCAGGCCATCTCGGACCATATTCGCAGGCAAGTCTGTGTCTTTCGCTCTTTCATTAGAAGGATTCTACAACAAAAATCTTTCTCGTTCACCTAAATGTACACCGGTGGACAAAAAATCGTCCATCTAATTCACAGTCTAAGTCTCAGTTCCCCAAAGAAGGCCCATTAAGAAAAGTTTAGACTGTAAATTAGATGTGCAGTCATATCGAGTCAACTTTCGGACTTAACAAGTTTTGGCTGGATGCCGGACAGGCAAGAGGCCATAGGAATCCTCGAACAGAACAGACTTAACAAGTTGGGCTAAATCGCAATATTTTGACAGGTTTGGTGCTCTACAGTGGAGCACTGTTGCTCCATGTCCAATGAGTTTTGGACCACTCTGTATAAAAAAAGTCAGCGTTATGGCCCCAACAATATATTCTGAAAACATTAAACTTGACTAGTAGATCATGATATTTTATACTGCATTTTCGAAGAATTATATTTTCGAAACAGTGTTTTTTGAAACATTCGATGTGTATTCGAGGAAAACAATGTTTTTTTAAAAAAAATATTTTCTAAGAAGAAATGCTTGGAAAAAGATGTTTTTTGAAAAAACATTTTTAAAATAAATTCAATCATAGGCGCCGGAACCGTGGGGGCTCCGTGGCTTCACTCCCTGCGGACCCATTCAACGTGGGGGGCGGAAGCCCCACGTCCTTTTTCACCTTTTGGCAAAAAAAATTCTTGGTATTTTTAAAGTAAAAATAAAACAAGTATGTTTTCGAAAAAATTATATCAGAAATATTAAATATCATAAATTAAATATAATTTAAGAAGGCAACGCTGCGCAGCGGCGTTATCAATGGCAACAGTGTACTCAAGCCAGGACTTCCCGCGTAAGCTGTAGTTTTAGGTTTTAGATTATTTGCAAAATATAGTATGTCCACGGATGGGGTAGACAAGAGGACAAATGGACCAAAAAGTACATGATACGAAAAAAGGTCATTCTTTATAAAAGTTTTTGCTTGCTTTAAAAATAAGATCCACGATGCCAAAATTTTTTTTTGTACATGGAATATAAAAAGTACAAAAACGTAAAATTTTGTTAAAAGGAAAGTTGTCTTTTTTTAAATTTTAACGCAAAACGTTAAATAAAAAAGTTGTTTTAAATTTGAAAAGAATTCTTATTCCAGATTTTAAAGCAAAAATTTGAAATTTCTAAATTACGCCTTTAAAATCAAAATTTTTTTAAGTCACCTTTTTTACTTGATTACACCTTTGATAACTGTGAAGTATTTGTCAAAATAATTAATCGGTGGCCCCCGGAACACGAGAACTAAAATATGGTCCGCGAAACATTTAAGCATTTATTCATTTCACTGAAGATTCAATCGTTTATCAATCGAAAGGTATCCAAAAGCTGATTCGTAACCCTTTTGGTATTAATGTCGGAGAGGTTTCTGAAGAAGTCCAGGAAGAGCTTATTGAATTACAAAATGATAGAAACTGCGAGGGCGCATTTGAATTTGTTTCCCTTGAGGAGTTTTGGTGTAAAAACGCAATTTTATATACTGAAATTCGGAAAATTGCCTTGCGCTATCTTATGCTCTTCTCCGCGATTTATTTATGTGAACAATGATTTTCTGCTTAGCTTGTAATTAAAAATAAGTCCCGGAATCGATTGAAAGTAAGTCATGCATGGAGCTTTGTGCAATAATATTGGCTCCAGGATCACACAGCTTCTAAAAGAGATGCAAGCTCAAAAATCACATTAATGATTTGCCAAACTTAATTTTAATGTTAATTATAAATATTGGTACACTCTGTGCATGTTACTATTAAGTTTAACGAATATGTTGAAAGTTTTGAATAAAGTTTATTTTAAGGCTTCATTTGCTGACCACTCCGATTTATTGCCAACTTAATTTTATTTTAGTATATTTTTTTTCACAATATTTTAACCGTAGATTTATATTATATGGCTATTTTTTTAACGCATTAATAAAAATTTCAAGATATTTCAAGATTTATTTTAGGAAAACAATATTTAAAAAGAATACCGAGCTCCTAGTGACAGAAAAAATACCACCACAGATCTTTTAAAATATTAATCTTTTGAATGAAATCATTAGACACGTTGAAACTTTCAGTAACTGACTGCTTGCTATACTTAATATACTCATAATGTTATTGTTAAAAATTTTAAAGCTGAAAAACCATGTCAATATGAAGTTAAGTTTGCCACCATGGACCCGATTGGAAAATGCCACCTTACGATTAACACAGTTTATTATTCTTGAACCTTGTGGTTTCTGCTAAGAACCAAAAAATATCATAGTGGTCCCTGGTCCAAAAAAGGTTGAGAACCACTGCTTTAGAGCAAAGAATATATAATCCAAGCATTTTTCTCACTGACATCACAAATGGCTAAAGCTTCTTCTTATTTCTTCTAGTGAAATTGATTATATCGCTCTTAAAATTCTTCGTCATTTCCAATGGGTCTTTGATATGCTAGTTGTTTAATGCGCCCCAGAGAAACATATCACAAATTATTAAATCGGGACTCCAAGGGAAACACAAAATTGGACCATTTCGGCCCATTCGTCGATTTTCAAATTGGCGATTGAGCCAATCCCTTACTTCTGCAGCATAATGTGCAGGACACTCATCGTGCTGAGAATTCTTTTCAAATTTAAAACAACTTTTTTATTTAATGCTTTGCATTAAAATTTTAAAAATGCAACTTTAATTATACCAAATTATACGTTTTTGTATTTTTTGCATACCCTGTACAAAAAAAAACAATTTTGCATCGTGGATCTTATTTCTAAAGCAAGCAAAAACTTTTATAAGGAATGACCATATTTCGTATCTTTCACTTTTTGGTCCATTTGTCCTCTTGTCTACCCCATCCGTGGACATACTGTATGATAAAAGATTAACAGGTTGACTAAATGAGAAAATAAAAAAAAATAAAGCAGGTGTCTCTAATAAACTCAAAACTAATTAAGCGAGTCAATTCTCCTATATCCACCTCCGTTTTAAAAATGAGCCCCCAGCTAATTTTTAAATACCAGCGCCTACGAATACAATCGATAACACAAGAACTTTGACTTAATTTCTAATGTAAGGATGAGGTAGTAAAAAAAAGTTTGTAGTTTAAAAATTTACAATACTACGACGCACTAACGTAATAACGAGTGTAATCTCCGTTATTATTAAGCACGCCTTGTCAACGACCCGTACGTTGCTTTCCACAAGCTTCTCAGCATTCTCACTAGGCAAAGACCTTCATATCTGGCGAATGTGGCGACTTAAGTGCTTCAGTTTTATACACATACACGTTTTCCACTAAGCTTTCGCTTTATAGTAGCACAAACATTCTCAATAGAATTCATGTCTGGGGACTGGGAAGGTCAATCCAACGTTTGAATGTCCTTATCGCGTTTCCAAGTTGTGCATAAGACCGTCCGGTATTTTGGGTCATTATCTTCTTGTAGTAAGCAGTATTATCTCCATACCACCTTTTAGCGATTTCAGCAGAGCAGTTTTATATATTTTTAACAGTTTCTGTGCATTTAAATTATCGCTGAACAAGTATAGACATCCGAAACCACAAAAACTGAAGCAACCCCAGACAGGGATCTTAACTGAATGTTTAAGGGTATGCTGAACGAAGGGATATCCTTTGATAGTCCAAGCTTTCTTCCTAAGCAAGCCAAACCCAAAATGACGGTTCATAAAAAAATGATGTTGCTCGAGTCGCTTTTCAATGTGTTTTGCAGACAGTAAAGGTATTTGTAGTGTGCTTCAGTAAGAGATCTTGCTTTCACTTATTATCCACTTTATTGTCATTACTAGAGTTGGAAGATATATCAAACACCGTGAAAGACATCACTGTCGCTACCAGCGATCGAAATCTTGCTAAACCAGTTATTCAGTGATTATCAAATCTGCATGCGCCACGAACGGAGCACCGAAACAAAACAGATCACGGCGACCACGTAATCGCCGGTTATTAAAACAAATATTTCTTGGATTATTAAGGGAAAAAATCGCTGCTTGAACCGTTGCTAGTTATCGCTTCTTGCGTTGTGGCATTTTCTGGTTCTTTTGGTATTCACTTATGTTCAATTGTTCAGTGATTTGTTGTTTGCCGGTCAGGTCGGTCGTACTCGATATTGTTGGTGAATTAAAGTTACTCCCACAAGAGTGTGGCGCGCATATCTCCAAAAATACACCCTGGGAAAAGGAAAGAAAGGTGTAAAATAAAACCACTTTAAGTGCACTAAAATGCGTTTATTTAATAAATAATCCAGTCTCCTTTGTTATAAAGTATGGCCTGACAACGATGAGGCATGCTTGCGACAAGGTTTTCGGCATATGATGCTGGAAGTGACCGCCATAATGTGCGTATCTACCCGGATAGCTGCTTTAATAGAAAAATGCGCTTTCCTTGGAGCCTGTGCTTCATGGATGCCCACATTTTCGATCGGGTTAGCATCAGAAGACTGGGACGGCCATGGTAAGCGTCGGATACCATTTTCCGCTTTTCAAGTTTGACAAAGACGACTACGGTGTTTGGGATCCTCATCTTCTTGTACGACCCAAGAGTCATTATTTCGGCCAAACCACTTTACTGCGGATGGTAATAAACATTTTTGATAGGTTTCCACCATGCCTTCTGCCGTTAGGGTCTTATACTGTAGTCGTCTCTGTAAAGCTTGGAAAGCAGAAAATGGCATCCGACGCGTACCACGAACGTCCCAGTCTTCTGATGCTAACCCGATCGAAAATGTGTGGGCATTCATAAAGCACACGCTGCAAGGAAAGCGCATTTTTCCATTAAAGCAGCTATCCAGGCAAATCCGTACTGTCGCAAGCATGCTTCATCGTTGTCAGGCCATACTTGATAACAAAAGAGACTGGACTATTTATCAAATAAACGCATTTTAGTGCCCTTAAAGTAGTTTTATTTTTCACCATTCTTTCCTTTTCTCATGGTGTGTTTTTGGAGATATGCGCGCCACTCTCTTTGGGACTGACTCTAATTCACCAACAACATCGACTACGACCGACCGGACCGGCAAACAACAAATCACTGAACAATTGAACATAAGTGAATAACAGTAGTCGTATTTAGATTTAGGGTCATAAAAACACAAAAACACTTTCCAGTATACCTATAATACTTAAAATTACCTAGAGCATTATAAATCTAATTTCAGAAAAAAAATTACCTTAATCTAGCCCAAGAATCAAGAATAAAGGTAATTTTCGATCAATATTCGCCACGCCTCTGCTACTGGCCTTATCGAAAAAAAAAACTATTTTACCCTAATAACTAGTTACTAACCAAATCAAGTCAAAATTTTATTTTCAATTAAAAGTATAGTTGCATTATTCAATATTTATACCGAATATTAGTCTCGTAAAAGTTACCATGCTGCCCCGTCTCGCATTAAAAATAAAAATCGCTGTTGTGAAAAACAAATTATTTTTCAAAAGAATATTTTCGAAAAGTTTTCATAGACTAGGAGATTTTGTACATGGATACTCACTTCATTATTTATCTTTATATGCGTTGACAGTGATGATTTGTCAACTTCTTTTCCATTATTTTTCTGGGCTACCACTGTAGGTTTGGCCTTTTGATTTTTTGGTACCTAAACAATTAAACAACAATTTCAAGTCACGTGTATTTCAAAATCTGGTAGATTTGTGTTTCTATAAAAAAGAAAAAATCAAAACCAAAATATGGCACATTAGGTTGGCAACATTCTTTGTATTTCAATGAACTGTTTCATTAAATCTCAATTTTGGTGCCACTGTATATAGAGCAACAAAAAAATAAAATTTTAAACGTCCCTACGGGGGGAGATGGAGGGAATAAAAGGAGCGGTTGAGAATTTCTCCAAAAATGTTAACTAATAATATCATTTTCGGAGTTTCATTGGGTTTGTCTAACAGAGGTTAAAAAAAATTAACGGGTGGGGGGGGGGGGGGCTGTTATAAAAAGGAGTGACTAGGAATTGCTTCAAAAATGTTAACTAACATGTCAATTTCGGGGCTAACGAGGTCAGAATATCAAATCTTTTCCAACAAAATGTTAAAAGAAAAGTTACGGGGGGTAGAGATAATTAAATCAGCTGAGAAGTTCTTCAAAAATGTTAACTAATATATCGTTTTCGGGGGTAATGAGGTCAGAAAATCTAATTTTGTCTAACCGATCTAAAAAGAATTAACGGGGGAGGGATAAAAAGGGGCGATTGGTAATTTCCCCGAAAATGATTACTAGCATGTCATTTTCGGGGTTATTGAGGTCAAAAAATTTAATTTTGGGTAACAAATGTTAAGAAAATTGAGGGGGGGGCGGCCAATTTCTCCAAAAATATTAACTAGTGGGTCATTTCCGGGGTTATTGAAGTCAAAAAAGCAAAGTTGCGTATGTAACGGATGTAAAAAAATTACGTCGGGGGAGGAGGAGGCGACAGGAGCGGGTGGAAAATTCTTTAAAAAATATTAACTGTCATTTTCGGGGTTACTGATGACAACCAAATAGTTCGAAACCGGTCTGCAGGTGACGACATTCTAACCAAAGAAACAGCTTCCTTCGCCCTAGTAGTTTCTTGCATTCAAAACAAGTATTTTATTATCTAACTGTGTTAGAAGAAAATACGGCAAATTTTGATATGTAATCCAGCGCTCGGAGGGGCATATAGCCCGAAGAATAGCTGTTTTACCATGATTTCTTCAAATCCTTATTGTACAAGGAATTTTCAGGTGGTTTAGAGAACTGATCTCAATTTTACGAATTTATTAATGTATTATCATTAAGGATTCCTATTGTACTTTAAAATTGCGCCGACTACAAGTTACCTAACTTTGTACCAAATTAAGTTTACCATTAACCACAGTTATAAATACGTAAAAATATTATTTCATACTTTTTAGTGCTTTTGCTTTTATGAGTCGGTTCATTTTCTTGATTTTTTTTTTAAATTAACTACATACGATACAAACACAGTCTAATTATTATCCACACTTACAGAAGATGGCCCCTCCATTGCAAAAAAAAAACAGGAAGACATGCTAAAAAATCTGCAAATACACTTAAAATATGCAAAACTTTCCAAGCGAGCTCATCCGAACAAACTAAAACTCGTGAAAGGCGGCAGAAAGATCGCTTTCCTGGCTATTAAATTTGCCCGGTTGCTCACGTAACGCGTGCGATTACCTGTAAGCGGGGTCAATAACCTACATCAAGGCCAACTTTATTTTCAACTGCAAAACTTTATTTTCTTATATCCAAAAAGTTTAGGGAAGTGGTGCTTCCCCCGCTTCCATGGACC
This sequence comes from Philopedon plagiatum, assembly GCA_963971165.1. Classification (NCBI taxonomy): domain Eukaryota; kingdom Metazoa; phylum Arthropoda; class Insecta; order Coleoptera; family Curculionidae; genus Philopedon; species Philopedon plagiatum. The sequence continues at coordinate 83,942,772 of OZ020193.1, forward strand.
CCATGACCCTGATACATCCTGATTGAAGATGTTAGTTTTAAAATTATCAAATTCAGTTGTGGTGAAAGAGCCTAAATATTTTACAATAAATGCAAGGTTATAAAATACTATCTTGGTCACATCTGAAAGGTTATCGGTCCTTATTTGTCATATACTGAAAACACAAGATAGTTACGTTGTTGCAAAGCATCAATGGAAGTATTGCCAATAAAAAAAATTATAAAACCGATACAAAGTGGATTAAACTTTAGCATTTTTTATATAAAAAACAAACTATACCTGTACAATACTCGCTGGTTCTTCTTCACTATCCTCCTCTTTCCCGTCATCCGTGATTTCTTCAGTGAGTCGTTTTACACCGGACATATTCTAAAAGAAAAAGTTGAATATAATGTGTTTCGTAATTGCTATTTCATTTTCATATGATACAAGGTGTCTAGGAATGGATTTCCCTTTTGAGGGCTAATAACGAATATGCACATATTTTTTTACTGCATAAACCGTTTAAAGAAGTCATTACAAACCCAAAAAAAATATTTTGAAGAAAATTACTAGGATAATATAGCTACAAAAAATGTTTACTTTTCGGTATAATTTATTACAATTTAAAAAGCAGCCACATTTGTCCTTGAAAAGTGAGGTCAGGAGATCAGCAAAAATCTACATGTTAACGTAAAGCTTAACCTAAAGTAGAACAGGTTTGATTTTCTCGAAAACAGTCAGAGGGAGAGGAATCCAATTTTTCGGGTTGATAGAGGAATAGGTCAACTAGTTTCGGTAAAAAAAATCAGTTATACAGGATGTTTCGTTTCGGAGCTATTAAATGTCAAAGTCGAAATTTCCGCGATTTCCGTTGAAATAGGGACGGGTACAGGTCGCAAATGTGAATTAAATCGATGTAAATGTTCGGAGGTTGTAGGGGACCCGGAGCTTGAGAACTCCACTGAAACTGGTGAGGATCAGAAAATGGCAAGTAATTCTTTTGAATTTTTTTAAGTCGAAAAATGCCCTTTCCAGACCCCTCTTTGGTACCTAATAACTCGAAACCAAACGTCAGATCGAAAACCGGATTTACAAGGGAAACTTTAAAATCTCAAATACATTTTTTGCAATACACTTACCTAAACCTAAAATCGCTGGAAAATGGAAATATTTGGAAAAAACTGGAAATTTAGATTTTTGACCAAATATTTCGCGGTTTTTAATTTTTTGTGGGGTCAAAATGGTTCAAATTAAAATCCCATATACGCCATCGGAAAGAGCTCGTCAAAGTATGTGTTATCCATATTGTTTAATTTCTTCATTCTCTATACGAAGGGAGCAATCGCCGATTAAATTTAGATTTTTTTACTTTTTGTGCCCTAGACATCGGTACATTTGAATCACTCTGTATTTTTTCCTATCTATTTTTCCCCACTTTTTCAACACTATCTTATAAAGGGATAATCACACTGTAAAATGAATACCGAATGGGTCATCCAGGAGAGTATTTAGGGGGTAAAAATCGGATTTTCTTGAATTTTTCCGACAAATCCTATTTTTAACCGACATTATTCCACACTATTTACCCTATTTACTGATTCTTTTTGGGTTTGTTTTATCCATTAATTATCTAAGAATACCTCCCACTAATTTAAATCGCTTATTTTTTCGGTAAAGTTATAAATAAAAAGGTTTATTTGCATCGGGGACATCTAAAATTTGAAAATTTTTGAATTTTCCAAGATTGCCATGAAAATAAAGAATTGCAGTTTATTTACTTGAAATTATTAAGATGATATGTCAAAAATGCCAATGTTTGTTGCAAAATTGAAAGATTCCTGGGCCGATTTCGGCTTAAAGTATACATGAATAAGATTTTAGGAACCTTCTACTTTAAGTGCAGGGATATTTCATTGGATGAGTTACGCATTAAATGCCATTTTTATTGAGTTTTCGATGACTCTAGAACACTGGAATTCGCCACGTACTCATGATGAGTCATAAGTTCAGTTTTGACGACCCAGCCAATGGGATCACGTTTTACAAGTTTCGAAATTCGCGCGAAAATTTGCAGTTTTAAATCCTTTTTTTTTTTGTTAATAAAGACCAAAATAAATGGATAACAGCAACCGCCATGAACATTTAATTTATGTAGAGTATTGTAGAGAATATAAAAAAATATATTTCAGATTTATTTGGGTTATATGCATATTCCCTATTAAAAATTTTCTTGAAGTTTTAAAAATAATTTATTAGGGCAAGAATACACAGAATATATGCAGATTTTATATTTTAAAAATTATATTGCCGAGGTGCCCTCCATTTCGGTCAAAACACTCTTGCAATGCCGTCTTCATGTGGTCAAAAACTGCTTAACACATCTCAGGTGGTATTATACCTATTAATTTCTTCCAGCATTTTTTGTTATAACTCTTACAAAGTGACAGGTCTATCAACATAAACTTTACTTTTGAAGTATCCCCAGAAAAAAAAAGTCCAGTGGGGTGAGGTCGGGAGACCTAGCCGGCCAGTTTAGATATCCAAAGCGGGAGATGACTTTTTCCGGGAATAATTCTCTAACGACTTTCCAAGACGCTCGGGCTGTATATGCGGTGGCCCCATTCTGCTGAAACCATGTATAATGATTGAGGCCAGCAAATTCTTGTAGCTGAGGTACCAAAAAATCCCGAATCATCGCACAATAACTTGGGCATTTATTCAAAATATGAAATTGAACATTGAAATTATCTTTGCTTATATTTCACCACTGCGTTATTTCCCCCACCCTAATACTATGGACCACCTTTCTCAAGTGAGACTATCTCAGGTGACCACTAGCATGCGATCAAATGGTGATCTGTGTTAAATATTATTTAGTTATTGGTACGATTTTGCGGAGTCAATACTGTTTTAGTATACGCGTTACAAACTGCACTTATTTGGTTTATATTAGGTATGCTATGGTTTTCCATACTTTGTGTAAATAGATTCTTACAAAAAATAGGTTTCAGAATTCATTAATTTGGGTAGTATTATAGTTTACTTCCACGCGCTTCGACACTGGCCTATTTTACAAGCTTTTATTTAACTTCACCTGTTAGTATGTATGTATGTTAGTATGTTTAGGTCAAATATTGCTATCAAAATTTCGACTAGTTCTAATTAAGCTAGATCTTTTTCTTTTCAATCCCCTTGATATGGGTATCAAATGAAAGGGTTTGACGAGTAGAATACTATAAGCTATGTGACGTCATTCTAAACCCAATATGGCGGCCGCCACAAGATGGCAGATTACCTTTTTTTCACAACCCCCTTGACATGGGAATCAAATGAAAGGGTTTAACGAGTAGAATACGATAAACTATGACGTCATTCTAAACCCAATATGGCGGCCGCCATAAGATGGCAGATTACCTTTTTATCACAACCCCCTTGACATGGGTATCAAATAAAAGGGTTTGACGAGTCGAATACGATATGCAGTTGCAGTCCTTGGATGACCACGAGGTTTCACAGTTACAACTGGCGATGTTTCTCTAAACCTCCGCACCCACGATTTCACCAAATTTTTACTTGGAGCGTATTCCATGAAAGTGAGCACAAAATCTTCGTCTTGCAATTATGTAAGAATCGTTATTTTTGAAGTACATATGCCTCAATAATGAACCTGCGATGCACACCTGACCAACGCTCCATTTTTACTAAATAATCCGCATCGATCCACTATTGACCGCCGCTAACCCGAGCCCGCTACGTTAAACGGTTGCCAAATTATTCGAGTATGAAAAGGGAAATCCATTCCTAGACACCCTGTACATCTTATCTCGATCTTGCTTCCCTGCCCCTGTCCCCCATCTCTTTTTCCTTGTTTCAATGCTGATTTTTAAATCACAATCCTATTGGCGATTTCAATTAAGAACTTTGCGCTCTGATTAGCCGATTTGTTAACTACCATGGTGGGCAATAGCTGTTTTAGGGAGATTTTGCAAGAAAAAATTGCAGACATGCTAACCCATAAACGATAAAATTTAGAACAGTATTTTAATTTAGAGGTTTCACCTCATTTGCTAAATGAATTTATAAGCCTACCAAAGATTTTGATTTTTTTTTAATTTTTAGGTTTTTTATAGATCATGTAATAGAAACACCACTTTAAATTTTATCTATTATATAATTTTTTTAGATTTTATTGTAAAATAAAATAAAATTTATCAAATCATAATAATGTACTACAAAATGAATTTACAATGCTTACAGTTTGGCTCATGTACTCATCCAGTGCTGGTCTGGAAGCATCATCTTTTAAATAGAGTGTTGGGATCCAATCCGGATGATCCCTCTCTGACAGACTTGCTGGTTTACCTAATCAAATCAAATCAAATCAAAAATGCTTTATTGCCACAAGAATTCCTTATTGGCAAAGCTTAACTATCAAGTATAAAGTAGAATACAAAGCATGTAAAAAAAGTAAGGCAAAAATTGGACATTTAAAATGACAAAACAAAAATTAATAATAAAATATTAAAATATGGTACATGTACATCAAAGATACTAAGTTACATATAGTACGTCAGTGACATAAAAAGATAAAAAAATTTAAATAAAATATAATATGTACATAACAATTACTTGTACCAAGTCAGTAATTTAAAATGTCAAAAGAAAAATTTAAACAAAATATACATAGGTACCTACATCAAAGTTACACATCATATTCGCAACAATCACAAGGATAATACAAGCATCTCACCCATCCACATACATCCCCACATTACAAATATTTTAAATTGATTGTATATAAAAACATATAATATACAGCGTCTGCCCAGATTTGGTTACCAAATGGGAAACTTTTTTATTTTTGATTTTATGAGAAAAAGTTATTATTGATAAAAAGTTTTGCTTGTTGTAAAAGTAAGACTCGCATTGAAAAAAAAATCGATATGTCATACAGGGCGTAACGAAAATCAAGAAAACATATTTAGAAAACTATTTATTTTAACTTACAGATCCTAAAAACAAATTTTAGGCCACAACAGAACCACCGTTATTTTTAGTGCACGTAATAAGATTTTTCTTAAACCTGCAAATTACATGATCGGCTGGGATTACTTCGCATGCTTCTCGTATCCTGTTTTTTAAATGAATAAGATTTGCATGTCTGTATTTGTAAACAATTTCCTTAATTCGCCCCCAAAAGAAGAAATCAAGAGGTGTGAGGTTGGGGGACCGAGGCGGCTAATCCGTAAAATTATCATCTTGATTCGAAGTTCGCCCAATTTTGAAATTGAAGTTAAGCCAGGCTCTTACTTCTGCTGAGAAATGACAAGGGGCACCATCTAACTAAATATCAAATCTTGCCTTACATTCAGGGGCAACTCATCAATAATGTCAGAAAAGTTATTTTGCAAAAAAGTTAGAAATATTTGTCCGTTAATGTTATTATCGAAAAAAATTGGTCCTAAAATTTTGTTTTTCAAAACACCACATCCAACATTAACTTTCTGAGACACTTGACTCCGACATTCTATTACCCAGTAAGGATTAGTTATATTACAAAACCCCGAATTTTGTTATTAAAACATTCCGTGGTAAACGTTGCGTCGACGGAAAACAAAATTTGAAACTCGAAGTTTGGATGATCTTCATAATACCCCATTATCTAGTGACAATAATCAAATCGTATATCCATGTCTCCAGGAAATGCGTGAATAAAGTTTGGTTTAAAGTGTTTCTATTTGTTTTTCTTTAAAACAGTTTGGATAAATTTAATTAAGTAACCCAATTCATTGGATCTTTGTTCAAGGCTTTTTTTGGGTTCCTCTGTAACATGAAGCAATATATCGACCTCATCATCGGCAATGTCACTCTTACCTATTACCTATTATGAAACCAGCACCACATACAGGTATGATAATAAAAATAAGTTACTAGATTTTTCAGAAAAAAAAAACGCTTTTAAGTCATAAAAGAAGTATTAAGAAAGAAGTTTAATGAGACGTTTCATTAAAAAAGTATTTATTTGCATTTACAAATGACATTACTAGCGAAAATTCGATGCTATTTACCTTATCTACTCAATTTTCTTTATTTTCTTTACGCCCTGTATAACATATTTTTTTTTCAATGCCAGTCTTACTTTTGCGACAAGCAAAACTTTTTATCAAGAATAACTTTTTCTCGTAAAATCAAAAATAAAAAAGTTTCCCATTTGGTAACCAAATCTGGGCAGACGCTGTATAATATTCTCTACTTATTTAGTTTCTAACAATGCCTGATGCAATGCTTTTTTCTGTCCTCTGTACAAGGTCATCCTTCATATATAGACACTCCCCTTACAGCCGATATTTGAAGAGTAATAAAGAATCTGCTAATAGAAAAGTTTTAGCGCACTGTGACGTAGGTACTCTGCAGTTATAGGTATACTTTGGAATGTTTCATTTTTTTTTTTTTCGTTATATTTCATTTGTGATTGAGAAATAAAGAAATTATTAATATTTAGGTTTTTATTGAGATTTTTAGAATCCGTTGCCAGAAGAAACAATTGATCATTGTAAATTTAATGTAAATATTCCAAGAAACTTAAATTTTTTAAATATAATACCCTAACGTAAATAATGTCTGTATGATTGTGGCGGATTCATATTTAAAAGATTTATTGTTTGAGTATTACGCCACTCTACTGTTAAGGAAAATTAATATTTTAAAAAAATAATAAAAGTCACTGATGCGCTTAACACAAAGAACAAGTCCTGAAAAAAGAAATGTCAGTGACTTTTAATAATAAAAAGTATGTTTTATAATTAAAAGTCGTCTGTGGTGGTAGACTCCTTCTCCCTAAAGCCATGCTGGTTGGGATTTATAATTTTGTGCTTCTTTAAGAAAGAATCGAGCCTTTTCAAAAAACAGTATCCATAAATTTGACTAAAAGCTGGAGCCACGGCAACTGGTTTGTAATTTTGCATATTATTATCGTTTATCGCCGTTCTTATAAATGGGGCAAATACAACCTTTAAAATAGTTGGGAAACAGCCACTCAAATGAATAATTAATTAAATAGCCCAACCTAGCAAAGAGGCTGAATTACCGCCATACTGACATATTTCAACAAAAAGGGAGGTACCTCGTCCGGTCCCGTCGATTTTTGATCTTTTATTTTACATGTTATCAGATCGTGAAGTTCTTGTGCCGAAAACGGACCAAAGAACAAACTGCATGGATGGGCATTAAAAATCGTATTAGTGGGTGAATTTAAATTCTTAGGAATGTTACCTAGTGTTTTTCCAACAACTTCCTTAAAAAAAGAATTGAAATGTTCGGCTACTTCGCGCGGTTCGGTTATCTGAGGATTATTATTATTATGTCACAAACATGGAAATAAATCCATGGTCACAGATATGTTACTGTTAGTTTTCTTATTATTAGCTGCTGCGATTGAATTGGATATACTCCACGCTGTTTTTATATGATTTTCTGACGTGGAAATTTTACTCTGAAAAAATTCTTTTTTAGTGAATGATGCCAATCTTGAATGTCTTTTCTTTTCAATTTTATAAATGTCCAAAAATGCAGGACTTACTGTCTTAACGTAATAAAGGTTTTTAAGCGCTAAACTTGAGTTTTTTATTTCTTGGTTTACCCAAGATTTAAATAGCATTTATTTTTTGAGAATTTTTTTAGGGGAAAACGAGGGGTGTTTCACCTGGGAAATTTAGTGTACACTTGAGGGGAAATAGTAGGAAATTATGTGGTAAAGAAGGGAAATTATTGCTTATATGGGGAAATTACGAAGAAATGAGGGAAATTATTAGGAAATTAAGGAAATGATTAGGAAATTGCGGGGAAATTAAGGGAAATAATGGGGAAATTATGGTGAAATTACGTTATTTAAGTATTTGCACATTACTGATCATGCGCCGGCGCATGCGCTATACGTCGTCTGTTGCGGGACTGAAGGATGCTCGCGAGGATACCTAACTTAACTAAAATTTAGAAAAGGGAAATTATAAGGTAATTAAGGAGAAATTAAGGAAAGAAGGTGAAATTAAGGAAATAAAGGTAAAATTGGGGAAAATATTGAAATAATATTGAGAAATAAAATTGGAGTAATTATACAGGGTGTTTCAAAAAACATGTGCCATCGCTTAAAGGGAGATTCTTTGAAAGAAATTAAGGCAAAAAGTTCTTATGAACATGGGTCCGCAGATGCTTTGTTTCAAAGATACAGGACGTTAAAGTTTTAAATGGTCTTTACATGTTAAAACCGATGGTTGGGAAAACTAAACCAGTAGGACGGTTAATAAAATTACATTTATCTCCTAAACGAAATGAAAATTGAAAAAATATGAAGAGATAAGCTTTGTTAAGAATTTAACATACTATTTGACCGATATACGAAAATGTGAAAAAATCAGTGGCGTACATGTTTTTAAGTATTAGAAAAATATTGTACCGTCTTCTCATATGTACCCCCTGGTAGACCTGTCAAAGTCTTTTCATGGTCAGAATTATGCTTAATTTAAGTACTTTACACAACGTAAATTTCATCAAAATTGATGAAGCCATTTTGAAAATATTTTGTAAAAACTGAAAAAAATTTAGAAATTTAACACCCTGTATCTTTGAAACGAAGCATCTGCGGACCCATGTTTATATAAACTTTTTGCCTTAGTTTCTTACAAGGAATCTCCTCTTAAGTGATGGCACATGTTTTTTGAAACACCCTGTAGAAATACGGGGAAATTAAGGAAATAATGGGGGGAAATTATCGTCAAAAAGGGAAATTATCGTCAAAAAGGGAAATTAAGTGTCCACATTTGGATAGGTGAAACACCCCTCGGGGGAAAATGAATGTTAAAATTAAAGTTCGAATGTAGTAAAAAAAAGCGCTAAATGCATCATCTAGTGTATTTTCTGTATAAATGCTTAACCACGATTCTTGGAATAAACTGTTACAAAAATTTTGCATGTTTTGTTTGCTGAAATCTCTTTTAAAAAAAAAACACACATCAACGTTTAGTCCACTGCAAAATAATACTGACTTGTGATCTGACATCGTGTTGTTCACAACTTTAGAGTGCTGATCTAACTCAGACACCGTGGAAAATATGTGATCTAAAATATTTTGTTCCCTGGTTGGCTCACTAATGCGACCCAAAAGATTGTAGCTAGAAAGCATACATATCTCCAACTTTATTATTGCGACACCACCCCTGGACAGAGACCGACAATAATTGGTGGTTAATGTATAACCTGGGAAATTTATGGCTTTTACAAAATCTTCAGTTGACCATGTTTCCATAAAACACAAAAAATTTAAGTCGTCATTCGCTGGTGACAAGTAGTATTCCGTAATAACACAATTAATTTTATCAAAATTCAGAGACTGACAATTAAGAAGCAATATGTCAGGATTATGTGTTATTTTATTTGATTTCTCGTCGATGTCGAATGAAAAAACCTTGACACATAATCTCCCTACGGCCAACCGTCCGCCGAATTTCCTAGTTGATGGCTTGCTTCATAACTTCGCTGACAACAGAGAGAAGGCTGCACACGAGCAGTCCTCCAGCTATCTGGGGAGATACCCTTGTCATAGAAGTTCAGGAAAAGATGAGTTAAGACGGGTGCAAGTTCTGGAGCACATTTTTTTAGAACAATTGCAGGTATGCCATCCAGACCAGAGGACCTTTTGGTGTCAAGGGATAGAAGACTTTTTTGAATTTGTTTGATCTTAAGTATTATATTGGACATTTTGTGAGGTACAGATGTAGCGGTTGGAAGAGCGAAACTGGCAGGAGGAATAAGGGTGGAATTGGCAGCTAATTATTTGGCAAATAGTTTTAGCTTTCGCTTTAAAGGTGGAGATAATTTCGTTGTCAATGGTCAGGGGAGGAAAAGTGCTTCTACCGAAGTTTTGACTAATGTTTTTGCAAGTGACCAGACAGATTTGCTGCCGTTGGAACAGGAAAGCACTTTGTCTTTTATGCAGTTGTTAAAAGCATTTTTGGTCTAGTTTTGGAATAGTTTGATTGTATTGATTTCTTGCCTCGGTGAAAATTATGGCTTTCGGGTGTAGGATTTTGAAGAAACCTTTTGTGAGCTTTGACATTTTTGAGCTTGGCTTTGCCCTGAAATTCGAGACACTTGTACCAGTTGTGTGTGACACGTAATGAGATCAACTGTGGGTCTTTGACAATGAAATCCTTACTATTTATCTTGGATGAGTTTGATTTTTATTGTGTATAATTTCTCTAAGTAGTTATATTTAAGTGGGACTTTTTGAGACAAACAAAATATGCAAGGAACCAATGCATTAAAAACAAAATTATAAAAAGTACTCACCGTAAATGAAATGCCGAGCACAAACCCTTGCAGAGTCATCAATTGAAAGGTTATTAATAGCTTTTAACCACTGTTCTCTGCGGAACAGTCTGAGGGGGCACAAACTGCCGCCATCACCAGTTAATTTGAATGCTGAGGGTATTCGAAAAAAACTAACTTCATCGTTAGGTATTTCAGAATATGAGCTACAGCCTTCCACTGCACATATCATTTATTAAGATGTTTTTAAATACAGGTAAGAAATTAACTACTAACAATACATAGGTCAAACTACTGATAAAACTTAAATACAAAGGGGCGAGCTTCTATACAGTTGTTCGTTTTTTGAAAAATTTATTGAGGTTACGTTTTTGTTTGTAGATGGTTTGTAGATAGTCGATCCATAAGATATCGATATTTTAGTGCTTACCACATTTCTACATGTCCCAATTTTTACTGAACTCTGTTGTTGTTTGATTAAATGAAAAGATGGCGCTGTAGTCACTACGTCTATTAGACAACCAAAGATTTCCTTCATTGTATGTTTAGTTGCCTGGGCAATGGTCGGTAATTCCATTGTTTTTGTTTTTAAGTAAGGTTTTCTAAACTTCAATGAACAAACAGGTTGAAATTAAACATTTTTTAGTGTGCAAATGATTATATGATCAACGCCAATTTATAAAAAATACACTTATCAACGCCTCGTACCATATCATTTTATTTATCTATTAGTAACAACTACAGAGCACCATAGTTGATAACGGTGGACTGTGGGTACCTATTAGTCTGAAAGTTAAATTTGCAGGGTCTTACACGCTGTATACTGAGCTGTATACTGTTGTACTGTTGCAATTAATTACTCCTAGCATCGAGTAATTGCAATCTTCTCAGCATATTTTTCATAATTAATTATAGTAAATAATATTAATGAGATATATTGGATATATATCCTTTATATACATCTTGCCAATCATGCAATCTATTATTTTTTTGTAGCACAGATGACTGGTTCTTCACTTTATCAGTTTTCTGTATTTCAAAAAACTGGTCTCCCAGCTTATCATCTTTGTACACTTCTAATGACTGCTCTACTAGTTTACCATCTTGTACTTCAAATGACTGATTTTCGATTTTATCATTTTTTTGCTCTATAGATAACTGGCCCCTCACTCTTTTTCTCCATTTTGCTTTTATTCTCATTTTTCTTTGCCCTTGAGCCTTTTGTAAGGTGTTCGCTTGAGGTTGATAATTCTTGCGCAAGGTGGACTCTGTAGGTACATAAACTTTACCATAGTCACCATTTATGCAATTTTCCAGAAAGTCTCTAAGAACTGGATTATTTAATTGGGCCCATGCCATGTTGCATTTGGTAATAGTTCGAGCTAAATCTGAATTGAACTGTTTTTGTCTAACGGCTGCACACTCTTCACCGGTCTTTTTAGATATGTGTTTGTCACTTATACAGTGTTGTGCAACATCCGTTTTTGTTTTGCCTCTCAGTTCTATACAGCAAATCTTGCAGCGAATTATTAGGTGATTTTCATCTAGCTCTAGGTCAGTAAATTCTTTAATCCATAACTCTACCGTATTTCGTGTAGGCATCCGTCGGGGCGCCATATTTATTTGTATGAAGCTTAAATTATAGCAAATATATCCAAAAAAATATATATACTCCCACTTCTTGGGAGATTATATTCAGAAAAATAAAGTATAAAGGGCTGATTGGAATCTTGGACAAAACAAGAATTTGACTGAGGTTATGGTCCAAACGTCTTGTCTTTTATTTATATACATCAAGTGAAACTGCCGAAATTTAAAGAAATCCTTGATATCTTGAAACAACCTAACCTGAAAGCAGTTTTTTTGAAAAAACCATGAGATGAGACCGGCGAAAACTGATTTAAGGTTCATGTTCTACGACCCAAAATTAGGATCCATGCAAAATTTCATCAAAAAATTAGGTGTTTCCATTAATCCGAATAATTATTGCCTTATTTTATCATGTATCAGATAGATATTTAGTTGGTTAGTTACAAGCATCAGTGGTATTTATTTACATTGGAAAAGTGACAGAAAAAGTGCACCAAGAAAGTTATAAATTTTTTAAAATCAGATCTTGGTTAGTTTATATATTATATTAATGTCCTCGTTGTGATGACATTGAAATTGTTAATAAAATTATTTTTTATTTACTGATTGAGCTTATTAGTAATGGTCCTTTTGAATTGAAAATGTTTGATTATCTAAATTTACCAAAAAATTTAAACTTTCTAAGAAATAACGACTAGATGAGTAGGTGCTAGTTTACTATATAGTTGAAAAAATAGGTATATATAGGTATATAAGCAAGGAAGCTAAATTATTTTTATTTGGGTTTGCATGGGAAATCTGAAACCATTTCAAGTAGATCCGTTTATTTTTGAAAAATTAAACATTTATATTTAGGTATCTACTCACGGTTACGTACTTACTACTTACACATTTTTGTATTTTACTCAAGATTATTTAAATCCTGTTGTTTTCCCGAGTTTAATAAAGTTTAAAGTGGCATATTTATTTATTTAACTCCTTCATTTGCTAACTAAATAACAAGATGATCATGAGTTAGAAACCACAAGTAGGTAGTTTATCCTAAATAATTTTAAACGAAAAGAGTCTGCAAAACTTTTCTGGAAAAGATCAAAATGTTGCGTTTTTTATTGGATATACCCACCTAATGGTTTGATCTTTAAACATTTACCAAATCTTTTTTGCTACATATTTCAAATAATTAAACATTTTCTTTTTTTGGTATTTTTGCCGACTTCCTTTATTTATCCAGTAATATATCTAAATAGACGTTTTTTAGGCACCAGTTTAACCTAGTAAAATCCTAATTTAATTTTAAGAAAACATTTTGCTATTTATTGCAGCTTACAGAAAGCAGTCAAATTAGACAATCTTCAATAAAGATTCATTTATATATTTCATCTTCATTGTGTTCAAAAAATACAAAGAAAGTACATTTGAAACACTAAAAATACCTACAATAAAAATAAGGAAAATACACTGAAAACAGAGTTCACCAAAAATAAATAAAACACATTGAAAATAATAACAATCTATAAGAAAATACGAAAAATATCAAAAATATAACAATACAGCAGTAGGGAAAATGGTGTACATATTTTACATCAGTAAATTTCTCCTCGTATATATCCTTTATATACATCTTGAAAATCATGCGATTTATTATCTTTTTGAACCACAGATGACTGGTTCTTCACTTTATCAGTTTTCTGTATTTCGAATGACCGGTCTCTCAGTTTATCATCTTCGTGGACTTCAAATGATGGCTCTTCTAGTTTACAATCTTGTACTTCAAGTGACTGATTTTCCATTTTATCATTTTTTTGCTTTTTGGATAACTGGTCCTTCACTCTCTTTCTCCATTTTTCTTTTATTCTCCTTTTCCTTTTTCCTTGAGCCTTTTGTAAGGTGGTGTTCAGCTGGGGTTGATAATTCTTGCGCAAGGTGGACTCTGTAGGCACATAAACTTTCCCATAGTCACCATTTATGCAATTTTCCAAAAAGTCTCTAAGAACTGGATTATTTAATTGGGCCCATGCAATGTTGCATTTGGTAATAGTTCGAGCTAGATCTGAATTGAACTGTTTTTGTCTAACAGCTGCAGACTCTTCACCATTCTTTTTAGATACGTGTTTATCACTTGAACAGTGTTGTGCAACTTCCGTTTTTACTTTGCATCTCAGTTCTGTACAGCAAATTTTGCAGCGAAGTATTAAGTGATCTTCATCTAGCTCTAGATCAGTGAATTCTTTAATCCATAACTCTACCGTTTTTCGTGTGGGCATCAGTCGGGGTGCCATATTTATTTTTAAAGAGCTGGAATTATAGCAAATATGCCCAAAAAAACACTATATTTCTACTTCTTGGAATATACAGAAAAATAAAAGGCTGGAATCTTAGACTAGACAAATACTTGTCTGTTTATCAAAGATTTATGTTTAGTGTATGGGCAACCAAAACCAAACCAAACGTCCTGTCTTTTGTCAAAGAAAATTAATACGCAATTGTCTTCTTTTTCTTCTCGTTATTGGCCCTCATCCATAGGACAGATTGGCCAGCTCACCGCCCGGTCCGGCGCTTAACCAGAGCCTTAGCTTTAGGGATGACACACATTACCCTGTTTGAGTGGTATTTCCTTAAAATCTTTGAATTGTCAGGTATGTACCCTCGGAGGTTCCGAATATAAACAATAATAATAAAAAATGACAAAACGTCAATAATATCGGTATGGCACAGTTGAGGTTATGGAGTTTCCTGCCTCTGGTAGATTCTATTGCGCGTGACCTTTTCTTTCAGCCACACTTTCGCACTACGCTCTAGTGTTGGGAGATATATCAATCACCATGATCCAATCACCGTGAAAGACAAATCACTATCGGTAGCGGCGATCGAAATCTCGCTAACCCAGTTATTCAGTATTCAGTGATTAACAAATCTGCATGCGCCACGGACGGTTCACCGAAACAAAATAGATCACGGCGATCCGACCGCGTAATCGCCCCTTGTAAAATAAATATTTCTCGGGTTATTGAGATATTGATAAATAAAATCGCTGCTTGAACGGTTGCGCCAGATATTATCGCTTCTTGCGTTGTTGATATATCTGATTCTTTAGATATTCACGTATGTTCAGTGATTTGTCGTTTATCGGTTCGGTCGGCCGTAGTCGATATTGTTGGTGAATTAGCCATTTATTCTTCATTGCGCGTAGTAACGATTATAGAGTAACCGATAAATTAGTTTTAATACTTTTAATTATAGCAAAATTCAACACCTGCAATATATTTAGATTCACAAAATGTCCAAAAAACAGAAAACCAGTGAAATTTTGAATTTTTTTAAACCAATTGAAGATGAAACTTTTCTGAAAAGTGCAATATTTGCAAAAAAAATACTCACATAAAGCATTCCACTAAAATTTAAAATAACATATTATGTCAAGTTATCCTTCTGTCTCAGTGTCTCAATGTACCTGAATTTTGAATTTTACCAAAAAGTATTTAAATATAAAAGAGAATGTTTTTTGTTTATATTTTTTATATTAGCTAAATATAAACGAGAATGTTTTTTTTTATTATATTGTCTTATACTATTGTTTCTAATTATTTTGTTATTTATGTTGTGGGTTATATTAAGCATTTTGTAATCTCCCTTAGGCTCCGTGTGCCCCCATTTTGAAGCTATTAAATGGGATTTTTTCAGTTTTAGATGGTTAATTTCAAATGTGAAAAGTATCTAAGAGATTATAATTTTATTAATTATTGTCGTATTTAGATTCAGCGTCACAAAAACATTTTCGGGTATACCTAGGTATACTCAATGTTGCCTAAAGCATTATAATTCTAATTTCGGAAAAAATGTAATATTTTTAACTTAATCTAGCGCAAAAATCAAGAATAAAGGTTATTTTCGATTAATATTCGCCACGTCTCTGACACTGGCCGTATCGAAAAAATACTATTTTTACCCTAATAACTTACTGACCAAGTCAAGTTATAATTTTAATTTTACTTCCAATTGTAGCTGCATTACCGAATATCAGTCTTGTAAAAGCAACTATGCTGCTCCTTTTCGCCTTAAAAATAAAAATCGCTGTAGTGAAAAATCACCGTTAAAAATAACGGCTATTCTTAAATCACTATCGCTGTTCTAACAGATATCGAAAAATCACTATATCTCCCAACTCTACTACGCTCCTCTCACAACAAGACATGGCCGTCACATGTCTACCTCGTGTAGATGAAAAAACACGTAGCACGAACAGGGATTTTAGGCCTCATCGCTCACTCCTCTTGGATTTGGAAAAGACTCCTCAACAGAGGTCGCTTCTGTCTTCTATACACATACATATGCCATAGGATAGGCATGGTCTCTCGTCGATTGTGACGTACAGCCAGCCAGCCTAGTGATGGGGCTATTCGAATACAATAATCGAGAACTATTGGGCTCTTGCACATATGAGGTTTTAGGTGGGGCTTGGGGACTAAGCCCCCCCAAATCTTCAATTAGCTTCCCCCAAATCAGACTGAGGCCTAGCCGCCTCTATATAAACCGGGGCTTCAGCCCCCCCCCCCCCAAATATATAAACCAGCAGTGGCACTCTGTATGAAAAATAGCGATAGCGATCGGGCTCTCTTCGAAACATACCGAACGGTGCTACGAAGAAAGAATATGCGTATTCGAAATTATTCCATTCTTAGTGAAGAGTACGAATACGAAAGGGGAGCTTGAGTCGACATTCTGAGTATTCGGGGTACGTCGATGCGTTTTTTAGAAACTCCTAGTGCATCTTATTGCGTTCGAAATAGTACGGGCTACGTTCTCCAAGCGTGTCCGCTTTTCTCGGAGTCAATATATGGAGCACTGCGAGTGTGCAGCAAACATAACCCAATTTTCACTGTTTGAGTAAAATGAAATGTGTAACGATGAAACAATGCATAATTTTGTATGATCTGTTCTGTAAGGTTTTATTAAACGCAAAATCTTATGTGAAAACAGTTTTGGAAAATTTTGGTGGATATGGAAAATGCCAATATATTATAAGTAATTTGAAAAGATTATGCGATATTAAGCATATACAAGAAATGATGGTATTGCGTATAGTAAGAATTCTAAGGACATAAACATATTAAAAAAAATTGAAACACAACTGACACAAGAATATA
Organism: Philopedon plagiatum; assembly: GCA_963971165.1. Lineage (NCBI taxonomy): Eukaryota > Metazoa > Arthropoda > Insecta > Coleoptera > Curculionidae > Philopedon > Philopedon plagiatum. The sequence continues at coordinate 83,959,811 of OZ020193.1, forward strand.
CTTTGGACAATAACAGAAAACATAAGTTCTGAGGTTATGTTGTATTCTCACGTATATACGTATTACTAATATAGCGAACGACGAAAAAATGTTGAAGCAAAGACGTAGCGTCCTTTGGAAACAATTGCTAACCAGTCACGTGATGTACTGAATATACCCTGGGGTGGTTTTTGCGGCGAACGACGAGAAAATGATCAAACAAAGACGTAGCCTTCGGAAACAATTGCTAACCAGTCACACGACGTACTGAAAATCCCTCCTAAACAACCACGTGATTTGCCCAGCGAATAAAGCCGCCGTCCTATGTGCGGAATTAAGGACGGAGGCGGAACGGAAAAGGCGATTCTATTGGCCGCTGGGCGGCCATCTTACAATTTTTGACGTTCCGCTTTTATTCCGCAAAAAGTTCCTCTGGTTTAACTTTTTACGGAAGTCCGCCAAAATATCAGATGGTTTTGACACAACACAAAGCAACATAACCCAACTTGTTAATTATTGCCATTTGGTTTGGTCAGTTTTCTTTACAAATAGCCGTTAGGTGTAATTAGTTTGGTGTCCATGGCAGAGGAAATGGATATGAGTTAAATTTCATGATATTTTATTTCATAAATTTTTTAAATTTTCTCAGTTGTCTTTTCTGTATCGTACGGGAATGTTCTTATTTTTTTAATGTAACCTTTTACTAATAAGAGCATTTTACTAGTATTGACAATTTAACAAAGTAAAGTAAATACAATGGATAAGCAACTAACCGACAGCTTTTAGTTAAGTTTATGTTATGACTGTTTGTTTGCATGACATATCTTCGGCCAAAAAGTGCGGAACACATGAGGTATGTTCCGCTAAAAATTGCGCATTTATTTGTGCGTATTTCCGTCTTTAATTCCTCACGTGGGACGTCGGCTTCAAGCTGAGCTTAAATAATGTGTTTTTTTTTAGATTTCCAAACGATGCCTCGCTTTATTTATATAATGTTCTTAACCCTTTTTGCCCCAAAATCTCAAATTAAAAATGATGTATTCACTCTTCAGTTTACATTCTTGTGAAGATTATCCGTCGCTGAAACTACAAGTAGTTTTTTCACTTCTTGCTGCTTAAAACTGGCATTATCGGTATATTTGCTATGTCATTATCGTAACTAGGATAATAATTAACTTTTAGTCCACTTTTCACAAATTAAACACATTAATCTTTACGTTTGAAAGGTAAAAAGACGAAAAGGAAACCGACAAGCTCACATTTTAAACTGCTGTCAGAACTGACAGTGACAGTTCCGTCAAGTGGTGGTACATCACGTGGTACAAAACCAAAGAAAAGGCGATTTTATCTTTGCTTCAAATTTTAACAACTGGTAGATTGGATGCTAACAACTTCTCTAATCTAAGCTAACAATACAGTAGTAATACGTATATGTTCTCACTCCATCCACGGGAATTGGAAGGGGTAAAGGAAGGTCATTGCCTACAAATGAATTTGACTCCGATGGGTGGTAGGGGAGTATCATTTAGGGTAGAAGTTTACCTTGAAAAGTAGAATGCACGTCAGGTGCGGACTACAGAAATTTGTGTATTAACTGTATATTACATGGGCATAGTCTTTCATATCAATATAATGTCTTACAATACAAATATAAATATTACAAAGAATTTTGCTGTATAGCACACATATGATGAAATACAAAATACAAGAAGCGTCACCGTACAGATAATTCCCAGAAGTTTTAAAAAGGTCCAAACTTATAGAATGGATTTAATGTAGTAAGTTCGCTAACTTAAATTTCTGTATATGGCATAACCCAGTAAACCAACGGCAGTCGGGAAATAGTCGACCGCCTGTCGGCACTGGTGGGAAGTCGGCGGCTCTTTTTGCCATTTTCTGACTGCATACGGCACGCGCGTGTTATTTTCATGCGATGAATTGCCAGCCTTCAACCTAAAGTGTCACGGACTCGGCACACCAGAAACGATACTTAACTTTCGAATAGAATATGCGGTTACGATTCTGGCAGCCTAGTTGCGAAAATCAGTTTTCGCACCGTATTCGGTTCTTAAGCGGCTGACCCATCTTCTTGTTGGAGAATGCAATGAACATGCGTGGTAGTTCCGAGTTTACAGGACAGTGCGACTCGATAACAAAGAATCTCCATTTTTTGTGTAAGCTTATAGACGTGTTTGGCTTTTTTTGTGTATTGTTCAGTTGTTCGCCTATATTTTTTTTTGGAATGTGTATTGTAGCACTTTCAGTGATGATCTCGTTTTTTATTGTTCCCTTGTTTGTATGTAAATATGTTTTTAAATAAATTTTTCCACTACTTATAATAAAATAATTATTATAGTTTAATATTTTTTCCTTATCTTCTGCCATTTTATTTCTTTCCTAACTAGAAAAGTTATAAACCTGTTTAAAGTGATAAGATAAATTTACTATTTATACCTATCTCTCCCATCAAACATGAGTAAGGTTTACTAATCTGCAAATAGATATTTAAATACTGGACTGGGAGCAGAGATGTTCATCACGTTTTTATAAAGAAACTAAATGAACTGTGTATTCAAACGTAGGTATATAATTTAAGAAGGTTAACATTTGTTATTCTAGAAACATCTTTACAGAATTAAATAAGTTAAAATTTCCAGAAATAATTGCATTTTAGCCCGGCATACACCAAGTTTAGGGACAAGAATTTTGAATTCAAATTTAAAATGTCTTGTCTAGAATTGATATAACAGCAAGTGTAAATTATTTTTGTGAATTTCCAGTGACTATTTTACTGTAAAAGTCTTTCTAAAATGCCCAATGCAGACCATCTTAAATTTGTATTAAAACCACACATTATACTGCTCCTGTCGGCCTAGTCGTGGGCGAACTATCCACTGTACTTGACTAATCCACCAGTGGGCGGACAGCGGATCTTCAACGGTACTGCCCCCTTTACTGTAATGCCGCTCATGGCCCATGAGCGGCATTATATTCCATGAGTCGCCGGGGCAAAGAGGACATGCCCGGTCCACAATCCGCTGGGTTTTGCCGTGTTTCGGGTCGAAAGCGGCTTTCGGCAATGCAGCTTCTGTCCGCTTCTGGAACAGCCACCTTGTGTTTACTGGGAAAGAACTGTGCCAGGCCATTATCTATTGAACGGGAACGGTATTCGCAAACCATGAAACGTTGTCTTGTATAGTGTAATGACTGTAATGCATTTATTGTTAAGACAATTTGTAATGTCATTACTATCGTTAAATACCATAGTAACTCGGATTAAGTACCTGTTGTATGCACAGTACATCAGGCCGGTAATCAAGGGCGTAGCCAAGGGAGGGCAGGGGGGGCACGTGCCCCCCCCCCCCCTGGCACGAGCAAAAAGCCAAGATTTACCAATGTGCCATTCAAATTTCCCGTGCTGTCGCAGTTGATTTTCAAAGCGTACTGAATGTAGGGCAGAAGATTCAAAAATCGAAACTTTTAAGAATTTAAAACATTTAAAATAGCTTTCTCTGCAGTTTAAAATCATTGAGGGTGGTTAAATAAAACACTGTTTTTTTTTTTAAATAAAAAATAGTATTAAATTATTAACATTATATAAAAAGTTTTAATTTATACCAATAGACAGGTACAATCGGTACTTTTATACTATCTACTTAATTACAAATTTTAAAAAATCAGTAGTTTTATGTATTACCATCAGTTTATTTCCTCAGATTTTTTTTTCAATCGATCAATTCATCGGCAGCCTCCAATGAAAAACAAGTATTGTTTTTTAATATGTGTTTACAGTACTCCATCGTAGTTATATTCAGGCAATTTATATTTTCTTTAACGACACAAAGTACAAGAAAGAGTAGTACTCGTATCACACTAATTTCATCAATCGAAAAGCCACTAAACTTAATTCATAATATATTTTCAGTCACAATAATTTTTCAAAATTTTTTGTGCTTATTTGGTTTTAGTTTCGTTTTGAAAGTTCGTACTAAAATTAGTGGTTTTTCCAAGATCAGTACTGACGTACTGAATTTGACCACTTTGTACTGAATTCAGTACAATTGTACCGAAATGGCAGCACTGCTGCATGTGGCGCAAACGTGTGAAGTGGTAAGAAAGCTTTTGCTGTTAATTAATAATAATAATAATAATAAATACATTTATTTGTGCCAAAGAAAAATAAAAGTACAATAATAAAGAATTGTAATAACAAGTACAATAGCAATAACTGTAATAGCCAAAGGAATTAAAAATTACGGGAACATACTAGTTGGCACAAATGGGTAGAAATTTTGATTAAAATTAATCATTCTTCCAATCCTACCCCACGCAAATATTTTTTAAGTTTACATTTAAAATTTATATAACTTAATTAAAGGTGGCTGCCGTGCGCTGTTCCTGTTCACTCTGTTTGTGTTCACGCAGATCTCAGATATAAAATAATTATCAAATTGTAATATAATTTTTCTTACAAAATTGGCCTAACAATATCCTATACTATACCTGCACCATAATCGACAATTTTAGCATTATTTCAAATTTTTTTAATTTATTTCAATTTATTTTAAATAAAACCGCAAACTTTTACCGGCTTATTATGAAAACAATTTATTGTTTTTTTTTGCAAAATAATTTGATTTCATAAAATGTTTCGCAAAAATAAAATGTAGATAAATTTTATACATTCTTTTTGTTAAGCGATGTTCTGTTTTAGCAGGTATTCATTATTTTCTTTTTTAACTGATTCGAGTTTCTAATTTGCAATAATAATATGTATGTACTATATACTATACATTATCTATAAATATATATTTTTTTAAATAATGTTTTTTTTTCATATTTCTTTACAAAAAAAGTAAAAAAACTAGACTACGTACTACTACGTTGCGTCCTTGGGGTCCAGAAAATCTGCCCTCCCGGTCACCTAATTCTGCCCCCCCCCCCTGCTCAAAATCCTGGCTACGCCCTTGCCGGTAATGGTACCAGTTTGTAGTTGGGTTAATAATAATTTGGATTATAGAAAGTAACGTAAATAAGCCAAATAAAATAGAAACAAATGGGACTCATAGAAAGGACTATTCTGTAGTCAGACTACTAACTTCGTAGAATAGGGTCTCTGCAGGGTAGTAGATATTCCGTAAGACTATGCTGCTGTAACTTCTGAAGATAGACGCATAAAGTTTTTTACAGAACACTACCATGAGTGAACAGTGAAACTCAGCTTTTGTGTGGCAGCACGGCCAAGGGTGTAAATCCGTGTAAACAAATGAAGGAAAGTAAATTTTGAAAAATAATTTAAAAAAGGAATTATATTTAGAAATACGAAAAGAAATTCTCGAAAATGAATTCGCAACACAAAAGGGCAATGGTTAAAATAAGTTACGTTCGCGTTTGAAGAATGTTCAAAATATTTATTGAGACAGGAAAATATTAGAAAAAAAAAATAAATAGTTGGTTTAAAAATGTAATGAAGAACTTGAAATACCAGGGAAGGGTTAAAAGTTTATTTGAAAATAATTCATTTGAAAAATATTCAAGTACCTAAGCGGCCAGAAAATTGATTAATAAAATTGATTTAAGTAATTTATGAAACAATTATACAAGTGAACTCACATAATTAGAAAAATTAATCCTTTATAGTGAAGAAAAGTTTTACTTGTGTATGAAGAAAATATTTCACTTAACTTCGCCGAGATTCGCGAAAACCGAGTCGCGAAACTGGTTAGTACTCTTAAATCGGCCGATCATTTCAAGAAGTTGGAGCAAACTGACCGTTTGCATTGATGTTGTCTATGGGGAAGATTCATCCCCGTCCGAAAAGACACCTCCCTAATTACCCTATTATAACAGTAAAATTATGCGTTGTCTTATCTGATTGGTTCAACAAGAAACGACCTTGTGGTGACCTATGGGGCGAGTGAGAGCGTAGTGATCAAATATAGTAATATAATAAAATCTGAATTTATAGCTTCTTTATGTAGACGCACGCCAATAAATGTCTCTATATAAATCAGAAAGCAATAAAAACGTCGTAAATAACCAATAAATACCGATCTTTTGCTTAATTTGCCGGCTAAAACAGGGTCGCCCACGTAGAATTTCCTGGAAAGCGCAGGTGGAAACCCGATTTATTGGGTTGTAAACAGCATGCTGTCATATTAATTCCGCGAAAAAGTTGTAAAAGGGGGAAGATTTATGGGAATTTTCCCATTATAAGCGGGAAGGCTCCGGTTAGAAGGCAGTATAGTAATACGTACTCGAAGATGTAAGTTGTTACTCTGTCCGAACGGGGTCCGAATTTACTGTCCACGGGAATGTTCAAACGTCTGGAATCAATAGTAGGTACGGGGTTTAGTCGGAAGTTTTGGGGCGCGCCGAATTTTCTTGATTGAAATTGCGATAAATAAAAAAGTGAACAAGTAAGTGCGTTGAAACCCAAGAGATTGTCGGAGTATTAAAAAGTTTGTGAAAATTTAAGAAATTGTGAAAAAGTGTATTTTTGGGTGTCTCCCAACCGTAACTTGTGGACATAAAGTGTAATTGATCCAGAATTTTGCGTTTTTCTGTTGGGGACAGCGAAACCATAGTAAATAGGTAGTTAATAGTCAAAAATCACAGGAAAATTGAAGTTAGTGCACGAAACCTCTGCAGTAAGTTCCTTATTATTAGATAGACAATTGCAAGGCTAGGAAAAGTGTTAGTTTAAGTGGTGGGTTACAAGCAGTAGACACAAGGGACTTCCGGCCCTACGCAAAAGGTTTTTCTTGTCACCGCCAGCTGTATTCCTCGGTTACCGCTCACCGGCCAACTAGGTAAGGAAAAGAGAAATAGGAATCAGTGGTGGGTGTTACATTTGTATGTAATGTGTATTTTCACATTAATAGCTACCTAATAGCTAGAACAGTTAGAATTAAACATTGTCTAGAATTGTAAATAAGCCTATTTCATTGGTATTCTTAATTGAGCACGCATAACTAAAAAATTGCCTCTATATTTATATAACCTACGGCACGCTCACATACACGCAATTTGTAGTTTTATTGATTTTTTTCAGTACGCAGCCTTATTCGCTTGGCAAAAATTCGATCGATCCGGATCACTTTACGACAGTTCGGTGTCATTCCCCATTTTGTTACCATGAGCCGGTGGGGGGATGGGGAGTGACATTTTGTTCATTCGAGGAAAAGGAAATTTCAATTTTGGCTTTCGACGAAGTCGTTAAGGTCTCGGGTTTTGGCCATTTTAGGACCCAAGTATTTTTGGATTAATTCCGAGACCGCGGTTAAATTCTTTTGGTAAATTTTTGCCTGCTAGATGCAGGGTTTTGTTTGTGACTTCGGTCGATACCATCAGAAAAATAAGCTTTTTTATCCTTATTTTTTTACTTTATCTTAATGCCACGTGCATGGTAAAAAAAACTTCATTTCTAACGGTTTCTTTCTTTTATTTCTCTCAATTCATCAACATCTAGATGGCAATTAGATGTTCCTTTGTCCAGAACACTGGTAGCTGCCCCTTTGCTGAGACTTGTCTCATTGAATTCCACATCTCGAGCACTCTTGAAGAGGTAAGTGACCTTGAAGTTTTTAGTCTCGTGTTTTCTCAGATACATATTATTTGACTATATTAATGCCCATATAGTATAATTGACCAAGCTTTTCGATTACTTTACTATTAATTTTTAAGACTTGTTCGTCTTCTTTTATATAATCTCTAAGTTATATCTAGAACGTCTTAATACCAGCCAGTTGTAACGACTAGGCTTAGGTTTTATTCGACTGTTAATAGATTAAGTACCATGAATACCTAATTTAGATTGTTTTTATCAAGTTTTTTTATTGACTATACTATCACGAAGCACTTACAGAAAGGTATTGGGCTATCTGTAATCTTAATTTCAAATCGTAATTTATTGTTGAATAAAAGAGTCTGTGGTACTAGTTAATCTTGCTAATTATCTTTTTTATTGTAAACGCCAAGTTGACAAGTCTGTCATATACACCAGACAGTGACTGTACACAATTAGTAATTAATATAATAATTTGTAACTATTATGGTTAAGTCGCCAACCTGTCAGGAAACTATCTGCAACATCATTTACATAAAGCACGAGCTGGATATAATAAATACCACAATGTATTTTGTTTATTTTCTCTTTGCCCAAGTTTAGAATGTGTACGGGCTTGGAGTTTCACGTGCTTTACTTTTACGATGTTGGAAAATTTAGGTTTATTTTTACGTTTGTCTATATATCTTCTGGTTAAATAATATTTTTATGTTTTCAGAGAGGTTAATTATCCTTGTATTTTATTTTTAAATTTGTCATGCTTTGACTAGTATTTTGGTTAAGAAGATTATTAAGCCCGTGCATGTTTTATTCTTTTTTTATATCGTACTATTTGCTTTTATGGAACTTTAGGTAGTTATAGTTGCTTTTTGCTTTTAACAATATATTTGCTTTTAGTGGCACATTTGTTTTTAGACGTAGATATATGTTTTTTTCGGTTATTTCTATTTACGGTTTCTCCTAGGGGCGTTTTCTCTTTGTTTTAGCTACCTGAATTTTTCTAAAGTCAATTTTTATTTGGTTTCCTTTTTTATGGTATCTTGCATTGATTCAGTTTACTCGATTAGTACTAAACGCCTAGCTTTTAAGTCGAGCTACTTCAGGGTTTTAAATTTTTAATTATTTTTACTGGCTTCGCTTAAGCTTATCTTTTCTTTTACTTTGAATCTTACTTGAACGTTTAACTTTTAAGTCAAGCTACCTTAGGGGTTTTAATTTTTAATTATTTTTACTGACTTTGTGTAAGCCTATCTTTTCTTATTTTGAATCTTACGTAAACTTACGATTTAAGACCTTAATTATTTTTCTTTTGTGGTGGTACTACCTTTTATTTTTAATGTAAGATAACATAATGTAGCGTTAAACTTGGTCAGTTAGTGATCACTTAGGTTTTTTGTAAATATTAACGTTTATTGTTAACGCATCGATGAACTCTACTATTTAGTTGTCCATATCCTTGAATAATAACTTATTTTGTTTATTAACGTAACTTCTTAATCTTATCTTAAGCTTGCTTAAATTTTGCCATTGAGTTTTCAATAATTACTTTCTCTTGTATTAGTAACTTTTTTATATTAACGTACTTCATATTTTTATTATTTTTAACTTACTTAAATTTTGCGATTCGGTTCAAGCCAATGGCTTTCTCTTTTAATAGTAACCTCTTATTTAACATACTTAAATTTTGCGGTTTAGTTCAAGTCAGTTGTTTCTCTCCAAATATACCTATATTTTTTATTAATGTAACTTCATACTTTTTTATTAATTAAATTTGAATTACTTTAACCACGAGGAATTGTTTTTCCTAGGGTTTTTACGGTGGGTGCTAAGGAGCCTCCATGTGCATTTTTATGGGAAGAGGTTTACTTCCTGCACTAATGCTCTCATGCACACTCACACAGCGCAGACAGCTGCGAAAAGTAGCTATGTATTATACAGGATGAGGTAGTCCTACAAGTCTTTAATCTTCTAAATCTAAGTTGACAAGTCAAGAACACCATGAAGCAAATTCTCACATTTTATCCATTTATGCTGCTGAAAAATCAACGGTGGAAAGTGTTAATCTTTAATAAACCTTCAATAAAATAAGTAGGTACGACCGGACAACACACATGCAGTCGGGTTTACATAGACCGAAATTCAATCGTGTAAAGTACAATGACGTTGGTGCCGGCGGAGGGAAAACTTTTAGTTAACCACTGGTTGTTAATGAAGTTACACGAGGCTCGAGAGAGACGGCGACGCAACAATCTTTCCGCCGGCACCAACGTCACTGTACTTTACACGATTGAATTTCGGTCTACGAAGCTCCGTGGTGTCTAGCGCATTCGCCATCTAGTAGAAATTTATTATGTAGGATAGGCAACCCTAACTGTCGGCACCCAATACGACATGGTAGGCCGTTTTCACATTTACCGACACCAGCACCGCCACGATCACCATGGCACCGTCATCGACCCGACAGCGGTAGGTTGTTTTCACATTTCCCGACCAGCACTAAGGGGTCATTCATAAATTACTTCACACAAATTCTATCTGAACTTACAGTTTTAACAACCTATATTACCGGCCGTAAATATATAATATCAGTGACGAAGTAAGATAGTGGAATATATATTTTTCAGATTAAAAATAACGGTAGAATCAGGTTCGAAAACGGTAGGCGCTAGGTCGAGCCCAAAATGGTAGACCTACCTATAACACAGCAAGCATATAATAAAGCAATAAATCCCGTTACGTCGGCCTTTTTAAAAGGCGGTATCGGTCTTTCGATGTATGTTATCAATGGCAAGCAATTCTAAACTTCAAAATAACATACTTATATAACGTTTATTTCGCCCATGGCCCTATTCCCCATTTAGTTGTTTTAATATTTTAGATTATATGTGACGTCACGAAGCTTATCTTATGACTCCTCCCCCCCCCCCCCCGCCACGTCTTGTCACACTTTGTGGACCCCTCCCTTCCCCTTTGCGTGTGATATAATTAGTGGATGGCCCCTAAACCGACGTGAGGGCCGGGAGAGATTAGGTGTGACAATTGACACTTACAAAAATGGCAAAAATAAACAAATTATACTTGCTATATTTGTTATACCTAAAACGTAAGAGACGAAATAAACAAAGGCAGTTTTGGTTACATCCGATTATTAAAAAAACAACAGACGACATCAATGGGGCGACTGCTACTCTCCGACATTTCGGTGTCTGCAGCGACACGGCTCCCACATGTCGGTAAGTATTCCCATTTATTTACATATGATTTTGTGTCCACCAGCATCGTTGTCGGTGTCGTGCTGCTGTCGTGTCGGTAAATGTCAAAATGGCCATAGAGGAAGGAATATGATGTAAAAATCGTTTCTTTACCCATTATATGTATAAAGCATATACATTGAAGAATGAATTTTCGAGCTATGGATTTTGTTGCTCTGGTATAAACCAAATACTACTCGAAGAGAAACTTTTTCATCATCCAGGAACATTTAAAAAAAACTTGAATATATTGCTCACAATTTGCTAAACAGTAGAATTTGCGGCCCTGTGGGGTGGGCATATATGCGTAGAAGGCTACAAAACAAAATTCTTTACAAGGAACAAATTTTAAATACAAATTAAAGCTGTTTTTAGTATTACTAAAATATTAATTTTATGATATATCAAAAACTAATAGGTAAATTATTGGCCTGTACTGTGTTGTCAGTGTTTTGCAGTATTTCTTGCACTGGTAAAGCCATTGTTAACATAAGTACTCAAGTACCAGTACTACACTACTACACAAAGGACACAACACAAATACCAAATAATATCCAATCAAAACACAACAAAATTAGGTCGAAAGCCAAAACACGTCTACAACTTAACAAATGCCGGCGAGTTCGGCTACTAATAATGATGAACGATGAACAAGAGCTTGGCGGCAGCACGGATACGATTCTGAAATATTAATGCGTCGAGTGCTGCGCTGCCAAGTTATTGTCAAAGTCGTAATTACTGTAGGTTTTAATATTTTGTAGGCACAGTCGCAATTAATATTATTATTAGTAATTACCTAAAGATCTTGAAATAATAGTAGGTAAGCTTATATTAAATGTCTAAATGTATCGCGAATCGCGACTATTGTTCTAATAATAAATTGGTCAGATTTAAATTAGTGAGCCAGAATTTGCGACAACCCGGCAACCGGCGCGGCGGCTTTGACGGTCACGCGCGCCCCGAAAGCGATATTATTGGTGGGCCGTCGACAAATTTTGCCCATTTTTAACTTCCTAAAGCGCGTCTGTTTGTGTCTCTCTTAGCTTTAATGCATTTTATATAGTCCATATACATCTATGAGGTCAATTTAAAATACGGCGCGTCCGGAGCAATAATCTTGGCTTGATTCTTTCTTAGGGAGTTTTCGCATAGAACTTGCACTTTTTTGAAAGAAAAGATCAGAATTTGGTTTAAAAAAAATGATTAGGTAGATCATTGAAAATAAATTTAGGTGGGTCATTATAGACGAGCCGCGCCTTCTAAGTATGAGTATGTTGTTGCTATCAATCAAATAGACAGATGCAGTCATAATAGATGCAGTAACCAAAAAAGTTTGACTTACTTTACAATACAAACAGTAAATCACAACAATAATTTCTAAATCACAAATAACTAAAAACTGATAAACAAGTGCGAGGTTTTCCACTCTCAATTTTAATAACTATATCTTATGTTAGTTAGGTACGTAGTAGTAGTTAGGTAGTTAGATTATGTCTCGGTACATAAGTCACGATAGTCACGCAACGAGGCCAGAGACGACTTGGAAATTCCCTATAACTTCAACAGTGTTGTCAAACGATTCTGAATAAATACTACTCGTGCCAAAATATTATAGGTTAAGTATATAGGTATGTATTAACTTTCGAGTTTTTGCGAGGCCCCTATGGGCCTGGGTATTGTATTGGTAGGTATTGCATTGTTAAGCTTAAACATTTTTAAAAGCGTATTTTAAAATAATTTTCTACAAAGGTGACAACATTATTTCTTATGCTGACTTGTTAAGTAGAAAATATTAGGAATAGAATTGGCAACTTGCTCTATATCATGTGTTTCTTGCTAGTGGCGGGTACCGCTGGTTAGAGAGAGTTTAAGGGGCCATTACCAAACTATTATTGCGAAGCGCCATTTGTGTGTATTTTTCTTCAATCTGAATTCATACCAGTATTTCAATATATGCAGTGACTTTCATAACACCCTGTATATTTTTAAAAATATAAATATTTGGTTGTTCACGTCCCTGAATATTGTTTATTTGAAGCTCCAAAAATATAGTTTATTTTTACTCATTCCTCTAATTTTAAAAATCAGTTTTTACTAAAAAATTAATAAAACCAATTTGGGGTATCTCTTTTTTACTTTCTCTCAAATTCATATTTTAAGTAATATAACGATTGATGATAGGAATAAAACAACAAAATAACAATAAAAATACACCGTTCTAAATAAATAATTTATTTTTAACTATAATTAACAAACATAAATACATAGTATATCAAACATTATCTATTTATTTACAAGTTATACCTAAAAATACAACAAAATGTATGTACAAAGAATGTAAACTATTTAAGTAACACTTTTAAGGCACTCATTGTGGATGAAAATTTCCAGAATTAAGTAGGTATACAATAAGGAGCTTGTATATAATAAATTACATATTTAAGTAATACTTAAAAATTGAAAGCAACTAAAATAAACGTTGGTTTTATGCAAAAAATCTTATTCCATGTCAGGTATTAAAGAACTGAAATACATATTACTGAAATGTCATTCATCAACTTATCACTGTTTAGCGGTCATCGCAAAACAATACAATCACAACAACTTCAGGTAAATAAAATAATTTTATATAGACCCTTTTTTAGCTAAAATTGACTCTAGATCCACATAAAATCCATTAGATTAAGATAACTTTGAAAACAACCTGTATAGTAAAAAAACGCAAGTTCCCTGCACATCTTTAACCTTAATGGCATTTGTTAAACCAGGCTGTTGAAGTAGCAACAGTGTATATTCTTTTCAGTTCTGTATTGTCGTTAGGGTTCATTTTATCTTCCATATCAAAGAAATAAAATAAAGTAATTTTTTCTATTCTTTATGCTATATGGGTAGCATTCTGCTTAACATCTCTCACAATATTCGTCTGAGCATAGAGTACTGCATCATGCACAGTGGGAAACATTGTGAATTTGCTATCTTTTTTCTCCCATCTATCACAGTTTGTTATCACTTCATATACCGGGCCTAAAAAACATAAAATCAAACATTAAAGATAACGTTATACATGACTGTCATATTTGTGATAAGTAAAGCAGAGCGGCTATTTTTAGTTTCGTAGTAGCAAGCATTTGTGTCACGGCGGGTTGCATATATAGTAAAAGCAGCGAGATGGCTTAAAGCTTTGTGTCCTAATTTATTGCAGATAACCTGTTTACTACATGCTTTTCACCCAGCGGCAGAAACAAGTTGAAGCAAGTATCCAGATGGTGACAATCTAATTGCCAGCCAGCATCAAAAAAGTGTTTACAAAATGACCACAACGAATTAAAAAATTCACCAGTTGTGCCCGGGAATTACCGAACCCTCACAGCTCATATTAACAAGATGGGGAACAACATTTCTACGTTGTCAAATCTGTAGTTTCTCAGTTCGACCCAAAAATTGCCATCTGCATTAAAGAAAGTCAACAGTACTTTAATAACCCTAAAATCGAAGCAGATTTGCGTAGTATAAACGCAAATTATCATGTATTAGTAGATGCTATTGACAGCCTTCAACATAGTTATCTGTCACTTCCTGACTCGTTGCACATAGTTGATAATGTTAATACAGCTCCACAAACTTTAAAAGACGGCCCTGGTGTTAAAGCTACGATCAAGTTTAAGTCTTTGTTACACAAAAATCCGGATCTCGCGCAACTACGCGATACTGGGCAGTGCGTAAGTGCTGATAATTGTGCAGTGTTTCACATATGCAAACATTTTCAAAATACAGTGCAATCTTTACTTCAAAGCGTACAAGATTTAAAAAGTCTACTGTAGAAGGTATTTTAATGCTACAGGCGTTTACATAGGCTCCAAACTGGAAAACACTCGTTTGGCCTCAGAAATTGTGGTACCTATCCATACCAGTGGGTGAGTAAAATATTTTTCTATTACTTTAACCGAAGGCTTTTCGTATTTCGCATTTTCAAATTACAGGATGTAGATAAATAAACATTTGTATTTTATTTTCAACCCAGATCCTAATTTTATTTCCACATAGTGTAGAGACAACCCTGGAGGAACCTATGTTTACAACTCTTTACTGATAAGGGCCTTTTGAATCGCAAAGAGAAACTTTATGGATCATTATTAACTTTCTGGCAAAAATAAAGGACCAGCTCATTCCACAAAGTAAGGGTAAATGAAATCAATATGGCAAATTATTTTATTACTGTAATATTTCATTAGATCAGAATACGTTTTTCTGAGAATACTGTCTGTTACAATGATTGTCATATTTGCGATAAAGCCATTTGGAATCCCAAAGTTGCGGACCATTGTCATTTTATTGGCAAATAGAGAGGTCCAGCCAGATCGTAATCTCAGTTAAGGGCATTGATTACGTAGTCATAGTAATGCCCTTTGTGCTGTTAATATATTTTTCTCTTAAAATGGAACATTGGAGTAGTCAGAAAGCTATAGAAATACGTAAAAGTTGTACGGAATAGCCTGAAAACGGAAAAAATAATAAAATTATATCCGATTTCTTCCTTTTCATTTATTGTATGTAAAATTTGTTTCCTGTACCTATTAACACGTAGTCCAAAACGCAATCTGCAGAAAATATTTCTATGGTGCAGCATAAAGCTTTCTGAGGGTTCCAATAACGGCCTTAATTCCATTTAAAGTGAAAAAATACTATACTACATAAGTATAAGGAATATGCATGTATTTTTTTATTGCGTAAATCGTTTAAGGAAGTCATAACAAACCCAAAAATGTTATTTTGAAGAAAATTACTAGGATGATTTTACTAAAAAAAATGTTTTACTTCTTGGTATAATTTATTACAATTTAGCAGCCATTTGATCTCAGCTGGGCCGTCCCTACCCGGGAGTGCAAGGAGTGCGGTGCACGCCAGCGGCGTTTTGTTAGGGGCGGCAAAATTGCAAGATTGTTTCGGCTGTCTTTTCTCTGTCACAAACAGCGTCCGTTGCGACCGCTGCTTGCCGCCCGACTAGTACGCGCGGCACGCGTGCCACATAGTGGCACGTATGGCTCTCTAGACTGGCACGCAAAGATTTGATACAAATGAATTTTAAAAAAAATCACAAAACGCATGAACCAAGTAGAAAACTCGCCAAAGCAAAAAAAAATATTGCCTGCCAAAAAATGAGTGGCACGCCCAAAATTTTTGTTTTCAAAAGTGGCACATCTTACAGAAAGGTTGGCCACCCCTGCTATAAAAGAACGTTTTGAGCTGCTAAAAGCATATGAATACAGATTCGCATTTTTGCATAATTTTAAAGAACTAAAACAAATTTCGAGTCCAGAGCTAAAAAACCATTGTACTGATCTAGAATTATCATTGTCATATTTATCTAGAACCGATTGTCCCAAAGATATTTATGCTGTCGATTTAGCAGATGAAATCCGACATATTCAAAACTTTATAGGAACCGAAGAAACTCCAAAATAAATTTTGAATTTCATATATAAAAACAATATAACCTCAGAATTTCAAAATTTGTCTATCGGAGCGATCGTTTTCAAAACTGAAAATAATGAAAAATTATAAGAACGTCAACATAAGACAGACTTAATGCTCTTGCCTTAATATCAATAGAACTTAAGATATGTGAAAATTTAGACATAGAAAATCTTCTTAAAATATTTGCCGACATGGAGGAAAAAAAGATAAATTTTATTTAAGATTTTATATTTTAATAATGATTAAAATAAGTACTTTATTCATCGTATTTTTTGTTAATTTTAAGAATACTAGTTTTTGTTGTTACAAATTTTATGTTTTTTAGAATTCTATGTTTTTTTTTTGAATATTATGATTTTTTAAAATTGTAGGATTTTTTATGTTTTAATATATTTACAAAAAAAGCAATAGCTTCCTCAGTAATTTTTTAATCCCATGTACTGAATTTATTTGGCTATAGGCGGCAAAATTTGGTTTGCACGCACGCGGCACATAGTATAGGGACGTCCCTGGATCTCAGTGCCGTCACGTCAGGAGATAAGCAAAAATGAGTGTCAATCTACATGTTAACGTAAAGCTTAACCGTCGGGGTGCTACGTGAAAACGTATATGAATCGACAACTTCTATGATCGTCCGAAAGCAAGTGAGCATTTTCTCGTACGATTGTACCTACATATATCCATTGATTGACCAAACTGATTGTTATTATATTATTTGTATAGTTTGCCCAGCGAGAATTGACACAATTGTAAATTTCATTTATATCAATTTTGGTTTCGCAAAATACAAAATCTGATTCTAAGGAATACCGTGATAAAAATTCTGAAATTGGCCGTTGCCGTTGGATAAAGTTATGTTTCGGGCCGAAACATAACTTGCATTTTTCTTAGTTTGTTTTTAAGTTTGCCATTTGATTTCCGTTTTATGTTATTTTACGTTTTGATGTATGTTTTAAATAAAACTATATGCTTCATATTATAACTTTTTTGGCCTCACCTCTTTTACTGACCACGGATCGCCACTGGTTTCGGCTTGTCTTATTTAGCACCACAAGAAGTAGGTGACAGTTTTGCATATGATTTATATTCTGTAAAACCTAATGACGAACGTCTACATAAGTTTTGTGACTATCTACTAGAAACGTACTTAGATGAAGAAGCGGATTTTCCAGTTGACATATGGTCAGAATCGAGTCCATCTTTAACTCGAACAACTAACTGTTGTGAGTCTTTTCATGCCCATTTTAATAACTTTTTTTACTCAACACATCCTTCACTGTATACTTTCTAGATAAACTGAAAGCATTTCAGATTAATATTTATATAAAAATTCAAAGTGTCGATGAATCTAAAATAAGTAGTAGTCACCATAATAATCAAAAATTAAAACATTAATAAAACCTATATGAACAAAGACAATTAGGAAATATTACCTGTTTTCATTTTTTAAAATGTGTCTCCTATTTTTGCCCACCTCTTTTGTACATATGTATATGATACGCACGTGTGTGAATGGTCCTGTCTTTATTTAATCTGTTTATATTACTCACTTCCACGCGCGAATTTAGAGTGAAGAGAGGCCTGTAAAGCGCTTAGCCTCCTGATTTAGATATTTTATTTGAAAATGGAGCTGCGTTATGACGTTGCTTTATTGCTGCAACAGACATCATTTTCTGTGCGTGAAAAAAATGAAACTATTACTAATGGGAGACCCACTTCAGAAGTTACCATTATACAAGTAAAGGCACGGACAAGAACCGAAAATAAGGACCTAATTAACAGTAATGTTACGTTGACTTATTAAGCGTTATTTTATGAAGTGTTTGATAATAATCAAACTACAGATCGATTTAACGATATTAACAAGTTATTATTTTTGAACCTAATTTAACCAAACGCTTTTTGCCGATTTTGATATATCATTTATAAATCAGTTATTTAACAATTTAATTCAAAGTTATAAAAATCTTTTCCAAAAAGACCGACAAAAAACAGAGCTTACAATTTTTCTTTTGCTGATGAACAGTTCCGTTCCATATCTTTACCAGAGATCATGGAGACAAACAATGTACAAAAATGGTCTAAATGAGATTTTACCAGAAAGGTACAAAATGATATGTTTAATAGCAACGCTACCTGCAACTTCGGTTTCAGTTGAACGAAATTTTTCAGCTTTAAAACGCATAAAACTTATTTGAGAACTTCGATTGCACAAGCAAGGTTAAGTGGTTCTTCTTACTTCTCCAGTATAATGTCTATAGAAAAGGGCTTAATTAATAAAATGTATTATTCTGACTCATTTGATGACTTAGTAATACGATCGTTTGCTATTAAGTGCAACAGAATCTAATCTATAAAACATAATTTTGGATTTTTCTTAGCTTTTTATTCTTATGAAGAGTTCCTTAATTGCAATATTAATAATATAAATTTTTTAACGTGTTTTAATTGTATTGTTCTATCTTTTTTTTCTAATTTTAATTATATTTTAATTCTATTTTAATCTGATATAATGTAGCAGTTGTATATTGTTTCTCTCATACTGTGTAATTGACTTGCGTAAGTACTTTGTATTTAAGCACCAAATTAAGATATGATAATGATATGAAATCTTTTTAAAAAACTACCCTATAAATATTGTATTGTGCCAATGTGCAAAAATACCACTGCAAGTACCCTGAAAACCTCATTTTTCACGTGCCCAGAGCAGCCGATGTTGGAAGACAGTACCTACATACCTAGTGCAAAGTTAATCAAAAATTTTCCATAAATAGGTATTATTAAAGGTCAGTATGTTTGTCCGATACAATAAATAATAAGTATTTGTAACAAAATTTTATTGCCAAATAAGCGGTCATCCATCATACAACCATCAATTTCAGCAAATTATCCGATTGTCCTTGCACAAACTCTTATTCAAATGTAATGTTTCTTATCCACGAAATAATCAAGAAAATAAATTAACAATGGAATTCACCATGTGCTAGCTATTTTATAACACATTTATTTATGACATGTGACGTCACAACCAATATTATCATGTCTTGCAAGTTTCGAATTTTGTATGAAAATTTGCAGTAAAAAATCTGTTTTTTGTTAATAAAGACCAAAATAAATGAATAACAACAACCACCATAAATATTTAATTTATATAGAGAATACAAAAAGAATATTTCAGGTTTATTTGGATTATATGCATATTCCCTATTGTAACCAATGCCCTTGATAGTACATTCCGAGATTTTTCTATTTCCCATGGAATGCGCGTTGCCTATGCACGTCTTCTTACCTGAGCATCCAGCTATATACAGGGCGATCCCCAATTTCTCGAGATCCGACTGCAGTTGTCTGAGAAAATCTACTCCCGAGGGGTCCAAGAACGTAAGTGAGGAAAAATCTATAATAATCCCCTGCGCTACTAAATCTTCTTCTTCATCTATATGCATACCCTAAAAATATAAAACAGACATTGAAGAATCATATGCAAAAAGTATTTTTAACTATTATATAGGGGTATAACTTACAAGGATAATAAAAAACCTTTGTTAAGGTATCTAAAGCCATCGTTTTTTTAATTATGTATATAAATTTTACATTGTAGCGCTAATAACAATTACTGTTTTATACAAATCCTTGTATATTTTTTTCGCAGTCAAAATATTCTTAATTATTTTATTTTATATGTGGTAAATTAAGTTGGCAACACTATTTTTATGCCAAGTATTTGACAAAAAATGTAATGGTTTAGCATATTTAAAAATTTCCCTCCATCGTAATTTATTTTTTTATTATAATGAATTGAAACAAACTAAATCAATTGCAATATTGCCAATGAACACAATATTAACACAGATACCAACCGAACAGAACTTAAGCTATTTTATAGGAGACAATATTATGTTTTATCTAAACTCACCCTTTCTCTCATCTTAACCTTTTTCCTTAAAACAGCAGCGGCGTCGAACCCAACTTTTTGGACAAACAAATCCTTGAAGGCGTTTCTAGAGGCAAAACTTAGACCACCAACAAAATGGATGATTTTTAGACCGGCGACTTCCACGGTCTAAAAACAACGTTAATTGTATACAAAAAAATTAGGCGATTAGCAAAAAATTAGAAGGTATTTTTGGATTGTCGATATTTCGCTCAAAAATGATAAACTCACCGCTTTGTGTCTCTTCATGTCCAAATACAGATCCGTACCAGACAGACGTCCCAAAATGGATGCGCGCGGTCTCAAACCCTGCGCCGCGACGCTAATTAGCGACGCCGCCACCCCTGCCGCCAGACCGACGCTGATCTGCACGAACAACGTCGCAGCGAACGTGACGGCCCATACGAAGCCGTCCCAGCGACTCAGGTGCCAGTGGCGGGGCAGTTCTTTTACTTGCAGTAACATGCCCTGAAATAAACAACTAAACGTCAGCCCCTTGTACCTTGTACGCAACATCTATGACATTAAAACTTATGTAGGTATAATCTACCCCTCTTTCCCTTTTATCTAAGTAATTCACTGTCTCTCTTCATACCTTCAATGCCACTACAATTATACTGGCCAGGACACATCTTGGCAACGTTTGGAAAACTGGTCCCACCCACAAGAGAACGATCAATAGCAGTCCGCTGCTAACGACACTGGCCAGTTGCGTTACTCCGCCGACGGTTTGTTGGATCATCGAACGAGACAGGGACGCCGTCACTGGCAGGCAGGAGAAGAAGGATCCCACGCAGTTGCTAAGACCCTGTAAAATAACAGTTCAATTTTATACAATAGGTCAAAAGTAAAGAAACTGTAAAGCTGCTGTTTTCTATTTCAACATATAATTTTTAACACTAAAAATACCAGAGAAGTATATTTAAAATTTAAGTTTTTGTGGGCTCTTACGTCACACAAGACGTCAAAATTTTCCGTGAATGTGATTGCGGTGCGACTGAGTAGTGTTGCCGATGTTTTTTAATCTGCCTGTGAGTTTTAACAACTTGACAGTTTTTCATTTAACAATAAAATTTATTTATTAACTGGTTTTTGCTTAGGTCAATGTAATAAAAATCGATTCAAAAACAGGTTACGTCATATTTAAATCCGGAGAAATTTACGCCGTATTGTAGCGAAGAGGCCAATAAGCATTTATTTAGGGTACAAAGCAGTGTAAACAAATGAAGGAAAGTAAATTTTAAAATATTTAAGAAGGGATTATATTTATAAATACGAAAAGGAATTCTGCAACACAAAAGGCACTGATAAAATAAGTTCGTGTTCAAAGAATTTTTAAATATTTATTCGAGAAAAAAATAAATACTTTGTTTAAGTTTTATTGCAGAACTTGAAAAAAAGAAAATGTTAAGGTTTTATTGAAAATAATTCATGTAAAAAATATTCAAACACCTAAGTGGCCAAATAATTTATTATCAGAAATGATTTAAATAATCTACAAAATAATCATACAACTTAACTCACAGAATTGGAAAAACTAATCCTTTATTTCAAAGACAAATTTAACTTCAAGTGAAAATAATTCACCACGATCCGCAAAATCTTCCCGTCCGACCAAATACTAACTGATTACCGCTCCAGAAATTTCGACCGAGTATTTCAACAATCAGGAACAAACTAACCCTTTGCATTAATATCGTCAATGGTGAAAATCTCCCCAGTTTGAAAAGAAACACCTTAATTACCTTATAACAGTATAATTTCGTTCTGTCTAATCTAATTGGCCCAACAGAAGAACCGCCACTTGATGATCTGTCTTTGGTAAACGTGCATTACTAAATATAGCGCCATCGTAAAACCTAAATTTATAGATTCTTTTGTCTACCTTGTATACGTCACACGCCAATAAATATATTAAGAGGATGCAGGTAGCACTAAAAGCTACCAACTTGACAAAGTCGTGAATGTCCAATACATATAGAGATTTTCCTTCATTTATTCTACTAAACAAAGTCGCCCACTCGTAGAATTCACGGAAAAACGAAGGGGAAAATAGAATTTAGTAGGGTTGTAAATGCCATCTTGTCACATCAATTTCGTGGAGTGGTTGTTAACAAGGGTAATTAATGGGAATTTTCTCTATATAAGCGGGAAGACTCCGTCTAGAGAGGTAGCTGAGAGATACTCACCGATGTAAGGTGTTACTCTGCCCGATCGCGAACCGAAATTCTGTCTACGGAAAAGTCCTAAAGTCTGGTTCAATAAGTGCGCTGTAGTTGAAAGTTTTGGAGCTCGTAGCTCATCGTAATTTCTTAATAAATTTCGTAAAACATAAGCGATAAAGTAAGTGCGTTAGAAAGCCAAGAATTAATTAGGATTATTGGAAAAATTGGTGAAAATTAAGATTTCTAAAAAAAGAGAAATTTTATCCCTTACGTAATCTGCGGAAATAAAGTGTAGTTGTTAGGGAACAGGGAAATATAGAACAAATAAAGATCAAAATAAAAATTAGTCAAAAGTCAAAAAAATTGAGGTTAGTGCTTAATCTCGGCTGTAAGTAACATACTGTTTAGGAAGTCAATCACAAAGCTAATAAAAGGTGTTTTATCAGCAGTTGCCACAGATTCTTCACGAATCCCCGCGAAGTTTATCTTGTCACCGTCAGCTGTATTCCTAGATTATCGCTTCGGCCATATAGAGAAGGTAAAAGAAAGAGCAAGAAACTAGTGGTGGGTGTTATAGTATTACGATGTACCTACGTCTTTTTGCGTTTCGGGTCCCGAAAGTGCTTATTGCCTAGCAAAATTTCTACGGATTTATATTATTGGGTAGTATTTAAGCGTGCATTATATTAAACAATGTAAGCAATAAATTTATTGATTTGTGCAATAACATTTTAAGGTTTGTGGATTATACAAATTATAAATTACAAGCATTGAATGTACTATTTCGTGCAATACTATCTGCGTTTTGTGTATTTGTATTTACCTGTACTAAAGTAGACAATATAAGGTTACCAAAAATATACACGATTGGTAATGAACTTACGGTATACATTTGGGTGCGATAAAGCGAAAAAGAATAACAATCATATTATGTACATAAGGAAGACGGGAAAGCATCGATGTTGCCACGTTGAAACAGGAGGAACGTGAGCGCTAGTTTATATTGTAAAAATATTACCTGGTAATTTTATTTGTTATTTTTGTTTTTCAAATTTCAAATGTTAAAAAAGTGTTTTGGTCGCTTGAATATTATTATTATTGCTCTGAATAATTTTACATTTGATGAAAAATAATGCACCTTCAAATGGTTCCCTATATAATTTCTTAGATAGGTTGGCTAGTAGTAGTTGATGAGAGTACCTCCTCCATATAAGAGGGAAGTTCTGGAGGTAATACTACGTAGGAGGCGGTAAAAAATATGAGCTTGGATAATCCAAGGGCACCGGATATTAAATATCATAAACAAGCATGTAATGCCCCGGAGCTCCTCTTCGCTGTGAAAGAAATATCACTATTAATATAAGTAGTATATTGATGGGAGCATCTCCTTCATAAGGAGGAGGTTACTCTACATAAATGACCGTACTTTATAAATATATAGTGAAAAATAGAGCGGGTTTATAATATTGCTTCAACTAGTAGTAGAATTAAGTGACCTGCCCCATATTTTCAGGAGAAATATGACTTACTAAGGCTAGCAGTTCTTGGTTAGAATCGACCTCATACATCAGTTTCCTGGCAAAAATCAGCGCCATGGACATTGTTATGGTGTAAGACACCATGGTAATGACTATAGCGTCCAACCAGATGTCTGACAGGAGGCTGAAAACCGGCATCGTTGGTTCTGGTAGTCTAAAAAATAATTTCAATAAATAGTCTCAATATAAATGGATTGTGATTATTATCAGCCCAAGCATCAAACTATAGAATATTTAGTTTGGGTTGCACAAAACATTCCATGGCATAATAAATTTAATTGACGTTTAAAATCACCTTTGGAAATGACATTATTATGTATTCTGTCACATTTCAAGTGTCTAATTAATCTTCTTGTTTAAATTGTTTTTGGCAACCCAACATTACTAGTATCAAAAATTAGTTGACATAAAAAGTGGTCCCTACCCTGTAGGAATGAATCCAACCGTGCTGACGTTGTGCGTTGTGTGAATACCAGTAAAGTACATCGCTGCTGTGCCAACTGTCACCGCAACCAATTCAATAGGAAAGGGCATCTTAAATTTTTTCGATAACCATGGCTACAACAGATCTTAGGGATTTTATTTTGCTACCGATGTGTTTCAAAACAGTCTTTATTCTGTATTTTTTTAGGATTAAGTTTACCAGTGCCCAGTTATGCAATTAACCTAAAACTGTTGCATCTCATAATTGGCATTGACAGTTACTAATTGGTGTTTTGATGATTATTAATCTAGAGCTTTAGTAAACCTTGCACTGATGAACCTGTCCTAACTAACTCTCAACGTTAAATTTTTTACAAGCCTGTATATGTGCATTTACCTTAACTAACTCGTTATTGATAATCAAAATAATACAAGCTATTACAGATATTATAATGGCAGTCTTATTGGCACCAGGTATGGCTAGTATCACATCGTAGACTGTCTAAAAATAAAGAAAAGCTAGCTACGCCAATGATAGGGTATGTTAAAAAAATAAATATAAAGTACCTCATTTAGATAGGTACATATTTACTTCTAGATCATAAAGTTTATAAAACAATAACCATAGTATCTGTTTCTTTTTAAATACTCACATACACAAAAGAAAAGTTCCCCCTTCTTTTGCCAATAGTCAACCCCAGGAGATCCTTTAATTGCGACGAGACCACGTGGAAAGCAGAGGCGCACGTGAATCCACTCACTAACGTGTCTGACAGGAGACTCGACACGGCACCTAATCGGAAGAGATACATCAACAACTAAAAATTAAAACAAAAAAGGGTGTTTTTAGTTAATCGTGTGGCCGCAGAATTCAATCACGACAAAGAGAGTGACGGAACTCTGCCCTATACCACTGTTCATATATTACAAGTCGACTCGGTCGGTCGATTTTATCGTGTCTGCTGTCCACTTCCTGTCAACTAAACTACATGTATGTCTCCACCCTGATGGGACAAAAAAAGTTGTTTTTTTAGCAACATTAATCGAATGAACCAACTTGTTCGAGAGACTGTAACTTTGGCTGTACTGTCTTACCTGTACGAGAGCCACGGCAAACGTCACAGTCATTGCCACTTGCACGTTGGTAACCGGTCCATGAGTGTGCCCAGTGTTGATATCCAACACTCTGGCCGTCCCGTTTTGCATTATTTCGACTGTTGCGTGGTCACTCACTACTTTGCCTGTCATCAGGCAAATGATGGCAAAAGTTCCTAGAAGGAAATACAATTCAAAACGTAACTACATTTTTCGGTTGGCTCCGGTGTACTCAGGTTGAAAGTTGAAATATTGAACTCTAATAGCTTAGAAAATATCTTTAGCAAACCTGAGCAAACCGTAAACAAATTTTATGGGTTTGTACAGGTTGCTTAAAGTGTTTTTAATCAAATACGTACCCATTGAAACGTGCCTAGAGGTTCCGAAAACGAAGTAAACTAAAACTGGAAAGAAGGCCATGTAAATCCCAAAAATTGGGGGGACATTACCAAGTAAACCATAGGCCATGCCCTAAAAAATTAAACAATTTTACAAATTCAACAATAAACGTGTTTACTATAAAAACCAAGAAACAATGAAAAAATACTTGGTAGGGAGGAAATGCATAGTAATTTTTTAGTAGATAATTATTGTGGGAGATATATTTCAACAAATCTAAGATACTTTCCGAGTAAAACTAGTATATTGACGTATTAATATTTAACAATACGAAAAAGTAAGAATGTCAAAAAATGTATTTTTTCTCGTACAATGGCAGCAAAATCAAAATATTTGGATTAAAAAACCGTAAAATAAGAAAAATACTACCAACAGGCCGAAATTTGGCTATTATCAACGTTTTAAGGGCGTTAAAATTTTAAAACTCTAACAAACAGCTGATATTTTGAATGTGGACTGAAATATGCTCTTTTGTGGAGAAACAGCCATATACTTCTTTATTTAAAATTATTCGTAGAATTACCTCCTACAATCAAAAATTTATATCACGTAGGAAACACTTGGTATATTCAGGTATATCCACTGTGTTTCCTAAATGATCTAGAATAGATGCTCTTACCTGAGGTATATGCATAATAGCCACAGTGATACCACTTATAATATCCGAAAAAAAACTTCTTTTCCAACTGTATTCGGGTAACCATCTCAACAAAGGTATACTGTCCAGCATACATTCTACCGGGTGTATCGATTTGCAGAACCTCGCCGCTCTAGTTCTTACTATAAACATGAAATTTGAATAATTTTACGGATTTTTCAGGCGTTTTTTTTATGACGTAAAAAACTAAATTGAAATAAAAGTGACGAGCAGAAAATATTCAACTATGTCAAAACTTAAGTTCTGAATGGGTGGTTAGATTTTGTTTAAATTCTGATTAATGCATAGCCGGCTGCAAACGATCAGTCTTCCAGATGTGTGAAAAAATGCCCTTGGCATTGGACGTTGGGAAATAAATCAACAACAGTGATAAAACAAAATGGAGATGGGAACCCTTCCTAATCAATTTACAAAATAAGGTGACTTCATATTATGCAATTAATTATCTCGGTAACGTACAAAATTGTATTTCATCATTTTAAATATCATTTAATAAACTGATTCTATTTCACGAGAACGAGAGATTTGTGGATCCCTATTTTTGTTTCTCATTACGAGAGGAATCATGGTCTTTACCTATAATGAATTTCGTTATACCCTGTATAATAAAAATATTTACAACTCAAACTTGCCTGTACTGTATGGTCGTTCATAGAGAGCATCTCTATGGAGATCTTCAATTTGGTATATCGGCCTCTCGATGTGCAGATCCGGACTATTTTGATTTGCTATGTCTTGGTTCCGATTGAAGCTGAAATAAAACAAATTTTTAAAAACAATGAAATGTGGCATTTTGTTGTAATTTTTTATGTTAGTCGCTATAGAAAACATTATTTAGAAGGAAGCCTGTGTGGAGTGACTGTACTCGTATGCCGTTCTCTGTAGGTCCTTTTGTTACTGACATACACTATTGGACACAAATAGAGAAACTCTGTGTTACCACTCCTCTTTTGGTTAACTTGTGGTTCCGATTAATGTTCACCTTTTATATTGTCACGTTAAGCGTCTAAATGTCACCTGAGCGTACCCGGCGCCTCCACCAAATGACACATACCATACGCCTAAAGACACGACGCCTCCACCTAATGTCACGTAAGGGTGGTAGTGGTTGATAAAATATAGTACGGTTTACCAAAACACTTATATTCAGCAGTTACAATGTGATCACGTACATGGCAACAAATATATACGTTGGTATAGGGGCAGCTTTCAACAGGGTCACTTGTTCGGTCTGAACGGCTGGCGCTACCGGTACTGCAAGCGCGATACCACAGTACCCCTTTTTCGCAACGCGACAGTACGGCTTCCTGTCAGGACGCGACAGTACCGCCTCTCTTTGCATTTCGCTGGTACTTTATATACATACATCTATATGAATCTCTCAAGAACAGTTTATACAAACACCATAAACTATTTAGGGTTCATAAAATAAGTGCGAGGCCAATGTTGCAATTGTAGTATGTATAGAGTGGTTTCCGAAATATAAAATAAATAATATAATTAAATGTATGGGAACTTAGAAAAAATACGAAAAATAGGAAAATATGACAATATAAGTAGTAGCTAGCATTTTTGACTAAAAGTGTTTCCTGATTTGATCTTTCAATATTTAGGGTTTATTATCAGTTTAGTCTGTTGTGTCTGCTCAACAATAAACAGTTACTAAAAGTTTCTCTACTTTTGTCCAATAGTATATGTTCCTTTGGTTCAAATATTTCGGATATTGCCTGCGTTCAACGCGAGTTAGCGGTTGTTAGCGCTTGCAAGCGGTTACTAATGAATCGACGTTGAACGGACCCTTAGCACAAAAGCGACCAGCAGCGGAGTTAGCGCTAAATAAAAGCGCTTTTTTAGTTAGCGAAAATGGCGGCTGGTGTTTGACAGTATAACTTGTTTATGTTTTGGTATAAATTTAAATTTGTTTTCACGAATTTTTACATTTTTTTCGTTTTATTTTCTGAAACATGGATAGTAACGAGACTAATTGAGGTTACTTGCTATAAGCATCAGTGACGAAACACTGAGCCTCTTTCAATAATAACGGAGCCACGACTTGCGCCACATTAAAATAATCTTCTTCGAAAAAATTAAGTAAAATTAGGGTTAAATTAAATTTAGAGTGGTCTGCATAAACCAGGCTTAAATGTGGATCCATTTTGCGGAAAATAAATAAAATTAAAAAAAAAAACACGGGTTCGTCAACGGAACGACAGTTGACGTTTGCAGTCATCTAAAAACTCTTAAAAACCTGTGCTAAAACCCCGTTCATCGGACCACTAAGCGCTAGTAAGCGCTAAATATTAGCGCTGTCAACCGCTAACTTGCGTTGAACGCAGCCATTGATTGAGCGTGTATTGAAATGACTTTTTGACAGCGTCATTATTTTTTTGTCACGATTTAAGTGTCCGTTTATGTAGTTTAATAATACGTAAATATAAAAAAAATTACATTACAAAATCTTTTGACATGATGGCGTTTCCTGACATACTTCAGTCGATCTGGATTTTCACTTTGATGTTATTTATTTAAAATTTAAATACTATCTTACTATTTTCGCTATCACTTAGTTTACATTGGCGGCTCTGCGGTTTATTTGTTTGCAACAATTTGTACGAGAAATATTTAGTGCCCATTACTACTAAATAACAATTATTTTAGTTGATTGACATTGTTGTTGGTAACTTGTATACAGGGTGTTATGAAATTTACTGCGTATATTGAAATGGGTGACTCTTGGGGTGGTCTAAAGGAGACACCAATACTTTTTTTTGATTTAATCGAACAACTGTAACATTTTCTTTAATACCCGAAAACCAGACCATACGCGCGCCCGTTGCTGCGACGTTGCCAAAATTTTATTTTCGAGGGGAATATTATGTTTAAAATTTGTTCTACTAAAAAAATAAACAAATTACGCTAGAATTGTCAAAAACGCATTATCATTTAAAAAAGTTCTTACATGAAATACGATATTACCTTCCTACGTATTAAAAATGGTGCAGGTAGGTACAGGATGTATTTTTGCACAAAGCATAATTTGTGTATGGGTTCCTTTTTTACTATACCTTTTTACATTTTTACACCTTTTAAACAGTATGTCCACGGATAGAGGTCACAAGAGGACAAATGGACCAAAAATTTCATTATTCGAAAAAAAACATTTTTGGTAAGCGTCTGCTAGAAAAATATGATCTACGAAGAAATTTTTTGACTTTTTTATACAGGCCATTACAGGCTGCTCGCTCCATAATACAAAAATTCATGTCAAGAGTAAACTACCTTTATTTTTGATTTTAGAGAAAAATGATAAAGACAAAAAATATTTCAAAGTCCAGTCAAAATTTAAATTCAAAATATCAAATAAATTTTTTACTTTTTATTTTTGTTATAATTTTATCAAATATTACTGTACCTACGTTTCCTAGGTAATTTTACCTTTTTCACCTCATCTCACTATCTTTTATGACAAATGTCAGAAAATTTAATATTTTGAGATGCTAACTGTCGAGAAAAAAATTGTTTTAGTTCAATGTTATGGAAGCGGTGAAAAATCTTACTTACTTACTTATCTGCAAGAACAATTTTTTAAAAAAGTTTCCGGGAATGTATGTTTCAACAAATGGAATTCGGCGATTGATAAAGAAATTTAGGAACACTGGGTCGGTGCAGAATTTTAAAAAAAGAAGAAATTATTTGATGAAAACGATGCGGCTACCGCTTTGGTTCTGTCGTTGAGATTCCCATATTATCATTGAGAAAAAGAGCTCAAAATTTGCAGGTTGTCCAAAAAAGTAAAATTCAAAAAATCTTAAAACACAAAAAAATTAAACCCTTCAAGCCACATTTTAATCAAGCTTTAGAAGGAGATCCAGCTAAACGACTAGATTTTTGTTTATGGGTTGGGGAAAAATCAAAATTTTAGGATTCCTGCACGAAGCCAATATTTTAATAAAGTAAATGTGTGGTGTCGCATTTTTTATGATGGAATAATGGGGCCATATTTTTTTGAGAACACGTGCAATCGAAATTCGTATATGGAAATGTTAGAAACTTTTCTGTCAAAAAAGCTGGATGAGCTGCCATTACAGTACCGACGGCAAATGTACTTCCAGCAAGACTGTCCGGCGTATTGTGCACAAGAAGTGACAGAGTGGCTTAACAATGAATTCGGAGACAGATGGATTGGCCGAAACGGTCCAGTTTTGTGGCCTCCAAGGAGTACCGAACTTTAAAACAGAGAATTTTAGAGTCTGTGGAAATGATTTCGCTTGAGGAAATAAGAAGAAGGTATGATCACATCAGACGGCATCGGCAGTTTGAAAAATGTGTGGAATACGGGGGAGGAGTGTTCGAATAAATAGTATTTTTGTTCATTGTAAAAAGTATATTAAAATTAATCAATCTTATACTTACTAATTGAGAAATAAAGATAGTTTACTCTTGATATGATTTTTTTTGTATTTTTTGAGCACCTTGTGTAAAAATTCAAACACTTTCTTCGTAGATCGTATTTTTCTAAGAAGCAGAAGGTTACCAAAAAGGTTTTTTTTTCGAAGAATGAAATTTTTGGGCCATTTGTCCTCTTGTGACCTCTATCCGTGGACATACTGTACAACTGTACACCTTTTAACATTTCTGAGAAAACTAAATTCAAAACCGAGTTCAAACAGTAATATTTATTACTGTGAAAAATAACTAACGTTTACCAAAAGTCTTTGAAAACTAGATAGAATATACATGTTATCTCGCCCTTGCTTCCCTGTCCCTCTCCCACGTCTCTTTTTTTCTTGTCGTTTTGCGGGGATTATTTAACAGGCACGTGATCAGTCGAACTGTTTACGACAATGGTAATATGCCTCTTGATTCGGTCAGAAGGACGAAAGCTATTAGGGAGATTTTGCAAAAAGAGATTGCAGACACGCCAACCGATAAAATTTAGAGTGGTATTTTAATCTGAGTTTTCACCTCATTTGCTAAATGAATTTAAAAGCCTACCAAAGATGAGGAAGACTTTGAAAATTGTATTAATTTTTAGGTTTTTTTTATAAATCATGTGATAGAAATAGTGTAATAACAGCTTGGAAAAAAACGTTTTTTCTTGTCAAAAAAACACAGCAACTTTTTTGTTTTTTTTTTTCAGTGGTCTTGAAAAAAACCAAAACATGGAAAAATTAAAAAAATAATTATTCTTTAAAAAATATATATTTTAAGTATAAAAAATATAAGAACAAAATGAACAAATTATTGCAAAATAAAACTAATACTCTAGTGCTTTTCATGTACGGAAACTAAAAAACGAAAATATTTTGTGTCCCGATTATTAATCTAATTAATCATCACTTTCGGTTTCTAAAAAAGAATCATATTCCATATTGTAATTTTCATCTTCTACTGCATATTGGCAAAGAAGATGATTATCACGATCGTAACCAACCTCTAGTGACGTGGCTGGTATTTGGCGATAGTATTGACAGTCAGTATTTTTTTGGTTTTATTTTTTCATGTAGTTGTTCATCCCTAATATAAAGGCTACTGCGAATTGTAACAAGCTTTTCCACTTGTTTGTTTGTAAGTATGTTTCTTTTTTTGAATGAATATGCTAAAATGATGACCAATTTCTTTTAGATCCTGCCGATGTGGGTAAGTGGGTGGGTACCAACTGTAACAAACGAATAGCCACTGGTTTAAGGGGTTGGTTTGCACAAAGACCTTGCCACATACCAACGGATCACAATCATTTCGTGATGCAATATCCCATAAAATAGAGCTTGAATGGAACCATGGCCTTCCATATGACTGTTAATTAAAATTGCATGATGTTTTACTGCAAATAAATCTAAAAAATATCTTTTTCCCAAAAAAAAAACGCTCTTTTCGGAAAAGAACCGGCTTTTTATTTGTTTTTTTCCGAGATTGAAAAACTCGTTTTTTTTAATACACTAGATAATACACTTTAAATTTTATCGTTTATGGTTTAACGTGTCTGTAATTTCTTTTTGCAAAATCTCACTATTATCTCGATCAGTAGCGCACCCAGGATTTCGTCGGGGGGGGGGGGGCGGTTGGTAGGATAGTGCAATTCGGTGGATTTTTCAATTAGTAGTGCACTTTTTTAATTTTTGTGTGTCTAGGATGTTGGTCTGGGGGACAGCAGCCCCCCAGCCCCCTCCCCTGGGTGCGGCACTGATCTCGATATAAATAACCATTTTTCTCTTATGCAACAAAAATTAATAAGTGTTATTACGGGTTGCCTATACTTTGTCACGAACGTCAAATAACATTTTGGCGTACCCTAAGCGAGGTGGGTGTGCTTTTTAATGAATAAACAAATCTTTAGTTTTCAGTTTTTCAATAGTGTTAATAGTAAAAAATACCGTGCAATTCTGTTAAGCATTGTATTTAATCAGTCAGTGGAACGTTTTTTCAATAATGGCTATAACTGTTTTGTTGGTGTTGTCTAAGTATGTTCCTTTCTAGAGGGCGTGAATTTTACAGGGATTTTACTTCAAAAGAAGCAACAAAGACATTAGTTTTAAATAGTGCGGGTAGTGACAAAATACCGTGAAATTTTTAAAGTATATTATTTAAATTGTAACTAAAACTTTTGTTACTGTTAATTATAATTATTAAAAACCCAACCCAAAAAACCCAACCCAAGCATTGGTTTCTTGCATGGATTTATTAGGACTGGATACGGGATGAGTTCACATTCTTTGAAGCCAAAACAAACCATTCTAAACGACACTGTAAACACAATTTGTAAACATTGGCCACATCTTATTTTACCTTGTATTTTTGTACAAAAATACGTTAGAAGCATCACAAGATTTACTAAAAGTAATAAAAGACCCAAAACATTTTATTTTTCTGCTAAATAGTAATAAATTTAAGTTAAAAAGGTTTTATTATTTATAGGTTATGTTATGTTAGGTTATTTCTAAAGGCGATTATTTAAAGTCGCTCTGAGTCATTTATAAATCTATATAAATCTATACGTCGCACTTTTTCTTTTCTAGTTCATTAGACAAAGACGTACGTGTAACCGAGCGTTCCCAGACGTTTTTCCTAAGTACCCAGCAGACAACAACACTTCTGAGCTCCAACACTCCAATGCTATTTTATCTCTTTCTACTACCATTCTTGATTCAATTACGTAGTAATTCGTAGTCTTGTCTATGTTCGTAGTTCGTAAACTGCTCTCTCAAGAGGATAACAAACAACAAAATATTTATATTATATAAGGCTTCACGTTCGATACGCTCACAGTATACGGATATCGAATCCATATTATAATAGATCCATGGTTTCTTGCATTAAATTAATGGCTGTACTATGTCAGTGTTTTTTCAATAATAGTATTTTTGTTAATCTTAAACATTTTCAACAGAAGTGCGAAAGGGATTTTACTACAAAGGTAACAATAACATTATTTCTTATGGTGACTTTGTGATATCACGGCTTTCTAGCAATTATTTAAAGGGGATAGCGCTTACTAAATAAAGGGAGGAAAACAAAATTTTGAAATATTTATACGGGATTATATTTATAAAAATAATCGGAAAAATTCTAAAGAAATGAAATTCGCGACACGAAGGGAAATGTTTAAAATAACTTAATCATTTGCAAATTAGAGAAAATTTAATAAAGAAAATTAGTAGAGAAGTGTTCACACAAAGGAAACGTTGTAGTTTTATCCAGAAATGATTGATTTAAAAGTATTTAAATAACTAAGTGACCGAATACTTGATCATATGAAATGTTTTAAACAAATTATTAAATAATTATTCAAATTAACTAACACTTTGATTTAATTTCAATTGAGAACAATGAATTGAATTCATTTAATTTCACCAAGAAGATTAAAAACTTTTATAATTGCGCAGACATTCTAAGGAGTAATAAAACCTACCCTTTGTTCTGCTATTCAACATGGTGAAATTTTCCCTCTCTTAATAAAAAAAATCTTTTTAATTACCCTAGCAAGACAAAGAAATCGGAGCTTTGCCTTCTGTGATTGGCTGTCGAAAGAGACCGCCCTTATGACATCCTACAGAAATATCGACCCAGCTGTGTTTGCGTAAGATTGCACAATATTACGGCCTAGATAATTTTATAGCTTTGTTGTGAACATGTTAGGAACACCTGCAAGCCATAAATGTCAGAGAAGGGAGGAAAAACAGCCCCCTTTGCAATAAAAAAGTAATAAAAGCGTGCTGATTCACGCAGATTCCTTTGTTTGGTTGAAAAACAAGGCTACCCACGCGTCAACTTTTCCGAGGACGCCGGTCATAAAACTTGTTGTTTTGGCCACGATTCTGCGAAAGGGATCGTAAATGGGCATCGTTTGGGCAGTCAGTACAATTAGAATTTTCTTGTTGTAAGGGGAAATCCCTGCCGGTTTTTCGTCGCGATTCTGTCCTAGGAAAAGTACAAAAGTCTGGTCACAATAAAATACTGTGTTAGTCGGAAGTTCTGGAGCTCGACGAATTTTTTGACAAAAAGCGCGGAAATTAAAGTGAAAAAGTAAGGGCGCTTGAAAATCAAAGATATTGTCTAGAATTAATGGAAAATTATTGTGAATTTTGAGAAAATTGTGAAAAGTGTAATTTTGGGTGGCTTCCAACCGTAACTTGTGGATATAAAAGTGTAATTGATCCAGAATTTTGCGTTTTACTGTTAGGGAACAGGAAACATAGAAATTAGTTAGAATATACAGATAAAAGTCAAAATTTCATTAAAAATCGGGTTTAGTGCTAGAACCTCTGCAGTAAGTAATACTAATACATTATTAAGAAGTCTATTGCAAGGCTAGATAAGGGATAAAATTAATAGGTGGTTTAACAGCAGTTGACACGGGGCTCTTCCGGACTCCACGCAAAAGTGTTTCTTGTCACCGCCAGCTGTATTCCTGGGTTACCGCTCACCCGCCAACAAAATAAGAAAAAGAGGGAAAGGAATCAGTGGTGGATGTTACAACTTGTTACAAAGAAAAACATTACAAAAGTTCGAATGTACCGATATCGTATAAGGAACAACGAATTTAAAAAATATGTATACGTATTTCGACAAGCTAAGTATACGGAATTTTGAATGGGATCCCAAAAAAAAAATTAAAAACCGTGAAAAAAAAATTAAATACCTTTATTTCTCTTATTACTTTAAAAGTTGTTCAGAATGACCACCATACACTTCTTCGCAGTAATATTTTGGAACTTACTTTTCAAATTTTCAAGAATGGCAGGTATTACTTCTT
Source organism: Philopedon plagiatum (assembly GCA_963971165.1). NCBI lineage: Eukaryota > Metazoa > Arthropoda > Insecta > Coleoptera > Curculionidae > Philopedon > Philopedon plagiatum. Next base: position 83,995,548 of record OZ020193.1, read on the forward strand.
GGTAGTACAAAATCGACTTTATTACTGCCAAGAAGTTCATGGTGGTTATTTTAAACAACTTAACAGTAATTAGAGAAATAAGTAACTTTTTTTCACGATTTTTAGTTTTTAAAGGCTTGTCGTTTAAAAACGAATTAAGATACGGACCTCGGGTTTGTGGTAAATGTCTCTTTTTTAAAAACCTTTAAAATGAGGTACCACGCGGCATAGGGTTGCACGTAAAATTTTTGACCTCGCTCCCTAGAGTCACCCCTCAAGGAGGTTGAAAAAGTTAAATTACATAAAAAAGTAGAATTATTAACCAGTAAGATACACCTAAAATTTGGTGTCTATCTTTACTAATAGCAAAGATATTTGCCCATACTAAGACTTTTCGGACACCCTGTATGTACCTCGATCACGGTGGGGAGGGGGGGGGGGTCAAGGCAGTCTTTAATGACCAGTGAATAGAAATATACAAGGAATTTGTTAACTTACCTATTCGGGTTTAGCATTATCCATAATGACCGAGCATTATGGATATTGCCAGTTATAATCACTTTGTTCATTACATCTAAACTGAAAAGTCATTGTCATTACCATTGCCCATTGTTTTTTTTTTATAGCAAATCACTTAGCATTACTTAGCAACAACAATGAAAAAAACACAAAATAGTAGTAATGAGGCCTAAATACTACTCTTACATATCTAATTTTATTCCCAAGATCTACCTTACCAGCCATATTGATTATGAAATGTTTTTCTTAATAACAAAGGTTGTCTTTCTTCACTCATGGCTGCCAAGAAATGCCACTATCTTTCACAAATTAGCAAATACATATGTTTATCGAGTGAATAAATTTCTTGTCGGCCATACTGGCAGCAATATACTTTTTTTATAAATAAATAATAATTTGATAATACTGCTATAAACCAAGGAAAGCTTTCTTAGTACTAACTTAAATAAAAAGATTTAGTTTAATCTTTGGTGTCAACAACTAATAAGAATAAAATAATATTGATAAGAGAATTATTCCATGTTAAATTTGTCCTTATTTTGTTTAAAATATTAATACTGACTTTCGTGCTTATGTAGTTGCTTATCTGTGAATTTTACAAAAGAAAGTGTTACATTTATGCATTTTAATGAATTTTTTAAAATATATTTGACATGAAGTCTCCATTTTCAAAATATACACATTCATATTAATTTACGATGGTAAGTAAGAATAATAACATACTTTTTTACAACACCACCATCATGCCTATATGTCTGTATGTTTGTTAAACATAAAAGTTCTTGGAATTCAGTGGCGTACGGTGACAATTATAAAGTGGAAAGCGATCCGATAAAAATAATTAATACCTATGGCAATTTGACACTGTGAAAATTATTTAAGTCTGTAATGCCGACTGAGTCCCAGTGAGTTTTCTCACTTATATTGAAAAGTAAACAGGGTCAGCAGAATAGCTTTAGTAATATTTTGCAGCCGTTTATCCACTCACATTTCTCGTAAAACCCCACGTAAAAATGTCTCGTGAATTTGTTACACTTTTCCAATTTTGTCTCTAAATTAGTAGTAAAAAGTGCATTAGGTAACGTCTGAGGTTGCTAAGCAGTTCCTGAGGGATTTCATTCCAGAGCCGACGTAAAAGGGCTCTTAGCTATCCAAAAGTTTCAATGGCCCGTCTATGGTCATCCAGCCGTCGTTGAGGCATATCCCAAGCATCGGCCAGATTCTCCAACGCTAGTCCAGTCTAATTTGACAACCAAAAGTTTTAAACTGATAAGTGTACGAATAAGACACCCAAGTTTTATGCTATGACTTTGTTTCTGAGTTTTTTTGCAAATTTATAAAGAAAAGGTCCAGTTGCGCACCGAGAAATGTTACTCGGGGGGGGGGGGGGGGGTGGTGGGCTGACTAGATAGAGGTGCCAACTTTCAGATATAATATGAGAGGGCAATCTAGCGCCGCCGGCAAATCAAATGAGAATACCGAATTGGTCTATATTGCTTTGACTATCGTGTATCGAAAGCTTGACGATAGCTGTCGTGAAAGGGAGTCCCAGTGCAGGTACAAAGGATTCCATATAAAACTGTTTCATAGCTCCAAATAATCAACATAAAGTTCCGAGGAAACCAAAGATTTATGTCAGACTCCTTCAATATTACTCATTAGAAAAGGATAGCTTAACGCCGTTATCGGCTTTGAATCGAGAAGTCCACAGTGAATATAATCGTGGAACAAACCATTTCTGTCAGGTAAGGTGACAGTTATGGAACAATATAACGTAACAAACCTTTTGAACTCTGTGTTTGTTTTATGTTTTCGTTGGTTTTGAAAGAAAATTTGTTCATTTGTATAAGTGTTTTTACCACTAGTGATAGCTTATTTAGTGGAAAATCGATCAAGGCTTTGAAAAAGCTGATTCGGGAAATTTGTCCAAGGTTACTATGGGCGGGATATATGAATATTTACTTTCAAATGCAGAATATTTTAGCGCTGAAATGCGGAATGTGAAGTTAAAACGGTTAGTACAAAAAAGCTATGCTTCTCACATTGTTCCCTATAATTATCTATATTTCCTAGGAATACTTTTTTCGTAATAATCAAATTTATGTTGACGCAGAGGGGTTTTCATATTAGATTGATTTTGTATTTTTGGTTGAATGCCAGCTCGAGCAACCAACATTTCGACAACATTGCGAAAGTCCAACAAATCAAAATGCGGGAAAATGATGACATCACTCGCCTATGTGACAAAACTCCCCAAAGTTTAACTCGATTTTTGGGACATTTCCCGCTTCCCAAAAAATTTCCAAAATATATTTTTGCACTTCATTTTGACCATAAATTCTAATAAGCCCATAAAAAAGTGTTTGAACTAAATTTATTCTAGGACTTAACCCGTTCCAAGATAAAAATAATTTGGAAACCAAGCATACCACTGAAATATCAGAATAATTTATAAGTTTTTAATTACGACTTATTACCAATGACAGGACAAAAACTTGTCAAAACATAACTGATCCATTAGAAGATCTTAATTTAAACCAGTACTAAACCTTAAACCTTCTTAGTAAATCTGAAAGCATATTTTTATAAAATGAAAGTACCTACTTATAATGTTAAAAATTATGTACTATTAATGTATAAAAATTAATTTTATTATTTCCAAGAAGTTTCGGGAAGCGCTGCTGCTGCTTCCCCCGTTTCCATGGACCGCACGTCGCTGTTTGAATTATTTCATATAAAAATTGTTTTACAGTAGATTCTAAGAAACCGGTAATAAATGGAGAAAGTATGGAATTTATTATTTATAATTTTGATTAGCAAATCTTTGATACATACACTGAATTTTTTAAAGCCGACCTAATTTTTAACTCTACGTTACGCTCTGCTCTGTTACTAGTGGTTCTTAACCGGTGGTTCGCGGACCACAGGCGCAATTTTAAAGCATAATAGGAATCCTTAATGATAATATATATATATATATATATATATATATATATATATATATATATATATATATATATATATATATATATATATATATATATATATATATATATATATATATATATATATATATATATATATATACAGGGTGTTTCAAAGATACAGGGTGTTAAAATTTTTGATTTTTTTCAGTTTTTCCAAAATATTTTCAAAATGGCTTCATCAATTTTGATGAAATTGTGTAAAGTACTTAAATTAAGCATAATTCTGACCATGAAAAGACTTTGACAGGTCCTCCAGGGGCGTACATATGAGAAGACGGTACAATATATTTCCAATAAAAACATGTACGCCACTGATTTTTTCACATTTTCTTATATCGGTCAAATAGAATGTTAAATTCATAACAAAACTTATCTCTTCATATTTTTTCAATTTTCATTTGGTTTAGGCGATAAATGTAATTTTATTAACCGTCTTACTGGTTTAGTTTTCCCAAGCATCGGTTTTAACATGTAAAGACCATTTAAAAATTGAACGTCCTGTATCTTTGAAACAAAGCATCTGCGGACCCATGTTTATAAGAACTTTTTGCCTTAATTTCTTTCAACGAACCTTCCTTTAAGCGATGGCACATGGTTTTTGAAACATATGAGAAGACGGTACAATATATTTCCAATAAAAACATGTACGCCACTGATTTTTTCACATTTTCTTATATCGGTCAAATAGAATGTTAAATTCATAACAAAACTTATCTCTTCATATTTTTTCAATTTTCATTTGGTTTAGGAGATAAATGTAATTTTATTAACCGTCTTACTGGTTTAGTTTTCCCAAGCATCGGTTTTAACATGTAAAGACCATTTAAAAATTTAACGTCCTGTATCTTTGAAACAAAGCATCTGCGGACCCATGTTTATAAGAACTTTTTGCCTTAATTTCTTTCAACGAACCTTCCTTTAAGCGATGGCACATGGTTTTTGAAACACCCTGTATATATATATTTTTTCAAAAAATTCTTCACAAAAAGAAAAGCACTAAAAAGTAAGAAATAATATTTTTGCTTAGGTATTTATTGCTGAGGTTAATGGTAAGCTTGATTTTGTTCAAATTTAGGTATCTGTGCACCAAAGTTCTAACCTCTGAAGTCTGCTCGATTACACAGTAAAATAAAATAAAAATAAAATAAAATAAAATACATTTATTTCCTATTGACTTACAATAATATAAGTATCGGATATTGTCAAATGTGGATAATTCCTTACAGTTAAGAAAAAGTATATATATAAATATACAATAAAAAGTAAATATACAAAAGCACATCCAGAGACAAACGAACAGTGTTCACAGCGCGCTAACTAGTTATAAGTATTATACCTAATACTTTTTTACCTAGGTGTTGCAATCCAAGTACTCTTGAACTGAATAAAAATTTCCAGAGTAAAAAAATTGTTTAATAGCTCTAAGAAATCTACATGAAGCAGAAATTTGCTTTAAAACAGTCGGCAGCTTATTATACAATTTAATGGGCAGAACCAGTGGGCTATTTGCAACAGTCGACAAACGATGCTTAGGGATATTTAAGTTAAAACTTTGCCTCAGTCCATAATGGTCAGTGACATCCCGAGCCAATCCAATAACAGAAGAATTTTCTCTTGCGTACTTAACTGAATTATACAAGTAAAGTGAGGGGAAGGTTGGTATACCCAAGGTTGAAAACAGTTGACGACATGGGTGTCGGGGTGATTTAAATAGCATAGTTCTTATGATTTTCTTTTGTTGTATAAATACTTCATTAGCCCTTGAACAATTTCCCCACGACACAATTGCATATGCTAGGCAAGACTGGACATACGAAAAGTAGTACAGCTTCAAAAGATTTAGGTCAACTTTTGAGCGCAGTTGCCGGATAACAAACAGATAAATAGATAACTTTTTCAAAATATGATCAATTTGATATGACCATGAAAGCCTTGAGTCTATAAAAACGCCAAGAAATTTGGCTACTGGTTTTTGCTCTATGGTTTTTTGATTAATTTTTACCAAGAGGCTCTTGTTCAAATCTCGCAATGAAAAGAAAATTAATTCTGTTTTTTCGTAGTTAAGGATTAAGCCATTAGATTGGCAGTAATCCTGAACTTGCACAACAGCACTATTAGCATTCTTGCTAACGTTGTCGACATTGTTACCAGAACACACCACTGCAGTGTCATCCGCAAATAAAGAAATAAAAGAGTTTCTAAAGCTCTCAGAAACAATATCGTTTATAAAAATTATGAACAACAGAGGTCCCAACAAACTTCCCTGTGGAACGCCGCTGTCCACAGTTTTGGCAGTTGAGGAATAAGTGATGCCATTCTGTTTCAAAATAACTTTTTGGGAACGATTTAACAGAAAATCTTTCAGCCAGTCATACGAGTTACCGCGAACTCCATATCTGCTCAACTTACAGAGTAATAGATTAATGTCAATCACTTCGAAAGCCCTTTTTAAATCGAAAAAAAGGCATGCAGTTTGGTTAGAGCTGTCAATGCTCTCCATAATTTTATTGTATAATGAAACTATGGCATGGTGTGTGGATAGAGAATTCCCTTACGAAACCCAAATTGGTTAGGGCTGAAAAAATCTTTATTTTCAAGGAATGACAAAAGTCTGGTATAAAAGGCTTTTTCAAATATTTTTGAAAAAATAGATAGAAGGGCTATGCCCCTATAGTTAGATATATCATGTTTGTTATTCTTTTTATAAATAGGCTGAATAATAGTGTTTTTTAAAATTTTGGGGAACGAGCCCTCAAAAAAAGAAATATTTATCAAATACGTTAGAGGATCAACAATATACTCAATTACGTGCTTCAGAAGTGAACAGGGTATTTCATCAAAACCACAAGAATCTTTCTTTGAAACCGACAGTATTATAACACGAATGTCTTCCCTTGAATAAGGTGATAAGAATAAAGTATCGTTGAATGTTTTTTTATCGTTTTCATTATTATGAGAAACCCTTATGTTAGAAGTAATGTTCTTTATAGAGTCAATAAAATAATCATTAAATGCCTGAGCGGCCAAATCAAGCTTGTAAATTTTGTTATCACCGTTATTGTCAACAAAGAAATCTGGCAGGTCACTGACCTTGTTTTGATTTGTTTCGTTTTTTATTATTTGCCAGGCTGTTTTAGATTTATTTTTAGAATTTGCAAGTAGATTATTGTTATGATTTTTTTTTGCTATGAGAATTCTTTTTTGGTGCTGTTTCTTTAAAATATTATAACGAACTAATAGTTCGGGATCTGACGTATATTTACAAGCTTTAAACATATCTCTCAGAAAATCACCCTCCTCAATAATTTCCTGTGAGAGCCACGGTTTTCCAAAAGACCTAGCCTGAGGTATAAACGATTCAAGAGGGAAGCAATAATTAAAATTCTCCATAAATATATCAAAGAAGGTATTGAATTTATCGTTAAGATTGTCACCGAGTAGAAGTGGCGACCAATCTTGTTTGGAAAGTTCTGGAACAAATCGGTTAATATTAGTTACCTTGTAAAAGCATCGTTTTTGGATGGTGGTATTTGATTTCTTATCCCTCTGTAAGTCAAATGATAACATCTGCATAAAATGATCGGATATATCCGCATGGATAACTCTGGATGTCACTAACTCAGGATTCATGTATGAGGATCCGTAATGATAATTCATAAGCAGTTAATAAGGAGTTGCACTTATTTCAAAGTTTAGAACATTGGTGTACAAATTATTTAAAGTTGAACACAATAAGGCTTACCATTCGGCTCAGTAATAAATAACTAAAGCATTACTCTGTTTTAATAATTATTAATATATATATTATATATATATATATATATATATATATATATATATATATATATATATATATATATATATATATATATATATATATATATATATATATATATATATATATATATATATATATATATAACATATATATATATATATATAACATATATATATATATATATATATATATATATATATATATATATATGTATGTCAAGCGTTTACTTCCAAGACATTTTTTGTGACGTTATGACGAGTTCCAAGACAATTGCCGTTTTCCGGGACGGTCTTGGAAATTTTATATGTCTAATGCCTGTTTCCAGGACGGTCTCGGAATTCATTTCGGCACTATATGTTAATCGCTCAGTTCCGGGACAGTATAATATAGAAATTATATATTGCAAAGCAAAAATGACCATATAGTAAAAATATGGAAAACATAAAAGATGGCTACCACTTGGTTTAAACTTGGGTTTTGCTTGTGCCCAAATGAAACCGTATTGCTTTTGCTTAGTCGTCCGTCTATAGACGCATGACACGGACTTAGGTATACTTTAAAAGTAGGTGCCTTACAGGTCTTTATACTTCAGGATTAGGTAATTTTTTTTTTGTTAAAATGGAACATATTATGATGTAACTTAAAGGCTCGTATGTATTCGGGCGCTGTACCTGAAATAAAATGCCAAGATTTGTCGTACCGATTTGCATGCCTACCGACTATTTTGGAAACCGGGATATACATATGTATATACGTGTGAAAATTTGAGATTAAAATCTAGTGAATAAATGCAAATACTCTCTTGAAAACCTGACATTTGAGGGCTGCTGGCAACCACACAGTAAAGAGATATTAAGATTTGCAAGTATCAAGTATTCCAATCTGCTTTGTAGCCAAGCTAGATAAATAAAGTAGAATTTACTTTAGTTCATTATTAAGAAGATAAAAAATATAGTATCTTCCGGTTAATTATAAATCTCAACAAAACATTTCTGTAAAAAGCGGCCAAGTTTTGCTCGACCGAAAAAAGTAATGAGCTACAAGATGCAGTCATATTCAATTTCATTGTAGGTAAAACCTGTTTTTGAAAAATATTATCGTCTAAAAAACCGACTTAAATTACAGAAATAATCATTTAATTTTATTGTAAGTTTGCGTCTTATTTTAAGTTAATTTGGAAAACAAAAAGTTCGTTTTGTAACTCACAATATTTTTCAGAGCCAGAAACTATCATTAAAATTGAACGTGGAAGAATTTTACCTCATTACCTTTAGCGACCAAGCAAGCAAGGTCCCTTTTACAGAAATGTTTTTTTTTCTATTATAGTTAATTTTATAGGTAGATTTTTTATTTTCTTTGGTTGTGTTTTGATTCCTCGCCTTAAGCTTTAATCGCATAGCCCTTTTTGTGGTCCCCTACTTTTCTTGACCGACTTTCACTTCCATCGTTAGAGGAAGTATTTTATTCGTAAAAAAAACTCCTCTCGAAATTTTTTCAGATCGCCACGTTTTGGGATCCCTAAATCACGAGCAAACATAGTTTTTCATTTCCGTCGGTGTGCCTGTCTGTCTGTTGGCGCGAAAACTCGAATAGAAAAAAATTTAATTTTGCATATGAATCGGCTTCATTCTGACTCTAAACCGACTACACTTCCCGTGAAATATATACAGGGTGAGCACCTTAAAAAAATTAATTGTTATTTTTTGTTGCTGTACATCAAAAAGGATTATTTTACAAAAATTATATTTTATATGCTATAGCTAAGGATTTTTCCGCTAATGTAAATAAAGGTACTTTTAATCTCCCATATATAGGACGAACAAATCAAAAAATTAGATATTGTCTATTAATTGAAGTACTTACTATTTATCTTTGATACATATCACTATTTACATATTACATATTTTACGCCAGCTGGCTTTTATTTTTTATGAAATTGGTTGCTCAGTCATACAGGGTGAGCAGTTTTCAATAGCATTTTCTTATGGCTGTTTAATGAAAAAGGTATTTGGATGAACCGAAAGCTTGGCGCCACATTTTTATATACAAAACGGAGTAAAAAATTAAAAACCAACTATGTTTAATTTGGCAATAACTCTGGAACACTGAATCAAAATAAATAATAATTTATACACAGTTGAAGATTTCATGTGGAAAATAAACTTTAAAATTTTTATACGGGGTGTGAAATTAAAAAAAAATTGTTTATTTTTCCTACGAATGTGATTGGTCTTAATGTAATTTTAATAAGTAGCTTTTTCATTTTCAAAAGAAGTTGCACATTGGATCTGATATACGGAATAAACAAATATTGTTTATTTACGCTTCTGGCTAGAGAAAAGTAGGGTACTATACCTGTTAGAGGAAGTAAGTATTGTATTAGCGAAAAAATCACTTTTCGAGTTTTTTTTTCAGATCTTCAGATTTTGGGGTATCTAGACCACGTTGTCTGTTGTTTCAGAAACTTTAAAACCACATAATCAAAAAGAAAAAGATATATTTTATCTTAAAATTATTTTGTGTTGGTCTAAAAAATAAAGTTACTTGTAATGCTTTAGATACATGATGGGCAACCTTAAAAATTAAATTTTGTTGGTTTTGTTCTAACAAAGTACTATACAAATATTACTCATACAGGGTGTGAAATTTTAACTAGAATTTAGTTTCTTTTTGCTTTAAATCGGGAATATAAGTCTGAAAATGTATTTGAATGTACCTAAAGCTTTTAGTTACACTTTAAATTTTTCATAAAATACAGCCTACTTGACCTCATTTCGCAAGGGAAGTTCCGAGCAAAGACTTTTGCAGATATTTTACGCAACTCTGGTAAGTAAGTAACACCAGAGACTATAAATAATGTATATGTATGTATGTATTATTTAGTCTATGGTAATACGTAAGGTACATCTCACATATTTAAAGTACTCCGCCACAAATATCTCAGCGCTTATTAAATCTGACAAAAAAGTATACCTCCGTTTGTATCTTTGTTTCTCGTGTTATCATTATTTTGAATTGGGAATATGCACGCATTTTTTATTGCTTAAATCGTTCAAGCAAGTCACAACAAACCCATAAATATTATTTTGAAGAAAATTGCTACAGTGATCTAACTAAAGAAAATTTTTTACTTTTCGGTATAATTTATTAGAACTTAAAAACCTACTGACGTAATATATTATTTATACCAGCCCAGCGCGTGGCTGTTTCGTGCTAAGTTCTTAAATCAAATCTTTTTTATCTTTTTGCACGAAAGTTTTAATTTTTTATTTCTGACAGCCCACGAAGACCGACGTCTAAGTACCATGTACCGTGCGTGGGTGTACTGGGGAAGTCCGACTCACACATCCAGGGCTGGAAACATCTGTTCTGCGATGAGTACGATTTTTGAATCTTGCAGTATTAAAATTATTAAGCAGCAAATAAAATTTTTACAGTAACTACGTCTGTTTTTATCAAGCGTATTTTCATTAAATCGTGAAGTAATAGATATTATACAGGGTGTCAAGAAAGTCTGGAATAGGTATTGCAAATATTTCAAAAACTACTGAATATGTATTTCTGAAAATTACTGGGTTATTGCAGGCCGATTAGGATAGGTCTGCATGAATAGCTCACATACTATTTACTTCCTGTTGTGTTCTCCGGCGGTCACCATATCCAATCAATATTAAAATTTCAATTTTTTCTCCTTCAATTAAAGCTAGTAAAGCTACCATCCTAATTTCTAGTTTTTGATGCTTATGAATGAAGATTTGATAACTGTCTATTTATCATCTGACAATACCTAGCTGATTCCAAAAGTGTTTTCTCACCTTTCTATTTTCGAAAAATTAATTAATAATTTAATTTTTTTACATAAATCTATTATTTTGACAAATAAATCAATATCTTTGAATTTGCCTTTTATGTGACTATTTGAATCTTCAAAAATATACAGGACTTTCCATTTAAAATAAAAAAATTACTATTCTTTCTGACTAACCCTGTATAGTGACAGAAACGGTTTTATCCTTCCAAGGTGTGCCGTTTTTAATATAGACGTGCCAGTTTTTAAAAATATATTTTCAGTAGTTTTTGAAATATTTGCAATACTCCAGGCTTTTTAACACCCCGTATATTATTTACTTGTTTGTTTTGTAGGTATCCAGGTATTTCTAAGTTCTGGGATTTTGGAAAAATAAATTTTAGTGCATTGCTAAGTAAGAGAAAGTAAAATATTTATTTCGACACAACTTTTTAAATACTTTTGGAATTAATGGGGGGGGGGCAAATTTCATTACCCCCTCCCCCCACGTAAATTCGCCCTTGGATTGATCATGTGCCTGTCAAAACTTCGGTATTACTGTCGAAAAAATGATGTGTATTTTTAATAATTGTTTTTTTTTTATTTCTAGCGAGGAACAAATTATACTGATATTTAACGTCGAGTTACGGGACCGCAAAAATACATAATATACAGCTACTGTATGTTTCCAGGACCGACCTATCTTTAGCTTTAGTATACGTTTATTTTTTTAAGTTTGAGGGACCGACTGTAGTGCCCCCAACCTTCACTATTAAGCCTTTTATCGAAGAAACTTAGAATACGTTTCGCCGCCTCGCATTTCCGAACTGGAGAAAACAAAACGGTTTCTTTGTGCTTAGGGGTAGCAGGTTAATGTTCTAAAAAACTTCCGAGATTCAAATTTTAATCACTTTTGATAAATAATCAAATCCAAAATGGATTCGTTTGGATACTTATTACTTATATTAATTGGTTCATCGTCAAAACTCTAGAGTATTCCCAGTGGCGCTAGAGTTAAATATTAAATTTAACATATTGGTAGGCTATACAAAGAGTTTGTCCTGATAAAAGGTTGCCAGACTAGCTTTCTGACAAAATTACAAACTGTAGTTACCTACATAGATATGCGGTTGCTCCGTTTTCTTATGTAAAAAGTAAGCTTGGTGAAACACGGTGAAAAACGTTAGGGGGAAGCGACGCAGAGTAAAAGTAAAAACAAATATTGAAAATGCGTACGTTTTACATAGGTACTATGGTGTGGAAATGGTTGAGTAATATATGTTACTACAACTTAAAAGTCGTTAGGTGGAGCAACTGGGGCAGCGAGACCGAGTAAAAGTAAAAACAAGGAAAACCAATTTTTGACTTTTGGCAATGTATACCTTAGTTGGTTTCGTGTGGGTAGTTTCTACTGAGGTACATAGGATTTCCAAAATACTTGAAAATGTTCATTTTGAACTATCTTCTGCGAAATGTTACACACACTGAGTACAAAATCAAAATCATACATAAATTTCCAATACGGTAATACACTTTTGCGATTAGCAATATGTTTTTGAGTACGCACATGTCTGTCACCCACCCATTTACTGGTATGGAAAAGAAAGACGTCGCAAAATTTACAATGAATACGGCTTCCCGTATAATGTAAACCTGGGTAGCGACGGATAAATTTATTTACTGAAATGACGAAAGGTAAACCTTTGCGCGACATTTTTAAAAATAAAGTATAGCATTACACGCCTTCACGTAGAGATGTTACAGTCGAACTGGACCTGTTCTTTTGGAATAGGTATCCTGTAGGTACCTATTCCGTGTACCTATTACCAGGTATCAGATATACCTATTGCGATTCCGCTGGCACCGTGACGGGTTACGGCGCACTGTCGCGTTTGGAATCTCTTGTTTCAGTGAAATCGGTTGTCGGTTACAGGTACAAGTCCAGTACAGGTATAATAGGAAATAGGAATTTTCTTAAATCGGATGGGTTACCTATTATCGAAGCAGCTGAATGAAATTTGAAACGCGTTTTTTTTTTCATAATATGTAAAATAAATGGACTGTAATTCTAAAATCTTTCAATAGCATGTGATAGAAAAGAAACGAATCAAAGTCCCTGATTTATCTATCTACCTATGCCACTAAAATATATATAAAATATATAGGGATAGGATGTTTTATTTTTCATCAGAAGAAATTAAAAAATAGAAAAATAACCAAAAATATAGAACTATTATTAAAAAAAAAAACAAATATTCTTCAAAATAAAAATAAAAAAATTCTCGGCTCGAATATCACTTGAATATACTTAATGCGGAATAGGTTGGACCTGGAATAGGTTTGTGTTTGGAACAGGTACAGGTCCTATTAGGTACAAAAAAAGATATTCCGTAACATCCCTACCTTCACGATGATCCGTTCCATCCTGCAAGATTGACTAGTAAAATCGCCTAATACGTCGCATCTATCTGATTCACCCGCAACGCACATTCGCCGTCGCTGAGTTTACACCTTTTTCACCAAGCTTAGTCATAAGGTTTAAAAATCCTTGATTGTGGAATATAAGTAACCAGAGTTGTGTAAAAAATCTACAAAAATCCTTTGCACGGAACTTCCCGCGTGAAATCAAGTCAAGTAGCCTGTGTTGCATGAGAAATCTAAACTTTAACTAAAAGCTTTAGGTACATCCAAATACTTTTTCAGACTTCCGAGTTAAAGGAAAAAATAACTAAATTCTAATTAAAATTTCACACCCTGTATGAGTAATATTTGTATAGTACCTAGTTAGAGCAAAACCAACAAAATTTATATCAACGGTAAAAGCCTTTTACTTGTATATAAACAAAATAATTTTAAGATAAAATTATACCTTTTTCTTTTTGATTAAGTACTTTTAAAGTTTCTGAAACAACAGACAACGTGGTCTAGATACCCCAAAACCTGAAGATCTGACAAAAACTCGAAAAGTGATTTTTTCGCTACTACAATACTTACTTCCTCTAATAGATATAGTACCCTACTTTCCTCTAGCGGAGTCTAGCGAGAAGCGTAAATAAACAATATTTGTTTATTCCGTATATCAGATCAAATGGGCAACTTCTTTTGAAAATGAAAAAGCTATATATGAAAAATTCCATTAAGACCAATCACATCCATAGGAAAAATAAAAAGATTTTTTTTAATTTCACGCCCTGTATAAAAACTGTCAGTTAATTTTCTACGTAAAATCTCTTTATGTAAAATATTGTTTATTTTGATTCAGGGTTCTAGAGTTATTGCAAAATTAAACATATCTTTTTTTAAATTTTTTTCCACTTATTGTATCAAAAATCTAAGTTGTAACTGAAAGCTCATCCAAGTTTTTGAATTAAAACAGCAATAAGAAAATACTATTTAAAACTGCGCACCCTGTATGGCAGCGCAACTAATTTCATAAAAAAATAGAAACCTACTAACGTAAAATATGTAATATATAAATAGTAATATGTGTCTCAGAATTAGTACTTTAATTAATAAGACAGTATCTAATTTTTTAATTGTTCGTAATATATCTGGGAAATTAAAAGTATCTTTATTTACAATAGCGACAAGCCTTGGCTATAGCATACAAATTTTTCAAAAATAATCGTTTTTGAGGTACAGCAACAAAAAATAGTAATTAATTTTTTAAGGTGCTTACCGTGTATATATTTCACGGGTTTAGAGTCAACATGAAACCGATTCATAGGCAAAATTTAATTTTTTTCTATTCGTGTTTTCAAGTCTTCGCGCCAACAGACAGACAGGCACACCGACGGAAATGGGAAACGATATGTGCTCGTGATTTAGGGATCCCAAAACGTGACGAACTGAAAAAACCTCGAGAGGAGGTTTTTTAAAGAATACAATACTTCCTCCAGCGACGGAAGTGAAAGTCGATCAAGAAAAGTAGGGGACCACAAAAGGGCTATGCGATTAAACCTTAAGGCGAGGAATCAAAACACAACCAAACAAAATAAAAAATCGATCTATATAATTAACTATAATAGAAAAAAAAAACATTTCTGTAAAAGGGCTTGCTTGCTTGATCGCAAAAGGTAATGAGGTAAAATACTTCCAAGTTCAATTTTAATGAGAGTTCCTCGCTCTGACAAATATTGTGAGTTACAAAACGAACTTTTTGTTTTCCAAATTAAATTAAAATCGCATGAAAATATAATGAAATGACAATTTATGTAACTTAAGTCGGTTTTTAGACAATATTATTTTTCAAAAACAGTAAGTCACAATAAAATTGGACTTGACTGCATCTTGTATAGCTTACTAGTTTTTACGGTCAAGCAAAACTTGGCCTCTTTTTACAGAAATGTTTTGTTGATATTTATAATTAACCGGAAGATACTATATTTTTTTATCTTCTTAATAATAAAATAAAGTACATTCTACTTTATTTATTTAGCTCGGCTAGGAAGCAGATTGAAATTCTTGATACTTGCAAATCTTTGTACTGTATGGTTGCCAGCAGCCTTTATACTATAGATTTCCAAGAGAGTACTTGCATTTATTTGGGCTACTATATTTTAATCTCTAATTTTCACACGTAACATACATTTATCAAAGTTTCCAAAATATTCGGTAGGTATACAAATTGGTACGACAACCTTGACATGTTTTTTTAAGGAACAGCCCTCGAATCCGTCCGAGCCCTTAAGTTACAGAATAATATGTCCCGCAGTTCCGTTTTTACCATGGATTTATTAGGACTGGATACGGGATGATTTAACATTATTTGAAGCAAAAACAAACCATTCTAAACGACACTGTAAACAGAATTTGTAAACATTGGCCTGATCTTATTTTACTAATTTTACCTTGTATTTTTGTACAAAAAATACGTTAGAAGCATCACAAGATTTACTAAAAGTAATAAAAGCCCTAATATATTTTATTTTCTGCTAAATAATAATAAATTTAAGTTAAAAAGGTTTTATTATTTGTAGGTTATGTTATTTCTAAAGGTGTTTATTTAAAGTCGCCCCGAGTCATTTATAAATCTATAAGTCGCACTTTTTCTTTTCTAGTTCATTAGACAAAGACGTACGTGTAACCGAGTGTTCAGACCGAGGTTCGGCCGTTTTCCTAAACAACCAGCAGAGACTGCAACACTTCTGAGCTCCAACACTCCAATGCTATTTTATCTCTTTCTATTACCATTCTTGATTCAATTACGTATTTCCTTAAAGTTCGTAAACTCTACCACTACGGTAAATGTGTTCATAACAAATAACAAATATAAGGCTTCACGTTCGATACGCTCACAGTATACGGACATCGAATCCTTCTTAATAATAAATCCATGGTTTTTACTATGTCTACAGAAAAAAAAAATACCTAACAGAAGTTTTAGAGTGCGTAAAATCTATTTGATTATCATCAAAATAAAGAAAATATTTTTTATGAAATGCCTTGTATTTTATGTTTGTTTTTATTTAAATTTACGCACAATTCTATATTAAATAAGAGGTTACACAAACCGTTTTAAACTTTAGCAACTTCACTATCTTCCAAGTGCCACTTAGAGTAAAGCAAAACTTGTGACACAATATACCTACATTTATAGCAGATTTTAAAAAATGTATATGTATAGGGTGTTCATTGTTCATTCCATTAAAAAAGTATTATTTTATTGTCATACTTTTTTGGATCGTTCTGTATAAAAATATTTTGAACAATAGGTTTTTTGATTCCACAGCTTTTCGTTAGGACGTTTACTCTATAATAATTGTAATGGAGACTGATCTATTGAACAATAATGGGGCACCCTGAGTATCTAAAAGCTAATGCGAGATGAAGCATCTCGCAGTTTTAGATGCATAATATATGTAGGTCCTACTTGAAAAAAAAATCAAGATTTTACTAATTATAAGTTATTTACAGAGGTGCAGTAATTCATAAAATGAAACCTATATATACAGTCTCCATTTCTAACTTTCAAAATTGTCCTGGAAATAAACGACTCTTACAAAATGTCATGTAACTAAAATATTTCTAGCATAAAAGGAATACCATAGGTTTTTGTAAAAGGAAAATATGAAGTACAATAATACTCTTATAAACACAAAACAAAATATACACATAATATCTATATACGAAAATGTCTTGGAACACGACGTAACATACTGAAAGTAGCATATCTCAAAAATTTGAGCATGAATTTGAAAATCTCAAGTTATTCACATAGTTGACCTTATGTATGTTAAATCCAACGCTATGTACACAACCTAAAATATATACATACTTTTATATACGAAAATGTCTTGGAACACGACATAACATACTTAATGTAGCATATCTCAAAAATTTGAGCATGAATTTAAAAATCTCAAGTTTTTTCACATAGTTGACCTTATATATGTTGCATCCAACGCTATGTACATAGCACTTACAAAAGTCCCGGAACCCGGCAATTGACATACATATATATATATATATATATATATATATATATATATATATATATATATATATATATATATATATATATATATTATTAATATTATATTAATATATATATATATATATATATATATATATATATATATATATATATATATATATATATATATATATATACTATATATATATATATTAATAATTATTAATACAGAGTAATGCTTTAGTTATTTATTACTGAGCCGAATGGTAAGCCTTATTGTGTTCAACTTTAAATAATTTGTACACCAATGTTCTAAACTTTGAAATAAGTGCAACTCCTTATTAACTGCTTATGAATTATCATTACGGATCCTCTTACTGTGTAATTGAGCAGACTTCAGAGGTTAGAACTTTGGTGCACAGATACCTAAATTTGAACAAAATCAAGCATACCATTAACCTCAGCAATAAATACCTAAGCAAAAATATTATTTCTTACTTTTTAGTGCTTTTCTTTTTGTGAAAAATTTTTTGAAAAAAAAATACTCTTTATTTTTAGTGCACCTATTTTTCCTTTCCCCTTCCTCTTATCTCATTCTCGTTTTATTTGTACTGTGCATTAATTATAATTAACTCCTTTGACCCCAATATCACCAAAGAATTTATTCATACATTTCATCGCACTCATCCCACTTGCTTTATCTTTTTCTCTGTCTTTATCTCGCCCGACTCCTTCAAAAATGTTTAACACTTTTGGACAAAATTAGACTTACTGACCTCAATAATCCCGAAAATGACCCATTAGTTAACAATTCTGGACAATTTCCCAGTCTTTTCTTTTTATCTCCCTCCCCCTTCGTAGTTTTTTTAAGATCTGCTAGACAAAATTAGATTTTATGACCACAATAACCCCGAAAATGGCATATTAGTCAACATTTTCGGAAAAATCCTCAGCCGATCCGGTTTTACCCCTTTGACCCCTCCCCTTTATTATTTTTGTCAAATAGAACCACCTGGAAATGTTAAACACAACGGAAAAAATTATTATTTTTTAGTTATTCTTAATGTTTTTAGGTTTTCACTCACTTTAGCAAAAAAACTTAAAATGGGACCATTTGTAAAACTAATCTACAAGACAAAAAATCATTGAAATCGGCGGATCCGTTTAAGAATTAGGCGCGAACATATATAAAAAAAATCGCACATACGGGCAGTGCCGGCTTATGAAATTTCAAAGGTGTATATTTCTGTTCGTAGTTACGGGACCCGTATCAAATTTAGGGGTTTTAATAGTGAGCCCGCTGGGAATGTTTTGGCGAAGAAAAAAAAACATTTTGTAATTTGGTAAAAAAAGTAGAATTGTTTTAGCCCAGGGGCCTGTAAGTAGGAACAGAGATATACAACTTTGAAATTTCATAAGCCGGCACTGCATACGGGTCGAATTGATAACCTTCTCTTGTGAAGTCGGTTAATTAAAAAAAACATACAGACGGGTCGAATTGATAAACTCCTCTTGTGAAGTCGATTAATACACAGCCCTTCACCCAACGCTCAACCTATTATAAAGTCGGTTCTCGGTACTTACCCGTTATAAAGCGGTTCCAGCAACGATTTCTCATTCTTCTCGCCCATTTTTAATTACAAAATTCTCAATATATTCAGGTTTCGTCAGGAAGACATCATTACACTAAATCCCATAAAAAAATATTTTAATTGTTCTTCAGCAGATTTTTTCTCCCGGATTCTATTATTGATAAAAAAATTAAGTCTCAAGTGGATACTTATTATTACTACCTGTATCTTATTATCTATGAGAGGTCAATATGATTGATCGACAACCGCTGTCAGGATCTGAAAAAACAAATGAGGGATTAGTTGTATACCTACCGATATTATTGGCGAATTATTGATGGCAAAATTGGGAGGGGGAACACTCTTACTTTAAAAACATTTTGGCGTGCAATATCTTATATTACGTCATTAAATGAATAATGAAAATTGCGTTATTAAGAGCAGTATATTCATCGCAGATTACTACTATTAAATCTGTTTTTCTTAATAGTGTTGCTGCTCAATTATTTTCTACATAGATTCAATGACTTTCGTAGGTACGAGTATAACTTACATGAAGTAGTATAATATTGTGTATTGTTGTCTTAATGGGTACTTCGGCATGGAAATTTGGCGCCGTTTTTCAACAACTTAATCTAGAACTTATATATTTTGCATATGCATAGACCCGGCAATTTAACTATGGATTTTTTTAACGTATTAGAATTGTTCAAACTTATTACGAAAATTCCCGTTTTTGTGTGAAAACATTCGGAAACTTCGTTTTTTGGGCGTAATTATGTGCCAAGTGACAAAGCAATTCACAATATAATTCAAAAATTTGAGGTTTTCGGATCGGTTGTTGATTTAAAGGTGTTAGTGAATCCACGTAGTGCTGAATTTAATGAAAATATCACCAGAGTACGTGAACGGTGAACGTGTTGCCGAAAATCCCAGAACCTTAGTTCGTCGTCGATCTCAACAGTTGAACATAACAAAAAGCTCTAGGTTTGCCAACTTTTAAAAATAAAAATAGAGGACGTATATGAAAGTTCATTTAAATGAACCCATAGGCGTGCGCAGATTTCCTCATTAGGGTGGGCTAAGGCAGTGGCGTATTTAGGATTTTGTTTTGGGGGGATGTCAGTCACTAAATGGAAAACGGGAAGGGGAGAAAGCGCAGCAGGCCATGCGCGAAAATTTTTCGGGCGCCACGCCCAAAGTTCGTCAAGAAGTCACCAACTACTACCTAATTTCGAAATAAAAATCTTTTCTTTTTTAAAAAAAGAGGACTTTTTCTATGCGTCAGAGAAATGAGGACGGTAAGACAAAAAAGAGGACTATCCCTTGGAATAGAGGACGGTTGGCAACCCTAAAAAGCTCTCTGCATCGGGTTTTGACCAAACAGTTTTGCACTCAAATAAAATTCAGCTAACTCAAGAGTTAAAGCCTCCAGACCAGTGTTGCCAACTCGTGGAAAATTTCCCGATTCGTGAAAAAATTAAAGGTCTTTATACCTAATCTAAAACAAAACTACTCTTTATTAAACGAATAACAACTCGACAAATGGCAATCGTTCCATCAGAATATTCTTTGTATTATAGTCAAATATTATATTTTTCAAATATATTTAATAGATACATGTTACCGTGGTCTGTCTCTTACTACTAATGAACATACTAACATACATTCTTCATTAAACAACAATAAACACCAATTAATTGTTCTACCCTGAAAAACAATCTTTTTTAACTACAATGATAAAATAACGTACAATAATAAAATAACGTATTACATACTAGGTACATCACGAGTCAACAAAACCACAACGAATACTGATGCATTAACAATTTTTAAAAAATGTTAAACTGTATGATTTCAAAAATAAATTGTTGATAAAACAACGATATTTAGAATTAATTAAGATGTGTGTCAAGATGCCAGATTGATAATTGAAATCGGGGAATTTGGAACATAATTATGATTGTAAATTTAATGTAATGGGCCGTCACGTGTGGTAACGTGTTACATAATGTGTTGATTAAACTTTTTATTTCATCGAACTTTTTTTTAATTTGTAAAAAAATTAATAAAAAAATATTATACCTAAATAGTATTTCCAGTAAAATTGGCATACATAATACCAATACCTTTTTATATAATAGTCTAAAACCGTCGAAACTGTAAAAGTTTTCATAGAAAGGTTCTTCCAGATCAAATTCCTTAGATAGGTAACTTAAAAACACATGGCCCAATGACGCTGTCGCATCATCAAGTCACGCTACCCTTCTCCCACTGAGAGGAGACGCGAATACTTAAGCACTCGACGCGACAGTGAGATTTAACTCGACGGCCCAGCATACTGTACCGAGACGGACTTTATCTAATAATGACGAAGGATATGCTCTAGGCAAAGAAAAACAAGATAGAGAGAATAATATCTCGTACTGATTTCATTCATAAATACGATTTGCTTTCTATGACCTCCAAACCGACGTTTAAATAAGCAGCCACGGGCGTGCGCTGCAGATTTTGGGTTATTATAAAGCACAGTGAGAGTGAGTATTGAGACGCGCCGTAGAAAACTCTCTCTGCTTGCCGTGTTGCTACAGCACTGGCTAATGTCGGGGTGTATTGTGAGAATCGTACGCGCCAATCTCGGGGTGTTGCCGTTTGAAGGCCATCGCGTTGTCGAGCTAGCGGGAAGAAGAGATATTATTCTCTCTGTCTTGTTTTTCTCTGCTCTAGGCAACGAAACTACACTATTGGTGAAAATTGTTTGTAATTTGACTGTTTTCGACCGAGCAAAAACAGTTTATAAAAATAGTACTGACCTGTCTTCGTTGAATCTTAAATTAACAATAAAGACGGGCAAACCTTATCAAAGCTTGTAAATCTAAAGTTATCAAAATATCAGCACGCTATTAATTTTAAAATATTAAAATGAAAATAAGGGAAAGGGGTACAGCAACTGGGGGAGAACTTTCTATAAAGTAATTACATAAAATAAGAGACTATAATAGTAATCAAAGTATTATAAGCCTTCTAAATAAAAGGTACCTTTTATCTCTTTATCTTCTAACGGTATTAGATGTGGGTGTCGATGAACTTCTGCTTTCGAAAGTAGGGTATTATTATACATATATAATAGGTCAAGTGCAATAGCACACTTCTTTGTTGAAAATAGATGGCGAGTCGTGTCGCAGACATTAGGGAAGTAAGCTATGGGGAAAGTGTAGCCAAGAAAATCACTTGTAATGTCGCAGACATGGACGAGGTGATATTGGGGCGAAATTACAACGCGATGAGATAAGTCGCCATTATTGTCACAGACAAACAGGAGACAGGTGACAAAAAGGATGCAAATTACGGAAGACAAAGACCTAAATTTACATCTTTAAATTTGAACTGTTATAAATATTACCGAGTAAAATAGGGACAATTCCATAAAAAAATAATTTAATTAATTATTTTTGCGAATTACTTCCTGCAAAAAACTATAGGAAATAAAACAAATCAGCGAGAAATTGATAGCAGTAACTTAGAAACTAATTTAAGCTGTAAAAATTATAAAAGTTAAAATAATAAGTACAGAGTGATCAAACAGCAGTTAACAACCACAATCTGTTGTATATTTTGATTGGGTTTTGTAAAAAATAACTTATTTAATAGATACCTAGCTAAGCAAATCTACGAAAAACACTTAAGTAATTCGAAAATAGATTTTATTTACATTTTTTCAAAAAAAGTTTTTTTGTAAAGACGTTTTTTTGAAAATGCATTATACAGAATCGTCATGGGACATAGACTAACTTGTTGAGTCAAAAAGTTGATAGGGTGTTGAAGTGAGCATTTTAATTTCGATTTTATTCAATATTTTAAAACGTTTTTAAAAAAATTATTTTCAAAATATGTTTTTGAAAAAAAATATTTGGAAAAATTATTTTTCGAAGATCAAAAATAGGTTTTTAAAAAAACCTACAGCGGTGTCTAAAAAAGCATAAATCTAACTAACAGACTAAATGCATCTTAAAGGGTGTTCTTAGACATATTTTTGATTAATTTTATGATACAGAAAATTCTAACGAAAGTTAAAGTTATTTTTTATTACGTTGGCACTACAAGCTAATGTATTGGCCCCAGGACCTACAGATTAACGTGGGCTCCGAACCACGGTCCTCAGTAACACGACAACCAGAGCATGCACCCCCAAGGGCTATCAATCCTTGGTTTCGCGCTAACCTATGCTGCCTTTTTATTATCTACCGACTGGGGAGTGTGAAACGGCTCCTTCATCCTACGAGATGTTCGATCTCATCCGGCCTTTAACGGGCGTGAATAGGACGGTTTTGACGTCGAATTATTTTACGCTCTTCCCTACGCTTTCCATCTACCGCAGGGTAGCGTGATACGTAGAATAGACTCGTCTTAACCAACCGAGGCACAGCAAATTCTAGTATTAATAAAAAGATAAACATTTGAGAAAGGACGACAATAAAGATAAAATACTGATGTTTAGGCTATACAGTGCATTTTTTAAGCGGACCATAGGATTTTACGTGTTAAATTTTAAGCCCATCCCATGTTAGATCCTGTTCTGTTAGAAGTACCTATAGAGATAAAGCTTGACACAGGTAAATTTTAGAGTTTCAAGATTATGTTATTTTGCCAAGTATGCCAAAAAAGCTCCAATAAATGCCTGAAATTGCATTTAAAATTGCGACAATAAAGTTCTAAATGTCAATCATATTATTTACAAAACTGTGATTTTAAAAATTAATAAAAAAAATAAAGTTGAAGAAATCTGTTGCAAGGTGAGGAAGGATGTACAAGGTCGAAGTAATTATTGCTTTTTTTGACACAGTAAAAATAATCTCAGGATTGTTCACGATTCACCTTGAATTATGCAAAGTCATGCTAAATTTCGCTAAAATTATTATTATATTAAAAGGTAACGTAACGATATATCTGTGCTAACCAACTGCGACGGTAATGGAAAACCTTGTTTTTTGTTTATTTAGAGCAGGTTCCAGCGCCCACTGTTACTACTTTACTACTACGTTGTTTTTTTTGACATTGTTACACAGTTGTTTGCTATAAAACACCAATGACTTTCCACTGTAGCCAGATAAAAAAGAGACAAAGGGGCATCAAAATTATATTTTGTAGTTTTTCTTTAAAACCGCGAGACCAAAGATGCGATAGCCGAGAAGTGAGTAATTTCCACAAAAGTGAGTCGTTCCGTGAAACCGAACACTTATGGACTCACTTCGGTGTCCGTCCGTCCGTGTGTATGTCACAAGCGCCTACACGATTAAGGGCATCGTGTAGGGCGTGTCAAATGAGAGATTATTGAGTTCAACAATTTATATGATTTTTTTGCATTTTTCGGGAAAAACGCTTAAAAATTTCTGTCTTCCACCCTTATCTCCAAAAGAATCACTCAGAAAAATTTGAAAAAAAAAACAGTCAAAAATCAGGTCATCAGGGTTAAAAAATTTTAACGCGATCAATTATTATAAATAATTTAATTGTTTATTTCCTTATAACTGCTGAAACATTGGTTTTATTCGACAAAAAATATTTCCCACGATGGAACAACTTTTGTCCTTACACGTTTTTCAAAATTTTTAATTTGGCTCAGTCGAAACGCTACCCACTCAGCTCAAGCAGATGGGCGGAGATCGGGCGGCCGGGGTTTGCTCAGGTTAAGTGGGAAGCTGATGGCACGAAACAAGAATTGTGCAAGTATAGCTTGCACTTAACCGAATTGTTTATATAACGAGCCGCTGCTCCAAAACTTAATTTTGGCCCCTTGGGGTACACAGAAAGACTGCTTCAAAACGTTTACAGTACGCACTACTCACAATACAAAAATAACGATTACCACCACGACTGTAACTAGGCTGGCTCTTTACCGTTACTGCGCATTAGCTTTCCCCATCCTCTATTAATTTATTAAAGGATAGGTCTAATGATCTAATCCCTTCCGAACCTTCCAAGAATTCGAACCAACGCTCTTCTGTTAATGGGTTAATGATTGCATACCATTATTTTTCGTAATAATAAATTTTTAGTAATGTATTTCCATTGCATTTTAATTAAATTTAGAGTGAGGATGACAACGTCGCTTTTTTACCTAAGACAGCCCACGTAGCATAGGCGATTTTAGGTGGGGGCTTAGGGGGGCTAAGCCCCCCAAATCTCGAATTAGCCCCCCAAATCCAACTGAGTGACCTAGCCGCTTATATATAAACCAGGGGCTTAAGCCCCCCAAAAATAGAGGTCTACAACCGCCTATGACACGTGGACCCAACCAAGCTTAAGTACTAACGTACCATGGGCATCTGAAGAAAAAGGAAATGTAATCTATTGTCGCAGGAGGGAACGGGGAATCATTTGCAGGCAATTTGTTCCATAAGCTGAAGATCCTAGTTATGAACGGGTGAGAGAAGTGGGATATTTTAGGCTTTTGTAGCTGGACAGTAAAGGGATGCATACGTAACGGCAATGCACCTCTTGTTCTGTTAGGAACATGGAACAATCAATAGCGGCTAGTTCTTCAAAGCAAAATCGGTGGAAGTATCGGCACAAAAGGGATAAATCCCTCATAGCGTGGCGATGAGCGAGAGCAGGGAATTTTCTTGTGAGGACTGAGTCATTGATGCATGAGTCGAATAGATCAAGGTTGTTAAGTGTCGAAGGTGATTCCACTCCCCAGATGTGGGAACAGTGGGTTAGGTCTTGTTTGGGAAACATAGGAGTGTGTAAGTTGTAAATGGAGAAGTATTTTCTGGCTCGAAAAAGAAAACCAAGATTTTTAACTGCTAATGTAGCTATTGAAGAAATGTGTTTGTGCCAGCTGAGATCATGCAGGGTTTTGTAGGCGTTAAACTGAATAATGTTCTCGGCATCCCAGTCTAAGACTAATGGAAATTGAAGATCTTGGGAAAGGGATAGATGCATAGATCTGCATCTGTTATCCAGCTCTTGATTCGAGCCTCGTCTGAAAAATATGTTGGAGTAAAGAGTGCTATAGTCAGCATAACTGTGGATGAGATTGGTAGTTGAAGAGAGCAGGTTATTTTCTCCGTAGCACGCACCGTATTCCCGTTTATTCATGACTTAAACAGGTGTCAAGGTGTAGTATTTTGTGTGCAACGTTTTTGACAGATCTGAATATACGTGTTGTAGTAAAATTTTAAGTGATTTTTGTTTTTTTCTTAAAGCGGCGTAATCCATAAGCTTTGCAAGATGGTGCGTCAGTGCGAAGTATGTGGAAAAATGGATTCTTATCATTCGATACTGTCTTTCCATATTATAGGTTTGGAAAACCATAACGACAGCGTGCGAAATTGAATATTTAGTGTTAGAACTATATTTTGACCTGTATTTTGACCTGTTATGTTCTGGTATTGTTGTTATAATTTGAAGACAAGTTGTCAAATAAATATTATAAACGTCTCAACTTTCTTTCCCTCATAAATAAGTAATACTCCTTTAAGAATCCAAAATAGTGGCATCCCTGGTAAAATAAAATGGACCTATTAAAGGAGAAAAGAAAAATAGTGAGGAAAAGCTTAGAAAATTTTTTTGAAAAAATTAGCAATTTAAGAGATCAACCAGAGGTACAAGAAGATGAGATTTTAATTCTGGATTATGATTTTTCTGGTTGGTTTGAGAGAATAATGGATCTGGATAGAAATATAGAAGAAATATATAACGAAAAACAAGAAAATAGCGAAGACTATAGAAAAGATATCGAAGAAAGCTTGAATTTTGAATCAGAGTTAAGAAAAAATAGAAGAAAACTAGACATTTTGTTGAAAAAAGTGACACAACCAGTAAAATGTGAAAATGGCAGTAATGTCACCAAAAGTCCAAACAATGTCAACTTGCCAAAACTAGAAATTAAGAAATTTGACGGCAATTTAAAAAACTGGATAGCATTCTGGGGTCAGTTTAAGAAGATTCATGAAGACAAGAAGTTATGCAGTGAAGACAAGTTCCAGTATTTGGTACAAGGACGTTTGTTGAGAAAACCACATCGATATTGAATTGCGGTTCGCGTTGGGAGGATGTTAGAACTATATTTTGACCTGTATTTTGACCTGTTATGTTCTGGTATTGTTGTTATAATTTGAAGACAAGTTGTCAAATAAATATTATAAACGTCTCAACTTTCTTTCCCTCATAAATAAGTAATACTCCTTTAAGAATCCAAAATTTAGCGTTCTCTCTATTTTCTTGCTTTAGCCTACACACAATGTATGAAACAAAAGGCTAGTAATGAATGAATGGTGTCATCTCTTTCTGAAACTCAATGCTAACTTAACTACCTATAATTCCCTCCCCGTCGCGCAAATTCTGAGTTAGGTACACGATGAAACATACAAAATAATAATGTGGTGCGACAAAAACCTTAGAATAAGCGCTGGTTTTCGATACTATTTAGCGTCAAATATGGCATTTTGGCAATAAAGTAACCCAACTAATACGAAAAATACTAACTTCCAAGAAGAAATCTTACTTTAGAAATTACTGTGATTCAAATAAATCTATTATACACAATATTCTAATGCAAAAATGAAAAAATACCCGGAAAAACATCTAAGCATGTCGCGTGTTTAATAATAATTGTAATATTATGATAACACAATAACGAAAACGTACTACAACCATTATTCCTAATCAATGACAATCTCTCTGTGTGACGTAATGCTTCACGTTTCGTGTATACGCGATAAAACGGATCGAATTTGCATAAGCATATCTATATTGTGCGTTAATTAGAAATAACTATATTTGTGGCTATCAGATTAAACCGGATATGAAAAAAGGAGCACTAGGGTTGCTAATTGGTTGAATTAAAGTGGTGCTAAAAACTGTAATTATAACCCAAAAATTTTTGGCACCAGTTTTGACAATATCTTATTTGTTTTTCTACTTAAACGCATTTTTTTTATCTGAGACGGTCCACGTAGACTCACCGTGGGCATCTAAAGGGAAGGGAAATGTAATCTCCTGACACGGGATTTAAAGGATTGAAGGTTGGGACGGGAAGGGAAAACATCTGCTAGCAGTCCGTTCCATAATCTAGAGACCCTGGGTATGAATGAGCGAGAGAAGTGGGATGTTCTAGGTTTTTGTAGCTGAACAGTAAATGGATGCATATATAAAGCGCCTCTTGTTGTTCTGTTAGGAACAGTCAAGAGAGGAGCTAGTTCTTCAAAGAAAAATCCGTGGAAGTATTGGTAGAAAAGGGATAAATCCCCAACAGCGCGGCGATGAGCTAGAGAAGGGACTTTTCGTGTGAGGACTGGGTCATTGATGAGTCAAATGGCTCTCTTTTGGATAGAATCAAGGATGCTAAGTGTCGAAGGTGAAGCCGCTCCCCAGATATGGGAACAATACTCTAGGTTAGGTCTAATTTGGAAAACACAGAAAATGTGTAAGTTGGAAGGGGAGAAGTATTTTTGGCTTGAAAAAGAAAACGAAGGATTTAACCTGCTGATGTGGCTAGTGAAGTAATGTGTTTGTGCCAGCGGAGATCACGTTCAAAAGCGATGCCAACAAGATCGAACGTTTTATTATTTTGTAGGGCTTGGTTATTCATGTGGATGGGATAAGTGTTTCCAGATTTTTTGCGCGACACGGAGCAATACTGCGTTTCGGAGGTGTTGAACTGAACAAGGTTCTTGGCACCACAGTCTAGGATTAATTGAATATCTTGGGAGAGAGATAGGAGCATAGATCTGCGTCTATTATCCAGCTCTTGATTCTGGACTTGTCTGGAAAAGTGAATGTTGGAGTGAAGAGTACTATCATCGTCAGCGTAACTGTGGATGGGATTGGTAGTTGAAGAAAGCAGGTCATTAATGTGAAGAAGAAATAGAGTTGGTTTCTGCTTCTGATTGGCGAAAAAATTTGTTTACCATATAAAAATCTGAGATCAGATGTACAGTGTGTTAATAAATTAAGAAAAATGAAAATGCTTTAGGAGAGAAGTACCATTATTTATTATTTTAAATAAAATGTTCGTAAAAAAAGTTGTTTGTCATCCAAAACAAACAAGTATTTAATAACTTGGCACCAGGCCCGTCAAGATGGGGGGCAGCCGGGGTGATAAGTACCTTAAGCGCACAAGACCCCTTGTGTTAATAATGACTCTAACAGCGCAAGAAACTGTTTGCATGCAAGTTAAAAGAAAGGTAATAGCAAAAATGCAATTTTAGTGTTTTATGTCTTTTGCGGTGCTTATGTATAGGTAAATAAAAAACTAAAACAGCAAATTTTTGATATTACGTACAGGTACAGGTGAACAACGCGAATTCGCAGATGATGACAGAAAGACGAAGCAACGCTCCAAACTGTCCATGCAGCATCATCAGCAGCAAAAAATATATAAGAGGTTCTATTATCAGCAGTATCTTTTAACAACCAACTTGTTGGTTCAAAAGTTTAAAGCATTATTTATAATAATTTATAAATAATAATTTATAAATAAATAAATAAATAAATTAAATCATAAGGCAACACTGTCTTATTTCGGCGGAATTTGATAGATATTCCATAGCCGCCGATAAATGGGAGATTATTTGTTGTTATTTTTGTTTTTATTTTATAAAAGAGTCATTTTTTGTTTTTTCTCATTATAAATGAAGCGAGCAAATTAAAATTCTCCAAACTTTACCCTGTCGAAAAGACAGTGGCAATCTGCCAAGCGTGCCCATTGCTTTTCGGCAGATTTGGCGACGTTTACAAGCGAAGCGATTGGAGCTTCTACTTTAAACGTTTCAGGTTTCAGCAGCCCTGAATTCGACCTTGTTGTGACTCACGCGTTCTCTACATTACTTATGTATGGTATGATCCGTTAAAATCTCAACGTTGTATGGTGTTAATTTAATTTAATTACTCAAATTTACAGTAGCTTTATCTAAATGAAAAAAAAAAAGATATTCTATCCACTTGGGCATGTGATTTACGTAATACAGCCACTTCAATTTTTATATTTTAAATTCTAAGAAACTAACGTACCTAATTAAAATAATATCTACATATCTTAAAAGTCAATATATATGTATTAAAACACTTGTCGAAAAGTAATTGAATAATTTAGATCTGATGGTAGAACATAAACATCGTAATTCACTAAAAAGGTTTCAGATTTAGTACTGGTTTGAAGTAAAACTTTCTAGTTGATCAGTTAAGTTTTGACACGATTTTGTCCTGTTATTGTTAACAAGTCGTTATTAAGAATAATTAAAAAAACAATTTTTGAAAAAATATATCTATGAGTGGTCACAGTATGTTTAATACCTGCTTAGTTTCAAAGATACAGGGTGTTGCATTTTTTTAATGCTCTTTACTTGTTAACACCGATGTTCAATTATCTGTTTGGGGAAACTAAACCAGTAAATGAAATTTAATAGCAAATCTATAGTACGAATATGTTATACAAAAAATGCAAGCCTTTTTCGGCATTTTTAATTTACATGCCCTTAGATGGTTTCCTTAGTAAAGGAACCAACCAAATAGGTTTTTTTTTTTCGAAAAAGTCTTTTTTGAGAGCATTTTTTTTAGAAAAACAGCTTTTTCTAAAGCACCTTTTTTCAAAAATATCTTAACAGCTTTTTCAAAAGAAGCTCTTTTGAAAACGGATTTATGAAATTTTCCAAAAGTGCAAAACACATATTTCGAAAGTACATTTTTTCAAAAATGTCTTTAAAAAAATAATTTTTCAGAAATAGGTATACAATTTCCGAAAATGTATTTTTTCGGAAACGGTATTAGGCTATGAACTCTACTAGCTGGAAAACGTTAAATATAAAAAGACGAAAAACGATCCTAAACAAACCCAAACGAACCTTTTTTGAGTTTGATCAGGTTTGCTTAAGTTTGGTATGATATTTTCTCGTAAATTACTTTTTCCAAAAGCCGTTGCTTGAAAAAATTAATATTCGAAAAGTATTTTTCGAAAAAGATGAAAATGTATTTTTGAAACGTGCTTAAAAAAATTTAAAAATTGGTTTTCGAAATATTGTACTAAGTACATATATGTACCTCTCGAAATGAGTACCTAGAAGGTATAAATAAAAAAATGCTAAAATATCTGTAAGTTAAGATGACCAACCGTTCTGTTTTCGCAAAAACAGGTTGAGATTTTTCGTCCGTTATGAAATAGTGTACATTTCTTAGAACCCAAAAACAATAAAAAAATAATATCGCACCCGAACTTGCCCGTTTTTTTTGGTCTATGATTTTGTGTAGCTCGAGGATACGTTGCTCTGCCCTTGAAAGGAAAAAACAAACGGCAAAAACTACCATTCCGACTAGCGATACCACCAGGTTCTATTTTTAAACTTACCCTGATTAAAAAATTAACAGTAAAAATTTTTACCATCTAATTTTATTTCACACCTTTTTCACAACTTCTCACCACTCAGAGACTAAAACTTATTGAGAACACCTTGAATACCTTACATATAAATAAGTGTATAAATACGAAACATGGGTTTCCCCATTTGCCTTGCCTGTGCAGCAGGTTTGGTATGAAGAACGTTCACATTTCTCAGAAATCGCCGGTCAATACTAAATTACTAAATGCCGTGAAAAATCTTTTTTTATATAATCGACGTTTACTGAAATACCATAGTAATTACCATTATCATTAAATCATTAAATCATTAGACGAGTTTTTATTTCGGATTTGCAAATATTGATACTATTATTTTATGTATATAGTATCCTATATCTGTCTCATTCTGTTTACCGTTTACCTATAAAAATATAAAAAATACAACATTTGATCAGACCTGGGAGGATCACGGTCAATACCCTCTGTTTTACAATAATCATCATTATGATGAAACACTACGACAAATATTAGGCATATAACGATGCGGCAGCTAGATAAGAAAACGAAAATATGAGCGAGATAAAAGGCTGTCGATATTCCAGCCCTTCAGAATTTGTCCGAAATAGCCCGATTTGCAGTGAACTTCTTATCTACATAACAATCCAATATATCCGAGGGTGAAATTTCCAAAGAATCGACCCAAAATCGAATTTTGAATAGAATTAAATTTACCATTATAAATCACAGTTACAAACACAGTTATAAATCCGCAAAAATATTATTTCCTACTTTTTAATGCTTTTTGTTTTGTGAAGTCGGTTCATTTTTTTGAAAAAAAGAATTATTATAATATATATACTATATACAGGATGTTACAAAAAGATGTTAAGAAATTTTGAAGGGCAGATTCTACATCTGAAAATATGAAAATAAATTTGTAAGTACATGGATCCTCAAACGCCTCTTTTTCGAGATACAGGGTGTTTAACGTTTTCTTTTTTAAATGTTTCTCTTGAATTTTTCGAAAATGCGTTAAGATATTGACATCAATTTTGGTACAAGCCAGTATGTAATCAAAGGGTACCTTTACGTGTAAAAATTTATTTTCTTAAGTACTTGCATCAGTGGCGTGCGTGCTCGTAAGTCTTTATTTTTAGCGAAAAAAATGATACGCCACTGATTTCTTGCAAAATTGATATCGTTCTCTTTAAGCCCAATTAATTCCACGTGAAAAGTATCTCATGAGCATTTTCGTTCTAAAATTTTTTTTCGAGATAAAAATTAATTTATTTCTTGCACTAAAAACAAATAATGAAAATGAATTTTTTTTAAATATTTTTTGTTCAGGAAACAGTGCTTTTTGATTTAAGTTTATAGTAGAAGTAGATGCTGGAAATGACTTCTCCTTGCTTCAATACATGCTCTAAATCGTCTTCGCATATTTCTCCTAACCCTTCGCAATACTTGAGGTGTGAAAATATTAAACACCCTCTATCTCGAAAAAGAAGAGTTTAAGGATCCATGTTTATATAAACTTATTTTCATATTTTTAGATGTAAAATCTGCCCTTAAAATTTCTTAACATATTTTTGTAGTAATACACTGTATATACATATATACAGACATAAACACACAATAAAAATATATTAAAACTTGTCAAGTAATAGTTATAAACCAACAATAAAAGAGGTTGTTAAACCTATGAACAATTTTATTATTTGCCCCAGTTAAACAAAAATTATTAATGTTGACTGTCTAGATTATCTCATTAACTTTTTTCACTTGACAGATAAGAATTTTTTATTGTGTATAGCGTAGACTATGTGAATTAGTTATTATGGGGCTATAAACTAAAATCAGTTTTAGATACAGTATGAATTTATTAAAAACTTCCTAAAATGGTTGTTATTGTAATTATATGTATCATTTTAATTATAAAAAAATAAATTAAAAAATGTGTTACGCTTTGTAATAAGATACAAGGTAACGAAAAACTATTGCAAAAGTATTGCGGTAACCTAGAATACTGTTCCCATATATGGTGGGCAAAATCACCTTCGATACTCAACAACCTTGACTCTGTTCAAAAGAGAGCCATTCGACTCATCAACGACCCAGTCCTCACAAGAAAACTTCCAACAGAACAACAAGAAGTGCGGTACATATTATGCATCCCTTTACTGTTCAGCTACAAAAGCCTAGAACATCCGACTTCTCTCGCTCACTCATAACCAGGGTCTCTACATTGTATCGTTCATTACTGTTATATTTTCAAGTAGTTCAGATGCTGACTGAGTTTGGCTATTTTCGAGCATGAGCGAATGAAACGCGTGAATTCGCGAGAGCATGAACTCAAGGTCGAAGTATCGGTCATACCGTCTTGGTTGACGTTTATGACTTTTGAGCTGTCATTTGCCCGATGTCAAGCTGAAAGGCTGTGGTGAACAAACTACAAAGGACCCATTTTTTAGAAGAAATTAAAATCTAGTTTCATCCCTCCTGTTAAAACAGATAATTCTTTGTTAGGGACTCTAAAAGGGTGAGTAGTGTTGATTTTTCTGATTTTTATTATATATTTTGTATGGGCGTAGATTCTAACCTATAATTTCATGTGTAGGAGTCTCATTATTGTTCCTTTTTAGGGAAACCCCAGCCTAATTACCTAATTAGTTATTTACATGATTACTTATTTCAATGCATTTGAGAGCAAGTTACGGTTCTTCGTAGACTGCCCCTTTGACGTATTTTTGACCGTGCTTGGATTTTCTATAGTTTGGAGAGATCTTGGACGCGTGTCCCTATTTAAGCCTCTTGAGGTATATAAGTGCAGAAGTGCGCTCCACAAACAATACTTGTCAGTTTAAGAATTGACACTTGATTTTCCAAGGTAACGTCACCATCAAGACAAGTACTGAGTTTTATAATCGCCTAGAAAGCCAAATGTTTTAAATAACCATTTGTATAGAGAAAACTGATTTACGATAGTGTCCTAGCACTCTAAGGCGTTGCAACATCCTAGAGATAATTAAAGAATTATCATTTTCCTTTTTGTAACGTACATCTTATTAAAATTCTAGGATGCCTTTCTTTTTTTAAAATTAAGCACTTAAATTACTTTTATCGCGTTTCATTATGTGCCCACGCTTTTTTGAGTTTACTTACAGGAGCTTTATATTGGTAGTGGGCTGTTTAACACATGTACAATACTGTAAGTGGCGCCAAATTAGATCTGTTTATTGGCTCACACCAACCATGTTGAAGAGTGTATATTTATTTTTGATAAGTAGGTGCACTGATAGGTCATTAGTATGTGGCATTAAGGAACTAAAATTAGTTAAGCCCCCCTCAAGTAAACTGCCCCGCTACATTAGAGCTAGTCGATGGCTTGTTGTTATATATCTTGGCTTTTACTATAACAACTATTAATAGATTACAGCAATTATAATAATATTATGAAAAATTGCCTGCAATATTTTCCCTTCCCCTCCCAACCTCCAGTCCTTTAAATCTCATGTCAATAGAACTGATCTCTATTCTCTTCAGACGCCCATGGTACCCAGCCCAATAAAAATTAAATACTCCATATGGCCTTTGCTGTCCGTACCTGTGTGGGTCATTTTTGAAACCTAGTTGTTCTACTTTTTTTAAGGCGTGTGGCTATGCCATAAACATGTCGCTCTTCCTACACTTATTACGGACACTAAACTCTTCTTATTGCTAATGTTAAACAAATAGTGATACTGTACGTTAAATACTGCTGCTCTTAAGCAACACACGCTATTGTTCTCTTTGCTTAGGTTTGTTACGTTTCGCCCACATATCACTAGTATAAAATATGATCTTACAGCTTATCGATTTTGGCCCAGTTTAGGTGACCCTGTATATGTATACGTATGATTCGAAAAAATACAAAATATGTGCTAAATTTTAAGCGATTTTAGATAATGAACGTTTTATCATCTGCATCATTCATTCAATATT
The DNA here is from genome assembly GCA_963971165.1 of Philopedon plagiatum. Classification (NCBI taxonomy): domain Eukaryota; kingdom Metazoa; phylum Arthropoda; class Insecta; order Coleoptera; family Curculionidae; genus Philopedon; species Philopedon plagiatum. The sequence continues at coordinate 84,030,902 of OZ020193.1, forward strand.
CAATGCATCGCGGCCACGTTTTTAGATTTTATTTGTAGTGCGGCCAAGGATTTTTATAGTCATATACGTTCAGATTCACTAACCATCTGTTGTTTGAAAAAACACAAAAAGAGAAACACTGAAAAGTATGAGATAATATTTTTACGCATTCATAGCTGAGGTTAATGGCAAACTTAATTTTGTTCAAATTGAGGTAACTTTTACACAGAAGTACTAAACTTTGAAATCGGCGCAATTTTAAAGTATAATAAGAATCCTTAATAAATTATTGATAAAGAGTATTATTTTTACTTATTTATTACTGGGCCTAACGGTGAGACTAATTATATTGTTTCCGACTTTAAATTAATAATTTGTACACCAAAGCTCTAAACTTTAAAGTAAGCGCAACTCTTTATTAATTGTTTATGAATTATGATTACGGATACTTCTACAGTAAAATTGCGCCGACTTCAAAGTTTAGACCTTCGATGTACAAGTTACCTAAATTGGAACAAAATTAAGTTTACCATTAACCTCAGTTATACATAGATACGTAAAAATATTAACTATTTTATACTTTTCAGGACTTTTCCTTTTGTGAAGTTGGTTCATTTTTTTGAGAAAAATGGTTTCTTTCTTTTAAATGTATCTATTCTCCCTCCCACCTTTATTTTTTCTCCCCCTCTTTAAATTTTTAATGTCCATGTAAGTAATATTAGATTTTCTCACCTCAATAACCCCGAAAATGACATGGTAACATTTTTAAAGAAATTCACCCCCCGCACCGGGTAAAGTCCGAAACGTGCATTAATTGAAAAAATATTTCGGACTTTATCCATGTCTCGCGGGTAAAACTGAGTTTATCCGGATAATCCTAGGTTCAGCCTCTAAACTAACTTTGCCCGTAGCATATGTACAGTATACAAACAAAATTTGTCGATCTTGACGAGTTTTTTTTTAGTTTCTCGTAATTTTTTTAGGTTTCCTCTCACTTTAGCAAAGAACCCTTAAATCGAAATCGTTGAATCCGTTCAAGAAATATGCGCAAATATACATACCTACAAAAAATCGCAATACAGGTCGCACTGATAACCTCCTTTTGTGAAGTCGATTAAAAAATGTTTAAGATTTAGTACTAGTTTAAATTAAGGTCTTCTAGTTCTAGTTGATCAGTTAGGGTTTGACAGATTTTTGTTTTGTCATTGTTAATAAGTCGTCATTAAAAACTTATGAGTTATTCTAATATTTCAGCTATTGTTGGTTTCCAAATGATTTTCATCTTGAAACGTGTTGCTAAAATGAATGTAATTCTAATATTAAATACCTATATTTGGAAAGTACATACTAAAATTGTCCTTTTCTTTATAAATTTGTGAAAAAACTTAGTAATAAATTCACAGTGGCGTGCAGACAATGTAGGCAAAAATGCATTGCTTACCCTAGTAAAATCGCAAAATCACGAAATATAAAATTTCACAATTTAATTTTTACAGAAATGTACAGTGGCGGATCCAGTCCCCCCCCCCCCCTAATTATGCAAAAAATGTGAACTTATTATATAAACGTAAAATAGTAATATCGAATTTTAGTTCTTCATTTAGTCGGCCCACCAAAAAAAATTCTGGATCCGCCCCTGGAAATATATGTATATTATTATGCGTTTGCGTAACTACTTTTTTATTAAACCATTTATCGTCTATACTCTATATAGTCTATACCATCAAGGAATGTTCTAATAAATATAGCGTTGTCGTCGATATCATAAATCGTCCAATAATCGCATTTTAACCGACCGAAATTAGCATATTTCCCTTGTAGGTGGCTCATAAGAGCTCGATGAAGGTGGACAAAATATTTATATTGGCACAGTTGAAGGCAGCACTTATATTTATATAGCCGATTAAAGTACGAACTTACAGGCACGGATGTAGCGCCGTATGTTAAAACGAGATAGAGCGAATGTCGTAGCGTAGGTCGCTGTGCTTTAGGCTTTTACGGGACGACGGCCGGGCCGGTTATACTCTTTTAGACGTATTGTTTGCTTATATTCATGTTTCAAAAGACCGTCGTATTGAACTAATTTATAAAAATTATTTTTTTTTAATTCGAAATCTAAAAGGGCATTTCTTAAGTGAAAAGTTAAAAGACTAGATAAGAAATCAAATGGCTTCACTTTTCAAGTGTGATTTTTGAGAAGTACGTAAGTAATATAATTTGACTATGTATTTTATTTTATCTTTCTTGCCTACCCTGCTTCCAACGTCACTTCACGCCACTGCAAATTCATAGTATAAAACTTAGTTATCTTATTCTTACACTTATCAGTTTGAAACTTTTGGTTGTCGAATTAGACCGAGTCTTAGACAAAGTCTAGCTTTGGACAGTGTTGAATCCAGACATTTTTTCCGGGGGGAGGGTGGGGGTCTGGGTTTCATTCCGGGGGGGGGTAACATTCTTATTGGGGAGGAATATACAGGGCCGCGCCAACCGGGTGTGCGAGGTGTGCGTCGCACAAGGGCGGCCAAATGTGAGGGCGGCCGCGGGAAGCATATCTAATTAACACACACAGAACACAAAAATTCGAATTCAATCCACCTATGCAAGATGGAATATATACATAAATCATTAATAAAATAGTTAAATAAGCGTTAAATTTCTACATCAGATCTTGAGTAGGAAAAAACATACCTACATTAAATTTCACCCCAAACAAACTCTTGAAAACTTTAAGCCTGCATCGTAAATAATATCCCTATTTAGGTACCACTTGACGATGTGACCCCGTAGCTAAACCTTTCTTTCGGACAAACGCCTGTCGCCAGGTGTCGGTGTCGCTTCTTGGGTTCGGATAAACCGCAGATTACAGTGATTTCGAACCGGGCGCAAAAATTGCCGGCTTTTTCGGTACATCAAAGAAGTGATCGGACTAGTTAGAATATCTTTAGACGGTGCCCCTGGTGTAGGCGCATAGACATAGTTATAGAGTCACGGTTCATTTATAGTTAGCTTTTCACTGAAGTAGTTTGTTTTCAGTATTTAATCGTGAAGAAGTTAGAAGTTCATGATATTATAATTAACTTATGAATAGAAAAATAATATGGAGAGTACAGAATATCAAATATTATTAATAAATTATATCAACATTATCAAATACTTGATATCTCAGCTACAAAGCTACGGCGAAAATTTCTGTTTGCTTTTTTATGTCAAATTAATGAATTTTTATTTTTCATTGATGTGAAAAATGCAAAAATAAATAAGAAAAACATGTTTTACTTGCTATAACGTAGTTAAAATTAAATTCTTGTTTAAATCTTATACACCTTGTGCCTTGGATTTGCTTTGGTACATGCCTAGGCGATAAGATACAAAATGAAATTATTAACCTAATTGGTAATAAAATTAGAAATGTCATTTTGGATTTAATTAGACACTCAAAATATTTTTCCATTATTCTGGATTGCACTCCCGATATTAGCAATACAGAAACAGAAAAGAAAGAACAGAAACAGTAGTTTTCAGATTTGTCACCTTAAATATACTGCCACAAAGAAAGTTGAAATTGGAGAACATTTTATAGAATTTTGTGCAGTGACAGATCAAACTGGATTAGGAGTATCTGAGTTTGTTTGAAATTTGTTTTGTAACCTAAATTTAAATATATACGACATGCGCGGACAGGGTTATGACAACGACGCAAATATGCTTGATAAACACAATCGGCTGCAAAAAAAATCTTGGAAATAAATCCCAGAACATTTTTTGTACCATGTTCTGCGCACAATTTAAATTTAGTGGTAAATGATGCTGCAGACGTTTCATTTGAAAGAACCGCCATAGAAAGTGGAATATTAGACAGCCTAAACATTGACCAAACTGTATTTGAATTTGCCGAAAATAAAGCACGAAAAATTAAGTTTTTGTAAAAATATGTACCTATACTTGATTATTACTATTATAATTTATGATATTTGGTTTTATTATATCAGTTCACAGTTTTGTTTTTTTTTATGCAATTAAAGAAATATTCCCTGTATTTTTTTTATTTTATTTCACGGGGCGCCAATGGGATCTCTGCACAAGGGTGGCAAAGTTTCTTGGCGCGGCCCTGGGAATATAGGTAAACTATGCTTTAAGTCACGGGTGGAAAACTCGCGGCACGCGTGCCACATAGTGGCACGCCTGGCTCTCTAGAGTGGCACGCCTGGCTCTCTAGGGTGGCACGCAAACATTTGTCACAAATACATTTTGCACAAAAAATTTTTGCTGGCGGTGCCGTTAACCTATACAAAAACATCAAATATTGCCTTCCGAAAAATGAGTGGCACGCCCACAATTTTTGCTTTCAAAACTGACAAATCTTACAAAAAGTTCGGCCACCCCTGCTTTAAGTTTCTATATTTTACAGACATTCCTCGGGGGGGATTTTTCTTGCTCCAGGGGGATCCCCCCGGGGTACCCCTTGAATTCTTCCCGGCACGAATCTGGCAGTATATCTTTAAAAAATATATGTTTTCTAAAGATTGTGTTTTCTAAAAATGGTATTTTCGATAAACTTTCGAGAAATGTATTTCAGAAAAAATTTTCGAAAAATTGGTTTTCGAAATTTTTTTCTAAATCCGATTTCAGAAAAAATACCTATATTTAAAAAAACTTAATACATCTGACAAAAATGTTGTTTTTGTAAAATAATTTAAGTAGGTACCTACTTACTTTCGAAAAAGATGTTTTTCGAAAAAAAACCTAAACACTGTTTTCGAAAAAAAAATTACCTGGAGGCGCCTACACATATCTGCTTGTATATACAGGTGTTCCTAAAAACATGTGCCATCGCTTGAAGGGAGATTCTTTGAAAGAAACTAAGGCAAAAAGTTCATATGATCATGGGTCCGCAGAGATGCTTTGTTTCAAAAATATAGTGTGTTAAATTTTTTCAGTTTTTTCAAAATATTTTCAAAATGGCTTTCAAAATGGTCCTCCAGAGGCGTGCATGTGAGAGAACGATAAAATAGGTATTTTTTCAATAAAACATGTACGTCACTGATTTTTTCACATTTTCGTATCTCAGTCCAATAGTATGTTAAATTCTCGGTTAAATTCTTAACAAAACATTTCTTCGTATTTTTTCAATTTTCACTTCGTTTAGGAGATAAACACAATTTTATTAAGCGCCTTACTGGTTTAGTTTTCCCAAAAAGATTATTGCAAATCCGCTTTAACAAGAGCATTTACAAAATTTAACATCCTGTATCTTTGAAACAAAGCATCTGCGGATGAACTTTTTGCCTTAGTTTCTTGCAGAGAATCTCGCTTTAAGCGATGGCTAATGTTTTTTGAAACACCCTGTATAAACAGTTGATCGCCCTGGCATTTTCAACTCTAGGGGCCATATTTTTTACGTCAAGGGATTAGTAAATTACGTCGATGTCTCTCAATGACGTAATTTTTTCTCGTGAATGAATCACTCCGTTTCAAGAATTGAGCCCCAAAACTAGTGTTGGGAATAACCGACTTATTTTAATAACCGACTACTGAGTATTCAAGTGATTTTAAAAACCGGATGATAACCGGTTTTTCACTCGACTACTAATATTAATACTGACGGTTCATCGTTCATCTACAGCATTTGTATTGAGAATTACTGACTACTGAGAATTCAAATGATTTTATTTTAAAAACTAATTTATCACTCGTCGGTTTTTCACACGAATTCGAATGCGAATGTTTACATACATCCGTGTTGAAGCAAAGGGTTAAAAGTTGTTAGAATTCAATATTTTTATTTATCTTTATCGTCAGTCTAGTCTCCGTTGTGCTTTGTGGCGAGCCGAACAATGGTTCTTTTATATTGATAAATGTATATGTAGTTTAGTAAAAACCGAATTTTCGTCACTCGAATTATAACCGATGATTCAGGTTATTGAAAAACCGGATGATAGGTTATTTTTCACTCGAGTGATCCCAACACTACTTGCGACGCGACCTTGAAGGACGCAACGATCGAGAATCGAGTGATTTAACTCGGGGCGTGTACCGTTGTCAACTTCGGTTACGGTTTTGTGTCCCGTAAGTATCGGTAATCTGAAAAGTTGACAGATTGGAAACGCAATATCTGTCATTAATGTCACCGAAGAAACCGAGCGGTTAACCAGGTTTGACAACGGTACACAGCCTCGGTAGTAGGTAAATCAGCAACTAATTGTAGACGTGTTGGAAAATAAAAACCGATTTTTCGTCACTCGAATTATAGCCGATGATAACCGGATGATTCAGGTTATTGAAAAAACCGGGTGATAAGTTATTTTTCACTCGAGTGATCCCAACACTACCCAAAACAATAACCTAGTTTGTTTGGGTCCCAGTTGGAATTGACTTGCGAAAGCTATCAACGAATACTAATTTTTGTGATACTAATACAGAATAACCATCTTTTTCAGACATGTAGAAATATAGAACCACCACCAAAACGTGCTAGAAGATTCTAATATAAACACTATAGTGTTCATGTTCATGAATAAACTATAGTAATCAGTGTAACCACTAATCAGCTGATATGGCGATATTGTGTAAACAGCTGATGGATGAGTATTATATTGGGAAATAGGTTAAATTGCCAATTTTAAAATAATTTTAATCTTTCCTTGTCACTAATTTTGGTGAAATTCAATGAAGTAAACAACAAAAGTTGCATTAAAATTTTGATAAATTGCATAAATAAAAATAAGTTGCAAAATCAATATAAGGAGTGATAAAATTATTAAAAATATGTAATGTATTCTTAAATTTGAAAAATATATACTGACCTCAAGGGTGTATTAATTATGTTCTTTCTTCTTTGTTCTAGGTATCAAATACAGGAAAAAAACAAATTTCACTACTTAAAACTGAGTTAAATACTTTAACAAAATAACTTTTATTATTTTAATGCATTGCTTTATAAACTTTAAAAAAACCGGACGCATGCTTTATTTTCACGTGTATCACATGTTATAATTGTATGTAAAATACGTGATTGTTAAAATCGCAAAATTATAGGTATTATACACAGCTAATTTGTTCATTTTCTGTATTATTTGTATCCTCTCCATGCTCAATGTCAAATATTGATCGGTGACGTCATTGGCAAACATCGAAAATATACAGGGTGGCTCTTAGATAGGCCAGTAGTTGCGATCTATCAACTTAGATGTTGGTCGTTTCGTTTTTTGAGCATGCATTTTCTTTTCACTATGATCGAAAAATGACAATAAAAAAGACGCATTGTTTTGTAGATTTGAATCAAAGAAAAGATAATAGGTAGAGGTAATTCATTTGCACAAAAAATGAAGCGTTCAACCTTTAAAAAACTTGTATATTCTAGAGTTTTTCATTCCACTTAGAACTTAGAATAGCTATTGTAACAATATAAGTGGAACAAAGGAAAAATGTGAAATTTTTCAAATTTTATCTTATTCATAAAAACATTTTTATGGATTTTCGCTCTTAGTGGTTATTGCACCTTTGGAATATCCATAAAGATGTGCGCTGATCAGTCATTAGTAGCAAGAATTATCTCCCTTTTTAACTTTAGGAATGATTTTTACTGCATAATTCAGTCAGATCCCTTGAAAGGTTCTGTTATTTCGAAGATTTCCATGGCCTGCATGTGGCCTGCCCGCAGGCCAGTAGCCAGTTTTGATTTCAGAGGGGGTAACTAAAGTTTGGGGGGGGGGGGCTTATTTTAATTTACGTAGTCATTTAAATTTACGATTTGCCTGTCCGCCGATGGAATATGGAATACTTCAAAGATCCGCAAAACTAGATACCAACCTTTTAATTTCTGATACATAAACATACAACACCAAAAACATGCAAATGCCCGTGCGCTTCTGCAAAATTAAAATTGAATAACCACATCTTGACTCAAGACACTTGAGTCTTGTTTCATATAAACGCAAAATGCGAATTGCGAATATTGTTCTACTGTCAGATTCAAATTTTAATATGAAATTGACCAATACGGAAAATATTCGCGATTCGCCAACACAGGAACTCCGATTTCTTCGTTAGGAGCTCTTTGAACAACCCTGGTAGAAAACGCCACATTTCTGTATGGGAGAGTTTTCGTGGTATTTAGGCTGTGTACCGTTGTCAAACCTGGTTAACCGCTCGGTTTCTTCGGTGACATTAATGACAGATATTGCGTTTCCAATCTGCCAACTTTTCAGATTACCGATACTTACGGGACACAAAACCGTAACCGAAGTTGACAACGGTACACGCTTAGCGTTTGGCCATACATAACCTCACTTTTATTTGTTTACTGTTTAGATGTTTGGGTAACTTTTTCTGTTTGTTGTTAAAGAATTTCACCAAAAACGAAAATTTTAGTGGAAATAGAGCAATATCAAAATTAGAAAAAGTGCAAATACAAGTTTTAATCGAAGTATGGGAGTGTACTTTAAACCTTATATAATAAACGAGGTCAATCTAAGCTAAAGCTTGTACTTACCAGTAGGTACTTAGTCGTAGAAACGCTATAAGTTATTTGAAAATACAAATCAAACAGACTTACTTAACTTACCCAGTTTCTCCACGTCTTCATATAAATATACAAGATGTCATTTTTTGGGTCTCCTTTAACAAACTCATTCAACAACCATGAGTATGATTTTGAGGATGAAAAATTTGAAGAAGAGGAAGACAAAGAGCCTGAGGAACGTCGACAGGAGAGTGATGAAGATACTGAAGATGCCAGTGAAACAGATACAGGTACAATAGTAGAGGTAGTATAGATTTTAAATCCTATTCAGTTATGTAAGCAGTGGGCGCTAGGCGTTGGCGACCACCGATGGCCTCGCGCCCCTAGGTGCCTCGCAAAAAACTCTCAAGTTAATACTTAGCTATACCTAATCTAGAATATTCTGGTACGAGTAGGTATTATTTACCCAGAATCATCTGGCAACACTTGATTAGCAACAATATACTCGTACTTAGTACGTATTTGTGCATAATTCATTTGACCTAGTACTTTTTTCTGAGAAATAATGAAAGGGGCCTCGCAAAGCTGATGTCGCTGATGTCTACATTAATTTGGTCTTGCCCTGCCACTGCGTGTAATGTAAATACATACAGGGGATAATGAATGAGCCATACCTTAGAAGTGGCCTCGGCAGTGGCTTCCCTGGCTCAAGTTAGGTTGATTTAACCTACCTAATTTATCTTATTACAAAAGTTGATAATAAGAGAGGTACTTACAGGGTGTCAAAGTTAAAATTTTACTTTACATTTTTATCGAGATTTTTACGTTTTGAAAGGATACTAATTAAATTCACAAAATTTTATAGGCATGTTTTTTTGGGATGGGAAAAGCTAATCCGTTTTCAAAATTGCTGTACTTTGTAGAGGGCGCCACATACGGCATTAAATGCTATTTTAGAATGTTCCTACTTTTGTGCTTCAGTGTACACAATTTCTGAATAGAAATTCTTATTCCCCTATCTTTTTTACTTGAAAAAGGTGTACTCTATCAGTGTCGCACAGGACTACAAATAAAAAAATTTAGTATCAGCAAAAAATGAACCTTTTTATTACGAAAATGCAAACATTAAGTGAAGATAATAAAAACCAGATAAAACACAAATACCTAATCTTGTTATTTTCACTTGATGTTTGTATTTTCGTAATAAAAAGGTTATTTTTTGCTGACACTAAATTTTTTTTATTTCTTATTTATTCTGTGCAACACCGAATTCAAAGGTATTTTGGTGCCGTTCTAATATGCGGTCTACCTGCTAATAACTTTAACATAAATAATATAAATTGTGTTTACAACAGTGAGGAAGGAATATCTTTGAGAAATTATCAATGTTTACACTTTGATTGTACTGGTAAGAAACAATCTTAACAAAATCTAACATTGATAATTTCTCAAAGATATTCCTTCCTCACTGTTGTAAACACAATTTATATTATTTTATTACTTTAATACTCTAATCGGATTTTCCCAAACTCGCAAAAATAAAGTAAATACGCTCGGGGCGGAATTGGGGTGCAGGATTAACATACCTGAGAGATCACTATTTTTGGAATAATTATGCGGGCGGAGTTAGGCACTGCTCACAATTAGATATTAAATGTTAAAGTTATTAGCAGGTAGACCGCATATTAGAATAATAGCGTACACACATAGACTGTATGTAGGACGGTAGACCGCATATTAGAACGGCACCGGTATTTTGCCTAAAAACAGTTGCTTTTAGCATAGGGTTGCATTAAATAATCTGGCTTCTATCGTTCTTCTATCTAATTTTTTTAAACAGTTTTACCTAGGTCTAAATACCAAAACACAAAAACAGCTATATTGGGAATAAAAATCTTTATTATAAATAACTAATATTCCTCGTAATATTCAATAAAAAAAATCAAAAAATTATTTAGGATTTTCCAGTTTTATATTACTCCGATCAGTGAGGTGATTTTCTTTAGAACATCTTTCTGATATTGAATGTGTTTATAAAATTATGCACTTATGCACATGATAATTTAAAATTATACTGGTACTGCAGAATGACGTCAACGGATTTAGCTAATAAACGATTTCTTTCTTCTGACCACTGGATGGACGTTAAGGAAAAAATTCGTTCGCAATTTGCATTGTGCGCAGGGATTGCGAACAGGTGTTTCCAAGGAATACCGACGCGACGCTATGCACAAATTCGCAAGATAGGGATCTACTGCACCGCACCATGCTATTCTGCCGTCTTAAGAAAAACCACCGCATCTGCGATTATAATAATTTGGAGTAAATCGTGTTAGATTGTTCAAACACTTGCAAAATAGTTGTAATTTTACCTAGCATTTATATTTTGTTTTTATAACTATAATTATAGAAAATAGATAATACATTGTAAAAAAAAAGAATTGTTTTATTATTTTTTAAACTTAAATTGCAGATGCTAGGAATTGGCTCAATCATTTTTTACAAAAATACGTAGTTAAATCACTCTTCATTAATTTTAATTGAAATCAAATATATTTACTGTTAAATGCGGTGTTTTTGTTATGTAAATAGCTAATACATGCCCTTCTGAATTGATTACAGCCCCTAACTCAAGTTTTGATTTTTTTGGCACGCATAACGTTTGTTGGTGCGTGTGCCTTTTAAAATTTAAAAATTTAATTCAAAAAAACTTGATAACGTCGATCGGGACTTTTGAAACTTTTGTCGGTACTTCCGGACATGAACATGATACAAATAAAAGAAGATATGATACCGCGCGGGTAGGCGTGGCCATTTAGGCCATTTACGTCACGCCGTGACCAATTCCGCGATATTTTGTAAACGAAACACGTCTTTTTTAAGATCGCGTTGTTGTTTTTATATTACTTTTAGGAGTTTAAAATTAAAAATGAGATGTGCTGTGTATGGTTGTGATGTGGACAATCAATCAATCAATGTAATCAATGTATATTTATCCCTTGATTTATATGATTATTTTAAATCGTACTTATACTATAAAATTTGTATTATAAGCAGGAGGCAAAGTGCGCTGTTACATTTTTAATTATTTTATCCGAAAACATAATTTTGTGAAAAGGATCTGACCTGGCTTCCAACTAAATTATCAATATTAATAAGCCTGTCTGCAAAATGTTCGGCAACAGTATCTAGAGCATCTCTCTTTTCTTCAGCCAGTAATGAATATTCTTCTTTGTTTGCTTGCATTCTTTTTTCCTCTTCAGAGCTGTTAAAAGTAGCCATTAATTTTTTCCAGTGCTATATAAATTGGTTTTAGTAACTGTAAAAAATGTTCATCCACCCTTTTAATATAGATATCGGATACCTTTTTGAAAATCACTGGATCGGTTTCTTCTTCATGCTCTTCACATATTAATAACAGCCACTCCTTGACATAAATCTCAAGACAATTCGAAAGTGTATTCCATCGAACGTCTCCAGTTTCTTACCTCTTTTTTCTTTGTGCCAAGCATTTGGCAAATGGGTATTTCTGAAGTATTTTACAATTTGTACTATATGTTCTTTTACCTTAGATACTTCTAAATCTTTGGGAAGCAAACTAAGTAAGTGCGCCGAATAACCACATATAATTATAGGATAATTTAACGACTCTGTAATTTTTTTCTTCATACTGACCATATTGGCCGCTTTATCTGTTACAACACTAGCAACTTTAGAGTTATATTCATTTTTGCACTTATTTATTGAGGCAGTAGCCAATTTTGCAAGATAATCAGTCGTTTGGGAATGACCGCATGAATCTATGCTTTCTAAAAGAACACTGTTTCCATATTCTGCTGTAAAAACGACACAGACTATGGGCTCATTATGAACATTAGACCATCCATCCAAGGACATGCAAATAGACTGTCCAGATAACTTGTTAAAACATTTAGACTTGTTTTCTTCAAATAGTTCATTTAAGATTGTTGATGATATCTGAAATCTAGACGGCGGGCCGTAACCTGGTCTTAACATTTCTATGGCCTTTCAAACTTCCTTATTTTCTATTGATCTAAAACTGCAATCACTGACTTTTTTTTTAAATCATGATTTATATCGACCCTGCAGGGAAGCCACTGCTAAGGTATGGCCCATTCGTTACCAAATATGCTGTAAATATATGTATGTATGTATGTAGGGTATGTGGTTGTTTCTAAACTCTTAGGTGAGTCTCGAGTATAAGTAGGTACATATATCCCTTTTTTTCTCTAAGGTTGTCAAGAAGAACAGCTTGAAATTAAGGAACAAATGTACCAAGACAAGCTTGCAAATTTGAAGAAAAAATTGGCTCAATTGAAAGATGGAACACACTATGATTATAACAAAAAAGTGAAGAAACTAGAAGCCCAATATCAAGAAAGACTTCGTTTGAATGATATCTATAAGTGAGTAGTTAAAATTGGGGTATAAGGTTACAAAAATCGGGAACAAATTACATTATCTTTAATACAATGTGAAATGATTAAGGACAATAAAAATAACATTCAGGCATCAATAAAACTTGTATACCGAGTAACGAGTAGTGTATTAACAGCTTGAAAAAAAAACAGTGGCTTTTTGGTTTTTTCCCAGTGGTCTTCAAAAAAACCAAAACATGGAAAAATTCAAAAAATAATTATTCTTTAAAAAATATATTCTAAGTACAAAAAATATATGAACAAAATGAACAAATCATTGCAAAATAAAACTAATACTCTAGTACAAATTTTCATGTATGTAAACTAAAATAAGACATATTATGTGTCCCGATAATTAATCATCACTTTCGGTTTCTAACAGGGTTGGCAAAAATCATGATTTTTTTTAAAAAAATCAAAAAAATCTGATTTTTTTTTATTTAAATCAGATTTTTTTTATTTAAATCAGATTTTTTGGATTTAAGTCAGAATTTCTGAATTTTATTTAGGTTTGTATTATTTCATTATTGTTTGTTCAGATGTAACACAGTTACAATAGTAAATAAGTAAAATGCAGTAAATAGTAAATATTACAACAATGGAGTAGAAAATATAAATTTAATAATATTGATTAATTCAAACTTCAACAAACGAAACAGAAAACGGTAATTTTAAAAACACAAACAAAAAACAATACATATTATATAGCTACCTATACCCTATACCTATTATAATGGTAGATAATAAAATAAAATAACCATTCTCGTAATTATTATATAATAATAAAATATCATTATGAAGAAATTTGCATATTTAATGATTTCATCACAAAAACAAGTTTGGCGGCCTTTTCATTTCCAAGCCGATTTCTAAGTTCATTGTGGCATAGGTTGTATGTAGAAAATATTCTTTCTACACCTGCAGAAAACGGAGTTGCAGATAGAATTTTTTAAATAAGTTTTAAATCGTCTTCCGTTATGCTATTTATAGAGTTGCCAGACCGTTGGTAAATTGATGCTTAAGTATAAGAAATTCAAAATAGGCAAATACATCTGAAATTTTTAAAAACGATTTAAATCATTGATTTTTTCAAAAAATCACTTGATTTAAATCACGATTTAAATCATTTGATTTAAATCAAACCAACCCTGGTTTCTAAGAAGGAATCATATTCATTATTGTAACTTTCATCATCTGATGAGTTTTATTTTTCACCTTCTACTTGTACTACATATTGGCAGAGAAGCTGATCATCATGATTGTAACCAACATCTAGTGATGTGGCTGGTATTTGGCGATAGTATTGACAGTCAGTATTGTTTTTTGGTTTTATTTTTTTCATGTAGTTGTGCATCCCTAAGATAAAGGCTACTGCGAATTGCAACAAGCTTTTCCACTCGTTTGTTTGTAAGTCTGTTTATTTTTTTAGAATGAATATGCGGAAATAGTGACCAATTTCTTGTAGATCGTACCGATCTCAACTCAACTCAACTCAACTGTAACAAACGAGTTCTAGCCACTGGTTTAAGGGGTTTGTTTGCACAAAGACCTTGCCACATACCAACGGATCATAATCATTTCGTGATGCAATATCCCATAAAATAGATCTTGAATAGAACCCTTACCTTCCATATAACTGTTAATTAAAATTTTTTAATATTTTACTGCAAATAAATCTAAAAAATGAATTTGTCCGGAAAAAAACGGTTTTTATTTGTTTTTTCCCGAGACTGAAAAAACCGGTTTTTTAATACACTAGTAACGAGTACCCGGTACTCGGTTTTATATTAATATCCACTACTCGGAGTACTCGGTCGAGTAATAAAAATTAATGAGAAATAGGGAAAAGAACGTTTTTATTAATTCTTAGCTAAAAACTAAAACATGATACCATGAAAAAAAGTAATCAGGAACCTAATATCTAATAATAAACATATTTTACAATTTTTAACATAAGTACTAAGTAGGTACTGGTAAGAGTAGTACTAGTAAGTACCTATTTAAATTTATTGTAAGTAAAACAGTAATAGTATAGTCATTAATAATTATTATTTAATACTGATGATTTAGAATACTAGAAGGTTATGATGCAAATATGTATATAAGTTTCTGTCCATTGTCCGGCTTTAATGAATTTTTTAATACTCGGCGGCCGAGTACTCGCTACTCGGCCAATGTCCATTGCCGAGTACTCGGTACTTGGCCAAATGAATAAACAGGACTCGGTGAAGCCATATCGTTAACACAAGAGCGTTGGCTTAATTTTTAATATAAGGATCATGTAAAAAAAACATGTTTGTAGTTTAAAAATATATTTCAAATACTACGACGCACTTGCGTAATAAAAGGTGTAATATTCGTTATTATCAAGCATGCCTCAGCATAATCACTAGGCAAGGACCTCCATATCTGGCCATTGTGGCGGCTTAAGTGCTTCAGTGTTAATATACGTTTTCCGCTAAGCTTTCACTTTATAGTAGCTGTCTGAGGACTGGGAAGGTCAATCCAACGTTTCAATTACGTCATCCTTTTTTTGGTATTTTAGCTCTCCAAACCTTTTGACACCCCCCCCCCCCCCCCCACCAAAAGTCTGGCTTTGCCCCCGCCCCCCACACCAAAGTTCTGGCTACGCCACTGGCATGCACTACTCACATTAGAAAACTAACGATTGCCACTACGACTGTAACTAGACTGGCTCTTTACCATTACTGCGTATTAGCTTTCCCCGCCCTCTATTAATTTGTAAAGGGTTTAGTCTAATAATTCTTCTCAAATCTTTCAAGAACTCGAGCCTTCGTGCGTGTGTTAATGACTTTTAATGACTTAATTTCATTTCGCGAGGACAGTTCCGTGGAAAGGCTTTTGAACATTTTTTTAAATAGTTTCATATCGTGATATTTATGCTATATATAAAATTAATTATTAATATATCCTCGCACCCTGATTTTAGTGCTTAAAATTTATAATTTGTATATTGCTCAAAACATAAATTCATTGCTTACATTGTTTTTTAATGTAATGCACCCTTAAGTAATATCCAAAAAAAAAGTATTTACCTGTCTATGAGCGAAAATAATAAAAAATTGTTTTAATTATTTTATATATTATTTTTAAGAGAACTTATGATAGAATATGTTAAGAGAGACTACGCGGCAGAAATCAAATCTGCCGCTAAGGATTTTGAAGAGAAGAAGATAGATTTGCGTGAGACGTTGATTTCTGATCTTGAAGACAAGAAGCGCACCATAGAGGCAGAAAGGTCTTCCATAGAATTGACTGGGGATTCAATGGAGGTACATTTATAAAACAGTACTAAATAAAGAGGCAGTGTGTTAATTGTTTCCAACTTACAACCTATCTGCATGCTATTTCAAGTTTTTAGTACCACACATTAAAAGTACCGTTTTATTACAGTTAAGTAATGAAGAGGGACGCCATTTTTAAAACATAATATTTATCGTATTTAGATTTTTAAAGAACGCATTTTTAGTTTTGTTATATGTGATGTTTGAACAAATTCTAGGTGAAGCCAGCAATGACAAGAAAGTTACGTAGAAGACCCAATGAGCCCATACCAATGCCAGAAAAGCGCAGAAAGGCGCCAAATGCCCAAATAACTTATCTGTTGGATGAAAAAGAGGTATGGTGATATTTTAAGCAGATTTAAAGGCCCTATGCTGGTAATATTTTGATAATGTTCTTGCCAAAAGATAAAGAAATAAGAAATTTTTTTGTTACCTATTGATATTGTTGTGTTAGCCATGGATGGATAACTTGGACCTTTCCCAGTGTTCTAGCCTATACAAGGGCGGACAGTTGCCCTTCTAGCTTCCGATATTTTTTCAAAAACATTTTCAAAAAAATGGATTTGACCGTTAGTTTAGTTATACTTGTAAAAACAAGTCATTAAAATATGGTGTTTTTCCAAAAATATAAATTATTTAATATAATTTGTTAATTTGTGCCAATATACTTCAGGGTTAACTATATTTAAATTACAGAAATAGGCTAAAATATCATATATTATTCAGTTTTTGTTCGGTTGTGAGATTTACAGGAGGGCATTAAGGTTAGCTATAATTTGGCTGTTTAATATTAATTCACTCTTGCACACAGCAAGGGACCGGGCTTAACAAAAAAATTATTTTTAATCTAAATTATGCAAATCTGTGTTGGAAAATGTTACATATTGTTGGAAAACAATTTTTTTGAGAACGCAAAAGTATAGTTTTACGAAATGAGCATTTTTTCGAAAAAAATTTTTTTAAATTTTGTTTTCGAAGAACAGTTGAAATATCCGTTTTTTCGAAAAAAAGTTTTTGGAAAAAATATTTTTAGGAGAATAAATTCGTTTTCTGACAGTTGGAAAAAATTTATTTTCAGAATAATGTTTTCCGAAAAAAATTTCGAAGAATTTGTTTCCAAAAAAATTTTTCGCAAAATTCTGTTTTTGAAAAAAGATACTTTTAAAAAAATTGGTTTTCCAATTTTTTTTTAAATCCGTTTAAAAAAAATGAATATTCAGATTATTTAAAATATATATATATATATATATAATATATAGTATATATATATATATATATATATATATATATATATATATATATATATATATATATATATATATATATATATATATATATATATACTCGATTTGAAATTGGTTGATAGTAATAAATCATTAAAATCCGTCAAACACGTACACAGAGTGGTCCACCTAAATTGCCAAGTTTTAAATAGTATATACATTGAAAGTCTAGACCCTTTTGCATTTATTAAACTTTCCATTCCTATAGATCTGATAAGGGCGTCGAATACAAAGCTTAACCCGAGGCTCGAACAATAAGCGGTAGTATTCTACCTGTGATGTTTTGCACTCATGCACGTGCTTTCGGGTGGGTTTAAGTTTATATTAAACACAATAATTATATAATTTAGTGAACATTCGGATGTGTGGCATAATTTGTTACCCTTGTATTTGAATAAATATAATACTAATAACAATAAAGCAACTAATAAACAAGTAAATTTGGAAAAATGTTTCTATTTGAAATTCTATAAAATTTATAGTAAGTCATTACAGTTCTTCGCTTTAAATTAATCATCATCAGAAAATGAAATATCTGAGGGACTGTCTTCTTCCCCTAAATTGATAATAAGTGGTTCGACCGTTTTCTCCAGTAAACTATCCAATTGCCACATTTTTTCCTCCTCCTTTAGTACATGCTCTATACATCTTTGCCACTTCCCCGCGTTGACTTCTTGAAGCGCTTCTTCAAAGAGTTTTTGAACATCACTCATTTTATAAGTGGTATTTTTTCTAGCCACATAACCTTTCACATGAGCCCATACCAGTTCGATCGGATTTAATTCGCAATGGTAGGGGGGGAGCCGAAGCACTATTATATTTTGTTTTTTGGCCATTTCGTCAACAACATATTTTTGAAACCGATGTTTATGGGTGTTTACAATTGATAGCAACTCCTTTTTAACCATATTGTCCTCAAATTGTATTTGTTTCTCCACAAGCCACTCGATAATTTTTGCTTTTCGCCAAGCAGTTGTAGGCATCTTCTCCAATCTTCTGGAGTGATACGGAGCGTTATCTAACACAATGACGGAGCCAGGTGGAATCAGCTCTATCATTTGTTCGAAATACTCCTCAAAAACATCAGCATTCACATCCTCGTGGTAATCGCCTGTACGAACTGATTGGAATGATAATAGTCCACCTTCTAAAAATCCATTGGAGCTACCGATGTGAGTTATAATTAATCGTTTTCCTTTTCCGGATTACTAAATTATTCGGATAAGTAAATAGGGTTCAAACCGGCACGTCAGGTAGGTGCGCCTATGGAATCGGCTGCTAAAAATGATTTATTACTATCAACCAATTTCAAATCGAGTATATATATATATATATACAGAGTGTCTGAAAAGATTTAGTATTGTCAAATATCTTTGCTATTAGTAAAGATAGACACCAACTTTTAGGCGTATCTTATTAATTAAGAAATCTACTTTTTTACGTAATTTAACTCTTTCATATCCCTTGAGGGGTGACGCTAAGGAGTTGAGGTCAAAAATTTTAAATGCAACCCTGTATCGTGTGGTAGGTACTTCATTTTAAAGGTCTTCAAAAATGAAAAATTTTACCGCAAACCCGAGGTCCGTATCTTAATTCGTTTTTAAAGGGCAAGGCTGTAAAAATTAAAAATCGCGAAAAAAAAAATAAAAATTTACCTAAATACCTTTACTCCTTTTATTACTTTAAAAGCTGTTCAAAATGACCGCCATGAACTTCTTGACAGTAATAAGGTCGATTTTGGAGCTCACGTCTCACATTTTCGAGAATGGCAGGTGTTACTTCTTGGCGGAGTTCCAAAATCGACTTTATTACTTTCGGAAGTTCATGGTGGTCACTTTGAACAACTTTTAAAGTAATAAGAGAAATAAAAGTATTTATTTTTTTTATTGTGATATTTCTTTTTCTAAAATTACAAGACTACCAGCATAAAATGTAATTTTTTTCAAACTGCTCCACTTTCCCCTACCTAAAATTTGGTGTCTCTATCTTTACTAATAGCAAAGATATTTGCCCATACTAAGACTTTTCGAACACCCTGTATATTTTGAGTATACGTATTTTCCTAAAATGAAATTTCGGAAAATTTATTTACAAAATATATTTTCGCAAAATTCTGTTTTCCAAATTTTTTAATAAATTCTTTTTCGAAAAAAAATGTATATATTCAAAATATTTTCTCAAAAAAAATTATTTTGAAAATACGTATTTGCCAAACAAGAAATTTCGGAATATTTATTCTGCAAAATTCTGTTTTCAAAAATTTTTTAGTAAATATTTTTTCGGAAAAAAAAATGTATATTCAAAATATTTAACGAAAAAAATTATTTTTCAACGAAAGTGTTTTTCGAAAAACTTTAGTTTTGAAGAAACGTTTAACGAAAAAGTGATTTAATATACCTAATATAAAATATGTCAAATAACTTTTTGTCTGTCCTTTGCCTCCCCCCTGCATTTTCTCCTGGAGGCGCTCATGCATAAACCTATACATGGTATTTTTGAACGACTAATATCCTATTTTAGGTGGATAATGATCTCAGACTAATAAAGGAAAAAATAGTAATGCCAGTAAGAAAGCTAAGTGAAAGCTCGTCGTCGATGGGCAGTCCGAACCATACCGTGAGTAATATGGGAACCCTACAGACTGTCAGTGAACACCAAAGCTTAATAGAGACCCGCATAGAGGATGGGAAGCTTCTTTATGAAAAACGATGGTTTCACAGGGGCCAGTCAATATTTGTTGAAGGCAAGTTTTATTAAACTACTATGGTTTTTGTAGTCAAAATTCGAGGTGCAAGATTTCTATATTGGCCGAAATCCGTTAGGTAATGGGATCATTACTGTACACAGTTAAGTAATAGGCGCATTACTACACACTGTGAAGTAATAAAATCGGTTACTTCCCAAATGAATATGTTAAATATCAAACGGATTATTAAATATCTGTAGATAAATAGAATTACACTGATATTTTAGTAATTTTTTTTATGTTCAGGAAAGGACCAAGCGAAAACCGCAGCAACGATTTCTGCAGTTGGAAATGATTGCATCTATGTGAAGAAGCAAAATGGAGAAAAATTAAGGTTCTTCTTAACAAGTCTGGCTCGTGGAAAGATCTCGATAAAAAGACGCGCGTCGTAATTAATTTAGCCCTTAAGGTTTGTTTCAAACTAGATTTTAAGTACCAGAGAATTTGAAGAATAAACATTTAATTTTTATAATAATTTTGTTTTTGTTGGTTTTAATAATCCTAAATTGCTTTGACTTAGCCGAGTCCAATAAAGTCATGCGTACAGAAGTTACTGTGCTCGTTTTTGAAAATAACGGAATTATACAAATTTATCTGGAATTATTGATTGCTCCTGCTATGTTCATTTCTTTTTTGATGGATCTCCGCATATTGCTGTATCTTGTGTTGCCTGACTTCTGTTCTTATTTATTAATGGCCTTAACTACTTATCAGTATGCGGTTTGGTATATAGAAATCCTAAAAATGATCAAATGATTTTTTTACCATTTTTCCCTCAAATAAAGTACTTTGAAACAGTTGTATTTATTGTTACGTTTCCGGCAATGGTTATTTGATCGTAGATGCTACTATCGATATTTTCGAAATATCGATATTAGAATCACATTGCTATTTCAGGTAACCATCCATTGGCCAGACACTCACCACGTGATAGTTGTTGTTCCTTCAGTCTAAATACCTAACCTTAATTTGTCACATTGTTTGCTGCTGGTTTAAAGTTTTGTTAAATTTTAAAAGAATTTTATATTAAAAACATCATAAACAACGGTTCAAGATGTTAAAGACGTGCGCTCGTCCGAACCACGTCGAAGCCACCAGTGTGACTTTCTCAGTTTTCACCAAAAAGGACATTAAAGATATAAGTGTACTACAAATTGTTACTCCCTTAACTCTGGATGGATTGGGGCACCCAGTTCCAGGCGGTTTGTATGACAACAGGTAAGGATAAATTAAATAGACCTTTTTTGTAATTTGCAGCTTTACTGTTCTAATACAGCACCTACTAAAAAAGTTGTTTAGACTGCCATGTGTAATTTTTTGGATTTTATGAGAGGAGTTTGTGATACTGGACATACTGGTCCTTCAGCAATGCTTCTGTGATATATAGACTCTTTGATTAGTCTGATTTTTTTGCTCTAAAACAATTTAAAAAATCAAGCTAGCAAAGCCATGACTAGGGTTCCCCAGTTTTCCTTATGTCCAGCGGCGTCGTTTACATATTTACATCAGATATTGGCAAGCATGGTAAATAAGTTTTTAAACGCATTTCTGCTTTACAAAGATAAAAACTTTTCTTTCACAAGTATTTTTTTTTAGTCTGAAGTAGACTATGAGTGTTTTAAAATAAAATTTTTGGGGTAGGTATATCCGGGTATATCTAATAATAACTGGCAAAATGACTTCCTGGCAAAAATCCTGCTTATACTTGTATCCAGGGTTGTCTTGATTTAAATCACGATTTAAATCTCGTGATTTTTTCATAAAAATCATTGATTTATATCAATTTTTAATTTTTGTCATAAATGAGTCTCTGCCACAAGGACATTATAAAATTTACCGAATTCACCTAGATTATCGCTGAGCTGCGAACACGTGATATTCAGACAGCCACATCCTTACACAATTTTGTTCTGCTTGGAATTCCCCGCATACAAAGACGAGTCTGTCGTTTTAGCGTCGCCGAGTCATTTTTTAAATTTTATTGTTTATCTACAAACACTTAAAAAACACTAATTTGTTTCAAATTATTATAAAGTTACATGCTAAAGCGGCTCCATTTAGTAGTACACTATTTTATATAGAAATTTTAGAAACTAAAGCTGTAATTGATTGGTGGACAATACTTAATTCATAAATTAAAAGGTTGTTTTTACTTCTTCTTAGAAATAATCAAACAGCTGAATATGGTAACTTCATCGGCAACTTCATCTTCAGCAGAAGGCGAACAAATATATTCATCTTTTAATTTAGTACACAGTAAGCAGTTTAAGAAGTTAGGTACTGAAAAATCTGCAAAACTTGTGTTTTTGGTAGCTATTTATATTTCATTCGCATATAAGCCCCTTTTTTTACTTTCAGTTATTTGGTTTTATTTCCGAATGTAAGTTGATTTGTTATGTATGATGTTAAATGTTTAAAAAATAAATATGTTGAGAATAAGTACGAATTATATATATATATTTTTGTATTTAAATCAAAAAAATCGGATTTTTTTGATTTATTCCAAAAAAATCAAAAAATCAGCAACCCTGCTTGTATCTGTAAAAAGTAAGTAAAGCTAATAAACGGTTGAATGCAAACATATATTACATGTACAAAATATTATACTTTTACCTTAAAAATTTATACATATAGGTATTTTTTATTATTCTGACTGAACACTTGTAGTATTTGGTAAATTTCTATGGTTTGCTCCTTCAGTGAAGTTAGCCGTGGTGAATAGATTTTTTTTTTTATCAAGACATCCCACGTAGACTACAAGCCTAAGTACTAACGTACCGTGGGTGTCTGAAGAGAAGGGAAATGTAGTCTATTGACACGGGATTTGAAGGATTGGAGGTTGGGACGGGAAGGGAAAACATCTGCAGGCAGTTTGTTCCATAATCTGGAGACCCTAGGTATGAATGAGCGAGAGAAGTGGTCTGTTCTAGGCTTTTGTAGCTGGACAGTAAAGGGATGCATATGTAACGCGCCTCTTGTTGTTCTGTTAGGGACATTCAAGGGGAGAATAATACTGGCTAGTTCTTCAGAGCAAAATCCGTGGAAGTAGCGGTAGAAAAGGGATAAATCCCCTACAGCGCGGCGATGAGCGAGAGAAGGAAGTTTTCTCGTGAGGGCTGGGTCATTGATAAGTCGAATGGCTCTCTTTTGGATAGAATCAAGGATCTTAAGTGTCGAATGTGATGCCGCTCCCCAGATGTGGGAGCAGTACTCTAAGTTAGGTCTTATTTGGGAAACATAGAGAGTGTATAAGTTGGAAGAGGAGAAGTATTTTCTGGCTCGAAAGAGAAAACCAAGCTTTTTAGCTGCCGATGCGGCTACTGAAGTAATGTGTTTGTGCCAGCTGAGATCATGTTCGAAAGCGACGCCAACGAGATCGAATGTTTCATTGTTTTGTAGGGCTTGGCCATTCATGTGGATGGGGTAAGCATTGCCAGATTTTTTGCGTGAGAGGGAGCAGGACTGGGTTTTGGAGGCGTTGAACTGAACAAGGTTCTTGGCGCCCCAGTCTAAGATTAATTGAAGATCTTGGGAAAGGGATAGGTACATAGATCTACGTCCATTATCCAACTCCTGATTCGAAACTTGTCTGGAAAAATGAATATTGGAGTGAAGAGTACTATCGTCAGCATAACTGTGGATGGGATTAGCAGTTGAAGAGAGCAGGTCATTAATGTGAAGAAGAAACAGGGTTGGTGCCAGGACTGAACCTTGGGGGACACCAGCATTGATAGGATGGAAGTTAGATGAGTAACCGTCAACCACAACAGATATGCGCCGATTAGAGAGGAAGCTGCCGATCCAGGTACATAGTTTGGTAGGAAGACCGTAAGAAGGTAGTTTGTTGAGGAGTGCGGCATGCCATACTTGGTCAAAGGCCTTGGAAATATCGAGAGCAACAATCTGAGATTCGCCATGAAATTCAAGAGACTTGTTCCAGTTATGTGTGACAAAGCTAAGCTGATTTGGGTTTCGGTCAGAAAAAGAATGTGGGGTTTGCATGATTGGAGATAGTGGTGGACAGAGTCCAAATTGGAATTAAGCCCTCAGATGTTGTCAAAGGTTATAATGCTCTTGGAATTCTTCGATGGTGGGCCCCATGAGTACCCCTCGCCCGGAGATCCGAATGGAGGGGTAGTTTACCTCCGGAATTTTTTACCCCTGGGAGCGCCATCATCATTTTCATATTTGTTTTTTTTTTTTTTTTGAAGAGGTGGATAGTTAGAAGAGAGAAGGAACACAAAAGAGAAGAGAAAGAATGACAGTCTGAAGAGGATGTTTTTATACAAAGAAAATGACTGTTCTGCATCTAAGGATGTTAGGTTAGCAAACAGGAAACTTTTCTGTCAAGGCTTCATTTTTCTGATACTGTATGCGTATGTCCTATAATAATGCTAAATTGGTATTTTTTCTAAAATGTATAAACCTTTCACAAATTTTTATGCATGCCAATACTGTCTCTTAGCGCTTTTAGCCTAGAATGTACCATATTCACAATATTTAGAGATTCGGCTGAAGACAAGCCCTCCTACTGTAGTGTGTTGAGTGCTTCTACTACAGACCCGTAATTTGTGTTAATAATACTTAAATCAGGGTCAGAGCTGGGCAAGCTACTGGAGGAAAGTAGCTAGCTACAAGCTACAAGCTACTTAAAATTACAAGTAACTAAGCTACCTAGTAATTAAGCTACGTTCATTTAAAAGTAGCTAAGCTACTAGTAGCTTAGCTACAAGCTACTCTTTTAAGCTACTTTTTAAGCTACCTATTACTATTTTATTTTTGGAACAACAGGTGCGATATTTGGGACTTTTGTTCTAATTCGAAGGACCTGTTTATGTGTAAAAAATTTTAAAATGTCAATATTTTAGTTTTAATAATACATATCTTATTCAATCGAGTAATGTAGATCTCACTAGAATAAATAGTTTGGCACCACCACGCGATTTTCTTAAAAATTTCTGCACAAATGTATAGCAACAGGTCTGACAGCAAACAACATTTCAAATGAGTTGCATTACTTTAAATAATAAACGAATTATCAATAACCTTTTTATTTTAAAAAACTCTCACAGAATAGTAAAAAGAAATGTAAGCCATGTCTTAAATAAACAAGCTATTAAGCCAAATGAGGGCTTTTTGCAGATAACAAATAAACAAAAAACCAACTTAAATAAACATTGCGCTAACACTACTTAGCCGGTATACAGATTAGTAGGTATTCCGTCGTATTAGTCCACCCCCACTCCTCTCCCTTTTGCCCCGCCCCCTTTCCCCCCTCTCATTATAAGCTCCGCCCCCTTTCCAACCATTCTTCAACCAATCCTTATAAGCTCCACCCCTTTTCTAACCTTTCTTCAACCAATCACCATAAGCTCCGCCCCCTTTTCCCGCCATTCTTCCCCACCCCTTATAAGCTCCGCCCCCTTTCCAACCATTCTTCAACCAATCCTTATAAGCTCCACCCCCTTTTCCAACCTTTCTTTAACCAATCCCTATAAGCTCCGCCCCCTTTTCCCTCCATTCTTCCCCACCCCTTATAAGCTCCGACCCCTTTTCCAACCATTCTTCAAACAATCCTTATAGACTCCACCCCCATTTTCCATATAAGCTCCGTCCCCTTTTCCCTATAAACTCCGCCCCCCTTTCCCACCATTATTTTCCCACTCCTTATAAGCTCCGCCCCCTTTTCCCTCTTCTCTATGCACTCCTTCCCTCTCCTATCTTCGCCACTCCTTATATGGACATAAGCTCCTCCCCTTTTTATCTAACTTCTTCCCCACTCCTTATATGGGCATAAGCTCGTCCCCCTTTTTCCCTCCATCTTTACTCACGAGGCCCCCATAAATCTAGCAACTAGAACACCATAACCCCAAGTCCTATTTTAGGTTGAAATGGGCATTTAAAAGGACAATAATTTATTTAGACCCTATACAGATGGATTAAAAAAAAAAAAGTTCCTAAGGTGTTAGCAGCTTTTATGCATTAAGGGTTCTGTGTCGCCGATTGACTAATAATTCTATCGATTAAGCTAAACTACTAACTGGCCCCTCTAAATGGATAAATAATCTGTTAAACGGTAGTTCAGTACAGAAGAACAGCAAGTGGTTAACTAGGAAGCCAAATAAAAGATAAGTTTTATATAAATTTTTTATTTTTACTTCAAAATTACATATGTATATATATTTTTAATATAGTCTAAATATACTAATACATTGCTAAAACTAGTATTACCAAAAAATAAATCTATTGTAACACTTTTGTACAGATACAATACACATACATAATATTTTGGAATTCTGAATACATTTCATACAAGGAGGCTGTTTTACCTCTAGATACATCTATATTTAAGCTGTCACATTTCCCAAAATTAAATACAGTTTAACATAAAAAATGTTACCCTAATAAAAAGATTTGTGAAAAATAATTACTTAATTCATGGCGTAGGTTTGCGGGTTGGGATGACAAAAGGGATTGTGTAAAGATTTATGACCTGGCATACATAAACAGCCACCTGAACTATCGACGGTCGGGGGTAGATAAACAGGTGTTAAAAAAGGTCTTGAGTGGTTCAACTGGAAATTTATGAGTCGGTATTAGTGTCGGTTGCTACTTTAGACATAATTAGTTTTTATTATATAGAATAATATATGAAGCGTGTCTGTGTGGGTGGCTGATTATCGTAGGACGACTGTTATTAAGGCGTTTTAATTAAGAGATAAACAGGTGCCTGCCCAAATAATCTTAAAAAATATTGATGTACCCATTAAGACCTTATTTTAGTGTATAAAAGTAGATACGCTGAGCTAGAAAGATCTTCAGGTGAATTGATTTTACAACGTTGGGTTGCTGACGCGTAGCGGTTTCGTCCCCGTTGGGTAGCTCACGCGATGTACTTCCGTCCCGTTCAGATTGAATTACGTATTATTTTTCACCCCTATCTTGGTAAAAAGTACGGGGTTATCGTAGGACGACTGTTATTAAGGCGTTTTAATTAAGAGATAAACAGGTGCCTGCCCAAATAATCTTAAAAAATATTGATGTACCCATTAAGACCTTATTTTAGTGTATAAAAGTAGATACGCTGAGCTAGAAAGATCTTCAGGTGAATTGATTTTACAACGTTGGGTTGCTGACGCGTAGCGGTTTCGTCCCCGTTGGGTAGCTCACGCGATGTACTTCCGTCCCGTTCAGATTGAATTACGTATTATTTTTCACCCCTATCTTGGTAAAAAGTACGGGGTTATCGTAGGACGACTGTTATTAAGGCGTTTTAATTAAGAGATAAACAGGTGCCTGCCCAAATAATCTTAAAAAATATTGATGTACCCATTAAGACCTTATTTTAGTGTATAAAAGTAGATACGCTGAGCTAGAAAGATCTTCAGGTGAATTGATTTTACAACGTTGGGTTGCTGACGCGTAGCGGTTTCGTCCCCGTTGGGTAGCTCACGCGATGTACTTCCGTCCCGTTCAGATTGAATTACGTATTATTTTTCACCCCTATCTTGGTAAAAAGTACGGGGTTATCGTAGGACGACTGTTATTAAGGCGTTTTAATTAAGAGATAAACAGGTGCCTGCCCAAATAATCTTAAAAAATATTGATGTACCCATTAAGACCTTATTTTAGTGTATAAAAGTAGATACGCTGAGCTAGAAAGATCTTCAGGTGAATTGATTTTACAACGTTGGGTTGCTGACGCGTAGCGGTTTCGTCCCCGTTGGGTAGCTCACGCGATGTACTTCCGTCCCGTTCAGATTGAATTACGTATTATTTTTCACCCCTATCTTGGTAAAAAGTACGGGGTTATCGTAGGACGACTGTTATTAAGGCGTTTTAATTAAGAGATAAACAGGTGCCTGCCCAAATAATCTTAAAAAATATTGATGTACCCATTAAGACCTTATTTTAGTGTATAAAAGTAGATACGCTGAGCTAGAAAGATCTTCAGGTGAATTGATTTTACAACGTTGGGTTGCTGACGCGTAGCGGTTTCGTCCCCGTTGGGTAGCTCACGCGATGTACTTCCGTCCCGTTCAGATTGAATTACGTATTATTTTTCACCCTATCTTGGTAAAAAGTACGGGGCATTTTATAGTACTTCTAGATAGCTGTGAAAATTTCTTAAAATTTCTTCGGACATGCCAAGTAGATGTTATTTGACTGAAATATTTAAATTTTTTAATGGTACAGTACTATGGTATTTTAGTTGAATACTATCTATCAAATCATATTAGTATTTAAGATAAACTTAAGATAAATTTAATATTTTGTTATTTTTGCTGATATTTATAAGATATTTTTGTTTTATGTGAAATTTTATATCAACTTACGTTTCTTATGCAGAATTTATGTAAACTTTATGAAGACTTAGGAAACACTTAGGACGACTTTATGTTAACTTTACGTAAAATCTTATCGACTTCAGATAATTTAGAACTTTCCTTGTCATTTTTATTTAAAAACAACAAAATAAAAAATAGACGAAGCTTTAATATTATTTTATTAAAAAAATATATTTGTGTGTGTGTGCAATTTTAAACCTTAACTCATACATAGGTTAATACTACATTAAACTGAAAAACAGCGCGGGATTAAGGTAGAGCTTAATAGCAAAATATTTGAAGCCTATCACATTAGCAAAAAGGTAAGAAAAAAGAGCGCTACTTACATATTTGTTCTAAAATCCGATTCTAAAACTTTTTATTAACAACTTTAACTACAAACCACAGACTGCATAGCGATACTCAAAACCCTTTTCTTATAAATTTGAACAAATCAAGTCAAGTTAAGCATCCATTCCATCATACAAATTTAGTTTTTCTTCACCCTTCATTGTTAAACGTGTTTTTGGTAAAAAATAGCAAGTTCTCATCTGGTAGGAGATTTGGAGTTATATTTTCCACTGAAATAACATCCGTAACGGCTATTTCGGAATTACACTTCACTAAGCTCATTTTAAAAAATTAATGTTCTTAAACCATTTTTTTAGTAGCAGCTCTAGCTACAAAACTACAGGGTGGACAGCGAACATTTCCCCTGCAATATGTGGTGTGTTGACAGCCTGCTCAGGTTCAGCTTAATCCACCCTGTAAATTACAGTCATATACGGGCCCATCGTCGACGACGTCCTCATAATTAATTATTACCTGGAAACAATAACACAATTAAAATTTTGATATTTTTTTTATACACGCACACATACCATCACACACACACACACACACACACACACACACACATGCACACAAGATCGAATATAATATATTATATTATTATAAGAATATTTTTGTCGTTTTCAAAAGAAACTTAGTATTTGAAAATAAAAGCCCAGTAGGAAGTTTCGAGTATAGTTACATTTTCGCTAGCAAAGCAAATTTTCGGTCGTACACCGACCGTATTAATTGTCATATACATTTTAATTAACCTTATCACGGTAATCATTTCCTTTTTGCTTGCAAATAAGAAAAAATAAAAATTCTTACCATTTCCCCTGCAACATGCATGACCGGCTGCTCGGGCTCAACGTAAGCCGCCCTGTAAATTTCAGGCATATACGGGTCGTTGCCGACAACGTCCTCATGATTAGTCATTACCTGAAAACAATAATAGAATTAAAATTTTTATATATTTTATACACACACCATCACACATGCACACAAGATCGTCTAAAATCATGTACTCAGAGAGAGAATATTTTTGTCGTTTTCAAAAGAAACTTAGTATTTGAAAATAAAAGCCCAGTAGGAAGTTTCGAGTACCTATAGTTACATTTTCGCTAGCAAAGCAAATTTTCGGGGTTGTACACCGACCGTATTAATTGTC
This sequence comes from Philopedon plagiatum, assembly GCA_963971165.1. Taxonomy (NCBI): domain Eukaryota; kingdom Metazoa; phylum Arthropoda; class Insecta; order Coleoptera; family Curculionidae; genus Philopedon; species Philopedon plagiatum. The sequence goes on from OZ020193.1 coordinate 84,060,946, forward strand.
ATACACATTTTTTAATTAACCTTATCACGGTAATCATTTCCTTTTTGCTTGCAAATAAGAAAAAATAAAAAATTCTTACCATTTCCCCTGCAACATGCATGACCGGCTGCTCGGGCTCAACGTAAGCCGCCCTGTAAATTTCAGGCATATACGGGCCGTTGCCGACAATGTCCTCAGGATTAATCATTACCTGAAACAATAATAGAATTAAAATTTTTATATATTTTATACACACACCATCACACACACACACACACCTACACACACACACACACACACGCACACAAGATCGTCTAAAATCATGCACTCAGAGAGATGTTTGTCGTTTTCAAAAGAAACCTAGTATTTGAAAATAAAAGCTCAGTAGGAAGTTTTTAGTATAATAACATTTTCGCTAACAAAGCAAATTTTCAGTCGTACACCAGTCGTATTAATTGGCATCAACATTTTTTTAATTAACCTTATCACGGTAATCATTATTTTTTTTTTGCCTGCAAATATGAAAAAGTAAAAAATTCTTACGTTTTCCCCTGCAAAATGCGGTGTGTTGGCCTCTTGCTCTGGTTCAACGTAATCTGCCAACACAGCCTCACCTCCGTCAAATTCATCATCATCATCATCATCATCATCACTTATCTCTATCTAAAAAATAATACCGATAATAAGTTTAAATACCGCCTTGCGAAATTGTGCTAGTTTCATAATAATTCAATACTAAACGGGCATATAGTACCACATAAAATATCTGTAGGTTTATGTTAAGCAGCAATAATATTAATGTTATATATTCTTATTAAAAATCTTTTTGGAAAAACCTAAAAATAACGGGTCACAACTACTGTCACTACGTAAAATACCCATCACAGTAAATTTTTCTTTTCTTTTTTATTGTTTTTAAAATACCAATGTATTTATTGGTACCCGGTCGACACCTTAAAATTAAAAACTAACCTATTTTTTTTTTTTTTTTTTTGGAATTTTACAGGTATGATTAAAAACTACAATTAATTAAATACATATTAAATAAATACTTACTATTTGAGCGTGTACTTCGGCTATCAATCTTATCGGTGGCCTCTGTAGTATGTGTTGGTTTCCAACTACTACATTATGGACACCGACAAGTTCGTTTCGTAGCCATTCCGCCACACCATTTCGCGTATATGGCGTGAGGCAATTACTACAGGCGGGATAACGCTGCTGTCTTCCCGCCAAATAGTCCATGCACGCTCTGCATATACAGAACCCACAGTTGCAAGAAAATATATAAAGCAGTCCTACTCTACATAAAACGCATTGAACAAAGGATTCCCTGAAACAATAAAACTTCTCATAAGTTAAAATATATATACAACAGCGTGGGTTTTCTTAGAGCTTAATTTTGTACTACCTAGGTTTATTACATTGCTTGAATAGCAGAACATTTTGAAGCTAAGCATATCAACAAGGGGTAAGAAAAGATCGATCCTTACTTATCTGCTCTAAATCCACGCTTTAACTGGTTATTTATTACTAATAATAATAAAGGTAAAAATTAGCAGCCTTCGATCAGTTATGCTTAATAAATATTTTAACAAAAGAACTCTTGGGTAAAACATTTACTAGATAAGCACACCCCATTTTCAGTTTTATAGGTAAAAAACGAAATTTAAAGCAAAAATAAAACCGTATTTATACTTTCTTATTTCGAGGTGATATAATGAAACTTTTACGTATTATTTCTATATTATAACAGACGCATGATTTATACAGGTACCGTGAATAAGGGTGACTGCTCACCTTTATTAATTCTTATGATTTCAACTCATTTGTTGAATAATTGAGGCATAAGTCCAAAAATTACTAAAATCGAGCTAGTGTCCACCGAATAAATCCATAGGCTACACATTCCTATGCGCTTTTGCTAGAAATTCCAACGACTATGAAAAATGTTTAAATTTGAGAATGTTTAAATTTGAAAAAAAATTATAAATTGGAACACTTTCCAAAAATACGGACATAGAAAATGATAACGGCAGCGGGAGCGAGGGTTAATATTTATTGTACATTAATTTGAAGGAAATAAAATAATTTTAAAAACATAACACTTCTTTTCGTGCAAAACCACTGTCCAACTGTTTTTTCTTTATGTAGAACGTGCGCGTACATACATATCTTTCTTTCCAAAATACCTCTGCAACTACATATTACACAAATAAATAACCAAGAATTTATAAATTATTATTATACCGCGATACAAACTGTTTTTTATTTGTGTTTTCCGATAATATTTATTTTTGTACATATGTTGTTTTTCGCAAGTTTTCGTACAGGCGCTTTAGACATAGCTGGCGACGGAATTGAACCCAGTGGGACTATCCATACCTTGGACGAACCTTCTAAATACTTTCATTTTCGCATACCACTTTCACTATTGTTTGACGTACTTGCCGATTACCACAATGTATTAATGGGTAAACATAAACTTAAACCAGCTCGTCATGATGACAACTGCTACAAGTCCGCTGGTACTTAGAAGGCAGCAATAACGTTAAATAAAACGGTTGAGTTGAAAGTTAGACATATTGACCAAATACTGACGATATAGAATTTGTTATTTGTCTTTTCTAATTGTTATATATATATATATATATATATTAGTAATTTTGCGTAAAAAGGCAAAAAAAAAAAAAAAAAAAAAAAAAATATTTAAACTCTATATTTCGTTTAGAAACAGGGAAATACATGATCTGCCTGCTTTGAGAACGTCAAAAGCGTGATATTTGGGGCGTTAAGACCATGTCTGAGAGAGCCCCCAAAAAACGAAGAACGTCATTGCATTTTTTATGAAGAAGCGAGAAGATAACTATCAAACTGATTGTACTTACTTCGATAATTTAGACATCGCCGACGTCAAGTTGCATTTAAATTTTTGAAGTTTACCCCTATGAGTCGTTAAACCTCAACTTTACCAAATAGGCAGTTTACACACATCAGTTCTTTAAGACATATAGAAATTTCCATTGCCCCATCATAATCCTTTACGGATAGCCGATAGATGGTTTCTTTAATAGCCAACGACGATCTACGAGATGTTGATGTCATCTATGTGAAGGAACATATAAAGCCCTTTTTACTTGAAACTTTCTCCACGATAAAATAACTTAAGAATATATCCGATATATTGTTAATTTATAATTTACTAGGGATAGTGTTAATGTACCGAAATTATTTCTAAGTAAAACCACTTTTCTTATCATGGTTTAGAATATTGTACTTGTAGTGCTGAGAATTCAAAAATCTTGTATGAATATATTTATGATTTTCTACCTTAATAAAGAAGTTAAAATGTACTACATGTTTAATTTTATCCTATATTACTAGAATCCCTTGAGAAATTTAGACATTTAGCCTCGAGCTTATGACAAAGGCGGTTGACTGGACAGTTAAATTAGACGAGCATTTGAAAAATACGCAAGCTGAAAGAGACATTAAGTTTTACAAAGAAAATAAATCTTTGGTTAGAATATTTTTGAAACTTAAACTTACAAATGGCTACCTCCTCCAGCTGGGATAAGGTGTTTAAATCTCCTTCTAGATGTCCTGATGTTCCAGCGATAGTTCTTAAGACTAAGCCTAACCGAGTTTACGAGATTGGCGACTTTATAACAGTCATTTTTACTACGTCCGAAGAGGAGCACAAACAAGTAATTTTGGATACTACTGGCACCGCTACTGGTTATGGTAAAATTTATTTCTCCAGGGATGAATTAGAAGAATTTCTAAGCACTCTTGATTGTTTCAATACGCACAGGGTGGATATATTTATGATAATTGGACAGTACAATTTAGTGTTTCGTCGCAATGGCGATGGCAATAAAAGAAGTCTCAAGTTTGAAGATGCCGCAACAGACAAGTATCTATTTCGATGGACTGAGAAGCTAATACACTTATTTGCAAAGCATATTTATGAACTGTATAAGCTTAATATTCAATATTATACTGTTACTAAGTAGTGTACTGTTTATTTGTTTCAATTATTCTAACTAAGCAAATAAGACACCAATTTAAAACGCAGAACATCACATTTGACAGTTGGTGTTTTCAAGAGATATTTGATCTTGTTTTGCGTGCATGTTGTTACTATGCGATTTAGAACTAAACAGCCACATACTCTTTGAGGGATATAGTTTTAACGTCTGATCAGTCTAAGACGCAGCGTAAATAGGTCATTAATAGGTTCTATATTAATTTTCGAGCTTAAAGAGACGAGTTATTCGCCTATTTCTAGCAAATAAATAACTAATTATTTCCAGTAATATTGGTGTCTTTATGTCGAAAGAAAATAGCCTGTATCTACGTATGCAGTTATTAAAGATTTTGGACGAAACTTTTATTTTAAATGCAATCCGAAAAGGGTTAGAATGGATCCTTATTTTTAACAGATAAATGTCTGATTATAATTATTAGTAGCAATATTAGTACCCTTATATTTTCGAAGAAAGTAGTCTGTATATTGTTTCTATATTAGCAAGTACGAATACGAACGAATTGAATTGTACTTAAACATATATTAGTTGAAAGTAGTAAATAAAATAAACTTTTAAGATGCTACATACAGTGTGTCCATGGATGGAGTTGGAACGAGGAAAAAATGTAACGATTTACGAAAAAAGTCGTTCTTTTGAGATTATCACGTACAAATTTTAGATTAAATATACAGTGTGTTAATAATAAATTAGAATAACATGAAAATGCTTTAAGAGAGAGAAGTAGCAATATTTATTATTTTATACAAAATTTTATAAAACAAAGCTGTTTATAAACTAAAATACAATAAATAATTAGTGTCAATTGTACCAAAAATTTTAAAGGACATAAATAACCATTTTCATTATGTTTTTTATATTATATTCTGAAACCAAAATATTTGCGTCAACACTTTAATAGTATTTTTTATTAATTTAAGCTCACCGTATGGTAGTGATAAAACGATATGAAAACTTTTAACACTAAAACCAGATTATAATCAGAATTTTAACCAAAAGGTAAGCATATCTTAGTTAAAAATACATGAATTAATTTGCAGGTATTGTGTCTTATGATATGTGGTGTATCGGTGTATCCCTTTTTTGTTTAATCGATCCTATTTTATTTGCGATATTCCATGTTCTAATTCATTATCAGAATATATGTACATTATAAAGATAGGGTTTTTTTCATAAGTAGAACCGCATACATATGGAGACCACAGGGGAAAAACAATCTAACTCCAAAAATTTTAAAAATTAAATTTTTCACCGTTTTGATACCTTTGCCCTGGTACTTTAATATGCCATATAATCCTGATCGGAATACCATTCTTAATCCACTAAAATCAGCGATAAAAATTTGATATACTTTGGAATAACTATCTAAGTCCGCTCGCATTCAGTAAAGAACGATCAACCTGCCAACTTAAAATTTTTGGAATTCGTTTAGCATTTTAATGATCAATTAGTCGTCCTAAGGGAATCATTGTTCGTTGTTTGTTTTATGTTTATATATTTTTAAAACCTATGTATAAAATAAACTTTTCCATTTCCAACAAGGCCGATAAAAGAGCTAATAATAAGTCGTTAACATTCACGAACTTCTGAAACGAGAGAAAGCTACAATGGAGCTTTGTCAAGATTTGGTTTTCGACCTATAAAGTCCTGTCATAGGAAAGCTGAGCACCAGATAAACTTTACACCGACCTATTCCCATTTTAAAGTATGACCAGTTGCACGAACTTAAGAAGTTTGTGGATAAAACTTCACAACCCTACTATATACTTATTTGCCTTGTGCTTCTAACATTGCCCATGTGGATAATATAGATATGGCAAGCGATAGCAGTCAAACTATATCATTCTTAGTAACTATAAAGCGATTTCTTTTTTTAACACGAGTAAATACCGTTAACAATGTCCATAATGCCTATGTATTTAATGCAAACATAGTAAGCGATAACGATAACGATAAAAATTCAAAGCCTTTTAGTAATGTCGAATTTTGTTACAACCGCGTTAATATCCTACTTACTGCGGATTGGATCGTTTTTCGGTACATCGGAGAGGAGATTTTTACATTTTTTCTAACATTGTTTATTTTTAAATCTAATATTGGATAAATATTGCCTATGCTTATGACCTCCAATAAAAAAAATATTGCAAGTCATATTTCTTCTTGCCTCCCGTGTAAGTCTTGAAACGTTCAAATTCGTATAGTATAAAAATGTGACTTAGAGGTTATATACAGTCAGGAGGCCTAAAAAAGCGATTTTTCAAGAATTTTTCCTGAGAAGACTTTTAAATTTATTAATTTGAAAATTTGTACACATATTATGGTAACTTTTAACTGTATTTTAGGATTTTTGTATTTGTAAAAATAATAATTTTGAAAGCTGCTATAGCTGATCTCCAGGAGTTCCTCTCAAAAAAGGCACCTTGTGGTGACAACGATATCTCTGGATTGGATCATCGTAGATGAAAAAACCAAACGGATTTCATTAAAGTAATGTATAGCCTTCTAATTAGTCGATGGAATAAGCAAAATTTTTTTGACAAAAATGGCGGCTTCTCAGAAAAAAAGCGATATTTGGTTAAAATTTTTGGCCTTAAATTGTTTATATAAAAAATATTTATTGGTGAGAAAAAACCTTCGATTAATTACTAAAAAATATACTTAAGAAGCTTGTGTTAAAATTTGAGACTGATAGGTTCAGCCGTTTCCGCGAAATCTTCGTCACCGACTTTTAAAAACACAGTTTTGAGAAAAACGCGTTTAGAGTTTCAATAGCACGTTACATAGTGTACAATCGCTCTGACACGTCTTTACAATATGCGTGTAACTTCGAAATGACCTCCAATAAAAAAAATATTGCAAGTCATATTTCTTCTTGCCTCCCGTGTAAGTCTTGAAACGTTCAAATTCGTATAGTATAAAAATGTGACTTAGAGGTTATATACAGTCAGGAGGCCTAAAAAAGCGATTTTTCAAGAATTTTTCCTGAGAAGACTTCTAAATTTATTAATTTGAAAATTTGTACACATATTATGGTAACTTTTTAACTGTATTTTTAGGATTTTTGTATTTGTAAAAATAATAATTTTGAAAGCTGCTATAGCTGATCTCCATGAGTTCCTCTCAAAAAAAAGGCACCTTGTGGTGACAACGATGTCTCTGGACTGGATCATCGAAAATGAAAAAAAACCAAACGGATTTCATTAAAGTAATGTATAGTCTTCTAATTAGTCGAGGGAATAAGCAAAATTTTTTGACAAAAATGGCGGCTTCTCAGAAAAAATCGATATTTGGTCAAAATTTTTGGCCTTAAATTGTTTATATAAAAAAAAATATTTATTGGTGAGAAAAAACCTTCGATTAATTACTAAAAATATACTTAAGAAGCTTGTGTTAAGATTTGAGACTGATAGGTTCAGCCGTTTCCGCGAAATCGTCGTCACCGACTTTTAAAAATACAGTTTTGACTTAATAACTGGCAGTAAAAACATGCTTCAGCTATTAACAGTCAGTGATAACTTTTTACCAAGGTAAGAAAATGGTTTACGGAAAATAAATTAATTCTTAATTCAGATAAAACAAACATGGTGCTTTTCAAGCCAGAAAAGATCCAAATTAGAAAATATTATACACATAGAAACCGTAGACAGTATGTTAAATATCGCTGAAAATACAAAGTTTCTCTGTGTTTACATTAAGAAAAATTTAGACTGGTCTCTTCATATTAGCAATTAAAAAAGGTTAATCTCAATCTGCTACGGAGTGCGGGTTGTTGGTTGGTGGATATATAAACGATAAACCTTGAAAATACTATATTTTGCAAACTTTGAGGCTGTTCTTAAATACGGGAATAATATTTTGGGGTCGGCATACCCATATACAGAATATTTTTGTTTCACAAAAAGGACTCTAAGGGTTATTAAGAAAATCTAGTTTACTCAATCCTGTCGAAATGTCTTTAAGGCAGCAGGTATTATGACTGTGTATGCCTTATACATTTATGAATGTCTAATGTTTTTACGTAGAAACCAATATTTGTTTAACTCGCACAATATCAATCGGTTAATAAGAGCAGACCATTTAAACCATCCCATACCGTCGCCTTCATATCGCCGAAACAAGTCCAGAATGGATGTTAAACTGTTTTAATAATTTACCACTATGCATTAAACGTATTGATATTCAAAGCTTGTTCAAAATGAAAATTAAAAATTGTTAATTGAGCTGGAACCCTATTATCTAGATGATTATTTAAATGTGTAGTGGATTGGTATGATAGTTATATGACACCTCTGATTTTTCTAATTGGCTATTTGACGTCATTTCATTTTGTTGTTGTAACAAATTTGAAATAAAGAGTATTATTATTATTATTAAAACAAAGACTAAACACAAAATTTGACATACAAATTTTTAAGATGTAAATTTGGAATAATAATGGCGGTTTTATGTAATTACATTGGATTTCACAAAAAAAAATCAAGATAGTTGATTTAATTAACGTCAATGTTACGTCATAAAACAGAGACTAAATACAAAATTTTACATACAAATTTTAAGATTTAAATGTGGAATAATAATAGCTGTTTTATTTAATTACACTGGATTTCACAAAAAAAATAAAAGGTAGTTGATTTAATTAACGTGAATGTTACGCCAGCATCTTATTTAGCCTGTCAGTATTCTGATTTGTGGCGATATTTTCAAAAATATCCTCCCAAGAAGCTATGTAGAATAATTAGATTTAACTCTATGCACCAAGTTAATTACAATAATATAAGCTGATCAAGTTACACGTAAAGTTGTGGGAGAGTCTGCATTTATACGTAATATACGGTGAAATCCGCCTTAAAGGACGTGTATACTTTAAAATAGGTAAAATTGAGGCGCGTTTTACAAAAACAGCATAATATGTACAAAATAAACAATCTGAATCGAGGTATAATAATAATTTATAAATTCTTGGTTATTTAATTGTGTGTAATATGTAGATACTGATGTATTTTGGAAAGAAAGATATGTATGTACGCGCACGTTCTACATAAAGAAAAAAAATAATTGACCAGTTTTTGCAAAGAAAAGAAGCGTTGTTTTAAAATTATTTAAACGAAGATCTGCTATCTAGGAAATTTGGCAGATAAAATAATATAAAAATTACTTTTTTTTGATTTTTCATAAGTGCTGTTATTGCTTATCAATAATATAACGCAAATTTCCATTTATAACAAGTATAAAAATTTATCTAGGCGGTTTTAAGAGGTCTAAACTATTATAAATTTCAAATTGAACACGGTAATTTATGGACTGTGTTACTTACATATTAGCTGAAAGTAGTAAATAAAATAAACTTTTAAGACACTACACTTTTACCAACACACACACACACTAGTATTTTAGATTAAAACACTAGTTCGAAGTCTTGCAACTAATAAGAATTTTACTGTTGAATTAATTTCTTATATAGGTCCCCCAAACAATTAAAGTCTAAAAATTTTGGAGGGGGTTTATTACTTTTTAAAAAATAGTTAATTCAGAGAAATGACATTCTCATAAAGAACCGTTTTTTAAAAAGGGCTATAGAATTACTTCGAAGAAGCATAACTATTATTTCAGACATGACGTAATAAAACAAAATCTTTATCAAACTATATCTCAGCCTGCTTTTTCCATGTGCTTAATAAAAATAGGATAATAAAATATCCTATTTAAAAGGTGTCCCGTAGTATCCGCCGATTAATTTTAAAAACTATTCTTTTTATGTAAATAACAAGAAATAATTTCCCTACACAAAGAAAGTTATTCACAAACGTGTTTAAGTTTTCAAATGCAAAATATTTTACCATATATATATATATTTCCTAGACGGGTAAATAAAGTGAAATAAAAAAAGGTTTTATGTGAATTATTTATGAACTTAATTCTTTTCAGTTTTAGAAAGGAAACAATAAAAGTGCCCTGTGGTTTAATAATATTCTCCCTTTTTAAAGCAGTTCTTATTAAACAGAGGGAATTTTTAAATGTAATAAATTCGTTTTGTAACCCGTCAACCTGTTACTTTTAAAACTAACATTTTTTATGTAGATATACGAAATAAATTTCATACAAAGAATGAATATTTAAAACTTAAACGTAATCCAGGAAATAATAAAAACCAACCCTACTGAGAACAGCGTTAATACTTTAACTTGAATTCAGCCTAAAAAGGTATAATAAATCTGCGGGTTTTTTTTGTATAATGCGGATAAATTTCAAGAAATTCTCTGAGAAGGCAGGATATTGGTTATTTATTGGCGGTTTGTAGTGACAGTTGAATTCGTTTTGTAAGCCATCAAGCTGTTAATTTTAAAAACCAACATTTTTTTATGTAGATATACGAAATAAATTTCATACAAAGAATGAATATTTAAAACTTAAACGCAATCCAGGAAATAATAAAAACCACCATACTGAGAACAGCTTTAATACTTTAACTTGCATTCAGCCTAAAAAGGTATAATAAATCTGTGGGTTTTTTGTATAATGCGGATAAATTTAAAAAAAAAAAATCTCTGACAAGTATGAGAAAGCAGGATATTGGTTATTTATTGGCGGTTAGTAGTGACAGTTTGAATTCGTTTTGTAAGCCATCAAGCTGTTAATTTTAAAAACCAACATTTTTATGTAGATATACGAAATAAATTTCATACAAAGAATGAATATTTAAAACTTAAACGCAATCCAGGAAATAATAAAACCACCATACTGAGAACAGCTTTAATACTTTAACTTGCATTCAGCCTAAAAAGGTATAATAAATCTGTGGGTTTTTTGTATAATGCGGATAAATTTCAAAAAAAAATCTCTGACAAGTATGAGAAAGCAGGATATTGGTTATTTATTGGCAGTTAGTAGTGACAGCTGAAAAATTAGGGTTAAAAAGTTTCCATGGATTGGCCAGTTTTTAAGTTAATCTAAAATAACAGAATTAATAAAAATATGAGTGGAGTATTTTCCCACGTCTCCGAGTATATAAGAAAAGGGGGTTTTTGAGTATCGTTCAGTCTGTAGTTTGTGGTTAAAGCCGTTAATAAAAAAGTTTTAGAACATTTATTTTCAAAATGAGCTTAGTGAGTGGTGTGTATTGTAGTTCCGAAATAGATGTTATTTCAGGGGGAAATATAGCCCCAAATAACCTACCAGGTGAGAATTTGCCGTTTTTTACCCAAAACATACTTAACAATAGCTGGACTGAAGAAGAAGAACTAAATTTGCATGATGGAATGGATGCCTTACTTGACCTGACTTGCTCAAATTTATTAGATGACCTAGAGCAAAATCGAGAAGGCTTGAAAAAAGAAGAAGAAGAGACCTCTAAAATTAACATAATTCAGAACATTGTAGTCAAAGAAATGGAGCCCGTTCAAAAGCCACAGAAATCGCTGCTGCGAAACCTACTTACACAGCCGTCGAGCATGCTTAAAAGTGAAAACAATTTTTATGGGAAAATAAAAAAAAATAAAGAATATCGCCAGTCTACAAGTTTCGATACCATTTTACAAACAAATATTGAGAAAAAAATTAAAAGAACAGTTTCTCAAAACATTTTGAAGAACAATAATCCAAACTCTGATCAAATGCAGTGGGATAGTCAGGAAGAAGAAGAAATGGCCTATGAGGAAAACAAAGGCAGTACCTCCAAATGTGCCTGGCTGGAAGATTTTCCTATCAGCCAAAGGGATGAAGTGATGAGTGTTTTTAAAATTCGTTGTCAGTTATTGACGAATTTAAAAGACGAAGAGAAAGAAATGGAAAAACACAGTCTACGAATTCAGTTACTGCAAGAAAAACTGGTCTCATCTAAGAAAAAGGTGAAAAACTACAAAAAACAATTAGAACATTTAAATACATTTTGTGGTGCTTTTAATATATAAGGACACTGTAAAATGTTAGCATCTTGATGTCTCTAACAGAGTATTTTTAAATTACTGTATCAGGTTTTATTACAATGGCTTAACATTATAAACTGATTCATTTAATGTGTTGTAATGGTAAAAAGACAACTGTGTGTTAAAAAGTAGATTCGGATTTTAGAACAAATATGTAAGTAGCGCTCTTTTTTCTTACCTTTTTGCTAATGTGATAGGCTTCAAATGTTTTGCTATTAAGCTCTACCTTAATCCCGCGCTGTTTTTCAGTTTAATGTAGTATTAACCTATGTATGAGTTAAGGTTTAAAATTGCACACACTCACAAATATATTTTTTTAATAAAATAATATTAAAACTTCGTCTATTTTTTATTTTGTTGTATTTAAATAAAAATGACAAGGAAAGTTCTAAATTATCTGAAGTCGATAAGATTTTACGTAAAGTTAACATAAAGTCGTCCTAAGTGTTTCCTAAGTCTTCATAAAGTTTACATAAATTCTGCATAAGAAACGTAAGTTGATATAAAATTTCACATAAAACAAAAATATCTTATAAATGTCAGCAAAAATAACAAAATATTAAATTTATCTTAAGTTTATCTTAAATACTAATATGATTTGATAGATAGTATTCAACTAAAATACCATAGTACTGTACCATTAAAAAATTTAAATATTTCAGTCAAATAACATCTACTTGGCATGTCCGAAGAAATTTTAAGAAATTTTCACAGCTATCTAGAAGTACTATAAAATGCCCCGTACTTTTTACCAAGATAGGGTGAAAAATAATACGTAATTCAATCTGAACGGGACGGAAGTACATCGCGTGAGCTACCCAACGGGGACGAAACCGCTACGCGTCAGCAACCCAACGTTGTAAAATCAATTCACCTGAAGATCTTTCTAGCTCAGCGTATCTACTTTTATACACTAAAATAAGGTCTTAATGGGTACATCAATATTTTTTAAGATTATTTGGGCAGGCACCTGTTTATCTCTTAATTAAAACGCCTTAATAACAGTCGTCCTACGATAACCCCGTACTTTTTACCAAGATAGGGGTGAAAAATAATACGTAATTCAATCTGAACGGGACGGAAGTACATCGCGTGAGCTACCCAACGGGGACGAAACCGCTACGCGTCAGCAACCCAACGTTGTAAAATCAATTCACCTGAAGATCTTTCTAGCTCAGCGTATCTACTTTTATACACTAAAATAAGGTCTTAATGGGTACATCAATATTTTTTAAGATTATTTGGGCAGGCACCTGTTTATCTCTTAATTAAAACGCCTTAATAACAGTCGTCCTACGATAACCCCGTACTTTTTACCAAGATAGGGGTGAAAAATAATACGTAATTCAATCTGAACGGGACGGAAGTACATCGCGTGAGCTACCCAACGGGGACGAAACCGCTACGCGTCAGCAACCCAACGTTGTAAAATCAATTCACCTGAAGATCTTTCTAGCTCAGCGTATCTACTTTTATACACTAAAATAAGGTCTTAATGGGTACATCAATATTTTTTAAGATTGTTTGGGCAGGCACCTGTTTATCTCTTAATTAAAACGCCTTAATAACAGTCGTCCTACGATAACCCCGTACTTTTTACCAAGATAGGGGTGAAAAATAATACGTAATTCAATCTGAACGGGACGGAAGTACATCGCGTGAGCTACCCAACGGGGACGAAACCGCTACGCGTCAGCAACCCAACGTTGTAAAATCAATTCACCTGAAGATCTTTCTAGCTCAGCGTATCTACTTTTATACACTAAAATAAGGTCTTAATGGGTACATCAATATTTTTTAAGATTGTTTGGGCAGGCACCTGTTTATCTCTTAATTAAAACGCCTTAATAACAATCGTCCTACGATAATCAGCCACCCACACAGACACGCTTCATCAAGAAAAGTTCTAAATTATCTGAAGTCGATAAAATTTTACGTAAAGTTAACATAAAGTCGTCCTAAGTGTTTCCTAAGTCTTCATAAAGTTTACATAAATTCTGCATAAGAAACGTAAGTTGATATAAAATTTCACATAAAACAAAAATATCTTATAAATATCAGCAAAAATAACAAAATATTAAATTTATCTTAAGTTTATCTTAAATACTAATATGATTTGATAGATAGTATTGAACTAAAATACCATAGTACTGTACCATTAAAAATTTAAATATTTCAGTGAAATAACATCTACTTGGCATGTCCGAAGAAATTTTAAGAAATTTTCACAGCTATCTAGAAGTACTATAAAATGCCCCGTACTTTTTACCAAGATAGGGTGAAAAATAATACGTAATTCAATCTGAACGGGACGGAAGTACATCGCGTAAGCTACCCAACGGGGACGAAACCGCTACGCGTGAGCAACCCAACGTTGTAAAATCAATTCACCTGAAGATCTTTCTAGCTCAGCGTATCTACTTTTATACACTAAAATAAGGTCTTAATGGGTACATCAATATTTTTTAAGATTATTTGGGCAGGCACCTGTTTATCTCTTAATTAAAACGCCTTAATAACAGTCGTCCTACGATAATCAGCCACCCACACAGACACGCTTCATATATTATTCTATATAATAAAAACTAATTATGTCTAAAGTAGCAACCGACACTAATACCGACTCATAAATTTCCAGTTGAACCACTCAAGACCTTTTTAACACCTGTTTATCTACCCCCGACCGTCGATAGTTCAGGTGGCTGTTTATGTATGCCAGGTCATAAATCTTTACACAATCCCTTTTGTCATACCAACCCGCAAACCTACGCCATGAATTAAGTAATTATTTTTCACAAATCTTTTTATTAGGGTAACATTTTTTATGTTAAACTGTATTTAATTTTGGGAAATGTGACAGCTTAAATATAGATGTATCTAGAGGTAAAACAGCCTCCTTGTATGAAATGTATTCAGAATTCCAAAATATTATGTATGTGTATTGTATCTGTACAAAAGTGTTACAATAGATTTATTTTTTGGTAATACTAGTTTTAGCAATGTATTAGTATATTTAGACTATATTAAAAATATATATACATATGTAATTTTGAAGTAAAAATAAAAAATTTATATAAAACTTATCTTTTATTTGGCTTCCTAGTTAACCACTTGCTGTTCTTCTGTACTGAACTACCGTTTAACAGATTATTTATCCATTTAGAGGGGCCAGTTAGTAGTTTAGCTTAATCGATAGAATTATTAGTCAATCGGCGACACAGAACCCTTAATGCATAAAAGCTGCTAACACCTTAGGAACTTTTTTTTTTTTAATCCATCTGTATAGGGTCTAAATAAATTATTGTCCTTTTAAATGCCCATTTCAACCTAAAATAGGACTTGGGGTTATGGTGTTCTAGTTGCTAGATTTATGGGGGCCTCGTGAGTAAAGATGGAGGGAAAAAGGGGGACGAGCTTATGCCCATATAAGGAGTGGGGAAGAAGTTAGATAAAAAGGGGAGGAGCTTATGTCCATATAAGGAGTGGCGAAGATAGGAGAGGGAAGGAGTGCATAGAGAAGAGGGAAAAGGGGGCGGAGCTTATAAGGAGTGGGAAAATAATGGTGGGAAAGGGGGGCGGAGTTTATAGGGAAAAGGGGACGGAGCTTATATGGAAAATGGGGGTGGAGTCTATAAGGATTGTTTGAAGAATGGTTGGAAAAGGGGTCGGAGCTTATAAGGGGTGGGGAAGAATGGAGGGAAAAGGGGGCGGAGCTTATAGGGATTGGTTAAAGAAAGGTTGGAAAAGGGGGTGGAGCTTATAAGGATTGGTTGAAGAATGGTTGGAAAGGGGGCGGAGCTTATAAGGGGTGGGGAAGAATGGCGGGAAAAGGGGGCGGAGCTTATGGTGATTGGTTGAAGAAAGGTTAGAAAAGGGGTGGAGCTTATAAGGATTGGTTGAAGAATGGTTGGAAAGGGGGCGGGGCTTATAAGGAGAGGGGGAAAGGGGGCGGGGCAAAAGGGAGAGGAGTGGGGGTGGACTAATACGACGGAATACCTACTCAGATTATTTCCTTTAAGTACAAGTTTTTCGAATAAACTGTCCGACAATCCGTGCCTTCTTGGACTGTTAATATACGTAGCAAAAGAAAATATATAATCTCTCCACTGGAGCTGAAGAGGCTAGAGAGGTGTTAAATCTTATAAATATTCGTTTAATAATTGGATAATCTTCTAACAGTAAGTAAGGTTCTGTCTGTTGTCATTTAAAAACTGTAAAAATTCCAATTGAATTTTATTTTTTAGAGAAACTTCACTGCGGCTATCGTCAGACTCAGTCGGCACAGTCGATTGTGTCATTGTTAAAACTGTCGAACCGTTAAAGTTGAAATCAAAACAAATCTGACACATTTTCGTCCGATTTGTTGGTAGTACTATCACTATGGCAAATTCCTTGATTCGAAATTATTTTAATAGCAGTATTGATAAAAACTTCTTGTACAGCTTTAACGTCAATGGTCGGATCAGTTTCCTTGAGCACTGGTAACCAACGAAGCTTAATAGAAGCAATTGTTGCTGCTGCAATAACGGCTTCTTCCGAATTTGTATTTAGCGAAAAGAAGTTTTCAAATCGTTTAAATAAGGACTGGCGAATTTTTTCTAATACCAGCAGCCAGAAGCTTTATTTCTTTTTCTGTCTGCAACTTATACAGTTTTACTTTCAAGGACATTATGCTGGGTAATACGTAATCAAAGTACGTATTATTTTCACCCTGCAAAAAATCAAGGGTGTTTGCAATTGGTTTTAGAATTGTACAGTACTCTTCCAAATACTGGATATCTGTATCTTTAAATGCCTCTTTGTTTAAATCTAATCTATCAAACAATTCTTTTAATTTGTTGTTATCTTCTAAAATCTGGGAACCTGACTGAAAAAAAGAATTCAATCTGGTGATAGAAGGATAAGATAGGGTGTGGCCTAGTACTTGTTGTATCACCTCACCACTTTTATAAAGAGAACCTCATAATCTTATTTTAAAACATTTTATTAACCACATTTGTTTACATGACCTTGTGAAACACGGACCACCCTGTACGTTGAAACTTGAGATTCTTTGAAAATCAGTATGTGTGTTTCCTTGTTTCTTCGCCGACTAAATTTTACTCCTTAAACATATTAAAGCATTTTTAAAACACCCTGTATACATTATTTTTGAGAAAGATGTTATTGGTGTTAGCGTGAAGTAAACTGTTAATATTTGTGGCACATTTTACCTTCGTCTATATAATGGATTTATTAGGACTGGATACGGGATGATGTCACAATCTTTGAAGCCAAAACAAACCATTCTAAACGACACTGTAAACACAATTTGTAAACATTGGCCACATCTTATTTTACCTTGTATTTTTGTACAAAAAATACGTTAGAAGCATCACAAGATTTATTAAAAGTAATAAAAGCCCTAAAATACTTTATTTTTCTGATAAATAATAATAAATTTAAGTTAAAAAGGTTTTATTATTTATAGGTTATGTTATTTCTAAAGGTGTTTATTTAAAGTCGCTCCGAGTCATTTATAAATCAATATAAATCTATACGTCGCACTTTTTCTTTTCTAGTTCATTAGACAAAGACGTACGTGTAACCGAGTGTTCAGACCGAGGTTCAGCCGTTTTCCTAAACAACCATAACAGACAGCAACACTTCTGAGCTCCAACACTCCAATGCTATTTTATCTCTTTCTACTACCATTCTTGATTCAATTACGTAGTAATTCGTAGTCTTGTCTATGTTCGTAGTTCGTAAACTGCTCCCCCAAGAGAATAACAAAAACAAAAACAAACAACAAAATATAAGGCTTCACGTTCGATACGCTCACAGTATACGGATATCGAATCCTTATTATAATAAATCCATGGTCTATATTCATAGGTACCTACCTAGTAAACTTATTTACAACACAACACTGTCTAATGACAGTATTCCCTTTTTTAAGAAATGTATAATAAATCTTCCTACTTCACGTTATTTATAATATCAGCTGACCTCAGTTGAAGACATTTTCGGCACAATCACAATAGGACAACTTAGTTTATTGTTAAATCACTGCACAACTTTTCGCAACAAGAGTCAAACTTATCAAACAGCAACTAACCAAACCAACAACAGTGCAATAGGGTGACGAATAAACACGACAAACAGACAAGCTCTAGCAAGTTTTGTTGGAGAACTTAAAACAATTTTTAGAACGCACTTTAAATCATTAAAAGTAACTAAAGGCTACTTCCGGTAACTTAAGCTACTTCCGGTAGCTTAAGCTACTTTCAGTAGCTTAAGCTACTTTCGGTAGCTTAAGCTACTCTCGGTAGCTTAAGCTACTTTCGGTAGCTTAAGCTACTTTCGGTAGCTTAAGTAGCTTTTGTCAATAACTAGCTACTTTCTAAAGTAGCTTCATGAATACATGGAAGAAAAGCGTAGAAGCTACAGCTACAAGCTACTTTTTTAAAATGTAGCTTGAATAAAGCTATTAGCTACCTAAAAAGTAACTAAGCTAGTAGCTTAACTACTTGGTAGCTAGCTACTGCCCAGCTCTGATCAGGGTATACTTGAATCTTTTTAAACTGGGCCTGTCTCACGGCAATAGCTTGAGAGTATTTAGGTTTAAACTTTAAAACAGCCGTCTTTATTTCCTTAAAATGTTTATTATAATACATTGCCGCCTCAAGCCATGTTCCCCATCATGTTAAAATAGGCTCAGGTGATTCTGCAAGATCAGGACAACTTCTACGGAATTTTAAGGTATATTTAGGCGATTAATGGAAAACAGCTTTTGTATTTGCAATTGTTTCCGCCGAAAGATGGAGACCATAAAGTGTACAGGTAACATGTAATGCGTTAGGAAACAGAGACTTAAGAGAGCGCCCTAGTTTTAACATTGTATTATTTCCATCTGTTACCAGCATGTAAACATGACTATGAGAAATTTAAAATTTTTTTAGTGTTTCTACCATTAGCTGTTTTAAAATATCCACAGCACACTGTTGTAGTCTTCTACTTACTATCAAATATGGAGCCCCATAATTTATCAGAAAACAATTTACAGACTAGAATATTACAAATACTGTGTTTTTTCGTCAGTTGTTATCCATATTTTTGGTTATGCATGAAGTGCGGCCTTAATATCCTTTTTAAACCGTTCCCTCACGTGCGGCAAAAATCGCCTTAATTTCATTTTGGATAGTAATTTCCACTGTGGTACATATTTGTTCCAGAAACGCCAAAAAAGTTCTTTTCAAAACACGTAAAAGGCTACATTGCCAGCACTTAACATAATCAGTAAGTCTAACAAAAAGTGAACATAGGGAATTTGATTTTGTTGATTTTTGATGCTCTGAGCGCTTGTTATATTTTATTATATTACAATCTTGGAAATGCCACAACAAAAGTGGCTTTTGGCATACAGCGCACTTAACAGCAGATCCATCATATTTTAAATCCGAAAACTGCAATAGAGTTTTTCGAGTATTAACATAAAATGGTGAACGTTTACGAGACATTTTGCATACCCTAGCGTCCGCAAAAGCTTGCAAAACAAACAAATATCTCGACATATCGTTCCTCGGTTATTCGCCCGCCCCGCGTGCTGCTCTCAATGTCGGCAGAAAATTTGAGGAGGTCTTGGCTGCTTTTGTGTCAGCATGAGGTTAGACATTAGTCAAAATGACAAGTCTTCAGGTAATGCAGGAACATGACTATATCGGTATACCTCAGGACAAAAAGATATATAACTACCTATTTATTCAATAATAAAATTATTTTTACTAACTTCCTGTCTAAGTATTGGTAGCCAAATTCTGTTTATATCTACAGAAAAATTAGAAAAACATTTATCGTCATTAAGAATAATAGTAGCGCTTTCAATTAATTGAAACTGTGGTGAAAACACAAGAAATAATCTTTACAGCTTTATTTATTACCGTTGTTGTTTTCCAAATATTGAAAAAAAATTTTGACACTGCAATATTGTTTTTATTGTTCTTAATTATTTTACATTTTATTAGAAATGTTTAAATTGTTCCTTTTTTTCCTAGGCTTGGACCAAGCAGCGACAAAAGCCAACCTTGCGGAACTTGTAACAAAAATGTTTTTATGTGCCCCGGACATTTTGGATTTATTGACCTTCCAGTGCCGTGTGTCAACCCCATATTTCACAAGGTGATAGGCACAATTCTGAAATATTCATGCCTGTCCTGCCATAGGCTTCAACTAACAGAAGAAAGCAGAAAAAAGATACCAAAACTGACAGAACACACTGATGCAGAAATTGTGCAAATGGCAGTGATCAAATTAATTTTAGAAGTAAAAACTGGGGGACTTTGCCTTTATTGTAAACGCAGCATGGACCAAATACAAGTTTTAAAGAATAAGATCCTTATGGTCTCTAAGAAGAGTGACAAGTAAGATTGAGGAGTATGGTGCTATATATAAGGGAACACCCCATTACAACACACACACAACCCCCTTTTTACCCTTTAGGGGATGATTTTCGAAAAAAGACATGTGTTTGCTTATGATGATTTTCTAGCATGGACGTATCTAGAGGGGGCTGGGGGCTAAGCCCCCCAAAACGTTAATTAGCCCCCCAAAAAATATGCCCCACTGTGTAGTTTTACCTCTGTCAGTTCGACCTAGAAACCCCCGAGTAGCCCCCCCGAAAAACCGAAGCTAGTTACGTTTATGCACTTTCTAGGCCGAATTTATTGCCCCGCCGCCAGCGGTTTATTATATATATGTTATGTTACCCCTTTTTATCCCTTAAAGGAGGTGTGACCCAAAAACGAAAGTTTTAGTACAAAAAATTCTAAGAACACGATTTCAAACCGCACTTCGCTACCATAAACCGTTATTGAGATATGGCAAGTTTAAGTTGTGAACGCCTAGGCTGTGACGTCACACCGGCTTCTTACTAGCCAACGCAGTTTTCTGTTGTAAGCATTTGCATTTCTAAGTTCGTATAAATCGCAGGATGCGGCATGTGAGATAATCGCGTACGGTATTTTAGAGTGCTCTTAACTGGTATTTTTAAGTAGTATGATTTGTGAATAATGGCTTTTGGTTTTGAACCTAAGTATAGTAGAGAAGATCTTAAAAAGCTAAATGAAAAGGAGGAAAAACAATCTAATGTAGAACGCAGTAAAATTTTGCTCCTATTAAACTGGTGTAAGTTTTCCAATTGTGTAATTATGCCCAAGGTTATGTTTGTTGCTTAGAAAATCGAGAGTTGGGAAGGGCTAAGGTACGGGATAGTAACCGGAATAGCCAAAGTTCGTACCCTGTTCGGCGGCAGCATTATCCTGGCCCTGCAGGAAATGTCCGGCCAAAGATAGGATAGCAGATCATGTAAAAAGCCATCTTTTAAAAATCCGTCAGATTTTTCTCGACAACCAGTCACTATACGGTTGCGCCTTTTAAGGCGGCCGTGACTGTTTATTCCCGGAGTTAGATTCTGGAATTTTTCCGCTTGTGTCGCGAAGATATAGAAAACTATTGTCGTAACCGCGGTTTAACAGCAAGCGTTTTCCAAATTATCGTCTTCTCCATAGCTATAAAAAATAACGGGTTTTGACTGTTTTGAGTAGAATCATTAATTCCGGTTTTGGCCAATTCCCTGAAACATGCAAGTAGAAAAAACAAAGTCCATTTTTCTTTATTGTAAAAAATTAAAATCGCGTCCAGCTGTAGCTAGTTTTTTTTATCTAAGACATCCCACATAGACTTCAAGCCTAAGTACTAACGTACCGTGGGCGTCTGAAGAGAAGGGATTTAAAGGATTGTAGGTTGGGACGGGAAGGGAAAACATCTGCAGGCAATTTGCTCCATAATGTGGAGACCCTAGGTATGAATGAGCGAGAGAAGTGGTCTGTTGTAGGCTTTTATAGCTGGACAGTAAAGGGATGCATACGTAACGCGCCTCTTGTTTTTTTAGGAACAGTTAAGGGGGGAATAATACCGACTAGGTCTTTGGAGCAGAATCTGTGGAAGTGCCGGTATAAAGGATAAATCCCTAACAGCGCGGCGATGAGCGAGAGAAGGAAGTTTTCTTATGAGGAATGGGTCATTGATGAGTCGAATGGCTCTCTTTTGGACAGAATCAAGGATGTTAAGCGTCGAAGGTGATGCCGCTCCCCATATGTGGGAGCAGTACTCTAGGTTAGGTCTTGTATGGAAAACATAGAGAGTGTATAAGTTGGAAGGGGAGAAGTATTTTCTGGCGCGAAAGAGAAAACCAAGCTTTTTAGCTGCCGATGTGGCTACTGAAGTAATGTGTTTGTGCCAGCTGAGATCATGTTCGAAAGCGATACCAACAAGATCGAACGTTTCATTGTTCTGTAGGAGTTGGCCCTTCATGTGGATGGGGTGAGCGTTGCCAGATTTTTTGCGTGGCAGGGAGCAAGACTGGGTTTTGAAGGCGTTGAACCAAACAAGGTTCTTGGCATCCCAGTCTAAAATTAATTTAAGATCTTGGGAAAGGGATAGGTGCATAGATCTGCGTCTATTATCCAACTCTTGATTCGAGACTTGTCTGGAAAAATGAATATTGGAGTGAAGAGTACTATCGTTAGCATAAATGTGGATGGGATTGGTAGTTGAAGAGAGCAGGTCATTCATGTGAAGAAGAAATAGGGTTGGTGCCAGGACTGAACCTTGGGGGAAGCCAGCATTGATAGGATGAAAATTAGATGAGTGACCATCAACCACGACACATATGCTCCGATTAGAGAGGAAGCTATCGATCCAGGCACATAGTTTGGTAGGAAGACCGTAAGAGGGTAGTTTCTTGAAGAGTGCGGCATGCCATACTTGATCAAAGGCCTTGGAAATATCAAGAGCAACAATATAAGATTCGCCATGAAATTCGAGAGACTTGTTCCAGATATGTGGGACAAAGCCAAGGAGATCAGCTGTGGATTTTTGGTGACGAAATCCGTACTGTCTGTCAAGGATGATTTTGTGTTTTTCTAGATATTTTATAATTTGCAAGTTGATCGCTCTCTCCATAACTTTGCTGACAACAGGGAGAAGAGAGATAGTTCTATAGTTGGATGGAAGGGACTTGGAACCTTTCTTCGGGACAGGCTGCACACAAGCAATCTTCCAGCTGTCTTGGAAGCTACTCTTATAAGAGATCTGGAAAAGACGAATTAGGATGGGTGCAAGTTCTGGAGCGCATTTTTTAGAACAATTGCTGGTATGCCATTCAATGTCGCTGATTCAAACCGGAGGACTTTTTTGGTGTCAAGGGAGAGAAGAATTTTTTGAACTTGTTTGGCCTTAAGTATTATGTATGTATGGCGGGCGGCATTAGGGTGGAATTGGCAGCGAATTGTTTGACAAATAGTTCAGTTCTTCCTTTAAGCCCCCACAGATTACGATGTTTTTCATCCGTTCGCATCGCTGCGATTCGAATCGGCGTGCCAAACTGATGGTGTATGGCCGAAAACGGTCGTGCCGAACCGTCCGTTGTCATATCTGTCGAAGATTGAATTTCAACACAACGGTTCAAATCGCCGATGCGAACGGATGAAAAACATCGTAGTCTGTGGGGGTAACCCGCCGCGTTTTTCCGCTTTCATCAGTATAGCTGCTTAATAATACGTTTGAGAATTGCTTGTGTGTGGTGTTAAATATGGATCAAAAATCAGTGAATAAACAATCCGTTATAGAATTTATAGAAATTTATAGAAAGTTTCCCTGTTTATGGCGGATTAAATCAGAAGAATACCGTGACAAAAATAAAAGAAATAAAGCTTACGAGGAACTATTACAAAAACTTAAAGAAACTGATAGTAATGCAACTGTACATACAGTTAAAAATAAAATAGACTCAATGCGGGGTACATTTCGAAAAGAGTTGAAGAAAATTAAAGATTCACAAAGATCTGGGGCAGGGGAAGGCGAAGACGACATATATAAGCCACATCTATGGTACTTTGACCATTTACTTTTCATAACAGACCAAGAAACACCTAGGGAAAGTATCTCAAGTCTAGATAGAGACGAACTAACTGAATCCACTACAGTAACTTGTAATTTTATTAGTTGACCAATTTTAAGTCTAAGTCGTGTTAGTGTAAATATTGCATCCTAATATTTAGGGTTATTAACCATATTCCAAACACAAAAATACATAAACATGGGCGCCCATAGAAATTCTAAAGTTGAATATCTCTGTTGCTACTTACGGGACCCATACCAGATTCAGGGGTTTTGATAGTGAGCCTACTATTAATGTTTTGGTAAAGAAAAAATATTTTGCAATTTGGGAAAAGAACTTAAATTTTTACTTGCCCCCTCCCCCCTGAGAAAAAAATGAACACGTGTTGATATTGTATTTATTATTTTTTCTAAACAAATTTTACATCATTTTGTCGACAATTTTTAAAGTTTAAGAGAAAACAATGTGTTAGTAGAAAGTTAGTCATTTGAATTTTTTTAAACTTAAAATATAATTCAAGATAAACTTCTGTCTGAACGCGTAGTGTGTGGGCAAAACAGTTTAGCGATCCAACACGACGCTTCCAATCGCCACGATGCGAACGGATGAAAAACATCGTAGTCTGTGGGTAAAACAGTTTGGCGATGCAACACGACGTTTCAACTCGCCACGATGCGAACGGATGAAAATCATCGTAGTCTGTGGGGGGCTTTAGAGGTGTAAATAATTTCGTTGCATAGGTCAGGGGAGGAAAAGTGCTTCTACAGAAGTTTTGACTAATGTTTTTGGCAAATGACCAGAAAGATTTGCTGCCGTTGGGACAGGAGAGCACTTTATCTTTTATGCGGTTGTTCAAAGCATTTTTGGACTCTAAGATAGTTTGGTTGTATTGATTTCTTGCCTCGGTGAAAATTTAACGATTCGGGTGTAGGATTTTGAATATACCTTTTGTGAGCCTGGCTTTATCACAGGCCCTGGAGAACCATGGCTTTTGATGGTGGAGTTTAGGTTTCTTGCGGGTATGTGGAATGAAACTTTCAATACCTGCTTGAATGACATCTGTGATATGAGAGCAAATTTCGGAGGGACCAGGAGTGGAAAAACAGACAGAGTTCCAAGGGAAAGCAGAGAAGAAGTTTCGAAGACCGTCCCAGTCGGCAGAATTGTAGTGCCAGATCGTGCGTTTTGGCATGATTTCAACGAACTCGGGATGTATGGGACAAGAGACGGTAATGAGACCATGACCTGAACGACCAAGGGGAGCGCATACAGATGTTAAGTATGGCTCAGGATGGGTGGTAAGAAAAAGATCTAGTGGATTTGGATTATGGGCAGAAACGCGGGGAAAGTATGTTGGCTCTCCGATTAAATTGGTTAGCGAGTTGCTGATTGCGAAGTTTTCTACCACTCTGCCTTCTGGGTCGGTTTTTGTGGGTCCTAGCCATTCCTTGCTATAGACGTTGAAGTCGCCTAAGAAGATAACTTCCGCGGAGGGAAATGCAGAGATAAGATGGTCAATTTTTGCCGAGAGAAAATCAAAGAACTCATTGTAGTAGTTGTCAGATAGGGAGCGGTAGATGCAACAGATAACTTTAGTAGAATATTTAGCCAGAGAATATCGGGCTTGCCTGATTCCAGGTTCGGGAGTCTGGTGCAAGAAAGACTGCTACGGACGTAGGCACATACTCCACCATGAAGACGAAAAGATGATAGAAGTTCATAGCCTGGAAACAGGAGATGATTGGTTGAGGATTTGGGACTGATTTGGGTTTCGGTCAGAAAAAGAATGTGGAGTTTGCATGATTGGAGGTAGTGGTGAACAGAGTTCAAATTGGAATTAAGCCAACAGATGTTGGCAAGGGTTGCTATACTTTTGGAATTCTTCGATAGTGGGCCCCCCTGAGGTTATAGGTTATCTTAAGTTACCATTAGGTGTGACTGGACCGCTCGGTCCCCAGACGCGTAACTTGTATATAAGCAAATCTGGGAGAGAAATTTTAATTACAAGAAAACTAACCAACAAATTCGACAATAAATTAGCCCTTCGTGAATTTCAAAAAACCTAAACATTTTGGATTTTGTTTAGGTTTTACATAAATTAGAAAGTTGGACGCGCCCGTGCCAACAGCTCTCTTAAAAATACTATCTTAGGGAATTCCAAGCTGCAACCTAACCCTGAGGTTAAGATTAACAATAAATTAGTTCATTTTTTCAAAATTAAAAAAACAAAATCTTCGTCATTACTTTGCTTGGTGGAACGCTAGCTAGTGGGGTAAAAAGGAGGTGGGACCACCCATAGACAAAGGCAGGCTGCTTTTTTGTATATATATAATTCGATACTTTTAAGTACCTGGCATCCTGGACAAATAGAATTACAGAGACATGGACTCAGGAAAAGACTTAGGTAGGGTCTCCTCGAGCGATTCTTTCCAGACCGCTTTCACGACCCTCGATATTACGCGAACGACCGAACGCCACCTGGAAAGAGACGGAAGCCCGGAAACGCTCCTCAGACGCCTACTCCCTTGCGACCTGGTTGGGATAATTCGAACCTGAGAAAAAAATTTATGGAGACAAAATTACAACTCAAGTTCTTACTTTAGATTCAGGGGAAGCCGGTGGAAGTCGGAATGGCTCTCCCGGACTTCTTGAGGAGCTACGGCACATTTACGGCTACATTTACGAACGAAACATGTACGTAAGTACTAATTGCTTTCTGAACACATAAACACAATAAAAAAACAATGACCTAATTACTGTGAAGCGCCACAACACGATACGATAGAAGACGGGTCAACGACTGCATAAAACGCGAGCTATGCACACGTCTTACCGATTAGCCGGTGTGACGTCATTGATCGAACTACACTATTTTTACCAGGCATTATCTGCATTATTATTTTGCGTAAAAAAGCGTGGTTTTCACGAAAGTACTTAGATTTTTTCCTTCCGTTTAAAAAAAAATGTTTTTATGGGTCACACCCCCTTTAAGGGGTTAAATTTCAAAAAACGGCCAAATACGCGTTTGCTTATTTCTAATAAGAAGTGTATATTCTGATTTCCTCGCCTTCGACAATTTTTAATATGTATATTTTTTCCCGTTTAGGATATGAATTTCGGAAAACGCAGACATGTGTTTGCTTATTTTTATAGAGAATGTCTGCTGCGCAACTTTGCCTTCTCGCCAACTTACATGGCGGGTGCGGTATATACATGCCACATTCAATTTTTATTTTTAGGTCTGATCAGAGTCAAAATAACTCTCAGGTGACGTCGAACAGAATCACAGCTCGCGATTCGAAATACGTCAACCCCGCCCAAGCGCAAACTTATTTAAGAGAAATTTGGACGTACGAAGAAGAATTAATAAGGATCATTGTTCCCGTATTGAATGACGTAAATTGTTCGCATCCAACAGACTGTTTTTTCTTTGAGGTAATACCTGTACCTCCTCCTAACGTACGACCTGTAAATTACTTAAATGGCAGAGTTCTGGAGAATCCTCAGAGTACCGTTTACAAAAACATCATGACCGACGCTTTAGTCATGAATCATCTCATAAAAGTGGTACAAAAGAAGGGAGATATGGATGTGTTAAAATCGAAAGAGGCGAGGGATTTTTATGAAGCCGCCAAGGGTGCTACACCCATAGAGAAGTTGAACAACTGTTGGGAGGATCTTCAGAATGACGTAAACGGGCTGCTAGCTAAAGAAACTGGAAGATCCAAGGAGGGGATTGGCTTAAAGCAGGTGGGTCATATTTTAAGATGAGTGGTCAACTCTCATCCCTGTTATTTTGTTGTTTTTTAACACTGTTTGTTGTTCATCAGTTATTTGCTTTAAAAATCAATTTCTTGTTTCTGTAGACACATAAAAAAGACATGTAATTCAATAAATAGGTCAAGATTTTATTTATTTTTTCCTTTTAAAATATCCGCAATACGTCTGTCGAATTTTTGCGGCGATATAAACCACGGTAAATATTTCAAAGCGTGATTTCTGACCCAGTTTTCAATCAAAGACATATAAATGTATGTCGTAAAATGTATAGTTTTCAATATACAGGGTGATACGTTCCCGGCTCATGTACAGGGTGTCCAGTTTTCGACACTTTTGCGGGGTATCTCGATTATATTATCTGTAAAGATAGAGAGCTGCGGTTTTCGCAGTACTGTGCTACTTTTTCGTGAAACGTATGATGCTACAAACAGAATTTTCATAGCCCCTTCGTTTCGGAGATACAGGGCGATTTTGAAGATGTGTCATTTTCAAGCACCCCTCGTATCTCAGTTGTCTTTTAACTTATCGGTAAGATAAAAGCTGATTATTATATCGTTATTGCGTAGAATCCAGTGGCGTAGTAAATTTTTTTCTAGAAGGAACGATTTTCAAGATAAAAACCAAAGTTGCATTTTTTTAAATGGGACACCCTGTGTGTGTTACTTCTTTGCACAGTTCCAAAATCGACTTTATTACTACCAAGAAGTTCATGGTGGTCATTTTGAGCAACTTTTAAAGTAATGAGAGAAATAAACGTATGTACTTAAATTGTAAATTTTTTTACCATTTTTAATTCTTATATGCTTGCTATTTAAAAGCGAATTAGGATACGGACCTCGGGTTTGCGGTAAAGTGTTTCTTTTTTGAAGACCTTTACAACGAAGTATCACACGGCATAGGGTTGCATTTAAAATTTTTGACCTTAACTCCCTAGCGTTAACCCTAAAGGGGGTTGAAAAAGTAAAATTACATAAAAAAGTAGATTTCTTAACAAATAAGATACACTTAAAATTTGGTGTATCTATCTTTACTAATAGCAAGATATTTGCCCATACTAAGACTTTTCGAACACCCCGTATAAACTTTGTTACCTCAAATCAGCCCAGGAATAACGCCCTGAAATTATTACTATTGGTTTACGAGCACCCTGTATATTATGATTATGAACTTTGTCAATGTTTGAATAACGTGGAAAGCTTACATACAGCTTTTGGAAAACATGGTAAAACCAAAATATCATCCTACCTTTTTATTTTTTTTACAGATAATAGAAAAGAAACAAGGCGTAATCCGTCAAAACATGATGGGAAAACGTGTGAATTTCGCCGCGAGGTCCGTCATCACTCCCGATCCCAATCTGGACGTGGGTGAGGTGGGGATTCCCGAAATTTTTGCCAAGAAATTAACCTACCCCGTTCCCGTCACGCCTTGGAATGTAGAAGAGATGAGAAAGGTATAAAATTTAAAAGTGATTCAGTTGGGAATATGTATATAATCCAAATAAGCCTGAAATCTTTTTTTTTGGTTTCTCTACATAAAAGGGTATGTTCCGAATGTCACCAAATAGTAACCAATACTTACCGGTATGATTGACGAAAGAATCCTTTTTTCAAAAACCAATCTATGTCTGGTCGCATATGGGACACAAAATCACCAAGATGGTTACTTTCGGAACATACTTTAAATATTTATAGTGGTTGTTTTTATCCAGTTATTTTGGTGTTTATTAACAAAAAAAAAGATTTTCTACAAATTTTCATACAAAATTCGAAACTCGCAAAACGTGATACTATTGGTTATGACGTCATTTGTCATGTAAATGAAAGTGTTGTAATGGCTACTACATGGTAAATTCCAGTGTTAATTTATTTTCTTGATTATTTCCCAGAGGTTAGGAGATTTCATGGAAAAGAAACATCACATTTCAATAAAAACGGATGTTTAACAATGACCGGTACGAAATTTGTGCAAGGCCAATCGGGTAATTTGCTGAAAGTTGATACTTGTATGATGGATGGCCGCTTATTTGTCTTTAAAATTTTGTTACAAATACTTATTATTTATTCTAACAAAAATAAACGTACGGCTAAATATGCCTACTTAAATTTGACGATACTGACCTTTAATGATACCTATTTATGGAAATTTTTTATTAACTTTGCATTAGGTATGTA
The DNA here is from genome assembly GCA_963971165.1 of Philopedon plagiatum. Classification (NCBI taxonomy): domain Eukaryota; kingdom Metazoa; phylum Arthropoda; class Insecta; order Coleoptera; family Curculionidae; genus Philopedon; species Philopedon plagiatum. The sequence continues at coordinate 84,090,788 of OZ020193.1, forward strand.
CTCTCTTCCAAAATCGGCTGTTCTGGGCACATGAAAAATGATATTTTCAGGGCACTTGCAGTGGCATTTTTGCACATTGGCGAAGTACAGTATTTATAGGATAGTTTTTTAATAGATTTCATTGTTTAATAAAAATAATTTATGGGTATTTCTAAAGTATTTTACAATTGGTACTATATCAGTTAGTCGCTAACATTCGAACAGTGCAGACGTGCTCAAAAATCGATCGGAAAATCAAAACAAAAAGTGGTGTCATCATCGCGAGTGATACCGGCGGCAACCCAAGCAACACACAATAGTTGAATAAACATTTATTTTTCGTTTATACCCCAAGTATAATTATGGTGTAAAGTTTACCCACGATAAAGGATAAAATGTCCGCGTGATATACGTTTCAGTATGGTGGACTATATCCAAATTAAAAACGTTTATAAAATTCGTATAATAATCTTGTACAGAAACACGACTATATGTGGTATAAATTAAACGTTAAAATATAGTTCATGGTAATTAGATTAGTAACGTTTTTGATACACGTTTAATAGTGATTGATACGCTACGATAATATCTGGTAAAACACAAACATTGAAATATAATATAAGATCTACAAAGTGTTTACGCTTAAAGGACACATGGAATACTTTTTGATGCAATACATTTATACGATGTATCCCATAAAGTTCGCATATTATTCATATAAGATTTCTTTGAAAATATTACTCTTCCTAACAACTATAATGTAGGAAAAAAATAAAAGCCTAGGAAGAAAGAACATACATATTTAATTATTGTACAAACTAACACCATATGCGTTTATAAACATACATATAACATATACATATAATATATACATACATACATACATGCATATAATATATACATACATATAACAGCTTGACAAATAGAGTAAAAAACAAAATTTTGCATCCGAGTAATTACCATTTTGGTTTGCGGCGAATTTTGAGAATAATACTTAATAGTTAATTTCTATAGTGTATACTCAACCAAAATTATACCAGCAATAATCAAAAATTTAACATTTATTTTATTATTCTTATTTTTTTACTAAAATTAAATGCTATTCGTTTTTCTAGGTATAATTAGAATGATATTGCAAATGGGTGGACAAATAAAGCCCTATGGCAAGCTACTGTGGAACAGCAACTTTAATTTTAATAAAGCAAAAAAAAATATGGCAACAATAATAATTGGGCAATTATAACACAAAAATGTTAATGAAAACAGATAACCTGAACTGTAAATACTTGCCTTATTAGCTCACAATGACTCTCAATCACACATGAAAAATAAACTTAAACAATAATTACTTATAGAAATCAATGGCGGCTGCATAATCCAAAAACGGCGTTTGTTCTAGGTATCTTGACTATCTTGTCTGATTTATGTGGCAAACTAACGAAGCCAATGGGAACCGCGTGTATCGTCACCAGACAAAGTCGGGATTACGGATTGGCCCAAAAAGGCGCGGAGATACGCGATTCTTCCCGAAACATGACGAAACAATAAAGTCTACGCACACGTTTAATTCAAGTAGAAAATTTGGTGTATAAAACGTATATCATATACCTTGTAATAACACCCTTAATATTGTTTAACGACTTTTGACGGTTTAAGTGGCTCCATATGCTGTATATCATGAAAAAGCATTAACCTCATATGAATATGCGAAAGTTCATATTTGTACAATTATTTTTAAAACAAAATAGTATAATATAGACGTATATTAGATGGTTGACAACATATACGTTTACCGTTAACGTTTAATTAATATACCATAATCAAATATATTACCAAAATAGTATAATATAGACGTATATTACATGGTTGAAAACATATACGTTTATCGTTAACGTTTAATTAATATACCATAACCAAATAATTACCAAAAAATGGTTGAATATACGTAAAAGCAACGATAAGGCTTAATCGTGTGTTGCTTGGGAAGCTTGTCGAAAGCTATCGCGAAATCTATGTCAAGCTAAGATGAAAATGAAATGAAAATGATGTCAAGTTCAAACGTTCGTTGTTTCACATTGACTGTCGACAAAGTTGCAAATTTGCAAAATAAGGACAATGCGCTCCAATTAAAAAGTTATAATAAAAACATAGGATTAGGGTTGGAATCCAACATGAAGGACGGCGGAGGACCATCTGTTTCGCCTCAAAATGAACAGTCAGCAAAAATTAAAACGTTAGAATCTCAGCTCAATGCAGCACTTAATGAGATTAAAGAGCTTAGAGAAATAATCGTTTCTTTGCAGCCCAAAAAAACTTATTCCCCAGTCAATTCAGACGAGGAAGAAGAAGTAGTAGCCCAGGAGACAGCATGGCTCCTACCCAAAAATAAGAGAAGAAAAAGAAAAGCCACTAGCTCGCCAGAAAAAGATAATATTTCCGAACCTAAATTAGCCACACCCAAAAATAAACAAGTTGTCTCAAAATCACAAAAACCACCACCTATGAATTTAAGCAATGTGAAAAGCTATAAAAATATAAACCAGACACAAGAGTCAAAGAATCTTAAATTTAAAGCAAATTTAATGAATAATAACCAGCTAAAAATCAATGTAGACACCGAAATTGAATATAGAGATCTCACTGCCTTCATGAATAGCACCGACATGGAATGGCATACATTTGAAAGTAAGCAGACTAGGCCGCTAAGGGTGATGGCGAGAAACCTACACCCTTCATGTGATCCACAAGACATCAAGGATGATTTATTGAGCAGAGGCTTTAAGATCCTTGAAGTCGTAAACAAAATAAAAAAGACAAAAGTTAAGGACGAGGTTAAAATAATCCCCCTTTCCCCTATTTATGCTAACCTTCCAAAACTCGGAAGATATCAAAAAAATATACGAAATTCAGTATATATGCCATAAGAAAGTTAAAATTGAAGCGATAAGGAGCAATAATTTGATACCTCAGTGCAAAAAATGCCACAGATATGAGCACACACAAAAATTCTGCAAACACGCAGTCACTTGCGCTGGGAATCACCTGACCTCCGAATGCACCAAGCCAAGGGAAACACCACCTCAATGTTCAAACTGCGGAGAGGCACATCCCGCAAACTACCGTGGATGCGTGGTAGCAAACGAACTGCAGAAAAGACGAAATAACGCAAACAATGCAAGGAAAACACAAAATGGACAACCAAAAAATTTCACATCTAAAAATACTACCAAAGAGGTATCCTATGCACAAGCAGCACATGACCCTAAATCTCAACCTGCACCAGTTCCGAATGAGCAACAGTCCATGATGCTAATGTTACAAAATATGATGAACCTTATGAACAAACTTTCAGAAAGGTTAGACAGACTGGAAACCAAAACTCGTGAAAAACAATAATGCATCAACAAGATTTAAGAATAGCAACTTGGAATGCTAATGGCATCCAAAACAATGCAAGAAATAGAAATATTTCTCAACACACAAAGTATTGATGTGTGTCTGGTCTCAGAAACACATTCAACAAATGAGACCTACCTAAAAATAAAGGGTTACCAAGTATACCAAACGATTCATCCCGACAATCAGGCACGTGGGGGAACGGCTGTTATAATAAAGAATAGCATTAATCATTATGAACAATGCCCTATTAGGAGTGCAGAAGTTCAGTTAACAGCAATAGGAATTAAAACAAGTAACACAACCAAACAGAGACTGACTGTTGCTGCAGTGTACTGTCCACCAAGGTATAACCTCAAGAAAACGGATTATAAAATCTTTCTACAGCATCTGGGAGACAGATTCATCGTGGGAGGTGACTACAATTCGAAACACATGGATTGGGGATCCAGATTAACAACTACAAAAGGTAAAGAACTTAGGGAAGCTATAAGGGAAACCGGATGCAACTTTCACACTACTGGTAAACCAACATACTGCCCTACAGATACTAATAAAATTCCAGATCTATTAGATTTTTTTATATCAAGAAAAGTGTCACCCAATTTTATTGATATTCAAGATAATTTTCACCTAGACTCCGATCACTCAGCTGTGATCTTAACTTTGAGCGAGACAATAATTAGAAAAGAAAATAGGCCAACATTGGTTAATAAAACTACTGATTGGAAAAGCTTTAGAAATGAACTGGAAAATAAAATTATCCTTAAAATCCAATTAAGAACCAAAGAACAATTAGAAGTAGCAGCTGAAAAGTTCAACAACATCATACAAAAAATAGCCTGGGACAACACAAAGGCGTACACTCAAAAACAATAGGAAACAACTATCCAATGGAAATAAGAGAACTTGTCAAAGAAAAGAGAACAGCCAGAAGGAGATGGCAACACACTAGGGATCCATCGGACAAAAATATTCTTAACAACAAAACTCAACAACTTAAACGAGAAATACAAAAACTTAGAGAAGAATCTATAAACAACTACCTAGAAAATTTATCAGCTGGTGAAGACAAGGATTTCTCCTTATGGAAGGCAACGAAAAAACTCAAAAAGCCAATCACCCAAATGCCACCCATCAAATTAAGGGATGGTACTTGGGCAAGAGATAATAAGGAAAAGGCTGAAGCATTTGCAGAACATCTAGCCGAAATTTTTCAGCCAAATGATATCCAGTCCAATGTCAATATGGAAGAGTCTGTGAATATCCAAGAGAATGAAATAGCACTAGTCACTAGTCACTCCTAAAGAAGTAGCGAACGAAATCAAAAACAATTTAAGCGCCAAAAAAGCCCCTGGGTTTGACCTTATAACAGGAGAAATTTTAAAACAACTACCAAAAAAAGGTATAGTTATGCTGACTTACCTAATTACTTAGATTAAACCACGTCCCTAGCGTCTGGAAAGTGGCTGAAGTCATTATGCTACCAAAACCAGGCAAACCACCGAATGAAGCCAAATCTTACAGGCCCATATCACTACTACCAATTATTTCAAAATTATTTGAAAAGCTTTTCTTAAAACGACTTAAGATTATAATAGAGAACAGTAACCTAATCCCAAATCATCAATTTGGCTTTAGATGCAAGCACTCCACGATAGACCAAGTCCATCGAATAACAGACATCATAGAAAGGGCACTAGAAGAAAAGCTAATCTGCTCAACTATCTTCCTTGACGTAGCTCAAGCTTTTGATAAAGTTTGGCACAAAGGGCTAATTAACAAATTAAACAGAATGTTACCAAAACAATATGTAGAGTTGCTAACCTCCTACATTACAGATAGAGTGTTCAGAATTAAACAGAAAATTTTTAGAAAAAAAATTAAAATTAAAAAAAAATCGCTGATTTCTGATTTTTAAAAAATCATGATTTTTATCAGCCCTGCTTAAGTCGCTGCATGGGTCGTGGTGTGTAGTTTTCATGGGCGTTTTTCACTTGAAAGCGAAAAAATAGACGGTATCAATTATTGATGAACGAACTATATTAAATTTACGAAATTCAATTTAGTGAAAGAACCCATTTCGACGCAAATACAAAGTTTTAACTCATTGAGTTTTTTTATTTTAGTTGGTTAAAAATGGGCCAGAAGTTCATCCGGGCGCGGTTCTGGTGGAAATGGAGGACGGCAGCGTTAAGAAAATTAATCCCAAAAATACCGTCCAGCAAGAGGGTTTATTAAAGGTGAGTATTTTTTTAAAGCTGGGTAGATACAGTGTGTGTGCAGCTGCAGGGTATATTGATATCATTCTGTCAGATCGCGGTATTCCTGCGGCATATGGTATAGGCTCTGATTTTCTCGTCATGCAGGATAAGGCAAGGCCTTATACTGTTGCGATTACTATAGATTTTCTTAATGAGCATGAAATTCGTACAATGGATTGGCCAGCGTTGAGCCCCGACCTTAATCCCATTGAACACTTATGGGATTTATTGGGCACCCAAATGCACCTCAGACCCTTCAGTAACTAAAAGAAGCTCTAGTCGAAGAGTGGGGCAGTATACCACAGGAAGACATTTGAAGACTCATGCATAGTATGCCAAGGAGATGCCAAGAAGAAATTTTTGCTGCTGGACGACACACGCGATAGTTAATCTCATATACGCTTAAATAGCGCAACGCTGTCCATAGAAAATTCTTGCATCTTCACTTTGTTTCTCGTACTTTTCTTAAGTTGTTAATCTTATCTTAGGAATAAATGATTAGTTGAATGTTACATTATTCGATTTCTTAGGAGAAAATGCGTCTCTTTCAGAATGCGTATATTTCATCGGTATATCATTACCACTTTAAAAAGTATAGGGGTACAAAGAAGTGTTCCCCTAATTTATTTGAGCAGTGTATTTGTAAAACCTTTTTTTCTTAATTTTTGTTGTAGAATCTACCTTTAAATTTTCAAACAGCTTTCAGAAACATCCTGGATAGTCTCCGTGTAAAGGAAGTCAAAATGTATCTATTAAATAAGCCCAGAAAATTCGATTTTCCCCGCTGAGAAAGTATTGTATTATTTATTACATTGCAATTTAGATTTGTTATACAGTACAGGGTGAAAAAGAAAAATGAAAATTGTTTATTTTGGCACAACTCTAGAACTTTAGCTTAAAATAAATAATATTTTATTCAGAGCTAAGAATTTTACGCGGAAATTGAGTTTGTAAGTTTTTATAAAGGGCGATAATCTTAAACTTACCACAGGAAACAGTGTGCATTTTCATATTTTATTATACTTTTGCAATTTTTTTTTGGTTCCATATAATTTTTAGATTCTTCTAACGCCTCAGAACCAACAGAGGCACGGCTTCCAAGGTGTTAAAATTATACACCGCCATTTGCAAAATGGCGACATCTTGCTTTTGAACCGTCAGCCCACTTTGCACAAGCCGTCCATTATGGCGCACAAGGCGAGAATTTTGCCTGGAGAAAAAACATTGCGGTTGCACTATGCAAATTGTAAAGTAAGTATAATGAGCTGAACACATTTTCAACGATCAACTGTGAGACCATTTTTTCAAATACGGTGAAATTTACTTATTTCTATTAAATATGTTTAAAAACACAATACTTTTTGCGATATCTGTCATAGTAATGTTTTGTATAAAGGTTTTTTTTTTGAAATATATTAAACCACGCCCTGCAAAAATTCGATACGTCGTCGCACAGAATTTTTTCAACGCGGGGTTTAACTGCCCCAAAATTCCGTTCCCTTGTTTGGGAAAAAATGAAGTAAAGTAAAAATAAAAATTTCAAAGTGTTAATTTGAATTAGGGTCGTCGATCTTTTTCAAAAAGATCGATTTTATGAATCGATCGGGATCCAAAATTGAGGATCGATTCGTAAAAATAATCGACTAGAAAAAAAAATCCATTTTCTACAGCCATATATTTAGCGAGGATATTTTGATATTTGCTGAATAAATCACGTCCATAGATTTAGAAACAAAGACAAGATACCATTATTTACATTTTAGAACAATCGGCAGAAAGTACACACCTTTTGATTAAGCATGGAATAAAATGTCTGACAACATGCCAACACAACAATTCATGTTGTGGGATTGTTGGCGTAGGCCCCAGACTTCACAAAACCCCCAAAGGAAAAATCACAGGGTATCAGATCGCAAGATCTTGGTGGCCAATTTCTATCTCCATTGCATAAAATCAGTCGGCCAGGAAATTTCTCATGCAATAATTCAATCGTTTCGTGCGCAGTATGACAGATAGCACGATCTTGATGAAAGCACATCTTTTTCAGATATTATTTTCCAATTCAGGCCACAAAAGGTCTGTTATCATATGGCGATAACGTTCACCATTTACTGTTACAGCATCGCCGGTTTCATCCTCGAAAAAGTAAAGTCCAGTTATCCCGCCAGCTAGGGTTTCCAGTCCCGAGATGGTCCCGGGATTTTACCCAAAATATCTAATCCCGGGACCACAATTTTTTAATTTTCACAAATTTTCCAGTAATCCTAGATAAATTCTTGGATTTCTATCGCACTTACTGTTTCACTTATTGTTCACCCAATTTGACAAGAAATTACAACGAGCTCCAAAACTTCCGATTATATACCGTACTTATTGAATCCAGACTTTTTGACTTTACCGTAGACAGAATCTCGGTTCGCGGTCGGGCAGCGTAACACCTTACATCGCTGAGTATCTTTCAACTACTGCTTTTCTAGCAGGAATCTTTCCGCGTGTATAGAGAAAATTCCTATTAATTTCCTTTGTTAACAACCACTCCAAGAAATTAATTGGCGTTTATGTGGCATTTACAACCCCACTAAATTTGTTTTACCCTTTGGTTTTCCGCGACTTTGTTTAGCAGGCAAATCAAGGAAAAGGACGGTATTTATCGGACAGTAACGACTTTACTTGTCAAGTGAGTAGCTTTTTTATTGCTCCCTGCATTTTCTAGAGACATTTATTGGCGTATGCCTTATACAAGGTACATAAAAGAAACAATAAATTTAGGTTTTACGATGGCGCTATATTTAGTAATACTTGTTTACCAGGGATGTGTTATCAAGGGGCGGTTCTTCTGTCGGGCCCATCAGATAAGACAGCGTAATTTTACTTTATAATAAGGTAATTAGGGAGTTTCTTTTCAAACGGTGGAGATTTTCCCCATTAAGAGTGTCAATGCAAAAGGTTAGTTTGCTCCTGATTGTTGAGATGTTCGGTCGAAAGTCAGAAGCGGTAGGTGATTATTTGGTCGGTTACGGGACATAGAAAAATTTTCGCGAATCTTGGCGAAATTAAGTGGCATATTCTCTTAATATTTAAGTTAAACTTGTTTTTGGAATAAAGGTTCAATTTCTTTAATTATGTGAGTTAACATGTATAATTATTTTGTAGATTATTTAAATCATTTTTAATAATCCATTATGTGGCCACTGAGGTGTTTGAATATTTTTTATATGAATTATTTTTACTAACTTCTTCTAACAGTTCTTAAAGGGATGAAACCTTGTTTTTATTACCACGTAAATATATCATTAAAAAAGGGACAAGCTTTCAATATTCTCAAACCTCTTGGTTTGGATATTCGACCCCAAAGCAATAAACAGAGAACAAAAATAGTGTGAAAGAATGGCTTACTTTTGGGGCACTCACCCATATGTCTCCTTTTCTACTCCCGTACTCTAATATTTAATTTAAATGTCTTCTATATGTTTCATAATAATGTTCATTATGATAAAAAATTTCATTACGAAACCGCGTTATTAGCCAATTTGAAACTCTGAAAATCAAGTGGCCTCTTTTTAATACAAATGATCTGACCTTTACAGTTATTTTACTCAAATTTGTATTTTCATTAAAACTTAAGAATATTTCGATTAGAAAAAATTATATCAATTGAGGGTATTAGTGATAGTAAAGAATTTAATTTGCTTAACTGTGGCTAAATTAAATAAATGTTGTTTAGTTTAATATTTATTAATAATTGATTATAGAAAAATAGTGTGTGCCACTCTCAGGTAATAGCCATTAATACACTCGCATTTGGAACGACATTTGGCAAGGCACGTGTCGTTACTTTATGCTCGTGTATTAATAATCATCATTACATAATCGTTGCATGACATACTATTATCTGTGTACACTGGAAAGTCATCAGCTTTTTAACAACATTAAAGGAGTCAAAATAGTCATAATCGGCGCTGAGTACTGCTTTTAAATTTACACGAAACTTTTTTAAAGACGTTAAGAAGAGAGGTATATTTTCATGTTTTTTTTTTATTTAGGCTTACAATGCTGATTTTGATGGGGATGAAATGAACGCTCATTTTCCACAGGATGAAGTGGCAAGAAGTGAGGCTTATAATATTGCCGAGGTCAGTAATGTATTTTTTAATTTTATAAGTACAGAAACAATATTATACTCATTGTACACTTGCGTTTGCAAGTGTTGTCATTATATATTATTAAATTGTTTGTTTCATCTAAACACAGAGTATTGCTAAAGTTCCAGGATATATTTCTGGGGATGATTCCTAGGCAGATTTTATGTAAAAATGTTTATATAAATCTGTGTCCGAAATTTATCATTTTCAAGATACATAGTGTTAAAACTTTACGGCCAGATTCTCCAAAGGTACATCGGATGGTGTTTGAAATACTTAATCATCCTGTATCTTGAAAACTAAACATTCTAGGACATACATCTACATAAACTTTTTACTTAAAATTAGACCAGGAATGATACCATAAAATATTTACCTGAGGTTTTTTACACTATACAGGGTGTTTCAAAAAACATGTGCCATCGCTCAAGGAGAGATTCCTTGTAAGAAACTAAGGCAAAAAGTTTATATAAACATGGGTCCGCAGATGCTTCGTTTCAAAGATACAGGGTGTTAAATTTTTTAATTTTTTTCAGTTTTTCCAAAATATTTTCAACATGGCTTCATCAATTTTGATGAAATTTACACTGTGTAAAGTACTTACATTAAGCATAATTCTGACCATGAGAAGACTTTGACAGGTCCTCCAGGGGCGTACATATGAGAAGACGGTACAATATTTTTCCAATAAAAACATGTACGCCACTGATTTTTTTACATTTTCTTATATCGGTCAAATAGTATGTTAAATTCTTAACAAAACTTATCTCTTCATATTTTTCAGTTTTCATTTCGTTTAGGAGATAAATGTAATTTTATTAACCGTCTTACTGGTTTAGTTTTCCCAACCATCGATTTTAACATGTCAAGACCATTTAAAAATTAAACGTCCTGTATCTTTGAAACAAAGCATCTGCGGACCCATGTTCATATAAACTTTTTGCCTTAATTTCTTTCAAAGAATCTTCCTTTCAGCGATGGCACATGTTTTTTGAAACACCCTGTATAATGATACACTGTATAGTGTGGCTACGAATGGTTTATTCTGGCCTTACTTTAAAAACTTAAACAATTTATCGTCTACGTTTTGTTTGTTTCATATTTATACTTTTACAGGTTGCCCAACAATATTTGGTACCTAAGGACGGTACGCCTCTGAGCGGCCTCATTCAAGATCACATGATCGCCGGCGTGAAACTCTCGCTTAGAGGCAGATTTTTCAGCAAGTATGCTCACATTTACTTATTTTAATTTGGACTTATATACAGGGTGTCCCCTAAAAATATAGACAATCTCTTGAGAATTTGTAGGTGACGCAGTAACGGCAGTGATTAAAGTACCACTTAATTTTTCCTTTCCTCACTAAAGGAAATTCGTGAAAATAATCACCTCTCGAGATTTTTCAGATCTTTGCCTTTTTGGGATCCCTAGAACACGAAAAACATGGTTTCCCATTTTCGTCGATCTGTCTGTTGCCGCGAAAACTACCTGACTAAAAAATGAAATTTTGCATCTAGATTCGATTTTACAAAATACCGCCCTGCTCAAAAAATCGTATTGTACACATAGATTCACAGTCTAAACGCATTTTAACGGGCTTTCTTAGGGAAAGGGCACTTAGATTGTGAATTGGATGTAGGTACGATTTTATGTCAAGGGGTGTACCTGTACACTTTACTATTTTTTTTTACTTCTGCTAGAATTGACTACCAGCAACTAGTATTTCAAGCTCTACCTCACCAAACTGACAACATCGTCCTCGTACCGCCCGCCATTTTGAAACCTGTGCCGCTGTGGTCGGGCAAACAGGTCTTATCGACTGTCATAATAAATATCATTCCCAAGGGAATGGAGCGGATCAATCTGACGGCGACGTCGAAGATTTCCGCGAAAGCTTGGCAGCAGCGCAAAGAGAGGACGTGGAAAGCTGGCGGGACACCTTTTAGGTAAGAAGAAAATTAAAGAATATAGTACAGTGCAATGAATCTGTTTCACAATTTTTTTATTTGTGTTTCGATGTGCAGTCACAATTATGTTTTTTTTTTCGAATTTTTTGGGCACTACAAATGCCATAAAATTCGATACCAAGCCTGAGCAAAAGTGATCCTGTTGGTCGTGGCGTCACATAAAGTGCTATTATGGCTGGTGTACTGTAAATTCTAGTGTCAATTTATTAACAAAAAAAAACATTTTATAATTTACGAAAAAAAGTTGAATTTTTGCTGAACCCCCTCGAAAAAAAATGAACGCGTTTAGGTATTTATTTACTAAAAAAAAACTGCGAAAATGTATGTTGATTTATTTGAATGGTATCCAATGAGTACCACTATACATACAATTTTAATGCATAGTGCAACTCTGATAAAACCATGTATTCTACCAATCGGATTGCTGTCTGAAGAGGCTCAAGAGGCCCGAAAACATCCGAAACTATAGGGAGAATTTCGCGAGGAAATCTTCGAGAACACGCAATATGGAGTATGTCAAGGCTAATACTAAGCTCAGATCCCTACATATCACAGCTTATGAATTATAAAGGTGGTAGGAAAAAAATTACTCTAAGGAATTAATAAATCTACTTTCGGACCCGCAATAGATTATAATGGGTTTTGTTTATTTTTGTTTTATTTTAATCGTTGTCATTTGTAGTTATAAATAATGTGAAATTTTACCAGTCTGCCCTTTTATTTCTACTTACACGCCTTAACTTCACTAACTTAACATTAGAATAATAATACAAGATTAATTTAACACGCAACTAGTGTTGGCCAGGTTTTTCGCACTTTTTCCCATAGTGCGTCTTAATGAAACAAAGTTAAAAGTAATTTAAAAAGGAACGAAAGGCATCGTAGATAACGAATCGAATGTAATAAAAAGGAAAATGATAATCCTTTAGCTAACTCTAGGAAGTTGCAACACCTTTACAACGCTAGAACATTAAATCAGTTTTCTTTATAAATATGATTATACAAAACATTTGGTTTTCTTGGCGATTATAAAACTAACTACTCATCTTGATGGTGATGTAACCTTGGAACATCAAGTGTCAATCCCTAAACTGACTAGTGTTCTTTGTGGAGCGCACTCCTCCACTAATTTAAATCTTAAACAGGGACACACGGCCAAGATCTCTCCAAACTATCAAAAATCTAAGCACGGCCAAAAACATCATAGGCGTAGTCTACGAAGCACCGTAACTAGCTCTTAAAGGAACACCGTGCAAAGATGTATTAACATAATTAATCATAAAAATAATTAATTAGGCAATAAGGAATATGCACATATTTTTTGCATAAATCGTTTAAGGAAGTCATTAAAAACCCAAAAAAAAAATTTTTTTCAAGAAAATTACTAGGATTATTTCACTCATGTGTTAAAAGTCCCGTAAGATGAGTGAAGTTTTTTAAAATTACAGCGATAATTTTTTTACGTCAATTAAAAAAAAATACACCGATAATTTTTTCCTGTCATTTTCTTGGTTGTCATATTAATTTGTGTTTTCATTCGTGAAATAATCCCCTAAATACCACTCGAGCTATAAAATTACTGATAATTTTGCACTCTTACGTGTTTTCTTTGCAAATTTCACTCGTCCTGCGGACTCGTGAAATTATAGAAAACACGCAATTTTGAAAAATTATCGGTAATTTTTAAGCTCTCGTTGTATTATCCCCGATAATTTAGCTACAAACATTGTTTACCTTTTGGTATAATTTATTATAATTTAAAAGGCAGCCATTTGTCCTGGGTGAGTAATGACGTCAGGAGATCAGCAAAAATAAGTGTCAATCTACGTGTTAACGTAAAGCTTAACCTAAAGTCGATCAGGTTTGTTTTTCTCGGAATCAGTCAGAGGAGGAGCAATCGAATTTTTGGGTTGATAGAGGAATAGTTCAACTAGGTTCGGTAAAAAATTCAGTTATACAGGAAGTTTCGTTTCGGAGCTATTAAACGTCAAAATCGAAATTTCCGCGATTTGCGTTGAAATCGGGTACCGGTCGCAAAAGTGTATCAAATCGATGTAAATTTTGGAGATTGTAGAGGACCCAGAGCTTCAGAACTCTATTGAAACAGGTGAGGATCGGGAAATGGCAAGTAATTCTTTTGAATTTTTTTAGGTCGAAAAATGCCACTTGCAGACCCCTCTTTGGTACCTAATAACTCGAAAACAAAACGTCGCGTCGGATAGAAAAACGGATTCATAAGTAAAACTTTAAAATTTCAAATACTTTCTTTCAGCAATACATTTACCTAAACCTATAATCACTGGGAAATGGATATACATATTTGGGAAAAACTGGAAATTTCGGTTTTTGACCTAAATATTTCACGGTTCTAAATTTTTTGTTGAATCAAAATGGTTCATATTAAAATCCCATATATTGTCTGCCCAAGATATCTGCAACCGGCAAAATAATTTAAAGAATATAAGTGACGACTTAAACAACGTTGCCAATTTATTTGTAAACCAGATGTCGTAAGAAAAGTTTAAGTCTTATTAACGAAAAATTAAAGAATTTTTCAAAGTTGGTTGTTAATCCTTCCATTGCATTCTTTAAATTCTTTTGCCGGTTGCAGATATCTTGGGCGGACTATACGTCATCTGAGAGAGCTCGTCGAAATACATGATCCCCATATTTTTTAGTTTCTTCATTCTTTATAGAAAGGGAGCAATCGCCGATTAAATTGCGATTTTTTTACTTTTTTGCCCGCGACATTGGTACATTTGAATCACTGTATTTTTCCTATCTAATTTTTTCCCCATGTTTCAACACAATCTTATAAAGGGTTAATCACACTTTAAAATAAATACCGAATGGGTCATCCAGAAGCGTATTTAAGGGATAAAAACCAAATTTTATGGATTTTTTCCGATAATTCCTATTTTTAACCGACATTATTCCACACTATTTTTCTTATTTAGTAATTTTTTTAGGGTTTATTTTATCCGTTAATTAATGATCTAAGAATACTTCCCACTAATTTAAACCGTTAAATAAATAGGTTTAGTTATTTGCATCGGGGGCATGCAAAATTTGAAAATTTTTGAATTTTCGAAGATTGCCATGAAAACAAAGAATTGCAATTTATTTACTCAAAATTATTAAGATATGAAGTGTCAAAGTTTCTCAAAAATGCCAGTTTTTGTTGCAAAATTGAAAAGTTCATGTACAGATTTTGGCTTGAAATATACATGAATAAGATTTTAGAAACCTACTTTAAGCGCAGGGATATTTCATTGAATGAGTTACGCATTAAATGCCATTTTTATGGATTTTTCGATGACCCTACCACACTGGAATTCGCCATGTACCCATTATGAGTCATAAAAACACTTTTGACGACACAGCCAACACAGAAACTTTTTACAAGTTTCGAAATTCGCGCAAAAATTTGCAATAGAAAATCCTTTTTTTTTTGTTAATAGAAACCAAAATAAATGTATAACAGCAACCGCCATAAACATTTAATTTATGTAGAGACTAAAAAAACATATTACAGATTTATTCGGGTTATATGCATATTCCCTATTCGGCTGTGTTTTCACCTTTTAGAGTCCCTAATAACGACAGAGATGAAACTAGATTTTAATTTCCTCTAAAAAAGGGGCATTTTGTTCACTCCAGCCTTTTAGAATGACATCGGACAAATGACAACTCAAAAGTTATGAACGTCAACCAAGACGGTATGACCGATACTTCTTCTTTAGTTCATGATCTCGCGAATTCACTCTTTCATTCGCACATTCTCGAAAATACCTAAAACCCAAACAGCAACTGAACTACTTGAAAATACGACAGTAACGAACGTTACAAAATAATAAACTTTCTTTTATTTACCTGTCCCGGGTTAGGCCAGTACAAAACCATTGTATTCAACGAATTAATGACTTTGTGGAATTGCTCGCCTCGCCGCCAACCGTTGTTTGTTTTTTGCGGCTCACGAGAGTGTCGGTGTTAACGTGGTATTTAGTATCAGATTAGAATACGGTTCGATTCATATCAATTACTAAATAGGCTGCCCTGGTTAAAATAAATAGAAATATTTTCGTGGTCAACCTTTTATTGGGGTTAAAGGTTCAAACCAGTTAGAGGCAAAAACAGCGAGTGACAGTTAATAATCTAAATGCGTTAAGAGGGTTATTAAAAAAATGCTATATTTCAAATGTTAGATTTCAACGTATTGCAAAAGAGTTATTCCTGTATTTTGGGAAAATAAATACACTTTCCCGATTGGAACGTAGATAAAAGTGCTTTAGAAAATTTGGCAGCAGTACGAATCGGCTCATTTTATTGGTGCAAAATACGGCGGGTTTTTTAATTTCTTGAACAGTTTTCTTGTTCAAAATGGAGTCATGGAATAGTTGTCGAGAAAAACTGATTTTGCCCTGGTAAAATACATTACGTCCATTTTTGTTTCCAATATAAATAAGCGTTAAGTCCGATTGAGTCAAACTGACTCATTGTGTTAATATATCGCCGTCTAAATCACAGTTTAAACGAATCCTAATGGACTTTCCCTAAGGATCTGTCGCTTAAACTGTGAAGATAAATTTGCTATATTTTTTGGTTATTTTTCGTTTCATTTTTAGAAATTCGAACGATATGACCGAGGCAGAGGTAATCATTCGAGACGGGGAGTTGCTCTGCGGTATTTTGGACAAAACACACTACGGAGCCACGCCCTATGGATTGGTCCATTGCATGTACGAGTTGTACGGTGGCACGTATGCGATTAGACTGCTCAGTTCTTTGGCGAAATTATTCACAAGGTAAGTGATTTTCTCAAAAATGAAGATATTAATCAAAAACTCCTTACATAGTGTATCTTTTAATACTGTCTAAAGTGGTATTGATAATTTTTACCGTTTTCGAATAAACGTCTCTTTTTCAGCTTTCTTCAACAAGAAGGTTTTACCATGGGCGTCGAAGATATTTTAACTGTAGAATCGGCCGATAAAAAACGACGGAAAATAATCAAAGAATCCAGGCGGATCGGGAAGCAGGCGGTGGCGAATGCCTTGGAGGTGCCCGTGGAGACCGTCAGCGAGCAGGAGATGGCCGAGATGATCGAAGAGAGGTGCGCGACGGATGACAAATTTAGACAGGTTAATTTTTATTTTTCAGATGTGCATTGCGTTTACATATGTATATATATATATATATATATATATATATATATATATATATATATATATATATATATATATATATATATATATATATATATATATATATATATATATATATATATATATGTATATGTATACATGTATATATATGTATGTATATATGTATACATGTATATATATATATATATATATATATATATATATATATATATATATATATATATATATATATATATATATATGTATATATATATATATATATATATATATATATATATATATATATATATATATATATATATATATATATATATATATTACATAAATATTGAGAAATAGACTTATTTTCTTTTCTTAGGTTATAGATCGTTCGTACAAAACACTTCTAGACTCCCACACTAACGCAATCAACAAGTGTTGTCTCCCCGCTGGTTTAGTGTCAAAATTCCCCGAAAATAACCTGCAATTGATGGTGCAATCCGGTGCCAAGGGTTCCACAGTGAATACTATGCAGATTTCGTGTCTATTGGGGCAGATCGAATTGGAAGGAAAGAGACCTCCTGTTATGATTTCAGGTAAGTACTGTTTCTAAGGCAACGACGTCACGTCGTTGAAGTATGCACACTATAATAAAAAATGTAGGAAATATAAAGCTAATTTATAATATGGGCTATTTGATTAATATATCACATTACATTACAAACACTTCAAAACAAACACAAGACAGGTTAGGTACAACCTTTTACGCTTGCCAGCTACACCGATGTTAAGCGATTGCCACCAAAATTAATTGCATATTTTAATATTCTGTTTAGGAAAGTCGCTCCCAAGTTTTCCTGCTTTTGAATTTGCCCCGAGAGCCGGTGGATTCATAGACGGACGTTTCATGACTGGTATCCAACCTCAGGAATTCTTTTTCCACTGCATGGCAGGCAGAGAGGGACTTATAGATACGGCTGTCAAAACGAGCAGGAGTGGATATTTGCAAAGGTATTAATGTAGCTTATAATGGGTCTGTTTTACAATTTTTTTATCTGCTTGCTGGAAAGCGTGGTCAATATTAAATACAAAAAACTTTTTTTGATTAATTTTTAGCGCTAGAAATGCATTAAAAATCGATTTAAAAGTTCAAATTTTCTAGGCGAATATCATCATGTTAGGCGAGTGGACATCATCGCTTTCACGAGGTGACATGTTGTCAATGGTCTTTAAAAGCATTTTTAACAACATTTTAATTTAAACTTTAAAATAATAAAACAGCATTTATTTTATTTACCAGTCTTCGCTGTCCGCTACAAAACCATTGTTTTTTCACTGAATAAATGGCGTATAAAATTCCTCGCTTCGCCATCTAACCGTTCGATCTTTTTTGCGGCATTTAGCGTTGAATTAGATAGAATACGGTGTGATTCGTATCAATTACTAGATAGAACGGGCCGTTAAAAATATAAATATTTTTGTGATCAACCTCGATGCGTTTTTTTAGTATCCCCGCGCGCATCCTGTTACTTTCGAAATGGGACGGAGTACGTTCTCTTAGCGTGTCTGTTTTTCTCGGAGTCAATCGATGAGGCGTTGCGAGTGTGCAGCAAACATAACCTAATTTCCACTGTTTGACGTGAAATGAAATGAGCAATTCTTTCGTTGTTAAGTACATTTGCTTAGATGGAGCAAGATTGCTAATTACAAGGGCCATTTAAGAAAATACAGGCTCACTTTTTAGGTACCCATATATAGCCTGATGAGAATTTGGTGTCTCTACCTTTACTAATAGGAAAGATATTTGTCCATACTAAGACTTTTCGGACACCCCGTATAAATCAGCAAAATCTATACGTTTTTATGTTACTTATTTTCTTAGTTTGCAGTTCTAATTATTATACCTTAGACTGTATTGAAATTGTATTTACCTTGTAAATTGTCGATCGCCAAAATTAGAAACAACTACCTGTACAAAGTCATTGTCAAAGTCATTGTCAAAGTCAATGGTACAAATTAGACAAAATTGTTGTTTTATTCTCCATCTTGAAAAAAAAATTCTAACCCAAAATGTATCAAGTTTAAACATTGTATATCCACGCTTACATATCAGCAGGCATTGACAAAATGTAACAAAGTTAAAACACAACTAACAAACACAAGAACATCTTTGAGAGAATATCAGAATGTTGTATTGTCACTCCATCGCGTTCAAGTTGCGTTATCCTGATATGCTCGCAGTATGACGTCACATTCCAACTCGCTCTGTCGAGCGTCAACTCGATCTCTCCCTTTATTGGCACACAATATTACATGACATAAAACAAAATATTTTCTTAAAACTAATGACTAGGTGTCAAATGGCAAGGTTTGGACTCCCGTGGTACCATGATTTAACTCGTAGGTACCAGTGGTACCGTAACATCTAACCATCCAATAAATATTTTTTTTAATACAAGTTAAAGGTTAAAATAATACTAATAATAATAATAATAATAATAAAATGCCTTTATTTTAGACACGGCAAAGTTCCTTAAAAAACTGCTCAGCTTAACCGAGTAATACGACGTAACAATACACAATAATAAGAATTTAAACATATGGTTAATAGTAGTAATTCAGATTAGTAACAGTAATTAAGATCAGAAGACGACAGCAATAGATAAAAAATAAAATGCTTAGTAAGTATTATAATATATCGACATTACATCAATTAAATGTTCAACTAAATGCTCAATTAAATGCTCTCAATCTGTTACAGGTAAAAATAGTGAATGATGGTTAATAATATAAAGGCAGCGCTATTAAAAAATTATATTTTTAATGTATGACCTAAACATAATATAAAAAAACTCCTGAATTTTGTGAAATACGCTTTCCCGATCGGAACGGGGGTAAACGCTTTGGAAAATTTGGCAACATCACAAACTTGAACAATCTTCTCATTCAATATAGTCAATATATAGTAGTAAATTAGTTACAAAACGTCTGGTCCTGTTTCCAATAAAAATAATGATTTAATTTGATTTAGTGAAACAGACCCATTTCTTTTAGACAGATTTCTATAATTATTTATTTCTAAATTATGACATTCCTAGAAAGTTACTATTTATTATATTTAGATGTCTTATCAAGCATTTGGAAGGACTACACGTTGGTTATGACTTGACGGTAAGAAACAGTGACCAGAGCGTTATACAGTTCCTGTACGGCGAAGACGGCATGGACGTGTGTAAAACTCAGTTTTTTAACGACAAACAGCTGCAGTTTCTGCAGGATAACGCCAAATGTCTCGTACAGAAGGACCTTTTGAAGCGTTTGAAAGGTGACGAAGACCACCAGGTATGATTAGTAAGTTTAGGTTAGGTATAGATTTAAGGCATATACGTATTACTACTACAGGGTGATTGATGGTGAGTGGCCTATTAGAAGTTCTGGCGAACTAGTCAACGGATCACTTTGAAAATTTGGTAGTTTACATAAGTGGACACGACCTTTCTTTTAAAATTATTTTTGGCCTTGCGGTGTTGCCGCTTCTACTGAAAAGTATTAGCACCTATGATAATTTAAATGGAACACCCGGTATATTATATATTTTTTAGAATCCCTGTTGGTTTGTTAATAAGTTTCGTTAACATATTCCTATGTCTATCTAGTATCG
The DNA here is from genome assembly GCA_963971165.1 of Philopedon plagiatum. Taxonomy (NCBI): domain Eukaryota; kingdom Metazoa; phylum Arthropoda; class Insecta; order Coleoptera; family Curculionidae; genus Philopedon; species Philopedon plagiatum. Next base: position 84,111,341 of record OZ020193.1, read on the forward strand.
TTGTCGAGATAATAATTATTTTCTTCTTTTTTTCTCGGAAAACATGGTAGTCAATAAGGGCTGATATTTTTGAACTCATGACAGATAGGACACTAGAATTTGGTGGAGAGCTAGGTAATACCACGAGGCTATTCACTCGGTGTCCAAATCGTAGTTATATTTGTACAGGGTGTTTCAAAAATAAACATATTTTGATGGTTTGGAAAAATGATTAAAAGTACATTTTTTTAAATGGAACACCCTGTATTTTAACCGCGGTCCTAAAAGCTCTGTAAATTTCCTATCTTTCAATATATCATGTCCCTATACCTATCTCGAATAGTTTTTGACTTATTAGCATTTATTTGGACAATTTAACTATTACAGATAACATTCACGAGTTTTTAGGAAAATTTGAAAAGTAGCCTTTGGAAACTGTTGTTTTTAAATGGATGACACTTTTCTATTATTTATTCCGTTTCGTTGTCAGTTGGTTGCCGTACTTGAAAATTCTAATTTAAGGTTTTAAGAGAAATGGAAGAAAACAATAATTATTCAAATACAGTACTTATGAATTTATTTGTTTTACATGGTCAGTGTGATAAGATCATTAGTCGTACTTGTAGAAAATTCAATGAAATGTATCCAAATTTGCCATCAATGAACAATAAGAAATTTAGACGAATTCAAAGCAATTTCAAAAATTTTGGTTCTTCCTTGAAAGTTCCCAGAAATTTACCCAGACCTGTAACATCTAGTGAGGACAACGAAATTAACGTTTTGGCTTATTTTCATGCCTATCCGCAGGCTTCAATAAGATGTGCCAAAGAAGATTTGGGCTTAACCTATTTCTGCGTGCAAAAAATATTGGCTAAACATAATATGCATGATTATAAGTATACCAAAGTTCAATGTCTTAAGCCTGAGGACTGTCCACAAAGAGTTTTATTTTGCGAAAACTTGTTAGTTCATATTCAGGAAGATCCACAATTTTTAAGGAAAATCATTTGGACTGATGAATCAAAATTTTCTCGCGAAGGAATTTTTAATAGGAAAAATATTCATTATTGGGCGAAGGAAAATCCTCATGTAACGAGAGATACTGGATTTCAAGAAAATTTTCGATTTAATGTTTTTTGTGTAATGATGGACAACAAAATTCAATATTTGATATATGATGAAAATTTAACTTCCAGAAAATACTTAGAAATTTTAACTACATTTGTCGAAAATTTCGTGGACAACCTTCCTCTCGCCCAGTATCGCAGCTGCTGGTACCAATTGGACGGGGCTCCCGCTCACTGCACTGACGAAGTTAGTGCGGAAATACAGAGAATGTTTGAAGATCGTTGGTTCAGGCGTTTGGGACCTTGGAATTGGCCTGCAAGGTCCCCAGATTTAACACCTCTGGATTTTTACCTTTGGGGCACTCTCAAGAATATTATTTACAAGACACCGGTAAATTCAAGGGAAGAGTTAGAAGATCGGGTGAATCGGGCATTTCAAAATTTGGATGCTGGTGAACTTAGACTTGCTACTGGACATGGTGTAAACAAGCGAATTTTAAAATGCTTAGATGTCAACGGCCAACGTTTTGAACATTTATTAAAAACTAATTAAATGTTTTTTACTTTTTTCTTGGTAATTTTGTTAGAAGTCAAAAAAATATTATTATGTACACTACAACTTAAATATGATTAAGTAATTTTAAGCATTTAAGAATTTACTAATTGTTTAAAATTTGTCTAAAACTCGTGAATGTTATCTGTAATAGTTAAATTGTCCAAATAAATGCTAATAAGTCAAAAACTATTCGAGATAGGTATAGGGACATGATATATTGAAAGATAGGAAATTTACAGAGCTTTTAGGACCGCGGTTAAAATACAGGGTGTTCCATTTAAAAAAATGTACTTTTAATCATTTTTCCAAACCATCAAAATATGTTTATTTTTGAAACACCCTGTACAAATATAACTACGATTTGGACACCGAGTGAATAGCCTCGTGGTATTACCTAGCTCTCCACCAAATTCTAGTGTCCTATCTGTCATGAGTTCAAAAATATCAGCCCTTATTGACTACCATGTTTTCCGAGAAAAAAAGAAGAAAATAATTATTATCTCGACAACGATACTAGATAGACATAGGAATATGTTAACGAAACTTATTAACAAACCAACAGGGATTCTAAAAAAAATATAATATACCGGGTGTTCCATTTAAATTATCATAGGTGCTAATACTTTTCAGTAGAAGCGGCAACACCGCAAGGCCAAAAATAATTTTAAAAGAAAGGTCATGTCCACTTATGTAAACTACCAAATTTTCAAAGTGATCCGTTGACTAGTTCGCCAGAACTTCTAATAGGCCACTCACCATCAATCACCCAGTATATTGTTAGCATCCAATCTACCCGTTGTTAAAATTTGAAGCAAAGATAAAATCTCCTTTTCTTTTGTTTTGTACCACGTGATGTCTCAGCACTTTTGAAGTTTTGACGGAACTGTCACTGTCAGTTCTGACAGCAGTTTAAAATGTGAGCTTGTCGGTTCCCTTTTCGTCTTTTTACCTTTCAAAAGTAAAGATTAGTGTGTTTTCATTTGTGGAAAGGGGATTAAAAGTTAATTATTTAGCTAATGCCAGTTTTAAGCAGCAAGAAGTGAAGAAATTACTTGTAGTTTTAGCGGCGGATTTTATTCACAAGAATGTAAACTGAAGAGTGAATATATCATTTTTAATTTTTAATTTGAGATTTTGGGGCAAAACGGGTAAGAACATTATGTAAATAAAGCGAGGCATCGTTTGGAAATCTAAAAAAAGGACATTATTTAAATTCGAATTAAAACTCAAAATACGTAAGTATAATTTATTGTAATCATTAATTTATATATAATACATTATAATTAGAATCAAAATCTTCTTAAATAATTAATTACCTACCTATGCAAAATCACTTTGTCTTTCTCAACTGACCGTCGATTTGCGAAACAAGATCTCATTTTCTATCTAAAATATTATTATCTCTATTTCGATATTGTACTTTAAAGTATATAATAATTTATACTTACTGGTTTTTCTGATATTTTATTATAAATTAAAATAACTATTCACAAAATAACGCTAAGTCGAAATCGAAGGCTTGTCAGATTCAAATTTGAACTTTTGAATATGACAGGCGCGAGCGGCCATGTTGTCGTATTTGGTGTTTTGATTAGCGGACGGTACGTAGTATTGAGTTCACTGGCTGGGCAAATCACGTGGTGATTTATGAGGGATGTTCAGGACATCACGTGACTGGTTAGCAATTGTTTCCAAAGACTACGTCTTTGCTTCAACATTTTTTCGTCGTTCGCTATATAGTAGTAATACGTATATGATTTAAGGATAATTTAAAAATAGCTAATAATCAATTTTTATAAATCTACCTACATGTGGTGTTTGGTAACGAATGGATCATACCTTAGCAGTGACTTTCTTGGCTTAGTTTATGTCGATTGAACCTAACTTATCTTGGTACAAAAGTTGATAATAAGAGAGATATACGGTGTTAAAGTTAAAATTTTATTTTACAGTTTTATCAATATGTTTTGAACAATACTAATCAAAATGTGTTTTTTTTTGGGATGGGAAAAGAAAATTCGTTCTCGAATTTGCTGTATTTTGTAGGGGGCGCCAGATACGGCATTAATTGCCATTTTAAAACGTCCCAACGTGCTTCAGTGTACTCGATTTCTGAATAGAAATTCTTATTCCCCTACCTTTTTTACTTATAAAAAAATTTAGTATCAGCAAAAAATAAACCATTTTTATTAAGAAAATGCAAACATTAAGTGAGAATAATAAAAACAAATAAAACACGAATGAATGAAAAATAAACTGGTAAAAATGAACCTTGTATCATGTTAATTATTTTATTTTTAAGCAAGTCCTAACAAATTTCCACGATATTATTTTTCAGCTAGTTAAAGAATACAAGGCCAAACTAGAAAGTTTTATCAACGATTACGGCTCGCCACTGCAAAAACGACGGACGTCGCCGTACTTGCGCTTCGCCGAGGCCGTGAGGGAAAAACACGGCGGTGACGTTAAGACGAAAAAAATCCAAAAACTGTGGCACGCCGCCGACAGCGACCTCAAGCGGACTATGAAAGATGGCATGGCTTGTCCCGATCCGGTAAACTCGGTAGGATTAGATTGAAAATGATCAAATTCAATATACAAATACTGCAATGATACTATTTTTAGGTATTTCAACCCGATCATCACTTTGGAGTCCTGAACGAACGTCTGGAGTCCCTCATGAAGAGCCACGCCGAAGGCAAGAAAAAGAAAGTCAAAAAACAATTTGAGAACATGTTCAAATTGAAGGGGATGCAAAGTATGTGTGCCCCAGGTGAACCAGTTGGATTATTAGCCGCTCAGGTACGGATCTATTACCAAAAATACGTTTTACAATAACTAAAACAAAAAATAAGTCGCCCAATAACAACTGAAAAGTTAAAAACAAGTTGTGTGTGTCTAAATGGGATTTATATTCATAGTTGTATTACAAATTTTTATAACGTCTGTAGCCTGTGTATTTTTTGGAAGCTTTTGATATTTGTGTGCTAAAATTTAGCCATGTACAGAGATAGTTATCTCAAAAATCGTTTAAAATAAAATATAAACCCTAGAAAAAATATAAAACCCTGTGTCTTGAAAATGAAGCAATTTAGAACATGTTAATATAAACTTTTGTACCTATGATCAGCCCAGGAATTACCTCTTGAATGGGTTTATCCAGGAATTTTTTTTTATTTCATAACAGGCGTCCATAAGGTCATTTGGTCAATGACCCACCTAAAATTTTCAGTGATCTATCTAATAATTTATTTTTTAATTTTTTAAAACCACAAAAAGAGTCTTTTGTTTCAAAGTTCCATGCGAAAACTCCCCAAGGAAAAATCAAGCCAGGCCATCGTCAAAGGATCCAAGCTTGCTCTGGGCTGGGCCATATTTTAAATTGATCTTATAGGTTTATACCGATGATATAAATTCATTAAACTAAGAGAGAAACAGACATACGCGCTTTAGGAAGTTAAAAGGAGACACAATTGGTCGACGGCCCACCAATAATATCGGGCCACTCCCACTATGAAAATACACTCAAACCGCCCCGGAAAATATAGTCTTTCAAATCATTTGGTTCGGAAAAAGAAAAACTAATTAGGTAGCTAATGTGCGCATTGTATTTGCATTGTATTAATAATATTAATTAGCGGCTAAACATAAAAAATTATAAATATGATTTCTGTCAGGCCAGCGCTAGGCATAAATTTAACGGGCATCGGACGGGTTTTCTTACATTACCAGCGTAGTCCAGTGGTATAGTCTTGGCGAATTGACCAGAAGGTCGAGGGTTCGAATCTGTGTAGGGGTAAACTCTTTTTTTAATTTTTGGTATTTAAAAAATTAGATCGGCTCTAAAAGGTGTATTGGTAACAAGTTGTTCCTCGATAAAATATTTTTAAAATAGTTGGCAATCTCATATTTACTACAGCTTGCAGCCTGCAAGTGCATAGACAAAGATCGTATTACTATGTCTAGTTGCCAGTATTGTATTTATTAAAGAAAACGGAGTTTCGGCAGCGTTCCTAATGATATTTTACGAATAATCATACTTTTAGCCCAGAATTTTGTTCTGTTTATTCTCGGCTTTTAGTACAAGGCGCGACGTCTATTGAGGAGATGCTAAACGTATCAAAACGGAAAGCCGCTAGAAATCTATTAGCGATCGATTGACTGATTGTGCAATAATATTAACATATTTATTAAAATCGCGAAATGACTAAACAAGCCCATTATAAACTATGGGTTTAGGAATACTGTATTTACTGATTATTGAATTTTCAAAAATACTTTTATCTTCTTTAGTCCGTTGGAGAACCGTCAACCCAAATGACCCTGAACACGTTCCATTTCGCCGGTAGAGGAGAGATGAACGTCACTCTGGGTATCCCGCGTCTCAGGGAAATCCTGATGATGGCCTCGAAGAATATCAAAACGCCGTCGATGGAAATTCCGTTCAAGGGCGTGCTCGATTTAGAAGCGAGAGCGCTCGAACTGAAGAAGAGGCTGACCAGGGTTACGATCGCGAACGTTTTGGAGCGGATCGATGTGAAACCTGCCGAGTTCGTTCTGGATCCGCTCAGGTATGTGTGAACAGTAAAGGGTTATAACAACCTAGACTATTGGCTCTTTTACTATAACTAAATGTCATAAATGTTAACGCTAATGTATTAAAATTTCTTATGTTAGTTATATCCTCACACTCTGACAGCTGACTTTCTAGAAGAAAAATACGATTGATTTAAAACCGTTCAAATTAATTTCAGCAAACTTTCGTCGTTAATTTAAAAACAGTTTGTTGGAAATTTGATTATTGCGCTTTAGACATCAGTGAATTTAAAAACTCGCCGTAATGCTCGCTTAAACACTACCCGTTTTAAATACAATACGTAAAATTATTTTAGTAAGTAAAAATTTTAATGAAAATTTATCATTCTTTAAGTATTAGTTACAAATGTTTTTTTTTTCAGACATCACAGGTATACCCTTAAGTTCATATTCTTACCACCAGATTGCTATATCGAGGATTATTTAGCTTCGACAAAGACCATATTAAAACACATGAAGAAAAGGTTTTTCAAGGAAATGTTCACAGCGATAGCCAAAATATCGAAAGTGAAATCGAGCTTGTAAGTATTTAAGAAACATATTTTAACATAGAGTATACAGGGAGTTATGAATTCACTGCATATATTGAAACTGGTGATTATTTCACGGTGTGATTCCTAGGCTAATTTTAGGTATGATGGGTAATATAAACAAATTATTATGTCCTAAAATAATTCATTGTCAAGATACAGGATATTAAAGTCTTAATTTTTTTTTCTAGTTTTTCCATTTTATCTTTTTTCGTTATCGTTTTTTAATATAATTGTCCCAAAATTTCTACAGTTCTAAATATTATCACTGTATAATAAAAATTAATTATTAAAAACTTCCCAGGGAATATAATATGTAGTGACGGAAAGTTAATTTTTAAAAAATACTTTTCGAAAAATTTATTTTCGGAGAATTAATTAACAAAAAAATATATTTTTGAAAAAATGTTTCTTCGAGAAATGAAGATGAACATGAAATGAGATATTCGAAAAAAGTGTTTTTCGAAAAAACAATATTTTCGAAAACTGTTTCTCAAGAAAAATTATTTTTGAAAATGATGATTTTCGAAAAAAATAATTTTGAAAATCTTTTTTCCAAAAAAATACTAACTGGTTTTTACTGTTTATTCGCCAAATTATGACACAATTTATCTCGACGTTTAGTTATAATCACAATTTATCACAGAGTTACCGTGCAAGAAGAACCGAAAAACACTTTGGGAGGAAATGGAGATACGGACGACAGCGACGATGAAGGTGCGAAAAAGAAAAACAAATCTAAAAGCAAAGCGCAGAAGCAAGATGGAGATAGTTCAGATGATGAGGTAATCCTTGTCCGTTACTTTTATTTTTAGATTTTTGACGTTTATTCGAAGAGATGAAGATTTATTATTGTCATTTTAAAATAAACTTCGGTGGCACCGCCCAGTCAGAATGGAACATTTCGCAATTTGTTGCTTTGTTCTATTACGCTTTTTTGGTTACCATGTAACCAATATCAACTTGGTAATTTTAAATGACGCACCCTGTATGTTTTTCAGTTTAAAAATGTCTTATTAAAAATTAAACATTTTCTAATCAGCATAATTACCCTATGCCTAACTCTTTCTGTTTTCGAAATAATTGGTTTTATTCGGAAATTTGATTGATTTCATTTTAGTTTTCTTCCGTGAATATGTTACTGCCTTTATTAACAAAAACGTATTTGAGCACTAGAAGCTCATGCAGGGTTCCCATAGTCAGAAAAACAGGGAAATGTCAGGGGATTTTACAGAGATTTTTGCAATAGTTATAATTCTGCAAGTTCTACCTAAAAATACTTCTTTTCAGGTAGAAGATCAGGACGATGCCAAACTGATGACCAAATTCGAGCAACAACACGAAGATCAGGATCCAGAAGAAGATGAAGAAAAAAAGGACGCCGATAGTGGTAAGAGAAAGAGTTATCTTCCAAGTTTCTCTTTAGATTTTTATTTGCAAGTTTGTACAGAACTTAAATGTTGTGACAGTTCAATTTTGTCACAGTGTTTTGCCTATTTTCACCAATTACTCTTATTAAAAAGTGCTTATTTAATTCCTACCTTAGTTGAACTACTCGGCCTCTATGGCCTATGGTACGATTACGCTGTATTAAGTTAGTTCTTGCCTTGTCTCCAATTTAGGTCCGAGGACTTTTATTTTAACTGAATCCTCTTTGTCTCGTCTAAGTCTCCTTGTTCCCTTGTTTTAGTAGCTCTCTTTGGTATAGGATCCATAATTTGATTTAACCATTTTTATTTTTCGTCCTGGATTTCTTCATTTTGTGGCCTTGTTCCAAGTTTTTGTTGTTGGTGGAAGGTTGCATTTAATTGGTTATTGCTAACTGACTAGTTTTACTTACCCTTTTCTTCCCTGAAAATATTTAATATTGTTTGCTTTTTCTATAAACTTTAACACTGAAACTGTCAGTCGGAGTTACGTCAGTTTTGACGGAGTCCGGTAATTCGCTTGGCCGATTGGAGTAGGGAAAGGTCGGCGTCTGGAGTCCGTCCGTGGTCCTAGAACGCGTTTTTGACGCCGCGGTTCGTCAGCCTGGGCACCAAGGTTTCCCTAGTGGCCTGTGGGCGTTGCCCTTGGTGAGTTTTTCGGTTCGTTAGAGAACGACGGGCGCTTTCTATTTGGCCGTCTCAGAAGTCATTAGCCTCAGGCTGATGCCGTTTTAGGGCACTGGTTGGATCAAGCCTGAGGCCGAGTAATTCCGGTGATCAAATTTTCCTGCTTTGTGTAGGGATTTACGGCCCAAAGTCGATGCCAAAGAGCCATCATTATCTATATGGCACTGGGCGCCCAAAGTGCTCGAGGCCGTCCTGTTAAACACAAGGCGCAAGGCGACGATCGCAGGTAAAAGTAGTATGGAAGCTGAGGGCTTGCCTACTACACGCAATAGAAGGAAGGCAGCTGAAGGCTTACTTTGTCACGGCACTCGGAGGCCTCTTACCTCCACTAGTATTCTTAGCCATTCTTAGCGAAAATGTCGAAATCCATTCAGTGTCGCGCCAAGATGGATCTAAGACACCATCACGCCCGCAACTGCAGGGCATGATGGTGTCTTGGAACCATCTTGGCGCGAACCTGAATGGATTTGGACACTGACGCTAAGAATAGCGCTGCACTTGCGATTTCGTCGTTAAGTAGGGGTCTCGTCGAGACCCTTACTTAAAACTGTTAACTTTTAGAATTTTCGTCTTGTTACAAATGAATGGTTTTGAGTTGTTGGATAACCTCTATCATTGCCACCGGTTTATCGTAGAAATCGATAATATGGACTGAATTTCTACCATCCTCGCCTTGTACTGGCACTAATAGCGGAACATCGATGCCAGACTTGAATGGTGTCGCTAACGACTTCACCGGAACCAAGAATGGAACTCTGTAGTCTTCTCCGATGAATCCCGATTCTGTTTAAGGAAGCATGATGGGCGACATGTAGCTCGCACGGTAGGTGGTGTGATATGGGGGGGGCATATTTATTGGTTCCTTATCTCCCATACTTTTCGTTAATGGATCCCGGGTGGCCGTGCGTCACATACAGGAAATGTTAGAACTACTGAACCAGTAGATGTACCCCACATCGAACTTATTGGCAACGTCCTTTTCCAAGCAGGATAGTGCATGGCCACATTTCGTTCCTGTAATTATTACTCATCTATAATCTAGATCAACTTAAAGTTAATGTGCTTCCTTGGCCCCCACGCTCTCCTGATCTTTTGCCACTTATGATAGGAAGAAGACTCGGCAGATTGCTTAACCCACCACTTAGCAGAGTTGAGAAATGAAATTCGTTACCTGGGATACAGTATCTTAAGAGGACATCGGTCATTTGCTCAGAAGCATGCCCAAACGCATTGCTGAGTGTGTAAATTCCCAGGGTTTGTATACACATTATTAGGATTTCAGAGACTTCCCATTTGTCGTTTGGCTCTAAAGTCACATGAATTATTGTATATAGCATTCGTCAATTTGCAAAATTTCATCATTATTGCAGAATTTATAGGTGTTGCAATTTTTATGATAAGTAGTATTTTAAAACCCCATAAACAATATATTGGTGATATGAATGACTCCTTTTATTTCATCGTTAGTACTTCTGTTTTGTTCTAAACCGTTTTGGTCCTTTGTACTTTTATATCATTTAAAAATTATTTAGCGAAATATCCGTTCATGTATACTCATTTTACAAAAGAATTAGAGCTATTTTGTAAAATTTTATTTATTTGGTTGACGCCGACTGCCAGAAAGCTGGCAAACTGCTTTTACTGTGATTGTACCCTAAGTGTCGAAACACAGTGAAAGCAGATTGTCCGCTTTTAGCCAATCAGCACCGGCCAGAGCCTATAATTTGCCTTGTTTTTAAATTTTCAAAAGGACATTGCTACTGACAATTTAAAAACGAGGCAAATTCTAGGCCTCGGTTGGCGTCGACTAGGGATTCACGATCTAAATCGATTTTTTGGAAGATCGATTTTTTCCAAATGAAAATCGATTTTTAAGAATCGTTCTTTTACCCTTCGATTCTGCAAGGAGATCGACGATTTTACACACAATCGATTCTTCTGGTATTTTCATGTCTGTGAACTTTAAGACTTAATTAATAATAATTCAAAATTAATATTTATATGTAATTCTTTACAAACGATAGGGTCGTTGCGCCATGATCAAAACGATCCTAGTAAGAATTAGGAAAGGAATAAGGAAATAGTTAAACTGCGCCATCTAACATTTTCTAGAAAAAAACTCAAATCTGAAATCGTACAAAACAGCGATGCCGGTCATGTCGATTGGTATCTGTGGACAGTTTGTTATTTTACAGTTGTCATTTTTTCGTTAAAATGTTTTCTATTTTATTAGTTTTCAATAAATTAGTATGTTTTTCATGATAGCATTTTAAATCAAGTATTTTCCCCTCCATACCCTTCTATAACGTAAAAATAAACATAAAAAATATATAATTTAAAATTTTCTTTTTTTTAACCACAACTGTACAACTTAGAAGAGTTTTAAATGGCATTGGTTTGGAATGTACACTGTCCGGCTCCCCTCTCCTACACCCAAATTTTTCCAAAGATCGATTTTTTTATGGCGATCTAAATAGTGAATCGATCTCCATGATCACGATCTAAGATCGATTCGAAATATCGATTTTTTTAGACTTGGTGAATCCCTAGCGTCGACTGTCTGAACGCGGGCAACCGGCTTTCACTATGTTTGTACCCTAAGTGTCGAAACACAGTAAGTGCAGGTTGTCCGCTTTCAGACAATCGGCGCCGACCGGTATAAGATAAAAGTAATTTTTTTCTCCGTAGACGATGAAAACGAACCTGCCGACGAACCGGATCCGAAAGCATCGGACGTCGCTGGAACGGCAGTCGCAGACGAATCCGTAGTCGATAACTACTCCTTCGCTAACAGCTACAGGGAGGACAAAAGAAACCACTGGTGCGAGATAGTTTTCAGTTTACCGATGTCCTACAAGCCGCTCGACCTGACGGCCCTGTTGAGGGACGTGGCAGGGAAGAGCGTCCTCTGGGAAACCCCGAACATCAGGAGGGCCATCACTTACATGAAAGATCAGGAACTTATGCTGAGGACGGACGGTATAAATATAGGCGAGATGTTCAAGTATCACGGCTTACTGGATTTAAATAGGTAAGTGCTAGTTTTTGATATACCACGCAAGGTATTGTACCACGTGAGATACGCATTAGTCTCGCTTTTGTTGTTGATAAACAATTTGACTGAGTGTTCGGGAAGTTGCGTGGTGGCCACACCATTTTCGGAAAAATTGTTTACCATGTTTTTTTTCAGATTATACTGTAACGACATTCACAAGATGGCCGAGACTTACGGTATCGAAGCAGCGACAAAAGTTATTGTGAAAGAGGTAAGATTACCGGGATGTATCCCAACCTATATTATAAATGCGAAAATATGTTTGTAAGTTACCCAATAACGTTTTAATGGAGCAACGGATCGCGATGAAACTTTGCATAGGTAGATAAAGCTTAAGCTAGCTTTATCCCCACTGAATAGATAGTTCATCCGGAAGATACAAACCTGAGGGCAAACCTGTCTGTCCGTTTGTTGCTCAATCACGTCTAAGCGGCTTAACGTATTTGGCTGAAACTTTGCATAAGCATTCCTTAGGGCCTAGCATAGGATATAAGCTGGTTTTTATTACGATAAGTAACATAGAGGGTGTTATGAAATTCACTGCATATATTGGAATGGGTGACTCCTGGGGTAGTCTACAGACAACCAATACTTTTTCCCTCAAATCGCACATTTTTTTTATTTTGAAAAATACCGTAAACCACCCCCGTATCCGACGCTTTTGAAGAGCCTGACGTCATGGGCTCTAATATTATAAAGAAAAACAAATGATCCAGCCGGGACATTGCCAACCTTCAATATTATCGTGACATCTCAGGTTTTTATCAGTTTTATCACAGCCTTCTTAAACTAGAAGACTGTGGTTTTAGTGAAAACCGAAAATAATCCAAAATATTTTTAATTCTACAGACGCATTTTACCAAAAATTTGAATTTTAATTTAATAGCAATTTCTTTACTTAATATGAAAAAATATGGACCACTTGTGAAATCGGTTGAAATGGTAACCAAAACGAAACAGGTTATGTTATACTGGCAACACAAAGAATTACGACTTACCCTATATAAAGTTATTAATGAGATGAGCATTATTGCTACTAGCTTAAACTTTCTGCTGAAAACAAGATTAAAAACCAAAACGAAAAACACTAATTGAGCACAACTACACAGTATTTTAAAATTATAACCAAAATTGTTTCATTACAGCATTTGTCAAAAAAAAAACAACATTATATTGTTTTACACAGCACGTTCAGAAAGTTGTTATTCGCCCTTTTGTTAAGGAAATTATCGTTATTTACCGATTTTTTTGAAGATTCCTTAAATGAATTTTTTTAAAGTCGAGATGTAGGTATCTAATTTCTAATTTCCTTTTTTGCAACCGCAAACGTTACATAATACGTAAATATTATAAGTGTTAAATTTAATTTAGTTTTCAACCCTATTAGGCCAATTTAAGAAACACTTTAATCAAAGCACAAACTGGATAATACTGAGCAAAATATTAGCTAACAACAGATCGATGAAGATCATTTTCTAGGTAGCAAAAAGGAACTACAGTATTATTTAAAACTAACTTCTAATTCTAAAGAAAAAAATAATAAATTCATAATATGCACGAGTGTTTGTATAGTTGCCTATGCAGTAGAGTAAGTACATACGTTAAATAAACAAAAACCAGACGGGTAAAATTATTTCAGACATTTAGATACTTCAACGTGTCGCAGGAAGTTTGTTTTTGTTTCAAATAATGCGAATTGCAAAATTGGCGAAAAATCAATAAAAAGATTGAATTGCTGGACACTGCTATTATTTCCACATAACTTTTTTCCTATCTCATATGCAACAATGCAACACAAACTATGGTGTTTTTTTTGGTTGCCTATTTTTTGTTACGTCAGGGGTAAAAGTATTTGATAAGTTATGTTGTTTAATAAATAAATAACTTTTTAGTTTTTCAGTGCTGATAGTAAAAAAATACCGTGGATTCTTTTAAGCCTTGTATTTTAACGCTAGGCCGTTTTTTACATTAATGGCTATACCTACTGTTTGGTTAGTGTTGTGTAAGTTTAACGTAAGCCCTATTCTATTTTCTTTGGTTTTCTTTTCTACAGAAAGTGTACTTTACAGAGATTTTACTCTAAAAGTAACAAAAACATTAATTTAATTGCCACTGTTACAAACTTTAGTACAAATCTGATTACTTTATAACTTCTATTATACTTACTATTTATTGTGACATGCTCAAGTTTTCCTATTTAATTTTTTTATTTTTGGGTTATTTATTTATTTAAAACTAGTTTTTTTAATAATAAGCTGTAAAAACTCTTACTGGACAGTTAAAAAATAAAATGCATGCAAACCGTAACACTTCAAAAATTTTAGTATCAAATTTAATTGTTTATTCAAAATATTAAATAAAAACGCTATCATTACTCGCAGAATTTCAAAAACGCTGCCGCTACCTGACCAGTCAGAACGCGGTTGATCACGGCCATTAGTAGCTTGTAGTTTTTATCACCAGATGGCCCACACGGCTTCCGCCTTCACTCTTCACTTTCGGTACAGAAGAGGTCAGTGACTCTTATCATATTATTAGGTCGGGAACGCCGAATTTTCTTGGATTTCCATAAAGTTTTATCTATGATTCTTTATTATTTAGCGAAAAAAATAGTTTCTAGTTTTTCAACAGTGCCATTAGTATTAAAAAAATATCGTATGTGCTAATAGTGTTGACCATTTATAAGAAAACGAAACATGGTGATAGATGGTATATTAACTTTATTATTTAATGCGAATAAAATACTTTCCAGTGCCAGTATCAATAAAATATCATACGCGCTGAGTGTTGTGTGCAATATAAGATTCAAGGTAGTAGATCACAACATATCTGGGTGTTTAGTTGACCATTATTATTTTACTCTGGGTTTAAACAGCTGTTCTCTGGATTGTTTTATGTGTTATAGTATTTTAACTTTTTGAAATTGAGTGTTTTGAAATAGTAGAATGTCTTTATTTAAAGGTAACAAAAATATTTTTTCAAACTTGTTACATAGGTATATGGTAGAGAGATTTGGCAACGACACAGCGAGTACTGACGTCAAAACAAACCTTTTTTCTGTGACCGACCTTGCTCACTGTTTTTTTATATAGTCATGTGTTTATTATCAGTGGTACGCAGTGACTAAAGAGTTTTTTTCTAGGGACGACATCTACCTTTTTTTTATCGTAAAGCACCATTTATGAATATTTTTCTTCAATCTGAATTCATACCGGGATTCTACCAAGCTAGACATCGCTTCTCAAAAAAAATTAACCCAACCTAACCTTTAAAGAAAAAAATCCTACTAACTCTCAGTTCTCAATTTCAAAAAGTTAAAATACAATAACACAAATAAAACAATCCAGAGAAAAACCGTTTAAACAAAGAGTAAAATAATAACATTCAACTAAACACCCAGAAATGTTGTGTTTTACTAACTTTTAATGCACAATGCTAGGCGCGTACGATATTTTGTTAATACTAATAGCAGTATTAAAGGACTGAAAACTCTTTTCTTTCACTAATTAATAAACCGAATGTTAAAATTTACAAGGCATTATTCATCTCATCAATACTCATCCATGATACTAAAATCACTTCTGTCACCCGAGCAACTGACAGCACGTATTCAGCGGACCAATCAGGTGAAGGCCGGAGGCACGGTGGCGGATTAAAAGGTCAAAGCACCTCTTCTCACACTTTGTAATTAACAGAATAATGTTTTTTTTTTTGACAAAATTTCCCACTGCGACCAAAGAATGTTGGTTATAATTCTATAATATTGTGTAGTTGTGCTCAATTAGTGAGACAACAGTATGTAAATTATGCGACCACCGGAATGGATGCGTTTGTGTTGCGTTTTGATTATTAATCTTTTTTTAAAAGCAGAAAGTTTAAGTTAGTAGGAATAATGCTCATCTCATTAATAATAGGTAAGTCATAATTCTTTGTGTTAACAGTATAACACAGCCTGTTTCGTTCTGCTTACAATTTCAACCTAATTTCACGAGTGTATGGTCCATATTTTCCCATATTAAATACTTGTTATTAAATTAAAAGACGATTTTTTAGTAAAATAAGTCTTTATAATTAAAAATGCTGGAAGCATCGCATAAGGGGTGGTTTAGGGTACCTATTTTTAAAATAAAAAAAAATGTGCGAATCGAGGGAAAAAAGTATTGGGAATGTCTGTAGACTCCAGGAGTCACCCATTCAGATATAATAAACCATTTTCAACACCCTGTATAATTATCACCGAGTAACCCCTACACGTGCTCGGCGACAGAAAGCGGCCTCGCCAGTCCGCAAAATATGCCTTTCCACACATAAAAAGTATTAAACTTTTTTTAGGTAAAAGACGTATTCAACGTTTACGGCATCAAAGTGGATCCTCGCCATTTGTCCCTTATCGCCGACTACATGACATTCAATGGATCTTTCGAGCCGATGAGTCGCAAAGGCATGGAAAATAGTTCGTCTCCGCTGCAACAGATGTCGTTCGAGTCGTCGTTGGCGTTTTTAAAAGGAGCCGTGATTAGAGGTAAAAGTTCTTAACCTATAAGATATATATATATATATATATATATATATATATATATATATATATATATATATATATATATATATATATATATGGACAAGCGCAGCTTATTGCCTGCATTAATTAAAAAGAGGCGAAAAAATGCGTTTGGGCCACACGCCTCTAAAAAAAAGTAGAATACCGACTAGGTTTCAAAAACAGCAATTAACGTTTTTTTGCAATTTTAATAAAAACAAAAACCTCATCAGTACTAGCTTAATTTTTTTTCTGAAAATAACATGATAAAAAAAAGGTTCTCAAAGTATGCCGTGGAATCAATCACGCATGTCTTGTATTATTACTATTGAAAAGTAACAGGTAATATAGGTAAAAGGTATAGGTGAATGTTACGTTACGTTATGACGTCACTTCGAGGGAAAACTTAAATTGACTAGGCGCTTACCTGAGCAAATGAGTTATGACAATAATATTTTAATAAACATGAACTCAACACACTACCCGACAATAAATTGACCTACAAGGGGTGCAAGCGTCTAATCAATTTAGGATTTTCACTCGAAGTGACGTCATAGCGTAGCATACAGTTGTAAGTGTATCGTGAGGTGAATGAAAAATATAACTGTCAAGTTCTGAAGTTTTTATTTTTAAGAAAATTAAATATGATAATCACGGCAGAACAAAATACTTTTATGATCGAAAGTTACTTTAGAAATGGTAGAAGGGTTGATGGCCAGCGGGTTTATTCTACACGGGATGCCATTCAGGATTTTCAGACAGAATTTCCACATATCATCATGGATTTCGACCAGTTTCGCCAAGTTTTGACTAGATCTGTGGCTTTGATTAGAGAAACAGTAAGTGTGAATAGAAAGGAAGGCAGTGGGAGACCCAAAGTTCGCACTGCACAAAAAGTAGAAGAATTGAGGCAAATTGTTAATGAACACCCACAAATCCCTATTCGGCGTTTAAGCCAGCAAGTAAATGTATCCTACGGAACCTGCACTACAATCCTGAAATGTCTAAGCTCAGTCCAAGAATTGTTACCAAACGACAAGCCGCAGCGAATGCAATTTTCAGAGTGGTTTATGGGTAATTTGCATAATGAAAACGTATTTAAAAAACCTTTTTTACTGACGAGGCATGGTTTTACCTCTGGTTATGTAAATTCTCGACCAATGAGAATTTGGAGTTCTAAAAATCAGCATTTTTTATAGAGAAGCCTCCGCACTCACAGAAAGTTGGAGTGTGGGCGGCCATATCGAAAAGGTTAATTGGACCGATTTTTTGTGAAGGAACCATTCGGCGCGATACCGTTGAAATTGTAAACACATTAGACGATGAAGAGATGTGACAAAGCTACTTCCAGCAGGACGGCGCACCAATTCACGTAACTCTTGATAATTTAAATTTTTGGGAAGAATTTTTCGAAGACTGAATCATTAGTCGTAATATGCCAGTTAGGTAGCCACTACGGTCCTGCGATCTCACGTCGTGCGACTTTTTTTTTATAGTCACACATTAAAAACTCGGTTTTCAAAACCCTTTGTGAAAATTTACGGGCAAGAATTACAAATAAATTTCAGGAGATTAACAACTCCCCCCAAGTGCTCACCAATGTTTTTGATGCTGTAAAAAGAAGAAAGAGAACATGTTTGGAAATATAAGGTGGACACGTCTCTCATTTAGTTTAAATTTATAATTTTTAGGTTCCTTGTTGTATATGTTTTTTTTTAATTCTCTATTATGCAGTGACAATGACAGTGATGTAATTTTCTTAAAAATAAAAACTTCAGAACTTGAAAGTTTTATTTTTCATTCACCCATACCTTTTAAGAGTAATAATTGAAGATATGCGTGATTGATTCTACGGCTTACTTTGAGGACGGTTTTTTTTTATCTTCCGTTACATCTACCGCACCACATATAATACAATAATAACATAATAATTACAACCCTGTATATTCGTTTCTTGTTTTAGGCAAAACAGATGACCTGAGCAACCCGTCAGGCAGTCTGATGTTGGGAAAACCATGTAACATAGGAACAGGGTCGTTTACCCTCAGACAGAAATTACCTAATTTAAGGGACATACCTTATTGTTAAGATTTTTATATAAAATAAGTTTATTTTTGTTTAATAGCGTTTATTATTTCAGATTATTTACTATCCTTGTCCGACAGAATCTTTGTAAAGGACAAAAAGCGACTGAAAGTGACGTTTTTGTCTTCGACTCTTGGAGTACATAATCATGTTGTAAAATAAAGGCCCTGGGCTATTTAAATATTGGAACATATAGTAAATGACAAAAATTAAAAAAAAAAGACATATTGAATAAATATTTATTTTGTGACGCTTTCTCACTCAAATTTACATATGTATAAAATTAGCTTAATATAATCTCAAAATTACATACAATACAGCGATACAAACAGTGATACCAAAGTTTACAGATATCTTTCGGACAAGCTGGCTCCCTCGTTTGATCTGGCTGAAAAAGCCGACGTTTTTTTACCCCGGTCAGAAACCTGGACCGAAGACAGGGTGGGGACAGGTATGTATATGTACCGGCGACGTGTTCGCAAATGGCAGGGCCATGTTGGCAACAGATTATATATATATATATATATATATATATATATATATATATATATATATATATATATATATATATATATATATATATATATATATATATGTATATATATATATATATATATATATATATATATATATATATATATATATATATATATATATATTATATGTATCTGGGAAATTTCTTCGGTCTATAGGTAATATATTAAATGTAAATGCAAGGATCAACTTCTTTGCTAGTGCAGAACAAGTCAGAAATAGTCCTTATTTTATTTTTCATTTTACGGTCTTCTTGTTTTGCACTAGCTAAGAAGTTACTATTTGCATTTACATTTAATATATATAGTGGGCAATGACAGGGTGGGGATGGATGGTGTGCTGGCAACGGTGGGGAAATGACGGAGCGTGGACAGGTTAGGTATGGCATCGTATGGGCAAGCGACAAGTTGTATATATATATATATATATAGTGGGCAATTGACAGGACAGGGTGGGGATGGATGGTGTGCTGGCAACGGTGGGCAAATGACGGAGCGTGGACAGGTATATGTATGGCATCGTATGGGCAAGCGACAAGTTCAAACGGCATGGTATTGGAGTAAGTAGCAAAATGGACAAATGGCAGGGTGGGAACAGAAGGACGAAGACCTGGCAAAATCAATGAAGCGAGCCGACTTGTTGGAATAAGTGGACGATGGTAATGTCTAATATATACATATTATAAAACATTTATGATACTATTAATAATACTTTTAAAAGGGGTTAAAAAGCTTCGAATGACATGAAACATGAAGTTGTGCTAATGCAGACTTATGATTAAGAATATACAATAGCAGAACCCACAGGTAAATCTCAAACATAAAACACACTAGTCTGAACACCAAAGTTAACAAATATCTCTCGGACAAGTTGGCTCTCGTTTGATGTTGCTGAAAAAGCCGACGTTTTTATCCCCGGTCAGTAACCTGAACCGGAGACAGGGTGGGGACAGGTATATGTACCGGCAGCATGTTGGCAAGAGTAAGGGGGAGGATGTGACGGTAACATGCGGGCAAGTAACAGGTTGAGAACATGTAAACGTGGCGGTCAGGTGACAGGATGGGGCAAGCTATCCGTACCAGCAAAATGTGGGCAAGTGGCCGGGCGGAGACAGGTATATGTGCCGAGAGAGTGCGGGCGGGGAAAAATAAATCGGGTGAGCCGACTTGTTGGAATAGGTGGACGATGGTAATGTCTAATATTTACATATAAAACATTTATAATGATTAACAGTTAATAATACTTGTAAAAAGGGTAAGTAGCAGAATGAGGACAAATGACAGGGTGGGGACAGGAGGACGAAGACGTGGGAAAATCGATCGAGTGAGCCGACTTGCTGAAATAGGCAGACGGTGGCAATATCTGATATTTACATATAAAAACATTACTAATCGACAGTTAATACTACTTGTAAAAGGGGGTTAAAAAAATTCGGATGGTATAAAATACGAAGTTGTGATGAAGCAAAATTAATTGTAAAAATATACAATATAAAAAATACAAGAACCCAATCCCAGAAAATGAAACGCCCTAGTCAGGTCTTTTTCTTTAAAACAATGCACGAATTACGAAAACAAGCTATTCTTCATAAAAAGTTCTGCATGCTCTGAAACCTAAAACGCAACCATCACATATCAAAATTTTTCAGTCATATACGAGGTTTGTCAGAAAATATAAATTTTGCTCAACAGTAAAGTACCTTTAGTTTTGACAATGTCGGTAATTGTTATAAAGGAAAGTTTATCAGAATTAAAAACTATGTTCTAATATGCAATTACATCTATCTACCCTAAATTTTTTTTTTTTAATTTTACAAATTTTTCTCAAATTGGTTCCATCTGAAAAAATAGAATTAAATTAGATTTAATTATTACCTATGTAAATCCCAATACTGAACATATTTTTTTTGCTTATTAAAAACATGATAACCTTTCCGATTCGTAATGTTTTTTTAAAAATTTGGCATTGCATTTAATTAATGAATGCATAACATAATCATTTATTTTGCCAATTTGTAAAAATAAAAAAATTATTTTTTAGCGAAGACGGATGTAATTGCATATTAGTTTTTAATTCTGATAAACTTTCCTTTATAACAATTACCGATATTGTCAAAAATAAAGGTAATTTACTGTTGGGCAAAATTCATATTTTCTGACAAACCTCGTATATCACTAAAAAATTTTAATATCTGATGGCTGCATTTTAAGTTTTAGACCATGCAGAACTTTTTATGAAGAATAGCTTTTTTTCGTAAAACTAATAATAAAAAAGTTTTCCATATGATTCCAACTTAAGTAGACACACTGTATATATGAATAAATAAATAGCAATAATGACGTATCACATCAAGAAAATCCAACAATCTTGATTTTTGTGACGATATTTACTTCAAAGGTTTCGATAAGGAATTTAAAAACAAAAATAAAACGGGGAACATAAAAAATCCGCACTGTGCGCAAGTCATAAAAACAGCATCGAAAAATAAAAATACGAAGACACGTTGTTATAGCTCTATAATCACAGCCGTTTTTTCGTGCTTCAGTTAGTTCCTGTGTGTCCGGTTGCTTTTTGGCATTTTGATTGATTGTTACATAACCAAACTCCTTCCTTTTCTTAACCTAAATATTCAGTCTTGCTTTTTCTCCTTTTGTTCTTCTTTTGTTTGCGAATTTTTATCTTCTTTTTCTTTCCTCTTCTTTTTGAAGATGGCTCTAAGTAGTGGCGCGTAAAGCACAGGCCACAGGTAGAAGACAATTAGACCTGCGTAGCTGCAGTTTGCGTATGCTTTAATGTATCTAAAAAATATATTTTTTGGAACATTCAAGCGAGCTAAGACGAGGGTAATGTCTGGTTGAGAAATAGTTTAATGTGCCAAATGTAAAAATAAAAAATTTGGGTGAATTTTTTTCTTACCTTGGGTACTGTAGATAGGTAAACGCTAGTATCGACCATCCCATGAACACAAACGTGTAGATTCGCAGTACTACCTGAAGAAGTAGTTTTACTGCTGGGTGTGCAAAGAACTTTTGTAGCGATTCGTTCGATTTTATTATTGACTGCAACTGAAAGAAAAGAGAATAATATTATGCACAGGGATATCCAAATAAACGTGAACAGGCCTTTTTTATTTTTAAAGATGGTAAAAGATGTTAAATATGAAAATTTTGTGGATTTTTATGGATCATTCATATATCTTATCATGCGGTTTTTCAATCATTTTTGAAATATTTCAAATTAAAAGTTATTTCGCATAAATATACTTTAAACGTAACTACCCAGGTTGCGAACGTAGTTACCGTGAATTTATAATTTTATTTTTATGCAAAATGAGTTCTTCTATTAATGAGAGATACAAAATTTTAAAATTATATTTAAAAAATAAAGGTGCGCTCTTGTGTTAACCACTGTACAACGCCGCCCTACCGCGAACTTTTGTTTATTCTTGTGACAAAAATCGCCGGCCTTTGGCATTGGCGTTGCCTTCCTTTGTGAAAAATATTTAATCTAAGAAAAATTATATGCATTTGAAAATGCACGATGCTACGAAAGATTCACTTACATCTCTCTCCATGTACATGACGATAAACTCGTGGAGGAACGTCACGTAGTACCCACTGTGCAGCCCGTGCCACACCGCCAAAAAGAGGAGGACGCCCGCTTGCGAGTAGTACCTGTTGCCCAGGAACTTGAGCCTCTTATAAACATGTTGAGCTACCTAAAACAGATTCAAGTAATATTTTAAAATTTATTTTGGACAACGAAGACAATGGAAAACGATAAAATTAAAAAAATTGTAAAAAAAGAAAATACATTTTTAAGGGAGTTTAAATTGTAATATAGTTACGGAAAAATACATACTTAAATCGTCCTTATCTTTATAAATTCTTCATAGAACAAAACTAAGTGGTCTTATTCTTACACTTGCCAGTTTAAAACATTGACTGTAAAGTTAGACGGGCTAAAAAATGCTCAACTTACCCACTGGTTGGTATTGACATTGAAGGCTATAATGTAGTGATTAAACTCCGTAGAATTTTCAAAAACTGACACTTTTATGTTTGAAACTCCATCCCACTGAGGTACTTTGTCCTTTTCGCCGTTATAGGATATACCTACAAGATACGTACCACTTAAATACTAGCAAATTAAAAACTTATGCAGTCTTCCTAATTTTTAGATAAATATAAGGTGTGATCCTATCCCAATTTTAAGCAAAAATGTTTATATGTACAGCTTGCCAAATACAGTTTGCCTCCGAAAAATTTCATACTTGCGCGGACGAGGAAGTGAGATAGTATTTAGATAACAGAAATGGCAATATTAAGCGGTTTCTGCTTTGTTTTAAAGTCCTGTCAGCGACAAAAATAAAAATACATAATTGCTTTATAATATTCGGTTTCATTGAAATAAGCTTATCCTTCCTAGTCATTAAGTTAGCATAAATTAGTTCAAGACAGGTAGCAGTCAACAGCAATTTTTCTCTGATAAAGAATAAAGACAAATTATTTTGTGTTAAAGGGGTTGAATTTTGATTATGAATGGTATCATAAATGTTTTCCGGAAATTTTGGTAATTATATGTATGGTAGGTACTAATTACAAATCTAAATTCGATAAGCTACCTGATGCATATAAGTAATTGCTACCAGCCTTATTATTATTGTTATTACTAGGGATGCGCCGAATCGAGTTTTTTTCGATTCGGCCGAATACCGAATCGGTTTGAAGTTCACAGTGATTCGGCCTAGGCTTGGACAAGCAAACCCGTATCGCGAAAACGACATTCCTATTATTTGATGAATAAAACAAAATTCTACTCTAATCTCCTGAAAAATACTCACCAAACAATATACACACTCCCTCCGTCAACAACCAACAAAAAATGTACTTGTACAGGGTGTATCTGCCGAACAGGCCCAACAAAAACATTCTTTTAACGAAGCCCGTTTGAGCGAACTCGTCGGACAGCAGGTACTCGTCGGGCACGAACAATTCCAAAACTTGAAACATGACGAAGTAGAGAACGCCGAGGCCGAAGCGATTCAGGGCTGGACCGATCGAATCTGGAGGTAGAGGCTGACCGGTGGAATCCTGTAAGTGAGAAATGGAATGAGTAAGAGATAGCAACCTCAAAAACACAGATTTTTGCATGGATTTATTAAGAAAGGATTCGATGTCCGTATACTGTGAGCGTATCGAACGTGAAGCCTTATATTTGTTGTTTGTTATGAAAACATTTCCCCTAGAGGCAGAGTTTACGAACTTTAAGGAAATACGTAATTGAATCAAGAATGGTAGTAGAAAGAGATAAAATAGCATTGGAGTGTTGGAGCTCAGAAGTGTTCCTGTCTCTGCTGGTTGCTTAGGAAAACCGGCTGAACACTGGGTTACACGTACGTCTTTGTCTAATGAACTAGGAAAGAAAGAGTGCGATTTATAGATTTATAAATGACTCGGAGCGACTTTAAATAAACCTTTAGAAATAATAATAATAATTGGCCGATATGTTTCTATGGGCTGTTTAAAACAAATTGTTTATGCCACTCCAATACCAAATAATACTGTCGTGCTAAAAAAGGCAGAATTATCCAGGCTGTTCATTTAATATTCCAGGAAGAAATCAGAAATTCCGTCAGATATCTCGGGAAGCAATTAGAAAAATGTGTTAAATATGGGGGCGGAACTCTTCAATCTTAATATCTTTATTGTATTGCTGAGTTTACAACATATTATTTTAAGTTTAATTAAATGCCCATATTATGTAAAAGTTGCACTTGAATAGGAAGTATTCTGAATTAAATAATTGCTTTATTTAATAAAGACATTGACAAACATGTCCATAGGTGTCCTTATTGTTTAATATGTAGAAACTAGTACTCTGGTTAAAGATGTGAGAGAGAATAGTTGGGACTTTAATGTGATAAATCTCGTTACTTTTAGTATTTACATTGTTTAATAAAATCTTGTACTTTGGCTTAAGGTTTAATTTAAAACATATTTCATATTTGTTCTTTTGGTAGAAAATGACAAACAAGGTATTTTTTATGCTCCCTGTATAAAAAAATAAATTTTTCATAACGTAAATCATATTTTTTTATAAGCAAAACTTTTATTAGGAGTGACATTTTTACGTATCTTGCAAAATTTGGTCCATCTGTCCTCTTCTAAACCCCATCTGCGGACACACTGAATACGCGAAATGAGCTTTCAAAATCGAAAAATCTTAGTCATCATGAAGTAATGATGCTAAAAAACGCCATTTTATAGCCGTTTTGCTGTAAAATAGTTCGTATTGCAAATGTGAAATTATTTAAAGTTTATCGAAATGTAAGTATTACAAAAAGTTAGTGCACACTATAGATTTAGAAACAAGGAGAAGATACTATTATTTACATTTTAGAGCAATCAGAGGTTCCTGGGTTCCTCTTAATCTGGCCAACTCTAAGGTCCCCCCGCCTACTTTTTGAGAGCCTGTTTCCAAGCTGTCAGTTATGTGGCATATTCTCAGATTGATAAACTATTCCAAACGCAATTACTGAAGGTGAATATCTGAAATCGTAAACAGCACAGGCTAAAGCAGGGGCGGATGGGCAACTTTGAAGCGGCCCGGGACGTTTTTTGCTTAAGTGCCCCCCTGAGGTGAATAGTGCTGCATACAAAAATAGCGAAACCTTTTTTGAGTGATGAAAACAAAAATTATTTTTTCTTGCTACCCTTTGCAAAAAAATGTTAGAAAAATAGGGTATAAAAATAATCTTTTTATATGAAAAAAAAAATACATTCATTGCTCAAAAATACATTTATGAACGTAATTAATTTTAAAATAAGGAAACAAAAGTAAAATTCTTTTAAATGTTCACAACCAATTACTTTGAATCTAAAATTTTAAATATTCATAAGTAATCAAAGCGCACAGAGTGCGCCAGGCCAAGTTCTCGCAAAATCGACCGCGCGCGCACTGTGGTATATTTACACGAACCATTTAGAGCACTTTTCGACCACCCTCTATCTCCGAGGCTAGTTGCGTTACAGGACTGAATTTTTCTGGAGTGTTAAGGTTACCAAAAAGAAGCGAAATTATAAATTTCATACGTCTAATTGAAATATTTTCCAAGATACGAGTGTCCAAAAATCACAATTTCGGGCACTCACTGACTGACTGATAGATCATCATAAATCTAGGGTACTTCCAATCGAGCTAGAGCTTTCAAATTTAGAACATTAATAGTGTTTAAGGTGGTAATTACGAGAAAAATCAGAAATCAATCGTCAATGAAAATCCGGAATGACGGAAAATCCAACATGGCGGATTCTGACACGAAATAGGTAGCAACTTCTGCTTTACAAAGTTACGTGTGTACGTAGTGTGGTGGTTATCACATCCGCCTAACACGCGGAAGGTCCCCGGTTCGATCCCGGGTTTGAATTTCTGATTTCCTTTCAAATACCTCAATTTTATGATACCAAGACGAAACTTGGCAAGTTTTAATTAAAGGACTGAGCAATATTAAGACCCTTGAAAACTTGCCAAGTTTAGTCTGTAAATCTATCAGTTCACACAATATTTTTCTGTGCTTATCAAAACACTGCTAATAACGTGCATAATTTTTACATTTCAGTTATTCTTTTCAGATAACAAAACACATAGTCCTGATGAGAACTTGACCTACATTTTTACATGTATGCTTTTGGTGGGATTACTTTAGATCAATCAATTAGTGAAACAAATTACATAAAGGGAATAGAGAGTTTCGACTTTCGCGTTTAAGTTTTTTTTTATTTAGGGATGGCGTATTTCCGTAGAGATGGCGCCTGCCCGGCCCATCTGCCCGGCCCATTTGACTCCGGCCCACCGGGATTCGTCCCGGTGTCCCGTCTGAGCCCATCCGCCCCTGGGCTAAAGCATATAACTAAGGATTAATAAAGTGCAGGGTGTTGTGAAATTCACTGCATATATTGGAATGGGCGACTCCTGGAGTAGTCTAGAGACACTGAAAACTTTTTTTTGGTTTAATCGAACTGTAAAATTTTCTCTAACACCCGAAAACCAGACCATAAGCGGGTCCGGTGCTGCGACGTTGCCAACATTTTATTTTATAGGGGAATATCATGATTTAAATCTGTTCTAAAAAAATTACGCTAGAATTGTCCAAAACTAACCTATTAATAATTTATAATTGCCACAAACGCATTATCCTTTAAAAATTACTTACATGAAATACGATATATCATATTACTTTCCTTCGTATTTAAAAATGTATTAGGTACAGGGTGTATTTTTGCACAAAACATAATTTCTGTATGGATTCCTTTTGTACTATCCTAAACTTCCATGTGGTTGAGAAAACTAAATTCAAAACAGCGTTCAAAACATATTATTATTCGCATAAAAACCATTTTCGTCACTATTTATAACATTAATATTCATTGCTGTAAAAAATTACTGACTTTTACCAAACTTCTTTGAAAACCGGATAGAAAATACGAGTTATCTCGCTCTTGCTTCCCTGTGCCTCGCCCCCGCCCCGTCTCTTTTATCTTGTCGTTTTGCTGAGATTATTATTTGACAGACATGTGATTAGTCGAACTGTTTACGACACTTAAGTCATGTGTCTCTCAGATTCCGAGAAAACGAAACGAGAAATCGAAAGCTATTAGGGAGATTTTGCAAAAAACAATTGCAGACACGCTAACCAATAACTGACAAAATAGAGTAGTATTTTAATCCGAGTTTTCAGTTAGTGTTGTAAATATCCGTATTCTTTAGATATCCGGATAATACGGAATCGGAATCAACTAACATCCGTATCCATCATCCGAATACGTATCCATTTCTTGAGCCGTGCGGAAGCGGTTCCGAAACATGTTCGTTCGTTCTCGTTTGAATTCGGTTCGAGTGAGGCGGGCCGTTGGGCGGGCCTATATGATACCCCGATAAGTATGCTAACTTTTTTTAGGAAATGCCATTAGAAAGAGAAAGCATAAGATCAAATATGCCAAATCGCAGACCGTGTTGTTCGCTTACACTCGATCCCCATTCCGTTTTCTCTTTGCACTTTGCATTAGTAACCACCCAAATGCGTATTTATTTTGATTCCGGATCTGTATTCAAGTTCTCGGCCGGTTACGGATAATACTGATTCTTTTAATATTCGTATCCAACGGATTTTTGAATACGTATCCTTACATCACTAGTTTTCACCTCGTTTGGTAAATGAATTTATAAGCCTACTAAAGATGAGGAAGATGATTTTTTTTTATTTTTAGGGTTTTACAGATCATGTGATAGAAACACTAATTGAAATTTTGTCGTTTGGTAGCGTGTATGCAATTTTTAGTTGCAAAATTTCATTATTATCTCGACAGAAATAACCTCATCTCTCTTATGCAACGAATATTAAAAAGTGTTAATATGGGTAGCCTATTCTTTGTCACGAATGTTAATGTGTAAATCTTGGCGTACCCTAAGAGAGTTGCGCATTTTAATAAATAAATAAATTTTTAGTTTTCAGTTTTTCAATAGTGCTGGTAGTAAAAAATGCCGTGGATTCTTTTAAGCACGGTACTGAATTAGTTAGTGGAGCCGCTTTTTTCATTAATGACTATACCACTGTTTTGCTGATATTGTATAAGGGTGTTCCTTTCTAGACGAAGTGAATTTTACAGAGATTTTACTGTAAAAGTAAGAAAAGCATTCGTTTTCAGTTTTTAATAGTGCGGGTAGTGACAAAATACCATGGAATCTTATAAGTATTGTGTTTAATAATTGGAACTTGTGGTGTTTTTTGGCATACTGGTATTTGTTAATCTTAAACATTTCCAAAAGAACTGTATTTTAAAGGAATTTTACTAAAAAGGTAACAATAACATTATTTCTTATGCTGACATCGAATGTTACATCAAAAAAATTATTGAATGAATTGGCAACTTATTCGGTATCATGTGTTTCTTGTCAGTGGCGGGTACGGCTGGTTAGAAAAAGTTTAAGAGGCGCTTATTATTGCAAAGTACCATTTATGAATATTTTTCTTCAATCTGAATTCATACCAGAATTTGCAAGTTTCAATATATATATCCAGTGAATTTTATAACACCCTGTATACCAATAAACCGTTATTTCTCGTGATAAAGTGAATTTTTAGTAATTTATTTCCATTGCACGGTGATGAAACGTAGCACGTGCAGTAACCCCCTTCATTCATGGCTTAAACAGTTTGTAATGGCGAAGTATTTTGTGTGTGACGTTTTTGACAGGTCGGAATATGTGTTATAGTCGCCAACTGGCGACTCAAGTTAAGAACGTGGCTTCCTCTTCGGGCGATTCGCTAACTACTATAACGGGGAATGTTTTCGTTTCGTCTTTGTCTTCATTATAGTGTTATTTGGCATCTTTGTCAATTTAGTCGTGAAGTGAGTTCTTCGTCCCCGTTAAAAATCAGCTGATTACAGCTGACTTCTTTAATTTGAGTTGCCAATTGCTTTGTTTTGTTGTTGCCCGTCGATATCGATCATTTTTACAAACTTTTATTCAACTTCACCAGTTAGTTTGTTTGTATGTTTAGGTCAAATATTGCAATCAAAATTTCGACTAGTTCTTATTAAGCTAGAGCTTTGAAATTTTGCATGCGTGTATAATACTGTTCTGAATCCAATATGGCGGACTCCCCAAGATGGCGGATTATCTTTTTCTTCACAATACCTTTCATATAGTAATTATGGTATCAAATGAAAGGGTTTGACGAGTAGGATACGATAGGCTAGTGACGTCATTCTAAAAACCAATATGGCGGATTACCTTTTTCTTTACAATTTCCTTGACACGAGTGTCAAATAAAAGGGTTTGACGAGTAGAATACGAGAAACTGTGTGACGTTATTCTAAACCCAATATGGCGGACTCCACAAGATGGCTGATTACCTTTTTATTCACAATCCTCTTGATATGGGTATCAAATGAAAGGGTTTGACGAGTAGAATACGATAACAGGTAAAATGCTTTGTAATAATGATGCGCTATTAGAAATGCATGCAAAGTACTGCACGTCTCTTACCTTTGAATGAAACTTCCCACCAATAAAATCCAAAAATCGCTTCATACTGAACTGGGGCCCGACCAAAAAGGCGCTCGGGAACAGGCTGTGTGCCATCATTTGCAGTAGAGTAGGAGGTTCTTTCAGGGCTGTCTTTACCGAGTCAGAAGACAGTTTCTCTTTGGGGCGACTGCCGTCGTATACGTCGAAAGCAACACCAATCAGCCTAAATATAACAAAAACAAATATATGTATACTCTCCTTCTAACAAAGAACAACGGGTCTGTAATTTTATTAGTTTTGAGCAAAAATGTTTAAAACATTTTGTACCATTTAATCCCTCCCAACTTTTTTGATTGGGCCTGGTCGAGGTATATATTTTGTGATGTTAATAATATTAAAAGTGAGGCAACGGATCTGTCACAGCGTTATTTATGTCATGTACACTATTGGATAAAACTAGAGCAACAAAATGGTTATTTATTTAAATTCCACTAATTTTCTTTTATAAGCATGTGCCTGTTATTTAATTTTAATTAAATTCTTTTATTGCGATCTCAGTAATATCTTATAACAATCTGGTAAATTTTAAACACGATTTACAGATATAAATAATTATAAAAATTAAAGAAGTAAAAAATAAATGCGACAAAAGTAAAACAACAAATTGCATTTACCAATATTTTATAGGATACAACAAACAAAATATACAACATTTAAAAAGAACAGCAGCCAGAAACATTATGTTAATAATAAATAGAATATCCATTTACTACATCCATCCATATTACTTATAATTTGCTGGCATTGAGGCAATAAAATTTTGAATTAGTTTCAAGAAGGTTTCTCTAAACCTCATTGATTTTGTCCACCAACGATAGTTTATTTGAAAACAATAAGGAATATGCACATATTTTTTTTATTGCATAAATCGTTTAAGGAAGTCATTACAAAACAAAAAAAATATTTTGAAGAAAACTACTAGGATAATTTAGCTACAAAAAATGTTTACTTTTCGGTATAATTCATTACAATTTAAAAAGCAGCCATTTGTCCTTAGTGAAAAGTGACGTCAGGAGATCAGCAAAAATCTACAGGTTAACGTAAAGCTTAACTGAAAATCGAACAGGTTTGATTTTCTCGGAAACAGTCAGAGGGAGAGAAATCGAATTTTTTGGGTTGATAGAGGAATAGTTCAACTAGCGTCGGTAAAAAATTCAGTTATACAGGATGTTTCGTTTCGGAGCTATTAAACGTCAAAGTCGAAATTTCCGCGATTTCCGCTGAAATCGGGTAAATGTGAATTAAATCGATGTAAATTTTCGGAGATTGTAGGGGACCCGGAGCTTCAGAACTCCACTGAAACTGGTGAGGATCAGAAAATGGCAAGTAATTCTTTTGAATTTTTTTAGGTCGAAAAATGCCATTTCCAGACTCCTCTTTGGTACCTAAACTCTAAAACAAAACGCCAGATTGAAAAACGGAAAAGTGAAAATTTAAAATCTGAAATACTTTTTTTGCAATACATTTGCCTAAACCTAAAATCACTGGAACATGGTCGTATTTGGAAAAAACTGGAAATTTAGATTTTTGATCCAAATATTTCACGGTTTTTAATATTTTGTGGGGTCAAAATGGTTCAAATTAAAATCCCATATACGGCATCGGAAAGAGCTCGTCAAAGTATATGTCATCCGTATTTTCTAGTTTCTTCATTCTCTATAGGAAGGGAGTAATCGCCGATTAAATTTAGATTTTTTTACTTTTTTTGCCCTCGACATCGGTACATTTGAATCACTCTGTATTTTTTCCTATCTATTTTTAATCCAATTTTTCAACACTATCTTATAAAGGGATAATCACACTGTAAAATGAATATCTAATGGGTCATCCAGGAGCGTATTTAAGGGGTAAAAATTGGATTTTCTTAATTTTTTCCGACAAATCCTATTTTTAACCGACATTATTCCACACTATTTACCTTATTTAGTGATTCTTTTTGGGTTTATTTTATCCGTTAATTTTATAAGAATACCTCCCACTAATTTAAATCCCTAATTTTTTTGTTAAAGATATAAATAAATAGGTTTATTTGCATCGGGGACATCTAAAATTTGAAAATTTTTGAATTTTCGAAGTTTACCATGAAAATAAAGAATTACAGTTTATTTACTCGAAATTATTAAGATGGTATGTCAAAACTTCGCAGAAATGCCAGTTTTTTTTTTGCAAATTTGAAAGGCTCCTGGACCGATTTCGGCTTGAAGAATACATGAATAAGATTTTAAGAACCTTCTACTTTAAGTGCAGGGATATTTCATTGGATGAGTTACGCATTAAATACCATTTTTATTGAGTTGTCGATGACTCTACAACACTGGAATTCACCATATACTCATGATGAGTCATAAGTTCAGTTTTGACGACACAGCCAATGGGATCACGTTTTACAAGTTTCGAAATTCGCGCGAAAATTTGCAGTTCTAAATCCTTTTTTTTTTGATAATAAAGACCAAAATAAATGAATAACAGCAACCGCCATAAACATTTAATTTATGTAGAGAATATAAAAAAATATATTTCAGATTTATTTGGGCTATATGCATATTCCCTATTGTATGCGAATACGACGTTCTACTTCTTCCCACAGATTTTCGATGGTTTTTAGATCTGGGGATTGTGCTGCAAAACGGAAACATTATTCTCCTGAAACCATTCCTGAACAAGTCGCGTGGAGTGCTTTGGAATTTCCAAAACGATCCTTGGAACTCTGCGCCTAGATCTATTGGTAAAATTTCAGAAATAATGGTAAACCCAGAACAATCCAGAGATTAGTAGACGCCGCTAAAAAGCCTCCCTTATTTCGGGAATAGGTTCGCAAGGCTTGTATTCGCTCGTCCGTATTTAAACTGGACAGCCGATGACTGGAAAAGTCCTATTTAACGAAGAGGCGCGTAATGCGGCCAATTAATATCAGGTTCAATCCTAAATACGTTACACACACAATTAAACATGGTCCAGGAAGAGTTATTTTATGAGGTTGCTTCTCGTGCTATGGGACTGGCCCTTTACTTTTTATTAATGGTACCATGGATCGATTCATGTACAGGGATATAATGGAAAATATTATGATAGCTTATGCAGAGTGGGAAATGCCGTTGTGGTTTACTTTTCAGCAGGGTAATGATTCAAAGCACCATTCGCGGCTTATTCAAAAATGGTTTCAGGAGAATAATGTTTCAGTTTTGGAGTGGCCGGTACAATCCCCAGATCTAAATCCCATCGAAAATCTGTAGGAAGAAGTAGAACGTCGTATTCGCATACAATTGTTTCCAAATAAACAATCATTGGTGAACTAAATCAATGAGGTTTGGAGCAATGTCCCTGAAACTGTAATTTAATATTTGATTGCTTCAATGCCGCGATGATGTCTGCAAATTATGGGTAATCATGGATACACTATTAATTATTAACATAATGTTTCTGGCTGCTATAGTTTTTAAATGTTTTATATTTTGTTTGCGTATCCTTTAAAATAAAATACTGATAAATTAAATTTGTTCCTTTACTTTTGTCGCATTCATTTTTGACACCTTTAATTTTTATAATTATTTGTCCCTGTAAATGGTGTTCAAAATTTACCAGATTGTCATAAGATATACTAAGATTGTAAGGAAAGTAATTAATTAAAATCAAATAACAGATGTATTTATTTATTAGGCATTATATAGTAAGTATAACGTGGTCATTCATTTTTTCCTCAGAATGGGACGTCCACGATTTTTCGCCAAAACAATTAGATCAAAGAAAAACACATTATCCATAATAAATTTTATTGGTAATTTTAATGAACAATACACGGCATGCAAGTATCCGATATTTATGTAGTGTTATATTTTTCTGAGAAACAATTTTTTTTAATATATCAGGTGATGATTTAAAGTAAATGTGTAATTCTTGGCACGTTTTATTAATATTTCATAAGTTTTGCTTTCAAATTGATGTCGCGTTTGCAAACTTTCTGAAAACGAGACATTTTGGCGTCCGGAAGCTTTCCTTGAGGACAACGGGACAGAGTACCGGAAAACGGGACAGCCCCGTTCAAAAAGGGACGTATGGTCACGTTAAGTAAGTAGTAAGTAGGTAAGATGGCTAATTTTAGATTCTTGAATACTGTTTTCTGTAAAGATTATTTCAACTTGTAACTGAGACACAGATTACTCCTACCAGATGCGAATCTCTTAATAAATTTCCTATATCAAGATTCCGCGGTCTTGGCGATACGGACAGTGCGGCCAGTCCCTTCGAGCGTCGATGCCGAGAATGGAATTTTCCACGCGTTGTGTAGGTTTTAATTCAGAGAAATTATGGATTATATTTTAAAATATTAAAACATGATATTGTGTGGCATTTTATATAAAATTATATCATTAACAAATACAAAAACGTATATCGTTTAATAAAATTACACTACAACCTAGTACAACCACAATTTAAACCATAAAATCAACGCAACAAAACTGATGTAATAACATTTGCCTGCTATCTATTCCACCAAGCCGTTCGCACACGCTCGCACCGACAAATTCAACGTTTGGCAACAGATTAAATACGGAGGGGGTACGCACCTTACAAATTCTCTAAATCGGGTCACCGTCGAAAGCGTAAGATTCGCATCTGGTAGGAGTAATCTGTGACTGAGATAAGCACGGGAAATTATGATAAACTTTCTTAAATACGTCTCTCATATTTTGGTATCCAAGTTAATACTTTGAAATTTTTATTTATAATTTAATTACTCTAATTTTATCCAAGCAAGGAAACCCGATGATTCACTTTTGAGGCATCACCCGTAAGCTAAAAAATTCCACTTACCTCAGAACTAGAATGCAAAAAGGCATAGTCCATGTGATATCATAGTTGTCTGTAGCTGAGAAGGTATATCCTATAAATAAAATTTATAATCAACGTAAGCTATATGTGGTAACTAATGCAAAGTATCTTTTCTAAGTAACGCAAATCAGAGAAAAACTTACGGTAATTTTGCACTATACGGTTTTCTGCAAATATTTTAGATTTTCGAAAACTAACATTAATTATGTACAGTCGCCGACAAAATAAAATTCCATTTGTCTTTTCATTTCATTTTCTTATGGAAGATGACTTTATTTTGGCCACGACTATACATTTGTTGTTTAGAAACTCTGATTAAGAATTCAGAGGGCGCTTAACTAAATTTTTAATATACAGGGTGTTATGAAAATCACTGTATATATTGAAACCGGTAAATCCTGGTATGAATTCAGATTGAAGAAAAATATTCATAAATAGCGCTTTACGATAAAAAAAGGTTTTTTAGTCAC
Organism: Philopedon plagiatum; assembly: GCA_963971165.1. Taxonomy (NCBI): domain Eukaryota; kingdom Metazoa; phylum Arthropoda; class Insecta; order Coleoptera; family Curculionidae; genus Philopedon; species Philopedon plagiatum. The sequence goes on from OZ020193.1 coordinate 84,146,788, forward strand.
TACGTACCACTGATAATAAATACATGACCGTAACAGTGAGCAACGTCGGTCACAGAAAAAAAAAGGTTTGTTTTGACGTCAGTACTCGCTGTGTCGTTGCCAAATCTCTCTACCATATTCCTATGTAACAAGTTTGAAAAAATATTTTTGTTACCTTTAAATAAAGACATTCTACTAACTCTTTCAAAACACTCAATTTCAAAAGGTTAAAATACGGCCACGACTATACATTTGTTGTTTAGAAACTCTGATTAAGAATTCAGAGGGCGCTTAAATAAATTTTTAATATACAGGGTGTTATGAAAATCACTGTATATATTGGAATGAATGACTCCAGGGGTACCTAGTCTAAAGATACACTCAATACTTTTTTTGGTTTAATCAAACAACTGTAAAATTTTCTGTAACATCCGAAAACCAGACCATACGCGCGCCAGCAGGTCTCATTCCCTGACGTTGCCAAAATTGTATTTTCAAGAGGAATATTGTTTTAATTTGTACTACTAAAAAAAATACGCTAGAATTGTCCTTGTCCAACAAAAACCTATTAATAATTTATAATTGCCAAAAACGCATTACACTTTAAAACATTACTTATGTGAAATACGATATTACTTTCCTACATATTTAAATATATACCTATTAGGTACAGGATATATTTCTGCAAAAACAACATTTTTGAGAAAACTAAATCCAAAACCTAGTTCAAAACACTAACTTCGTGAAATTTCTGCTTCCAGCGACGCTTCAAAATTTCACCGCATCACATAAAAACTGTAAAAATACTCGACACTCATTTATTACTTACGAAATAAAAACATTGCGCACTATGGTAGTTAGAAAATCGACCGATAAGGGCGCAACGTAGGCACGTGATCGGTCGAACTGTTTACGATAATAAGTCATGTGCCTCTCAAAGATTCCGAGCACAAGGCTGGAAGCTATGTGCAGATTTTGCATAAAGAAATTGCAGACACGACCGATAAAACTTAAAGTGGTATTTTAATCAGAGTTTTCACCTCATTTGCTAAATGAATTTATAAGTCTACCAAAGATGACAAAGACTTTGAAAGTTTTTTAATTTTTAAGTTTACAAAAATTATTAAGTGTTATTATGAGTTGTTTTGTCACGAATGTCATATAAGAACTTGGCGTACCCTAAGAGAGTTGTGCTTTTGAAGCATTATGACATTATGTATTTTATGCATTAAGTATTATGTTTAATGCCTATACTTCCTCCATCAATGCTATGTTTTATAAAATACTTACCAGCAAGAAGATAACTGAACATAAACCCAATTACCACCGCAACCATTGAAACTGTAGCTCCCAAATGTAAAATGACAAGGTATGTGAATAGTACGGAAAACAAACAGTGGAACATGCTGAATCCATAGTTAAAGAAACCAATAGCCAGCCCCGACAGGATTAAATACCAACACTGCTTATGTTCATCCTGGTTGTAGATGTATTTTCTGTAGATCAGTGCTATAGGGTAACCTGTAAGAAATTTTAAAATTATAGTTAGATAAGCAAAAAATTATTTAACTATGTAAATAACTCTGAATGGGACACCTTGTATATTATGGAATTTTTGCAATCAACAATAAAATCGAGAATAATTTAAACGTGCATTGTTTTTAATCAAGCGTGACGTAATAAGGGAAATAATAATTTTTTTCCCAAAAAATATACTGATTTCACAAAAAGAAAAGCAATGAAAAGTACGAAATAATATTGTTACGTTTTTATTACTGAAGTTAATGGTAAACTTAATTTTGTTCAGATTCAGGTGATTTGTACACCAAAGTTCTAAGCTTTCAAGTTGGCGCATAATAGGAATCCTTAATGATGATAATACATTAATAGATTATTAATATATATAGAGTAATATTTTTAGTTATTGATTTCTGACTCAGAAATTCTGAGCCTAATGGTAAGCCTAAGTGTGCTCAACTTTAAGTAATTTGTACACCACAGTTCTAAACTTTAGTAGAAGTAAGCGAAACCCCTTATTAACTTCTTATGAATTATCATTACGGATTCTTATACACTTATTAAATTACGCCGACTTCAAAGCTTAGAACTTTGATGTATAAGTTACCTAAAGCTGAACAAAATTAAGCTTAAAAAACTCACGAATAAATACATCAAAATTTTATTTAATTCTCTTTGTGAAGTCGGTTTATTTTTTTGAGAACAGAAATTATTTATTTATTTTCAGTGCACCTATTTTCCCTTTCATCTTTCTCTTATCTCCCCCTTTTTTATTGGTACTATCCATTGACTTCCTTGACCCCAATATCATTAAAAAATAATATATTATTACACAAAATTTCAGAAAAAATAAATCGTTTCTTGATACATTTCATCGTACTCATCCCAAAGTCAGCATTCTTTAACAAATTATTTGATTCCCTCTCACCCCACTCCTTCAACATTTTTGAACATTTGTTAGACCAAATTAGGTTTAAGCGCACCTCAGTAACCCCGAAAATGATATATTAGTTAAAATTTTTGAATAAATCCAAACCGTTCCATTTTATCCCATCTCACCCCCTCCCCTTGGACATTTTTTAACATCTGGACAAAATTATGTTTTCTGACCTCACTAACCCAGATAATGACAAATAAATCAGAAAAAGCCTCAGCTGTTCCGGTTCTATTCCCTCTCACCCATCCCCGTTATTATTTTTATAAGTCAAATACAAACAGAACCACCACACCGGTCGCTAAAAAAAGTAACTTTTTGGAAGTAATCAGTACCAATAATCATGACCTCTGTGTATTAGTGTCCACAGTTAGACAAATAGTTCGAACATTTAGAAAATCGCCAACTAAAAATGATATACCTACTACAAAAGTATATCAAAAATCATCATGGGAAAGAACTAAAAGTTGTATTATATTGCAAAACGAGATGGAGCACCTTACTTGACTTGCTCGAGCGTTTTACACTATTAGAGAATTTCATAAAAAAAATAATGATCTGAACGTAACACCAATTTTGGATTCAGAAAGTGAGGTTCTCAAAGGCGTTGTAAAAGTTCTCGAATCAATAAAAATTTATGTTGAAGGAATTATCCAGAATTAAAACAACACTCAGTACAGAACTACAAGAATCATTGAAGACAAGGATTAGGTCACGCAGAACCATTTATTCTGACATTTTCTGTTATCTCAAAAATCCCGACATCCTAAAATCTGAACAAGATGACTGCTTTAAAACAACAAATATTCCCCTTATTAAATCTAAATTGGAAACACTTTTAGTCAGGCTAGAAACAGACAACGAAAGTGAAACAGAAATCAGCGACGAAGATTACATTCCCATTGCAGAAATTCTCAGAGCCGAAGAGAATGAACCATTTAATGTCAAACTGCAAGAAGCATTACTAAAATATTCAGAGCCATTACAAAAGCAAACCAGTAATAAGACCCGAATGTCCGCAGTTCTTACTCAAGGAATTGATTTATTTGCAAAAAGCTTTTAAATCCCTACTAACCATTCAGCCCACAAGCATAGAACCCGAGAGATGTTTCTCTTGGGCAGGAGTTTTCTGCAACAAAATACGTTCTAGACTGAAAGATAAAACTTAGGACGCCCTAATATTTTGCGGTATTATTTTAAATGAGTTGGTATAATTTTATACATATATATTTTATGTATTTAGAGTCTTTTAGCTGCTTTTTAGTTTATTTGTATATTTAAACTTAAAAAGTAAAAATTTTAGTACCGTAAAATGGGGTGAATAGGGTCAAGTTTCAACTTTAAACCTCGATAACTTTGAAACCGTTGTCCGGAAAAATTTGGACATGGGTTACTATTATGAGTCCCTACTTGTACAATAGAACTACCATATAAGTTTTAAGAAATTCAGTAGGAGTCAGCATATATATATTTTTTTATGCCCTGACCCTATTCACCCCAAAGTCGGGGTCAATAGGGTCACCCATTAAAAATTAATCTCAAATACGATTAAACCGCTACTGGGTTAAAAAGGGTCAGCTAAACTGTTTTAAAAATATAATTTTTGGCTTTTTTTGCAAACATATTTAACAAAAGTTATATATTAAATTTTACATAAAATATTTCGTCCAGATTCACTAAGAAAGTTTAATATTTAGTGCTGGTTTAAATCAAGATCTTATAGTTGATCAGTTATGTTTTGACAGGTTTTTGTCCTGTCCTTGTCATTAAAAACTTATGAATTATTGTGATATTTCAGCGCTTTACTTGGTTTCCAAATGATTTTCATCTTGGAACGAGTTGTTGTAATGAATTTAGTTCTATTATTGTTGAAAGTACGTACTAAAATAGTCCTTTTCCTGATAAATTTGCGAAAAAGCTCAGAAATACGTTCATAGAATAAAACGTAGTTGTTTTATTCTTACACTTGTCAGTTTAAAACTTTTGATTGTCAAATTAGACCGGACTAGCATTGGAGAATCTGGCTGTTTATCTTGTCTGCTACACAAGCCAAAAATATTATTGTAAAACATAGGTTAAATAGGTAAATAAAGTACAAATTTGTTTCTACACGTAGGGTGTTACAATACAGTAATAGCCAATAAACTATATCAAATTTTCGCCAAAAAAAAAATTCGGTTTAACACAAACACCAGGTAACATAGTAAAACACTAATTATATAACTTTGTTGCTGGGACACTTACCTTTAAGTTACACAAACACAAAAATCTTTGTCCGTTAATTTTAACAAAAAGACGGGACACGTTTACGGGATAACTTTTTGCCACTAAATATTACGAATATTTATCGTGGTTGTTTAGCAGCACACATAAATATCACGTCCGGTGTTGGCAAGTGTCAACATGTAAAAGCCATGTTCGAAAATCGGCACCATTCGCGCGTTTTATTTTTAAAGTGGATTTAGGTAACGAACACACGTTTGACCCTATTCACCCCCGAGACCCTATTCACCCCATTTTACGGTATTTGACATTTTTTCGGGAGTAATCCCGGCATCCCGTGATTAGAGAACAAAATCTCTAAAATCCCGGGATTAAGAAAACCAGTCGGGAGTGACACCCCTAATACATACATACGGGTAGAATTAATACCCTCCCCTTATGAAGTCTGTTAAAACTAATGTTGGGGAAACCCAACCGTTTATTCAATTTCTATAACTCTATTTTTATTTCTAAATAAATATCAATAACCAAGCAGGTATAAAATCCCCCACAAAATACATAAGCTCAAACTTGTCTTTCTTGGAAATTTAACTCGCTTAAAATACGCACTTATCGGCAAATACAAAGACTATCTCAGCTAAAATATCAAAGAAAATCTTTCCTTTAATTTAGTTCTCTAAAACCGGCATGTTGTCGGCGAACTTCAAAGGCCTAGTTTCCTTTGAAGTTCTCTTATCTCCTAGTTTATTACCGTGATGTTCTAAAAATATATTACTAGCGAATGCAGCAAGGATGGCTGCCGGCTTCAACCCCTCTAGCGCTTCACTTCGTTGTAACGAACTATCAGTTCAACCCCTTCACCGGTAGGGCAACATCAGCCTAAATGTGATTCGTAAACGTCATAGCGAGAACGACGCTAATTGGCCGAGTCCGGTCACACCCAGTCTCCGAAAAGGTGGTCCATTTCAGTTTAACTTAGCTCCCGGCGAAAAAACTACAGCACTTCACCTACTGACACAAAGAAAGACGGTCGCGTTCCTTGACGCGACCGAGTTGGTAAGGTCTTGTAGACAAAAGGTCTAGCGGACTAAGTAGTAGTGATGTAAGGATACGTATCCAAAAATCCGTTGGATCCGAATATTAAAAGAATCCGGATTATCCGTAACCGGCCGAGAACTTGATTCGGAATCAAAATAAATTCGCATCGGCTGGTTAGTAGTGCAAAGAGAAAACGGAATCGGAATCGACTGTAAGCGAACAACACGGTCTGCGATGTGGCATATTTGATCTTATGCTTTCTCTTTCTAATGACCATTCCTAAAAAAAGATAGCATAGTTATCGGGGTAACGGGTATCATCCCGCCTCACCCGAACCGAATTCAAACGAGAACGGCGCGACGCGGTGCCTTCTTATCCCTAAACTTCGACTTCGAATGATATGATACCGATACCCGAGACTGCCGATACCGCATCGACCTACCTAGCCGTGTATCCGGATAGAAAATGTTTTAGTCTGTTGCATGCATACGTATACATGATCTGTAACCGCTTTCGCGCGGGTCAAGAAATGGATTCGTATTCGGATAATGGATACGGATATTAGCTGATTCCGATTCCGTATGATTCGGATATCTAAAGAATACGGATATTTACAACACTACTAAGTAGTGCGGGAAAAGAAAATGCTCCCTGTTTCTCTGAGGCATAGTCCTATAAACTTCAATAAGTGACACAAATTAGGTGTACCAGTTCGGGAAGAAGTCCCCTTTTCTATTAGGCATGGTCCTATAAATCAATAACATCAAACAATAACACCAGATTATGACTAATTTATATCAGTTACCTGTCAAAACCAATAGTGTATACAATACCCATATTTAAAAGTAATAAATATACAAAATTGTTTAGTGAAATCAACGTCTTTTAATAAACCAAGTCGCGGTTGCATGAGACTGCGCAACTAGATGAAGCTGAATCAGCAATCTAATGGAAATATTTTACAGTAAGTGGAGGTAGGGTTTAAGGGGTTACATACAGTTAGAATTTTCACAAAATCGATTTTTTTAATGTCATTTTCGTAATGTACATATATTCAAGTACACACACAGAAAATTTCAAGGCAATCCGGCGACAATTTTCGAAGTTACACGCATATTTGTAAAGACGTGTCAGAGCGATTGCACGCTATGTAAAGTGCTGTTGAAACTTTAAACGCGTTTTTCTCAAAACTGTGTTCTTAAAGTCGGTGACCAAGATTTCTCGGAAACGACTGAACCGATCAGTCTCAAATTTAACCACAAGCTTCTTAAGTATATTTTTTAGTAATTAATCGAAGGTTTCATCTCATCGATAAATATTTGTTTTTGTATAAACAATTTAAGGTCAAAATTTTGATCAAAAACCGTTTTTTTTGTTTGAGAAGCCGCCATTTTGTCAAAAAATTTTATTTTGCTTATTCCTTCGATTAATTAGAGGATTATACATTACTGTAATGAAATCCGTTTGGTTTTTTCATTTTAGATGATCTAGTCCAGAGATATCGTGGTCACCGCAAGATGCCTTTTTTGAGAGGACCTCCTGGAGATCAGCTATAGCAGCTTTCCATAATAAGTGTACAAATTTTTACATTACTGAATTTAACCGTCTTCTCAGGAACAATTCTTGAAAAATCGCTTTTTTTCGGCCTCCTAACTGTATAACCCCTTAAACTAGAGCCTTATCCTTCCAACTAATATGCAAACATTCAAGAAATTTCTCAAACATTAAGAAACCAAAATGCAATAAATAATATCAGGCATTATTTTTGTGCTTTTACAATAGTTAGTATAAACTACAAAAATAAGATAATAAATTTTGTTCATTTATAAAACTAGTTGTCCCCTAAAATAATTACAAAATGTACATTACACTTCATCAACTGAGCAAAAAACGGCAACGCTCGCTTCCGCATTATTTATTTTTTTAAATTATGACACTGAAAGGTTTTGCTAACCTCATATTGCTAATTTTAGTACAGGTTTGCACAGAACGCCACTAATACTACTGCATCAAATAGTACTTAATTGATATTAAATTACGGAAGTGGAAAAGTCCGGCCTTCGGGTTATAAACTAGGTTAGAAGTATAAAGTCTGATAGTCTGGTCTAAAGTCCGACTTGCCCAATAAAATCTAGACAAACTTTATCTGACATATTATACAGTGAATTTTCTTTAAAGCGGACAATGCTGAATTTTTATTCCCTGTTCTATTAGAAGTATAGAAATAAAACTTGACATAGGTAAATTTTCGAGTCTTAAGATCATGTTAATTTTCCAATTGCGCCAAAAAAGCTCCCAAAAATACCTAAAAAATGAATTTATGTTTTGAAAAACATTATTTTTTATATCCCTTTTTTTACCTTTTCATACATGATGAAATGACACACATTTCTGACATTTAAAAAAACTTTATTGTTACAATTTTAGATGCAGGTATTTTTGGAGCTTTTTTTGGCATATTTGGCAAATTAACATAATCTTAAGACTCTAAAATGTATCTATCTCAAGTCTTATATTTATACTTCTAATACAAATGCAAATATATTTAATCAAAGACCAGCCCTTTTTAAGAGGGTGTGTGGGGTGGTACCTCCTCGGTCGACGAAGAATTCCTTTACCACCTTCCTTCATTCAGCATACATCATACACACACTTCATTCATACTGACAATTACAAACACCCTGTACTTTTTTATTTTTTTATGGTTCAGCACCGGAATCGAGCTAGGTGGGGCGCCTTGGTCAAGTGAGCTCGCTTCGCATTTTTGCGGCGCTACCCACCGAGTCACCGGCCGGCCATGTATGTACATATGTATATGCATATTAGATTGACACTAACTAGTCCCAGTTTTCTAAACAATGGCTTAAAATGTGTATATATATATTTACATCCTCAATGGTTCTCACAATTCTCTTCTGTAACGCAATAATCTTACACAGTGTCTTGAATTACCCCAAAACCCCATATTTAACGCGAGTATAAAATTGTGCATAATAAGATGAAATAACACCTATACTACAAATCGATCTTAATAGAGCAAAACCCACAGAAGATAGCTTAAGACAAATATCACTGATATGCGTCTTCCATTCCAATCCAAACTACCCTCAAGATATAGCCCTAAAAATTTTGTCGCTGGCACCTGTTGCAGGGTTTTAGAGTTAGTCTTAAGTAACAGAGATCGGTCATAAACATTGGTACATGGGGTAAAGGTAATAAAGATTGTCTTGCTTTCATTCAGGCATAGATTATTTTGGTTAAAACATTGCAAAAAACCTACTGACCATATTTTGCGGTTGCAGCAAGATGGAAATACCGCCGCCATAACACAAGTAACTTTTATCGTCCGCGAACATCTCCACGGTCGACCATACTAGGAAGTTTATTTACAAATAAAATAGGTCCTAATATGGGGTTAAAAATTGAATATGCAAAACCCTATGGTCCGGTTTGAGAAAAGATGCACTGTATTGGCGACTCAAATTAAGAACGTGGCGTCCTCTTCAGCCAATTTGTTAACTACTAGGGGAAATGTTTCATCTTTGTCTTCATTATCCTCATTGAGCAACAGTATCTCGAAATGACATTTTTCACTATTTGGCAGGTTGCAACAAAAAAGAAAAAATGCTCTATTAAACCTGTGCCTTCCTTCTTGTTTAAGATAAAGGGTATCAAAAAGATTTTTTAAATTGATTTTTTTATATATTTCCAAAACGGTTTAAAGTGATTAATTTATACAAAATTTTGTGAGCATTACTGTAACCATAAAGCGCGCATTTCATTTATTTATAATAATTTTCGAAATATTTTAATACCAGAGTTTATCTCTACAATAACAAAAACAATATTTGTCCCCAAACAAATGCAATGTTTTATCAACACTGAATATACATTTTTAAACAAATTAATGCTATTAGAAAATAAACAAAATTAGGTTAAAATTGCTTAAAAATAAATAACGTCTTGACCTTGTAGATGGACTTATGATTTTTCCGATTTAAATATGTAGATACATGGTACTTAGCAAAACTTATTTAAGTATTTTAATATAACAATGGGAGTAATAAATTTCTTGTAATTGCTATACGAAATTAATAATTGAATGTGAATACTAGTAATGGTATGGTACATAGTGCAACAGCAGATTTCTTATGTCGAAATAATGCGATTTATTTAAGCTTGCCTAATTCCAAAGTTGATAATATCCAAGATACAGGGTGTAAAAATTTTAATTTTGTTTTTGATTTTTTCCATCATTTCTTAACAAAAAGACATAGCGGCACGAAATTAGGGATTTGAGGGTTCAGACAGTCTTTTGTAAAGCGTACAGCGAAATGTACGGAGGTCACTGGTGACCATTTTGAGCAATTGTTATCAAGAGCTTATCATTTTTACTTCTAATAATTTTGTTAAAGTGATATCAGAGACTATAAAGAATATAGACAAATTCTGGAATACACCGAAATGGGACCGAAAGCGGGTCTTCCTTGAAACATTTGGGTGGGTTTACTGGTTTATGGTTTAGGAATTTGTTTGTTCACCATTATATATCTATATAGTACATTTATATTCATATAAATATAATGGTGGACTATATATTTTCTCTATGTGGTGGACAAACAAATTCCTAAGCCATAAACCAGTAAACCCCCAAAATGTCTCAAGGGAGACTCGCTTTTTGGTCCATTTTTGTTACACGCGAGTGTTCGTCTATGTATTATTTAGTCTATAGCATTATTAACTTTTAAGTGTTATTAAACTAATTATTAAATAAGAAAGTTTCATTAAAATAAAATTAGTAGTCTCGCATGAATAAGTGTTTTTATTAAAAAAATCTTTAGTATCTCAAGTACCTCCTATAATATCAATTTCTGAACTCTTAAGTAAATTTAGCTAAATTATAATAATTTGAAGTCAGAAATTGATTGATGCTCTATATCCAAATTACTTTTGAACAACACGCATTTAATTGCATAGGAAATTTCAAATGTGATTATCTCGAAAACGGATACTCCTAGCGACTTCAATAAAATAGACCTTTCTGACCTAAAAGAAGTAGGATAATCGATTTTTTCAATAGTTAGATCGATACATTAAGCTTAAAAAAGTTATGCCACTTAAAAGAAGTAAGATATACCGTAGGTGGCGTCCTCTACTAGTGACATCAAAAGTGTGGACAAATTTGAATTCCTCGCGTCAAAAACCCCCAAAATCCATGATTTCCTGCCAATATGTCTTTTTGTTAAGAAATTATTGGAAAAAATCAAAAACAAAATTAAAATCTTGACACCCTGTATCTTGGTTAGTATCAACTTTGGAATTAGGCAAGTTTGAATAAATCGCATTACTTATTTCGACATAAGGAATCTGCTGTTGCACTATGTACCATACCATTACTTATGGACCACCCTGTATGTTTTATTTTTAATGCTTTTTCTTATGGAAAACGAAACCTTACTTTGGTCACTACTGTACCTAAGATACTGACACTTTATCATTCATGAACTAGGTTAGGGGTTGAATTCTGAAAACCCCTTTCTTAGTAGATTGGATACCGACGTTATATACCTATGTGCAAAATATCAAGCATCTAGACCCAGCAGTGTGGGCTATGCGTACTGCGTTGATATATCAGTCAATCAGTCAGTTTCATCTTTTATATAAATAGAGATTACCCTGAACTAAGAGGTACATGTAATTACACTCGTTATCTATCATAACAGTCTCATTTTAGTCATTTTGCTCATATTTTAAATAGGTATACCATAATTTAAAATTTATTTTTGTAAAAAGCAAAAAGACCAACAATAAAAATTTACAGAGGAAGAAAGCAGGTCGTATATTAGAAAGCTAACTGGTTATTTATCGCCCGAAAGTTATAAAAATAGACTATGGTGACTTTCATCTCAAAAACTGAAATCTTAAGATTAAATATAAAAATAAATACATTTACCTGCCAAAACTCCTAAAATCAGCCTCAAACCAGCCTCAGCGACTCCCGCAGCTTGGCTCAATTGGCCCACTAGGCTCAGGGAGATATTTTCACTCATTTTTATTGAAAATTTTAAAATATTCTGTAATGTACCTAATTATAATACCTAGGTACTGCACTTGTTATCAAACCAAAAGGTGACTATTAAATATTCATAATGTAATGACTAATTAGCAGGTACTATATAAAAGTAATTAAAACAAATAAACATAAACCGTGTCGTATGATGTGGTACAACGGTACAACGTCGAATACACTTGCACTTGAATAATTTTTGTGAACTGTTATGGAGGTCAATGATATTATGACGTTTCGGCCATGTGCGTAATAATATCAGGTGATTTGGAAATATTTAATTTAGGATTTCGACACGACAAAGCGATTTTTTCTATTATTGCCGTTGCGACCGAAAGAAGACGAAATTTGGCCCTAACTTCTATTTGTCGTCGAATTGTCAAACTTTTGTTTGGATTTGGTTGGAAGCGGCTTGGTCCAAATGTTGAATACTTTGTGAATATTCAAAAAAATTTTGAAAAAAATATTTAGTTTTCAGATCTAAAGTAAATTGATTTAATAAATAGTAAGTTATTAATATAGTTATTACATAATAAACGCCTAATGGGTCAATAAATTTCAGGGTAATTATTGATATTACTGGAAACAGCGAATTTTTTCATGAAATTTTGCACAGACCCTAATTTTGGGTCGTAGAACACGAATCCGAAGTCAGTTTTTGACGGTCTCGTAAATTTTTTTTTTAAACTTTTAGGTTAGCTTTTTCAAGGAATTTCTTTAAATTTGTTGGGTGAGCAAAAAGGTGGTCAGGTTTGCTCAGTTTTGATTGATATAGATACATATATATCTATATCAATCAAAACTGAGCAAACCTGACCACCTTTTTGCTCAGGTTGGGTGAGCAAAAAAAAAAATTTTTTTACGAGACCGCCAAAAACTGACTTCGGATTCGTGTTCTACGACCCAAAATTAGGGTCTGTGCAAAATTTCATGAAAAAATTCGCTGTTTCCAGTAATATCAATAATTACCAATTTCAGTTATGCAGACCACTTTAAATTTAATTTAACCCTAATTTTACTTCACATTTAATTTAGTGCGAGTTAAATACACATGAAGGCATAAGAGCGTTTATCCACAACTTTAATTTAATTTTACTTTAATTTTAAATTTCAATGAAAATTTCTTAAAGCAAAATTAAATTTAAATTTAAAGTGGTCTGCATAAACCAACCTTAATAAAAACAATGGTATAATGTACTCGTTTTTCATTTTAGAAATACAGCACCACAACATTAATTAAAAGGCATCTAAAATAAAAAGTTAGACTGTACTTGTTAGGCAGAAATAATACTATTTTATTCACCAACAGCAGACTCAAAAAGAATTGTGAATGTTACCTTGTTATGGATATACCAAGTATCCCAAGCGTTTTGGGGCACAGCGTTGGCCCCAAGAAGCATAAGAAACACAAGAAAGAGAGAGAAGATAAGGAAGATAAGCCTCAGCTAAAGTTAATCCTAAAAGTGAGTAAAAGTAAGAGTGTATTTGAGTTATATTGAACTGAATTTAGGGATTTGGTAGTTTATCGAGGTTTTGGTCATTGTAGTGTATGAATGGAGTAAGAATAAATTTCTTACTAATATTCTAGATAATCATAGACTTTGACACTATTATGTAATATTGGTAAAGATTTGCTATTTGGTCAGGTTTTTGCATGTTATAATTTTCTTTTTCTTTTTAGGCAATGTCTGAAAAATATGCATGTGTAAGTACATTGTATTATACTTACTGATTTATTTTTCATGCATGATGAAATACAGCTTATCTATAGCTGTACTAAAGTATTAAAAATGTTGATAGTTCCTTTACGTCTACTAATAGGGAATATGCATATAATTCAAATAAACCTGAAATATATTTTTTGTTTTCTCTACATAAATTAAATATTTAAGCTGGTTGTTTTTATCCATTTATTTTCGTCTTTATTAACAAAAAAAAAAGATTTTTTACTCCAAATTTTCATTACTAAATTCGAAACTTACAAAACCTGATAGGTACCTACTAGTGTTGGGAATAACCGACTTATTTTAATAACCGACTACTGAGTATTCAAGTGATTTTAAAAACCGGATGATAACCGGTTTTTCACTCGACTACTAATATTAATACTGACGGTTCATCGTTCATCTACAGCATTTGTATTGAGAATTACTGACTACTGAGAATTCAAATGATTTTATTTTAAAAACTAATTTATCACTCGTCGGTTTTTCACACGAATTCGAATGCGAATGTTTACATACATCGGTGTTAAAGCAAAGGGATAAAAGTTCTTAGAATTCAATATTTTTATTTATCTTTATCTTCAGTCTAGTCTCCGTTGTGCTTTGTGGCGAGCCGAACAATGGTTCTTTTATATTGATAAATGTATATGTAGTTTAGTAAAAACCGAATTTTCGTCACTCGAATTATAACCGATGATTCAGGTTATTGAAAAACCGGATGATAGGTTATTTTTCACTCGAGTGATCCCAACACTACTTGCGACGCGACCTTGAAGGACGCGACGATCGAGAATCGAGTGATTTAACTCGGTAGTAGGTAAATCAGCAACTAATTGTAGACGTGTTGGAAAATAAAAACCGATTTTTCGTCACTCGAATTATAGCCGATGATAACCGGATGATTCAGGTTATTGAAAAAACCGGGTGATAGGTTATTTTTCACTCGAGTGATCCCAACACTAGTACCTACTATTGGTTGTAACCTCACATGTCATGAAAATAATGTTATAATGGCTAGTTCATGGAGACTTCCAGTGTTAATTAATTTTCTTGATTATATCCCAGAGGTTAGGAGATTTCGTGGATAAGAAACATTACATTTAAATAAAAGGAATGTTTAACATTGACCGGAATGAAATTTGTACAAGGTCAATCGAATAATTTGCTGAAAGTATGATGGATGGCCATTTATTTGCCTTAAAATTTTGTTACAAATACTGATTATTTATTGTAATATAAAAATAAACATACAGCCGAATAATCTTATTTGAATTTGACGATATTGACCTTTAATGATACCTATTTATGGAAAATTTTTGATTAACTTTGCACTATACTCGATTTGAAATTGGTTGATAGTAATAAATCATTAAAATCCGTCAAACACGTACACAGAGTGGTCCACCTAAATTGCCAAGTTTTAAATAGTATATACATTGAAAGTCTAGACCCTTTTGCATTTATTAAACTTTCCATTCCTATAGATCTGATAAGGGCGTCGAATACAAAGCTTAACCCGAGGCTCGAACAATAAGCGGTAGTATTCTACCTGTGATGTTTTGCACTCATGCACGTGCTTTCGGGTGGGTTTAAGTTTATATTAAACACAATAATTATATA
Organism: Philopedon plagiatum; assembly: GCA_963971165.1. Classification (NCBI taxonomy): domain Eukaryota; kingdom Metazoa; phylum Arthropoda; class Insecta; order Coleoptera; family Curculionidae; genus Philopedon; species Philopedon plagiatum. Next base: position 84,161,891 of record OZ020193.1, read on the forward strand.
ATTTAGTGAACATTCGGATGTGTGGCATAATTTGTTACCCTTGTATTTGAATAAATATAATACTAATAACAATAAAGCAACTAATAAACAAGTAAATTTGGAAAAATGTTTCTATTTGAAATTCTATAAAATTTATAGTAAGTCATTACAGTTCTTCGCTTTAAATTAATCATCATCAGAAAATGAAATATCTGAGGGACTGTCTTCTTCCCCTAAATTGATAATAAGTGGTTCGACCGTTTTCTCCAGTAAACTATCCAATTGCCACATTTTTTCCTCCTCCTTTAGTACATGCTCTATACATCTTTGCCACTTCCCCGCGTTGACTTCTTGAAGCGCTTCTTCAAAGAGTTTTTGAACATCACTCATTTTATAAGTGGTATTTTTTCTAGCCACATAACCTTTCACATGAGCCCATACCAGTTCGATCGGATTTAATTCGCAATGGTAGGGGGGGAGCCGAAGCACTATTATATTTTGTTTTTTGGCCATTTCGTCAACAACATATTTTTGAAACCGATGTTTATGGGTGTTTACAATTGATAGCAACTCCTTTTTAACCATATTGTCCTCAAATTGTATTTGTTTCTCCACAAGCCACTCGATAATTTTTGCTTTTCGCCAAGCAGTTGTAGGCATCTTCTCCAATCTTCTGGAGTGATACGGAGCGTTATCTAACACAATGACGGAGCCAGGTGGAATCAGCTCTATCATTTGTTCGAAATACTCCTCAAAAACATCAGCATTCATATCCTCGTGGTAATCGCCTGTACGAACTGATTGGAATGATAATAGTCCACCTTCTAAAAATCCATTGGAGCTACCGATGTGAGTTATAATTAATCGTTTTCCTTTTCCAGAGGGCGGATTTATTCCTGTTGATAGACCGTCTAAAAATGCTTGCCGGTGAGAAGTCACATTTTTGTCTGTCCATATTTTTCCAACTGTGTAGCCTTCGTTCAGCCATGTTTCGTCCAAATAGAAAATTGTTTTGTTTTCATTGCGAAATTTTCTTATTTTTCTCAAATAATTACGTCTCCAACATACTATTTCATCTTTTTCGAGCAAATGAGACTTCCGACTATGTTTTTCCCATCTAAAATTCATTTCTCTTAGAACTTTCCATAGTTTATCTCTCTTGATTGCAGGAAAGTCTTCTTTTACTGCCCCTAAAACTCTATCCAAAGTAGGGATCTCCTTATTGAAATAGAATGAATGCACCTTTCGTCTTATGATGGCCTTTTCGTCCTCATCGATCGGTATTGTTCGCCTTCCTGGAGATGGTTTTGGTGGCGTCACGGTTCCTGTCTTTTCTTCCCGCATCAGCCTGTAGATGGTTGCTTTTCCAATACCTGTCATCTTTGAACAAAGTTCCACTGCAGAATCGATACTTATTGCACTTTTTTGATATCTAAGTGCATTAAATACATTAAGCACAATAATCTTTTCACTAATGCTTAGCGCTGATTTCGCAGCTCGCTTAACTGGAATAAATCCTGAAAGACTCTCCATTTTCAAAAATTACCCAAATGTGTGTCCTAGAATACTCGCATTAGGTTTGTTCGCTCTTAAAATGACTCACAGTTTTATACCAATAAGTAGAGGTACCTAATTTTTCGTAACTACCTGAAAAGTAACATTGTGTATTAATTGTTCCCGGAATTCTCGGCATAATTATTTTTACCTGTTATGACAATAATGATTACTAAATTATTCGGATAAGTAAATAGGGTTCAAACCGGCACGTCAGGTAGGTGCGCCTATGGAATCGGCTGCTAAAAATGATTTATTACTATCAACCAATTTCAAATCGAGTATAGGTATGTACTTTCTTCCAACATCGGCTGTTGGATACGTGAAAAATAAAGTTTTCAAAGCACTTGCAGTGGTATTTTTACACATTGGCACAATATAATATTTATTGGGTAGTTTATAAATAATTTTTACGCCACCATATAATTTTTATTTTAAAAAAATCAGATATAGAAGTTTTACAAAAAACGCAAAATCAGCCTATAAGGTATGTATATCTTAATATGTAATAGATACACAAGTAAAGTTAAATATACTAAGTGTAAATAAAACTATTGTCCTTAATACAATTATTTTTATTTACAAGATGATACATGGTATGTTGTCTCAACACTTATTGAAAGGTTGAACATTTGTTAGAGGTGCACAGGGATATGCAAATAAAAGTAAACAGGCAAAATGAGTTATTATATTAATCAATAAATGTTGATTTTTATTAGTTATTAATATTTGAAAGCAATAACCAGTGATTATAAACAATAAAAAATGAATTATAACAACAGATAAATGTTAACATTGGCAAATAAATATTAAAAGAAATTTTCAACATGTCCGCCATTTAATTCCTTGCACTTTTCATACATTCTTCTCTGCCTCTGAAGTATGTTTATAATACTTTCAGCATCATTTTCATTCAGATTTCTTACTCATTTCTCACCTTCCTTTAAATTTCTTCAATATTTTCATATGATTGCTGCATACAACATTTTTCAAATGACCCCAAAGAAATGTATCTAAAGGTGTGAGATCTGGGCTATTTGCAGGCCAATGTAACGTTCCATATCTACCGATCCATTTGTTATACTGATGGTTTAAACAATTTGCGAACCTAAATTATACTATGGGGAGGCGCTCCGTCCTGTTGCCATATAATACGTCGATTTTCTTCAAGTGACAATTCGACGAGAATATCTTCGATTTCAATTTCTAAAAAATGAAGATAGCTCTGGCCTGTATATTCTCCGGAAAAACAATTGAGGAGCGTTCATTCAAAAAGGGACATGTCCACATGTTTTCCAACCACGTTTTCTATCAATTTTCAGCTCATTTTTGTCATCTCTATCGACCCACCTCTTTAAATCGTTTACGTTTACGTTGTACGTTAACGATTTAAAGAGGTGGGTCGATAGAGATGACAAAAATGAGCGGAAAAGTGATATAAAATTGATATAAAACTTGTTTTGACAAAAAGTGGACATGTCCCCTTTTGAATGAACACTCCTCAATTGTCGTAGAATTTTATTTTGTAATATCCCACACCAAACATTGACTGAATTACGCCCCTGAAAATATTTGACGGTAAAGGGATTTTTATCCGACCAAACATGAACATTTCGTCTATTAAACATTCCCGCTGTTGAAAAAGTTGCTTCGTCTGGCCAAACGATAGTGTGAAATAAGTTAGGATCTTGCCGCGTTCTTTCGTTAATATTTGTGACAAAAGTATATCTCCTTTCTTTTTGATCGGCACTAAGCTTTTGAAATGGCATAATTTTATATGGTCTATACTTAAAATACTTTAACGTTCTTTGAACTGTTCCATAAGTCAACATTTTATCTCTTCTTCCATATCTGACATACCGCACACAATCGGGAGTTGATTTTTTTGGATTCTCTTGAAAATATAATAAAATCGCTACGTCCCTTTCCTCATTTCTTTCTCTTCTTTTTCCATTGTCCAGAATTCCTTTGTCTTCTATTCTTCTATTAGTTTTTATTATGGTGTTTAATGATGGAGTTCTTTGTCCCTCTTCAATACTTTCTTCATATTGTCTTTGAGCCGCTCTAACATTGTTATTTTTTAAATATAATTTTAACATTTTGTATCTCTCATTTATAGAATAACTCATTTGGCATAAAAATAAAATAATAAATTCACAGTAACTAAAGTATTATTGTCAATCTTGACATTAACTTTGACTTACCTACGAAGAAAATTTAAAAAAGCAGCAGGTATTTCATTTGCAACCTGGGTAGATACCTTTAAAGTATATTTTTGCGAAATAATTTTTAATTTGAAATATTTCAAAAACGATTGAAAAACGGCATAGGGTATGTTATACAAAATATGTCTAGAACTTCCCCTAGAATTCAAAAATATGATAAAAATCATACCATCCAATTTAAAATCAGCGAGAAAATCGATGTGTTATACTATATTTTTTTTTATTCGATGCTCAATTGTTTTGCTATAAGATATATGAATGATCCATAAAAATCCCCAACACCTTCATATTTAACATTTTTCATTTTTCCCCATCTTTAAAAATAAAAAAGTTATAAGGCCTGTTCACTTTTATTTGGATATCCCTGTACACAATTATTATTCTACTGGGAATGTTAACAATTTTTATATTAGAACAGTTCATAGTACTTAATTATAGTCAGAATGTGCATTCTTTAAAGGTTTAAAGAGTATAAGGAATTACCAAATATTATGAAGGACTGTGATACATTGAATAGCTTTACAACAAATATTTTTAATTATGTTAAAAAAATATTCCAATATAGACTATTTAGTGAGGTACCTGCGTACTGATAATAATAAATGTATTTTTTTTTGTTAGTGTGGTTCTAAAAAAATGTTCTCATTGTATATTTTTTTTATATATTAGCGTAAAGCATTTCATTTCATAGATTTATTGTTTAATAAAAAGAATTATACACAAATTACACTGTAATAATAAAAAACAACCGTAACACCAACAACAACAATAATTACTGTCTGGGCAAATAATATTTTTGGGTTTGTATTGACTTCCTTAAATGATTTATGTAATAAAAGAAATACATGCATGTTCCTTATTATTCAGGGTGCGATTTCTAAGCTGGTTTTAGGTAAAAAAGTTCATATAATAAAGCTCCTGAATTGCTTTTTTTTCAGGATAGAGGGTGATAAAGTTTCTAAGGCATGTACCTTTTGACCAACCTAGACTATTTTGCACCTAACTTGATAACCTAGTTATTTTTAAAAAAGTCTTCCATTTTTTGTTACTTCGCAAAATATCTGTTTACATGTATATTTTGCTAAATACTTAATAATAGTTAATAAAAGGTGCAAGTAGCATTGCAATCCCGCAGGGCATTTGCGGGATTGGTTCTAAGCCCTCGGGATCCCGCATAGGTTTTTTAATTTAATAAAATTCGATAAATTAATGTATATTTAATTAATTATTCAACCAGTTTTAATTTTTTATTATAAAAATCAACAATTAACAGTATTTCTGGTAATTATATAATTTAAAGTCTAGCATCTCTTAACACTACTATGACTATAAATCAATCAAATTTCTTATTAATTAAAGTAACAAGTAACTTTGGGCAATTGAACTTCAAATGTTTATACGCGAGATCCTGCATAGGTTTTTTAATTTTATAAAATTCGAGAAATTAACGTTTATTTAGTTAATTATTAAATCAACTTTAATTTTTTAATATAAATATCAAAAATTAACAGTATGTCAGTCAACAAAATTATGTAATTTAAAGTCTAGCCTCTCTTAAATATACTACTATGGTCATTCAAATTTTTTATCAGTTAGAGTAACAAGTAACTTTGGGCACATGAACTTCAAACGTTTATACGCGGGATCCCGCATAGGTTTTTTAATTTTATAAATTTCGACAAATTAACGGTTATTTAATTAATTATTAAACCAACTTTAATTTTTTATTATAAATATCAAAAATTAAAAGTATGTCAGTCAACAAAATTATGTAATTTAAAATCTAGCCTCTCTTAACTATACTACTATGGCTATAAATCAGTCAAATTTCTTATCAATTAAATTAACAAGTAACTTTGGGCAAATGAACTAAATGTTAATTACTTTTCTACCTGAGATAATAAGTCTTACTAGTTTTTATAGTAAATCACATTAGTTCGATTGTAAGGTAAGTAAGATACTTATAATACCTAAGCAGTCTCATTAATTTTCATATTACAATACCACGGATATTTGGCAGATACACGTTTTCGCGTTATTTTTTAAGTTTATGGCTTTTTCATGGCTATGCGGATGTGCATAGCTGATGCGGGATCCCGCGGGATTGTGAGATCCCACTTTGCATGATTGCAAACCCTAGGTGCAAGATATCCAAAAAATGTAAGACAAAGATTTTAAAATTGGATTGGAGTACTGATATTTAATTGAAAATAATCAGTGATATCATAAAAGGAGTTTGGGAAGGTCAAAGGGCCAAGACCGACACATTACCACATTCTGTGGTAAAGCTGTAATACTCTGTAAGTTGAAAATTAATAATTTTAGAACATATTATGTTAAAATAAGTTTTTTTACCTAAAATTAGCCCTCGAAATTCACTCCAAAAAAAATGTCCTAGATATTTAGGAACACTCTTTATAATTTTTAGTTAACTTTCTGTTTTTTCCCGTCCACTAACAAAAAATTTATTTAATTTGTTATTTCAGCTTTATCAGTAAGCTTCATAAAATACATACTGTCTATAGAGCGAGTCATTTATTGTATATTTTTAACACTTTTTTAAGGTGGGTTCTAATAATACACCAGAACATGAAGAAGAATATACACAACCTTTAGTGGAAGAAGGAGATGGACAGCAAGTAGTATTAGGTAAGAAATGGTAATATAAAAGAAAGATTTATAATGTTTTTGTTTAAATCTTGTTTAAATTCATATTTTGAGAGTTCATTACTACTATTTCCATTTTTTAACATTGTTGTTGCTAAGTTATTTGCTATAAAAAAACGGGACAATTAGGACAATTCATCAAAATCGGTGAATCCGTTCAAGAATTATGCACGAACATACACATAATACATAAAAAACATACATATGGGTCGAATACGGAATATGCATATAATCCAAATGAACCTAAAACGTTTTTTTGTATTCTTTGCATAAATTAAATTTATGGTGGTTGTTTTTATCCATGTATTTTAGTCTTTATTAACAAAAAAATATTTTCTACTACAGATTTTCACACACAATTCGAAACTTGTAAAACGCGATACTATTGGTTGTGACGCCACATGTCATGTAAATAAAAGTGTTATAATGGCTAGTACATGGTGACTTCCAGTGTTAATTTATTTTCTTGATTATTTCCCAGAGGTTAGGAAATTTCGTAGATAAGAAACATTACATTTGAATAAAAGGAATATTTAACAATGACAGTAACGGAATTTGCGCAAGGACAATCCGATAATTTGCTGAAACTTGATGATGGTATGGTGAATGGCCGCTTGTCTTTAAGATTTCGTTACAAATCCTTTTATTTTTTAAGGTAACATAAAAATATATGTACAGCCAAATGTGCTTACTTAAATTTGACGATACTGACCTTTAATGATACCTATTTATGATTTTTTTTTAATAACTTTTACTTTCTTCCAACAACTGCTGTTCTGGGCACGTGAAAAATGATGTTTCAGGGCACTTGCTGTGGTATTTTTGCACATTTTCACAATACAACATTTATAGGTTAGTTTTTTAATAGATTTCAGTGTTTAATAAAAAGAATTATACATAACTTATACTGCAATATACAAAAAAACGTTAACACCAACAACATACTGTCTGAGCAAATAAGGCGGCTCTCCACATGCTACTCGTCTAAACGCACACCTTTGAAAGTTTTGAAGTTAAATGCCTCGTCTGATTGGTTTATATGTTGCGAAGAGGAAAAATAAATCGGATATAGTATGTGACGCTAGGAAATGCAGATGTTTTTTGCGCTGCATAACAAACCTGTTTCACTTTAGATCTTGTAAACTGACATTTTGTCACTCTTAAGCATACAATATTACAAATAATGACAGTTTGGTAAATCAGTTGATATAGGCACAATCAGGGTTGTTATGTTTAAAACAAAAGGTTTAAAACATTTATTTTAAACATGTTTAAGACACTAATTGATGTTGTAAACCGATTTGTTTAAAACTGTTTAAAACAATGTTTTTTTTAAGTTGTTTAATTTGGCAGGCTTTACTAAAAATCATAAATCTGCTAAACAAATATTAAAATAAAAACAAACAAGACATTCATAACTAACGTATTTACCTATTATAGTTTCCCACTAAAATATTAAGATGTCCATGTGTCATTTCAAAAGTATTCACACTGTATCATGTTTTAATATTTTAAAATATAATCCATAATTTCTCTGAATTGAAACCCATGGCGAAACTCGCTAACTTCATAATTTCCACGTAATTAAACGATACGAATGGTGGAAAATTCCGTCGACGCTCGAAGTGACTGACTGCACTGTCCGTGTCGCCAAGACCGCGAAAACTTGGTATAGGGAATTTAATAAGAGATTCGCATTTGGTAGGAGTAATTTGTGGTATTATGTTCACTAATTTATCTTTTCTTCAGATCCCAACGAGCCAGCCTCTTTGCACCGCGCCCACCACAAAAAATCCAAAAAGAAGAAGAAAAAGAAGGACAAAAGCAAAGACAGAGAAAGGAGGCATAAACATCATCACAAAGACAAGAAAAGGAAGAGGGATGAGATGGAAGAAGGAGAAAATACTGAAAGTAAATAAAAAAATTCAAAAATATTTTCAAAATATATAAAATCTGAGAGATTTTCATAAGTTTCTGAACCTCTACAGTAGTTGAAATATATACATAATATCTTTACAGTCCCCACGTTTACTGAAATGGACACCTCCCTGGGAGTCTACCCTTTGGTAGACTCCCCCAACGCTCACCGAGAGCAACGTAGCTGCGTCATCAAAAAAATTCAAGAGAGATCGCCTCTATCAAAAGCATTGGATCATCTTTTAACTCTGCTAGAGAAAAAAGACGCCCAGAATTTCTTCGCTTGGCCCGTAACAGATAATATCGCACCAGGGTACTCCAAGATCATCACCAAACCAATGGATTTTAGTACTATGAGGCAAAAAATCGAGGACAGCCAGTATAACACTCTAAAGGTATTGATTTAGAAAAAAGTCTGAAAAATGTACGTGTGAGCCATTGTACTTTAACCCTGGAAAATCCGTGATATATTTTTTAACACTTTACACTACACAAGCGTTTGTTAAACCGTTTTTCCTCAGCCATATTCACTCAATGCTGATGACCGCAACTAATAAGAAAAACAATACAAGACGCTGCCGCCAAAACCTGTTTACTTAAAAATGTGTTATCGTAACGACGAATAAATACAAACTTTAAAAATTGTTAAACTGCATTAACTTCGAAAGACAGGAATTATAACGACGAATAATCGAATGTCTGACGAATCTGTGAAGAAAACCGTTTTTTCTCTCGCCTCGCATCACACCAACCCCTTCCTTTTCGGCGAAGCCCGTCATGTAAACAAAATAAACTGTGGCATAAAATAATTTATATGTTCGTCTCCGAACAACATGTATGCGCAGTAGAGCGGCGTAACACCAAATTAATAGATATTTTCAATATGAATTCGCCACAATCATATAAACAGTATGTAAACAAGTTACATGGAACACTGTTAAATTAAAGTTGGTTTGGTGACGTCGCGTCGTGTGTCTTAGGATTATCTTTGTTATAGCAAAATACTTATAATTAAAGCATTGTAAACATAGGTTATTCCAGGGACGTCTCTACCCTAGTTGGAAATAAAATTAGGACCTGATTTGAAAATAAAATAAATATTTATTTACTCACATTGTGTAATTTCAAAATGCGAAAGACGAAAAGACTTCGGTTAAAGTATTATAACATACAGGGTGTCTGAAAAGTTTTAGTGTGTGCAAATATCTTTGCTATGAATAAAGGTAGAGACACCAAAATTTTAGTTGTTTCTTATTGGTTAATAAATCTACTTTTTTATGTAATTTAACTTTTTCAACCCCCTTTAGGGATGATCAGTATATTAATTCGTTTTTAAATGCCAAGCCTATAAAATTGAAAATCGTAAAAAAATTTAAATTTAAGAACCTTCATTATTTCTCTTATTATATATCTATAAGCACTGACTTATTTCCGCAATCGCCGCCTCTTGTTATTAATTTAAGGGATAGCCTTACCATAGTTATTGAGAATTTTGCGTTCTGTGAGAAATTCACAATATTGTATGTGGTACGGAACCCTCTAAGCGCGAGTGGAACTCGCACTTGACCGGTTTTTTTCATGTCACACAATCACGGCAACGTCCATAAATTAAATTATTTCTGTCAAATACCGTATACGTACGTACTTATTTTCGGCATCGACGCCTCTGGTAACAGAACAACAGTGCCTGCCTTACTTATTACATTAAAAGTTGTTCAAAATGACCACCATGAACTTCTTGGCAGTAATAAAGTCCATTTTGGAACTCTGCCAAGAAGTAACACCTGCCATTCTCGAAAATACCTTTAAAATGAGGTACCATACGGCATCGGGTTGCATTTAAAATTTTTCACCTCAACTCTCTAGCGTCACCCCTCAAGGGGGTTAAAAAAGTTAAATTACATAAAAAAGTTAATTTATTAACCAATAAGATACAACTAAAATTTGATGTCTCTATCTTAATTAATAACAAAGATGTTTGCCCATACTAAGAATTTTAAGACACCCTGTATGTTTAATCGAAGTCTTTTCGTATTTCGCATTTTCAAATTACACAATGTGAATAAATAAATATTTGTATTTTATTTTCAAATCGAATCCTAATTTTATTTCCAACTAGGGTCCCACACAGGTAAATTTTTCATATTACCTGGTCAAAACCCTCTGAACTTAAGTATAAGTATATAAGTATAAGTACCTGGGCGTACTAAATCGACCCTAAAAAGTTCGAGAAAGTCAAATTGTTTAAGTGTTACTCTTGTAGCGAGTAAGCAGTTACCTGTCACCGAGGTGCATTTTCTGTGCTCCGTGGGTAATTCATGTACTATCAGATTTGTGTGTGGCATTATCGATCCTGCATATAATATATTAGTTATGAAAAATATTAGCAAATTTTTATTGTTTATGCACTTTAAAACTTAGATATTTAGAATGATCTATTCCAAAAAAGGTTTCTAATTTTTGCTTAAAGGTTTAGTAGCTAATCCCACGCAATCTCACCAAATATTTATAAAGTGAAAAAGCTTACATGTTCATTGTATTTACCAAATTAAAATTACCTGCTAGAAAGTGCGAACTTAAGAGAAAAGTTAAATCACGTAAAAGAAGTTACAATGGAAGAAAATGAATATTTTATTTTTATTGTAAAATATTTATGGTAGATGAGTATTTGTATTTCTTTTATAGAGTCAAGAGCAAGTTGCGTTGCCTTTACCAGGCAGGTAACTGGAAGTACTTGAAAGAGTACTGGAAGTGGGGACTATTTATATTACTAATAATACTTTTTACCTTTATACACCATTATAATGCAAAAAAAAACATAAGGTTTGGCCAGGTATTTTGAAAAATTCACCTGTGTGCGTCCCTGGAATAACCTGTGTTTACAATATGCTTTACTTATAATACCTCTTTATTAAAGATATCAGTGGTAAAATTATGAAATTCAGTTATAGTGAATTAAAATTTTTAACGGCGACTGTGTGGAATTTTAAATTTGGCAGCGGAACGTGGATAGAAATCCTTTACAGGGTGTTATGAAAATGGTTTAATATATTGCAATCGGTGACTCCTGGGATAGTCTACAGACATTTCCAATACTTTTTTCCCTCAAATCGCACATATTTTTATCTTAAAAAATACACTAAAGCGCCCCATATCCGATGCTTTCAGCGGCGGCGTTTCCAAACTTAAATATTACCTTGACATCCCATTTTTAGCAGTTTTGGTAAAAACTGGAAATAATCCAAAGCATTTTTAACTCCAAAGACTTATTTTACAGTATACTAAATATAGGGTTGCCACCCGTCCTCCCCTCGGGAGGACAGTCCTCCCTTGACCCAAAATGTCCTCCGTCCTCCCCAGCATCCCCAATGTCCTCCCGAGAAATCACTCCTTATTTTCAACAATTAAAATACGTTGGTGGGCAAATTATAGAAATCGATGTAGTAATGCACTTATTAAAAGTTGGTAATTTATTTTGATGAGCCTGTTCAATGTAACGAATTTTACGATATTATAAAAACAGGTCGTAGATTACTGAATACAGCGAAATTAAATGAAAAATATCATTTTAAAAAAATATAATAACGGAATAACAAAATTGTAAATCATTTAAAATATTTTCTATATTCTGACTGATTATGTGTAGTTGTCAGTGGCGGCTCGCCAGGGGCGGCAGGGTCGGCAGTGCCGACCCAGTAAAATAGAGAAAAATAGGCAGTAATAAATCTCTCATTCAATATTTAAAATTTCTATATTTTTAATTTTAACTATTTTTTTAAAACAATGGTTCAGTTATTCACCTTTTAATTTACCTGTTTATTTCTATTTACAAACTTATGCACTCTTTCACCGGTCGGTCATCGCCATATTAGGCAGTGACTACGGCCGAAAGTAATAATAGCCGGTCTTCTCACAGATTACAAACGTCCACTGCGGCATGCCGCTCTAGAAATCTACCTAAACAGGCAACCAAATATACATTATTAAAATATTCAATACTATTCAATAGGGGGTTTCAAGTGGCCGTTGCGGCAGATTTAGAACTGCCGCAGGTTGCCAATTTGCGCACTTTTTCATCCATGGAAAATTTATTTGGGTTTTAATACAATACAATCAAGTTAAAAAAAACTTGTTTGTACTTCTGGAATAATAGAAAATATTAATTTAATTACAATTTAATACGTAGTGTATATTATTGAATGTTTTTTTGTGATGTGGTTTAGATTTTTAATGTTTATTTTCTTAAAATTATATTTTCAACGGTCACAAGAACCATGATGATGCGATATTGGCAACTGCGGAAATTTGTTTTGATGGGGGTTGAGGGTGACCATCTGACAGTAGTGACAGTGCATCCTGTGCGTGAATTGATTGGTATTGATTTAATCTGTTTTTTGCTGATTTTATGTACTTTCGGTACCATTTTCGGCATTTTCCTTAGTGTGAACACTTGATTTAGTGCCTAAGTAATTTAGTTATTGTGTGTTACTGTCTTGTGCTGTGCCGTGCGTACTTACCTTTAAACATTTTAAGTGATTTTTTGCCGGCTCGAAAAATTTGGTAAAGTAAGCGTAACAGCGTAAGTATTTAAAAAATGGAGGGAACCGCTTCAAATGCAGCTCAAACTGTAAGTATTACCAAAAGTAAAGATATTGTTAATGAACTTTTATCGCAAGACTTTGCATCGCTACCGTATGACGAAAAAATTATTGTAAAAAACAATGGCCGTCCAACGCCTAAAATGGCTTCATTAATAAATACTGCGTCTGGCGGGAAAGGTCCAAATAGATCATTTAATGTAAACTGGTATCAAAAATACCAATGGCTTACTGGAAGTGAAGCCAAAAATAAACTTTTTTGTTGGGCGTGTCTACTTTTCTCTAAAAACAACATTGGACAAAATCAAAATCCTTGGAGTAGAAGCGGGTATGATAATTTGAAAGATTTATTTAGGGCACTTCAAATACATGACTTTGATTCTCTTGGTGTTTTATTAATGTCAATGTAATCTTAATTTAATATCACTTTTTTTTTGTTTGCAATGTAGCTAAAAAAAACAAATAAATATACCCAAAAAAAAAAACACAAAATACATAAAGAAATATTTAAAAAAACTTAGGCCCTTAAAAACCTATTGCTCCTATGATGACACACATGAAAAAAATATTAGGTATATATTTTTTCATACTTTCTGAGGGGCAAAAACCCAGTAAATCCTTGAGTTTGTCAGATTAAAATTTTGCCGACCCTGTTGAATAACTCACGAGCCGCCACTGGTAGTTGTAGTTATTATTAGATAATAAACTAACATTTCTCTTATTATGTTTTGTTAATTATGTCAAAAATGTCCTCCCGGGAGACTCTTAAAAGCTGGTAACCCTAACTAAATATGTTTTTTAATTTAATAGCAATTACTTTACTTAGTATGGGAAAATATGGACCATACACTCGTGAAATTAGGTTGAAATTCTCAGCAGAACGAAACAGGCTATGTTGTATTGCTAACACAAAGAACTATGTCTCTTACCTGTTATGTTATTAATGAGATGAGTATTATTCCTACTAGCTTAAACATTCTGCCTTTAAAAAAAGGTTAGAAATCAAAACGCAACATGGTGGTCGCACTAGGGCCTCACATATTTTACTAACACATCCATTCCTAATCACAAGATTTATATACTATTTTACTTCACGAATTGAGCACAACTATACAGTATTATAAATTATAACCAAAGTTATTTCACTACAGTGGAAAATTTTGATAAAAAAACATTCGGTTAAGTACAAAATGTGCAAAGAGGTAGTTGACCTTTTAATCCGCCAGTGCGGTCAGATGTTTAGGTGACAAGTATTATGGATGAGTATTGATCCGATGGATAATGCCGTGTACTTTTTTGCTTTCTATTTATTAATTAGTGAAATAAAATAGTTTCCAGCCCTTTAATAGTGCTATTAGTATTAGAGAAATATCGTACTATCTTAGTGGTGTGCATTATAAGATTTATAAATTAGTAAAACACAACATTTCTTGGTGTTTAGTTGATCGTTTTTATTTTAATCTTTGTTTGAACAGCTGTTCTCTAAATTGTTTAATTAGTGTTATAGTATTTTAACTCTTTGAAATTGAAAATTTTGGAAGAGTTAGTAGGATTTCCTTCTTTAAAGGTTACAAAATATTTCATTAAACTTGTTACATAGAATTATTGCTGAGACACTTGACAACACAACAACCAGCTCTCTGTTTTTTATATGGCCATGTGTTTTTACCAGTGCTGCTCAGTGGTTGAAAAAATATTTTTGTGGGGAGGGGGATATTCAGCTTATCGCGAAGCGCCATTTATGACAATTTTTCCCCCACTTGAATTCATACCAGGATTTACCGGTTTCAGTATATCCAGTGAATTTCATAACACCCTGTATGACGCAACTTCTAAAGTATGTTAATTTATATTGCACTTAGGTATTTCACGATATGCACCTGTTCTGTGAAGTATCTTCTTTCTTATGAATAGGTATAACGGACATTTTGTAGTACATAAAAATTTGTGATACAACTATGAATATAACTCCCATTTACAGGCACGCAACTTGTTTCTGACTTTTCAGTTGTTATTTTACTTAGTCGGGTTTTGGTTTTTTTAATTTATAGTATGTTTTAGGTATTTCAACTGACACAATTTTTATTATTTCAGGAGTTAGCCGAAGATTTTCAACTCATGTGCGAGAACGCCATGAAGTACAATCACGCGGACACCGTATATTTCAAGGCGAGCAAGAAACTCTTACAGGCTGGTCTAAAAATTCTCCAGCCTGATAAGTTGGGTTGGTTATTACAGGTACATATACAATTTTTTGCCAATTAAAATATTGATCGTAATTTTAATACAAATATTCTTATCAAGATTGCTCCCGACTTGACTGAAGCCGAGCTAGGATTCGAGGTGACTCCAGAAATGAGAGCTGCTGCAGGATCCAGGCAGGACGACAACGATTTCAACCTGAAGACGGAAAGTAAGGAACCGCCGACACCGGAAGAAGTAAGAATTGTTCTCATTACAGAGGTTTTACGCATATGGCGCATTCGCCATTTTACAAAATTGCGCGCATTCGCTTTTTCATTTTTAAAACAATATGTTCGTAATTTAGTCTTACTTACATAATTATTTTTATTTTTTCTAGATTCTTGCTCACGCTAAAGCGGCCGCCCGCATGGCTCGGGCCCGTTTGAAGGGCTACGGGCCCTCGATGGGGTACCTAAGAGCTCGCAGGGACGGATCGGCCCAGTTGGCTATTCTAGTGGGCAACAGTTCGGGTAAGAAAAGGAGCGTCGCTCCGTTGGGGTCCTTGGTTGGAAGACTGGCTGATGGTACGGCACATTTACAAGTAAGTATATTGATAATGTACAGGGCGTTCTTAATGAGATAACGTGTCTGTTTCCCAATTATTTTAGTTTCTTAGAAAGCGCGGTAAAAATGTAGATTTTTTTAAATGCCCATTAATGTTCAAATTTTCTAGGCGGATTTTATTATTTTAGGTGACTAAACAGTGTTGTTGATGTGTATTTTTACACGCTCTTGCTCATGGTATTAACATTTTATGTTTAAATTTTAAAATATTAAAATAACAGCATTTTTATTTACCTGCCCTTGGCTAGGTTGGTACACTGTTGTAAAAGTTCTCGCCTCGCCGTCCATGTCGATATTCATTTTTAGATTAGAGAGAATGTGATTCGTACCAATTACTAGACAGACATCTGTCATTTTTAGGGATTTAGAGAAGATCGCAGAAACACGGCTCGCACAGTAAAGCCCTTATATTATGGTGCTTTTGGTTCGTACGCTCCGAGCCACGATTCAGCTTTCGCGAACTTAACTAAGGAGGAGTCTGCTGTCGTTTTAAGGACATATGGAAGTGATCAAGCTGTACAGTACGCGGAATCTATACAAGTAAGTGCATGTTGTAGAGAAAGTATTTTTGGCATTTCTTTAGTAATTCTCTACAGTGTGATCCAAGGAGTACAAGAAATATGAATTTTTTTATTAATTAGTTTATCGAAATGTTCCTAGAAACAAAATAACCGTTATCTGAATCGTTGCCACGTTCTTTTGCTGCAATAAAAAAAATTAATATACTCCAACGTACACTTAAAAAAAATTGAAAGTCCTGAAAAAAATTATTTCGTTCTAAAACAAGAAGTCACGAGTAAAAGGCAACGAGTCGAGGCGAATGCGAGTAGCTTGCGCATGCGTGCAAAAGAATGCCCTAACTCAAATTCCGGAGAGTGGGGGGGGGGGGGGGGGTCAACAGGGCGCCACTGTTTTTGTAGCCGGGTTAAAAACAGAATCCCCTTCTAGATAACATTGGGACCTCGCTTTTAACTCTACTCAGTAACTTTTTTTTTAGTTCTTTATTCCCAACCAACTTAAAGTTTATTACAGGGAATATATATATATATATATATATATATATATATATATATATATATATATATATATATATATATATATATTATAACACAACATTAAAAAATATAACAGTATTAAGAAAAACTAATAAACTAATAAAATTCTAAAGAAAAACTATTAAAACAGTCAATTTTGTAAAATACTGTTTAAGGTGTATTTTAAAATTCCTTAAAAAACTGTTAAAAAACATTCAAATTTTTAAATAATGCTTCTTCAAATGTATTTTAAATATCTGTAATTTCTTGATTTTCGTTTTGTTTTTTGGACGGTCATTATAAATTTGTATACCATCATGTAATAAAGACTGCATGCCAAAATTGCTTTTTACAGGTGCTGTTTGCAATAATTCAGTTTGCCAGGTGTTATGATTATGTAAATCATTAATGGTATAAATCTGTACGTTTGTTTGTTTTTTACTTAAGCAAACATAAGAAACCAGCTTCAAACAGCGCTGCTTGGTGAGTCAAATAAAACACCAATATTTCAAAACAAATTTACAATTTATTTTTAGGCTTTATAAATACTTAAAAAAAGGTGTAGATTTGACTACTAAAGTGAATAGTTTTCACCAGTAAATTTTTAACTTTAGCGTGTGGAGAAAATTATTACATTACCTATTATAAAAAGAATAAATGGCAAACCAGATAAGGTGGAAAATTACTCGGTCACGTGACTCGCACGTTGACATAAATGACGCAAGGTGAGGTATGTATATCTTAGTGACAAAACTAAGGACGTTAAGCGCTACATACCCAACGCAAGATTGCAAAGAAGAACGTAATAAAAACATTAAAGTTACATACCTTTAAGCGCGACGCATATAGACAGAAAACAGTATTCGCATATAGCTAGCTGATCCTGTCCCATAGATAGCTCTTAAATAAACTGCACTACAAGAGGTAACAAAAATTAATGACAGGTAAAGTTAGTATTAAAAAAAAAATAAAAGAAAAAGGTTGCCTGAAGGAGTGCCGTTGTCCTCAGATGAAGGTGTCCTGGCCCAAGGCTATGACGGCCTACGCGTTTCGATCACCACCGTAGAGGCCTCACTAGTGGGCTACTGGGCAAAGGCCTAGATTTCTCGTTTAGGCAGACAGGTCATTTTCCTGTCCCGGCAAAAGAGTGTCTGAGCAAAAAGTAACGACATGAAGAGCAGATATTTTGAAGAGACCCTTAATGGTCAAGGGATGTCTCAAGGGAGACCCGCTTTTCGTTGCACGGCAGTGTTCGTCTAGGTATTATTTAGTCTCTGGTTGTACTAAACGAACTTATTGAGTGCAACCTACGAAATACTACCAAGAGTGAAGCGAAAATCGTCGACACATTGTGAAAGGAAAGTGATAAAATCGTCAGTCAGTGTTACGTAATTCTAACTTCACAATTTACAGTTATTCAAATTCCGAAAGTAAACAAAGTCTTAGGACAATGTCTCTAAATCCAAACGCAGTTTCACCTAGGGAAACGTAATACAGAATGGTCAAGAGCAAGGACAGGATCCAGAATATAGGTGACTGAAAACCATAAAAGGTAAAGATTTTCAAGGTCAAAATTGATATTAAAACAGAGGGTAGTAAGTAGCAATTCAACGGCGATTAAGGGATGATGAAGTATTAAGAAAAGGTAAAACAATTCTATTAAAAAAACGAACCGTTATATCGTGAAAAATGGATGATAATGGTTAATTTTGTTTCTAGGTATACTTACATTTTTCGATAAACTTAACACACCTATATAGCTACATTACAATTTTTAGGACTTTGTAAAAGGCTGTGATTACGCAGAACGTCTGGTGGACTCTCTTTTAGATCTTCTTACTGGAGGTGATCATTCCAGAACGAAAAACACTTTAGATGAAGGCAGAAGACTCAAGGGTATTTTTAGAATTTATTTCATACTTAAATATCTAAAAATCAGCTCAGGAATCAAATTCTAAAATATTTACTCGACATTTGCTACGGACACCCCGTAGTGTATACTTTAACTGGCGATTAAAAATCTACAGAATATTCCGTTTTTTTTTTTTAGTGTTCCGTGAAACGGAACACTTCCGTGAAACACACACTATTCGGCTTAAAAAATTGAAATTTAGCACGGAGATAGAATGTGGTGGCCCAATTATAGACGTGAAGTATAAAAAGTTGAATTTTTATCCTGGGGGTTAATTTCAGAGGGTAAAGTGGGACACGGAAAACAATTTTTAAGGGCATCGTGTAGGGTGTCAATTGAAAGTTCATTGAAGCACGAATTCAACAATATATATGATGTATTTTTTATGCATTTTTTTTTAACATTTTTCGGGAAAAAACGCTTACAAATTGCTGTCCCCCACCCTTATCGCTAAAAGGATCGCTCAGAAAAATCCGAAAAATCATGAACATTGAGAATTAGGTGTAGATTGAACGAAAATTATCAGGATTAGAAAATTCTAGTGCGATCAATTGTTATAAACAATTTAATTGTTTATTTCGTTATAACTGCTGAACCACTGGTTTTAGAGAAAAAGTTTTTCGACAAAAAATATTTCTCACGATGTAAGGAACAACTTTTGTCCCTACACGTTTTTCAGAATTTTTTATTTGGCTTAGACTCACCTCCGCGCATACGCGATGTGATACGGCGTTGGTGCCATCGGCGGCAGGTGGCTTGGCAGATGGGCGGAGATCGGGCGGCCGAGGTTTGCTGACGGCACGGAACACTAATTGTGCAAGTATAGCTTGCACTTGACCGATTTTTAAAAATATTTTTTAGACGAAGAAGAAGCAGTAAGGACAGTTCTAGAAACCACGCCCTCTGATGCTGTTAAGGTTAATATTGACGACCTCAAATCATTACAAGGTAAGCTTTTAATTTTTGTATATTCTAATTTGGAAATATTAGGGGAAATAATTTGAACCTTTTTTCCGCTAAAAATTGCGATTTTTTTTTTGATATGACACGTTTGTCACAGAACTGACCACCACGAAACTGACATTTTTACACACAAAATTAAACAGTATACAACGCATTTTAACCTAAATACACATTTTTTCATAAATATGGTTGGTTTGATTTTTTTAAAATTTTAGTTTTATTTTTAGATATCGGCATCGACGTCGGTTTCTTAGATAATATGGAGGATGACGTCAAACATGCTGAAGAGAGATATGAGATGCAACAGAAACTCAATGAGATGTGTCAGTTACTGGAGAAATTGCAGAAAGCTCAGTATGAAAGGTGTGTTCAATTTTGCTTAATGTTAAACGTATGAAATTTACTCATTTAATCTGTTATCGAAAAATCGTCATAGGGAAAACACAGAGGTATTTTCTTAAACTCTCTATACAGGATGAGTTTTTTAAAAATATTTTTGACATTTACCACCTACCTATATTTTGAGGGGTGGGGAGTAACTTTGGAACTTTAAATGGGAGGATGTACTTTTGTTTATAAAATTCGAATCTATGTAAAAAAACTACGTATGCATGTGGACAAATTTTTTTTTTCACTTGCTCTTTCAGTTACGGAATTATGATTTATTAGGTTATAAAATAAAAAAATTATTTACCATTTAATTTCAATTATTTATCGTCTGTCGTGCTTGAGTTGTTCGAAATGTCCCCCTTAAACTTCCAAACACTTTCTTACTCTTTTTCTAAATGAATTTCGTACGAGCTGTAACATTTCAGGTGTCACTAATAAGCAGACAACGCGGATTCGGTCTTTCATATTATCTAAAGTTATAGGTGCAGTCGCCATCACTTTGTCCTTTATAAAACATCACAAGAAAAAGTCAAAGGGGGTCAAATCCGGGGACCTAGCAATAAACTAAGAAATAATCGTTTAAATGTCAAACTTCTCTACTGACTAGGGCTTGCAATCCCGAGATCCCGTTAAAAATTCAGTCCCTAAGAATCCCGGGATTGGATTTGATTTTTTTTTGAAAGTACAAATTTTTCGAAAATATCTTTTTTTCGAAAAAAAAAACAGATCCAGAACAAACCCGCCCAAAATCACCTTTTTTGGGTTTGCTCAGGTCCTGTTCTCCATTAATATCAGTTGCCGAATTAAACAAGTTTTGTTAAATCGTAATATTTTGATGACAGGAATTCACTGTTGTTTTGTCCCATTACCTTTGAACCACCCTGTACACCCGTTGACATTATCATCAGAAAAAATCACTACCGGGCAAACACAAATACGTTTTGTTCAAATAGGGAAAGTTGTTTTTGTTTTATCATTTTTCCGGTAGTCGGGTTTTAATTTTTATTAGTCTTTTATATTTTTAGGTTGTCTCAACCTTTACCAGCCTCGCTCCACAACGTGCCGGGCCCCAAGCACGAGGAGACGACCATAGCGGAGCAGTGCGTCGACGGACTGACCGAATTAGCTAAAAAAGTGACCCCGGGGGCTGTGGCGCCAGTGCCGGCTGTCAGGAGGGCATTAGGGGTACCTGTGGTGCCGGATCCCGAGCCCGATTTGGAGACCGAATTAAGGCAGTTTTTGGAACAGGTAGGATGCTTAATAACGTTTATTTTTTCTTAATTTTTACTCCAGAAACTACTCCAAATTGTTTAAGCACTTCCGGTAACGCCCTGTTTAAAAGCGTTCGAATGCTTTTTTTTAAAACTGCCTTTAAAATTAGTGCCTTTTTAGAAAAAATTTAAGTAATCAAATTATAATGCAATATGTGAGATGTGCAGTCGTGGCAAAATAAAGTTTCATATTTAATGCCTTTTGTTATGGAAAATGAAACTTTATTTTGGCTACGACTGTACTTAAGAAAACTTATAATTGTTTTTACTTTTAAACGTCTTTTTTAAATAAGTTAGTTGTAGAATGTCAGTCCCGTGCTTGCCTCAGACCCGAGTTGAATTAATTTCTCTTAGAAGAAATAATTTTGGTAATTTATTTTAATATTCCCTCCTTAAAGAATGTCCAAAAGTTTAATTATTGGAAACATTTTTTAAAAATAAATATTTTTTTCCATCGCGACCAAATCTGTCCTTAGTTAATTATGTCAGTACCGTGTCACCATGACGCTGTAAAATGTGGCGGTAACTGCCTCAAGTAAGTACTCATAGGGTTATTATTTTATGATTTTTCCACAAAACCATTCCGTTTTAGTCATTTAACCCACTACCCCGTCAGTTTCGTGCTCCTTGATATTTATGTTTTTTTATATATGTTAAACAATTTTTTTTTTATCTAAGACATCCCACGTAGACTTCAAACATAAGTACTAACGTACCGTGGGCGTCTGGAGAGAAGGGAAATGTTGTCTATTGACACGGGATTTGAAGGATTGGAGGTTGGGACGGGAAGGGAAAGTATCTGCAAGCAATTTGTTCCACAATCTGGAGACCCTAGGTATGAATGAGCGAGAGAAGTGGTCTGTTCTAGACTTTTGTAGCTGGACAGGAACGGTCAAGGGGGGAATAATACCGGCTAGGGATGGGCGATAATGGGTTTTACCTATCGATAACCATCGGCAAGGTACCTATCGATAAGTTTTAGTTATCGATATGCCGATACTTATCGATTTATCGATATATCGATAACTATCGATATATCGATAACTATCGATAACTATCGATATATCGATAACTATCGATTTATCGATATATCGATAACTATCAATATATCGATAACTATCGATATATCGATAACTATCGATATACCGATAACTATCGATATATCGATAACTGTCGATAACTATCGATATATCGATAACTATCGATATATCGATAACTATCGATATGTCGATAACTATCGATATATCGACAACTATCGATATATCGATAACTATCGATATATCGATAACTATCGATATATCGATAACTATCGATATATCGATAACTATCGATATGTCGATAACTATCGATATATCGATAACTATCGATATATCGATAAATATAAATATCGATATATCGATAACTCCGATATATCAATAACTATCGATTTATCGATAACTATAAATTATATATATTAATACTTATAGATACATTAATATACATTTAAAAGGTAGTTCGTAATCGTAAGTGTTCGCTCGAGCCGATATTTACCAAATTTCTGCTTTCTGGAGGTTTACGAGAAGTGCTTTAGCAGTATATTATAATAATTAAAAAATTAATTACTGATAATGCACTAGGTGTTCCGAAATTAACGTACAATAATTCTAAGGCAGTTTTGATTGGGTTGGGTAATATACTGTAAGTTCATTAAAAACATCCTTTGAAAAACTAATAATAAGGCATTAACTCAAAATCGGAAACACATTTAAAACTAGTAATAGGTAATAAAACTAGTAATAGGTAAGCCAACTTCTGTTTTTGAGTAAAAGAAGTTGTGGGTAAAAAAATTACCATTTTTTTTAATATACTGGTTTAGAATGCACAGTTTTGAGTAAAACTAATTCAACAGTGATGCAAAAGCTGGGCAATTCTTTCAGATAGGCAGCTCAAATTACTTCTGTATCTTGAAAACAAAGCTGAAGGCCCGGATTTATATATCTTTTTTCCACAGTTATGTAAGAAATCACATTCTAAAATTTAATACACCTAATGAACCCGCTTTGTCCTGATTTTTATCATCTGATGGTTTTTGTTGCTTTGAAGTTTTACTACCTACGTTAGAAGAATTCTTATCAAGAGAATAGTATCATACAGAGCTTTGCGAAGATTTTTTTAATAGGCACAATTACCTGTTTCGTTTTACACTATGTGGAAAGCATTTTTCTTCATTACACATGGGAAAGCGATTTGTGTAACTTAAGCAAATTATTTAATACTATAAGCACAGAAAACGTAACAACGGATGCGTGGGCACGGTGCATGTGGATCCTCCCTCAATATGACGTACGTTTAATGGACTGATGATTTGACAAACCATTTGGTCATTCGCGCCAGTTCGGCGTGGTTTCGGGGTCGCTAAAATTTGATGGAAGTCACGCTTAAAATACATTTTTGCCGAGCTTATGATGACGTAAAGCTGTAAGAGGCTTAATTCTTAAAGATAACTTTTATTTAAAAAATAATCTTTTTCCTTTGGACAAGGAGGTACCTAACTAAAATTAAGATACCATGGACTCTTCCTAAGCCAGCGAAAAATGAATAAAATTTGCTTAGGTATATTTAAAGAGTTTCACCACGTACTATCAGCAAGTATAACCTATCGATATATCGATAACTATCCATATATCGAGTAATATCGATATATCGATGGTTATCGATATATCGATAACTATCGATATATCGATAACTATCGATATATCGATAGTTATCGATATATCGGCAGTTATCGATAATTATCGATAGTTATCGATATATCGATAGTTATCGATAGTTATCAATATATCGATAGTTATCGATATATATCGATAGTTATCGATATATCGATAGTTATCGATAGTTATCGATATATCGATAGTTATCGATATATCGATATATCGATATTTTTTAAAACATTTATCGATTGTCGATATATCGATAGTTATCGATAACTATCGATATATCGAAAAATATCCCATCCCTAATACCGGCTAGTTCTTCAGAGCAGAATCCGTGGAAGTAGCGGTAGAAAAGGGATACATCCCCAACAGCGCGGCTATGAGCGAGAGAATGGAGATTTCTCGTGAGGGCTGGGTCATTGATAATTCAAATGGCTCTCTTTTGGATAGAATCAAGGATGTTAAGTGTCGAAGGTGATGCCGCTCCCCAAATGTGGGAGCAGTACTCTAGGTTAGGTCTTATTTGGGAAACATAGAGTGTATAAGTTGGAAGGGGAGAAGTATTTTCTTGCTCGAAAGAGAAAACCAAGCTTTTTAGCTGCCGGTATGGCTGCTGAAGTAATGTGTTTGTGCCAGCTGAGATCATGTTCGAAAGCGACGCCAACAAGATCGAATGTTGAGGCGTTGAACTGAACAAGGTTCTTGGCACCTAAGATTAATTGGAGATCTTGGGAAAGGGATAGGTAGATAGATCTGCGTCTATTCAGCTCTTGATTCGAGACTTGTCTGGAAAAATGAGTATTGGAGTGAAGAGTACTATCGTCAGCATAACTGTGGATGGGATTGGTAGTTGAAGAGAGCAGGTTATTAATGTGAAGAAGAAATAGGGTTGGTGCCAGGACTGAACCTTGGGGGACGCCAGCATTGATAGGATGGAAGTTAGATGAGTGACCGTCAACCACAACAGATATGCGTCGATTAGAGAGGAAGCTGCCGATCTAGGTACATAGTTTGGTAGGAAGACCGTAAGAAGGTAGTTTGTTGAGGAGTGCGGCATGCCATACTTGGTCAAAGGCCTTGGAAATATCGAGAGCAACAATCTGAGATTCGCCATGAAATTCAAGAGACTTGTTCCAGTTATGTGTGACAAAGCTAAGGAGATTAGCTGTGGATGACGAAATCCGTACTGTCTGTCATGGATGACTTTGTGTTTTTCTAGATATTTTGGAATTTGCAAGTTGATTATTTTCTCCATAACTTTGCTGACAACGGAGAGAAGAGAGATAGGTCTATAATTGGATGGAAGGGACTTGGAACCTTTCTTCGGGACAAGCTGCACACGAGCAGTCTTCCAGCTATCTGGGAAGATACGCTTGTCATAAGAGATCTGGAAAAGACGAGTTAAGGTGGGTGCAAGTTCTGGAGCGCATTTTTTTAGGACATTTGCTGGTATGCCATCCAGACCGGAGGAATTTTTAGTCGAGGGATAGAAGAATTTGTTGAACTTGTTTGACCTTAAGTATTAATTATATCGGGCATTTTGGGGGATACAGACTTAGCGGTTGGAAGAGCGAAATTGGAGGGAGGGATCAGGGTGGAATTGGCAGCGAATTATTTGGCGAATAGTTCAGCTTTCCCTTTAGAGGTGGAAATAATTTCGTTGTCAGCGGTCAGGGGAGGAAAAGTGCTTCTACAGAAGTTTTGACCAATGTTTTTGGCAAGGGACCAGAAAGATTTGCTGCCGTTGGGACAGGAAAGCACTTTATCTTTTATGCGGTTGTTAAAAGCATTTTTAGACAAGATATGTAGTTTGATTGTTTTGATTTCTTGCCATGGTGAAAATTTGACGATTTTCGAGTGTAGGATTTTGAAGATACCTTTTGTGAGCTTGGACTTTTTTGAGCCTCGCTTTATCACAGGCCTTGGAGAACCATGGCTTTTGACGGTGGAGTTTAGGTTTCTTGCGGGTATGTGGAATGAAACCTTCAATACCTGCTTGAATAATGCCTGTGATATGAGAGCAAATTTTGGAGAGATCGGGAGTGGAAAAACAGACAGGGTTCCCAGCGAAGAAGTTTCGAAGACCATCCCAGTCGGCAGAATTGTAGTGCCAGATCTTGCGTTCTGGCATGATTTCAGCAAACTCGGGATGTATGGGACAAGAGACGGTAATGAGGGGAGCCCATGCAGATGTTAAGTAAGGCTCAGGATGGGTGGTAAGAAAAAGATCTAGAGGATTTGCATTGTGGGTAGAAACGCGGGGAAAGTATGTTGGTTCTCTGATCAAATTGGTGAGCGAGTTGCTGATTGCGAAGTTTTCTGCTGCTCTGCCTTCTGGGTCAGTTTTTGTGGATCCTAACCATTCCTTGCTATGGACGTTGAAGTCGCCTAGGACGATAACTTCAGCGGAGGGAAATTAAGAGATGAGATGGTCGATTTTTGCGGAGAGAAAAAATAATTTCACATGTTATGTTGCTCATGGAATTTGAATAGGATACTTTGGTGGCCACCCGGGTGGTGACTGGTTATCTTGCTACAAAATTAAAATAGAGTGTATTTAGATACTACCGTATTCAGTTAAAACATTATTTTTAATTATTTTTGACAATTTTTATGGAGGACAAAAATATTGTGTAGTTTTGAGGCAATCACCCCTATTTGTGTTTCAACTGCTTTATTTTATTTTAATCCTATTTTATCATCTCTTCAGGCTCAACAACCAGCTCACTTGGAGGCTGACAATGCCATTGAAGATATCTTGATGGAGTGAGCCACTTTATAAAAATATTTATTTCCAGTTATAGAAAGATTGGTTGACGTCATTCTGTACCAATTCTCACAATCACAAATAGTGTATAGAGCATTCACTTAGCTTGGTCAGATTTTTTAATTGTAAATAACAACATGGTTTTTATCTCATACATGATTGTATATGAAGCAGGTTACCCTTCCATGGGATGTCTTAAAGTGTCTTGTATGTCTATTGTCTCTCTGTCTAACGCAAAACGTCCCAAGATGAAATAAAAATAGGACAATATTTACATGATAACGAAATATGAATGAGTGTATTAAATAAATTAAAATAGATATTCCAACTGATAGCGGTG